>CAUJRU010000340.1:0-697500 GCA_963277665.1 Viscum album
CGCTCAAGGCTTCCTCTAGTTTGTTCTAAATTATTTACTTCAATTGTTTAGTTCTTAATTGGGTTTGTATTAAAACAAACCACCCTTTTTCTTCCTTCTTTCAATTTGGGTTTCTTGCTACAACCATAATAAAAAAGCAGGGGGGGTGGACTAACAGGGGGACAAGCAGGGGGGGCTGGCAGGGGGACAAGCAGGGGGGGCTGGCAGGGGGACAAGCAGGGGGGGCTGGCAGGGGGCGGCAGGGGGGCTGGCAAGGGGACAAGTAGGGGGGTGGCGGGGGGGGGGGGGGGTGGACTAACAGGGGGCAGTGGGGGACTAGCAGGGGGCAGGGGGACTAGCAGGGAGGGTGTCAGGGGGCAGTGGGGACTGGCAGGGGGGGCTGGCAAGGGGACAAGCAGGGGGGGGTGGCGGGGGGGGGGGACTAGCAGGGGGCAGTGGGGGACTAGCAGGGGGCAGGGGGCAGGGGGGGAGCTGGCAGGGGGACAAGCAGGGGGCAGGGGGGGCTGGCAGGGGGACAAGCAGGGGGCAGGGGGTTTCCGGGGTTCTGTGCAGGGGGGATGGGGGCTGCATGGGGTCTGTCCGGGGGTGCACATGGGGGCTGTCCGGGGCTGTCCGGGGGTGCACGGGGGGCTGGCCGGGGCTGGCCGGGGGGGCTGTCCAGGGGTGCACGGGGGGCTGTCCGGGGGTGCACGGGGGGCTGTCCGGGGGTGCACGGGGGGCTGTCCGGGGGTGCACGGACAGGGGGCAAGCAGGGGGCAGGGGGGTGGCCGGGGGGGCTGGAAGGGGGACAAGCAGGGGGAAGGGGGGGGCTGGCAGGGGGGCAAGCAGGGGGCATGGGGGGGGCTGGCAGGAGCAGGGGTGGGGTTGGCAGGGGGACAAGCAGGGGGGGCTTGCAGGGGGACAAGCAGGGGGTGGCTGGGGGGGCTGGCAAGGGGTGCACGGGGGGCTGTCCGGGGGTGCATGGGGGGCTGTCCGGGGGTGCATGGGGGGCTGTCCGGGGGTGCACGGACAGGGGGGGTGTCCAGCAGGGGGGGTTGGCAGGGGGACAAGCAGGGGCGGGGGGGGGCTGGCAGGGGGAAGGGGGGGGGGGGGTGGCGGCAGGGGGCAAGCAGGGGGCAGGGGGGTGGCCGGGGGGGCTGGAAGGGGGACAAGCAGGGGGAAGGGGGGGGGGCTGGCAGGGGGGCAAGCAGGGGGCAGGGGGGGGGGGGGCTGGCAGGAGCAGGGGTGGGGCTGGCAGGGGGACAAGCAGGGGGGGCTTGCAGGGGGACAAGCAGGGGGTGGCTGGGGGGGCTGGCAAGGGGACAAGCGGGGGGGTGGCGGGGGGGGGGGGACTAACAGGGGACAGTGGGGGACTAGCAGGGGGCAGGGGGACTAGCAGGGGGGGTGTCAGGGGGCAGGGGGGACTGGCAGGGGGGTGGCAGGGGGGGCTGGCAAGGGGACAAGAAGGGGGGGTGGCGGGGGGGGGGGGGGGTACTAGCAGGGGGCAGTGGGGGACTAGCAGGGGGCAGGGGGGGACTAGCAGGGGGGGAGCTGGCAGGGGGACAAGCAGGGGGCAGGGGGGGCTGGGGGCTGGGGGCTGTCCGGGGGTGCACGGGGGGCTGGTCGGGGGGCTGCTAGGGGGTGCACGGGGGGCTGGCTGGGGGGGCTGTCCAGGGGTGCACGGGGGGCTGTCCGGGGCTGGTCGGGGGGCTGCTCGGGGGTGCACGGGGGGCTGGCTGGGGCTGGCCGGGGGGGCTGTCCAGGGGTGCACGGGGGGCTGTCCGGGGGTGCACGGGGGGCTGTCCGGGGGTGCACGGGGGGCTGTCCGGGGGTGCACGGGGGGCTGTCCGGGGGTGCACGGGGGGCTGTCCGGGGGTGCACGGGGGGCTGTCCGGGGGTGCACGGGGGGCTGTCCGGGGGGACTGGCAGGGGGGACTGGCCGGGGGTGGCATGGGGGTGTCCAGGGTGTGTCCAGGGGGTATTTTTTTTTTATGAATTTGGACACCCTATAGCCACGGTTCAAAACCGTGGCTATTGATGTATTGTCGCGGTTTTAAACCGTGGCTATAGACATAATGCCACGGTTTTAAACCGTGGCTATAGGTTTTGTCCGGCCTTTAGTATAGCCACGGTTGAAACCGTGGCATTAGGTATACAGCCACGGTTTTAACCGTGGCTATAAACCTATAGCCACGGTTTGAACCGTAGCTATAGACTTAAAGCCACGGTTTGGAACCGTGGCTATAGGTCTAGGCCTATAGCCACGCCAAACTTGGCCACGGTTCCTCAAACCGTGGCTATTACCTATAGCCACGGTTTGAGGGCCTATAGCCACGGTTTAGAACCGTGGCTATAGCTCGAATTTCCAGTAGTGTTTAAGTTAGTCAAAACACGCGGTCAAGATCTACTTTTAATGGGGAGTTCAAAACAGTTTCATGCCTCTTAAGTCTTGGATCTAGTTCTTCAAATCCTTTCACATTTCCTTAATTATTTCTTTTTATTTTATCTCAATACCCAGGAATCCCAAAACCTTTCTTCCCTGAGGAGATGTACATCTATGTTGCACCCTTGGATTGCGTTTCCTTGGAGCCTTTTTCACCCCCTATTTGGTGCAAAGAGGAGGTTCTAATTGTTTGTTTCTTGAGGTAGGGATACCTTTATCTCTCTTTTATTTGTGTATCATGCAAGGTGGGTGTATGAATGTTTCCCATGTGAAGCCAGATGAATCCAATTTTAATAAAGATAACCGAATCAGATTTAAACAAATGAATAGGGTATGAGAAAAGTGACTCATGCTTTTGTTTTGTTGTTTATTGATATTGTGAGTTTTATGGGCTGTATGACTACTGAAAATCATGGATATTGGTGGTATTTGTTTGGGCACTTGGGATTACTTATAACATCTTGTTATTGATCATGTGTTGAATGGATGTATACATGTAATTGGTTAACCACATATATTGGGTTAAATAAATGGATGCCCCAAGATAAAACTTGTTATGCGATAACCCCTAAATTATCAAAGTGGAATGAGTGTTTTCTAAATCAGAATACACCGTGCCTTGTTTGGTGTTGCTATGTGTTGTGTGTAGTTTTGTTCTGTCCTATGCCTTATGTGGTTATGTGGTGTTGGGGTTGAGAGAATGGCTGTAAGGTGAGGTGGTACGGGTAGTTTCATGAAATATCATGTTCAGAGATTGACTGATTGTGGAATAGATGGGAAGTGTTTGAGCAACGAGGCTGTAGGTTTGGGTTGTGCTATGTTTATGTTACTGGGTGTGATGGGTGTGGTATTGTTATACAATAGGGATGTCAGGTTGGTTGTGATGAGGTGTGTTATGGGGTTTAGCTTTAATTTGGGTTTTTTTTGTTAAAGTAAGGACTAGGCATAATGACTTTGAAGAATGATTATGGAAGTGGTTGGTATGGATGTTGAACGTAGTGGAAATATGAAGTGAGTTGCCTTACTGTGGTTCTTTTTTCCTCTATGTGTTTTATGTTGTGTGGCTTGTTGCGTGCTGTGATTGGTAGTTTCCCAGGTAGGGATGGAATGAATAAATGGTTTTCTTAATAAAGAATGATAATTAGTTAAATGATTTGGCCAGGGGTATGTTTAAGTTTTGGCTTGTTGTAGATGGATTTCATTTATATACTTCTGAAGTGACTGTTGTTGGTTTCAATAAACACATTTAGAGGTAACAAAAGAGTTGGAAATATCATAGTGGGGTTAATTGTTTGATTGAGAACCCATAGGTTGGGCTTGAGTGTTTGATACTATACATACATACCTATATTTTCCTTGAGTTTTCTATACACACCCGACCCTAGTTGAGAACTATGTTCCGAACACCCCCATTGTCATGGGAGAGAGTGTCTTTTCCAAACATCCCAGTGGGAGGATGGATGAATGGCCACCCACTCTTCCCCACTCCCTCTTCCAAGCAGTGATAGCCCAAAATTCTCTAGGAAGGTAGTGGTTTGTGAAGCCCAGGTGTGTTCGGGTGAGTTGTCTTTTCCCAGCTGTCTTAGGGATGAGATGAGTTGTGGTTTCTCATGCGTTTTTAGAATGTGATGTGGTATGTGGACTAGGTGTCTGAAGGAGAGACATGGTTGTGAGGCTCAGGTGTGTGTGGGCGAGGTGTGATGAGCTTCATTTTCCCAGGTTGAAGGACTTTCTATGAGGCCCAGGTGTGTGGGGGCAGGTTGTGACGTGGTACTTTCAGAAGAGGTGGGAGCACTAAGACATTTTCTGTTAGGGTATGAGAGCATCCAATCAGTGGGAAAGTGGTGAAGGGTACCCTATCATTGATGTGCTATGTATTACTTTAGTTGACTTGCTTTATTTGGTGATCATGTATTTGGTGAGGTTGGGGTGGCTATTATACCTTGTTAGGTGCTGTTGGTTTCTGCTGTTTTTTCACATGGGCATTAGTATGCTTCTCCGACTTGTGCGCGAGAGACCTTGGTTTTCCTACTGAGTATACTTGTATGCTCAACCTATGTATATAAAACTGTTTTTAGGTTTCTAGTAGGACTATGTAGACCATTCTGGGAATTACTATCTTTGACTTTGGGATAGTTTTTGTTTTGCTGCTTAGCCTTGTTTCTGGTATTTACTTTGGAGACTCTTGTATTTTCAATAGTTTTACTTTAAACATGCATGTGGAATGGATTTTGGTTTTTCTTTTATATAAATCTTAGAGTTTTTTTAGGTTGATATATATTATATCCCTATATTGGTTACTATAAAAAGGGCAATTCCTCCCATTTTTGTGTGATTTGTATACCATTGGTGCTGGTATCCACCGCAAGGCCTATTGGAGGCGGGACTTAGGGGTCATTATCTCTCTTTTTCCATTTCCAGCTCAGGAGGGGCATCTTTGGAGTGAGGGGTTCGTGACAGAATGGTATCAAAGGCAGGTTGAGAGATATGATGGAGTTTTAAGTTAGGAACAGTGAGGATTGTATGGGTTGGTAAGGCAATAGTTCTAGATGACCTTGGTATGTGACATAGGCTAGGGAAGACCGACTAAGAAATGAGATTTTAGCCCCCCCCGTGATCCAATGCAAGGAATCTGAGTCTACTTAATGACCAAGTGAGTCTACACCATTTGTAGAGTAGAGACCTAAAAAAGGTACATGAATCATAATGACTTGTGTTCTTATTTTAATTGGGTGTTTCATGGAATTTAAATAAATAATTAGTTAAAATTAATCTTAAATAAAATTCCATACTACTCGGGTTTAGGAGTTCCTTGTTTACATTTTTTAGCCATGAAACCCAATCATCGTACGCATATAGTGCAAGAAGTGGAGGCTCAATAGGCTGACCCAGTCGATCGATGGAGGGTTGATTGGGTATAGAAGGATGATCAGTGGTAGAAGATGCTATGAGCTTTCTAGTGGTAGACTTTGTGGAAGTACAAGGGTAGTGTTTTGGACGTGGAGATTGAGATTTGGCTCAAGGAGCTTATGATCACCTTCAATTTAATCTGAGATCTGAATAAGTACTGAGTTACTTTGGCGGTGAGGCAGATGTGGGGAGTCATGTGTCAGTGGTGGACATTGTACCTGGGAGAGAGGAAGGAGGCTGATGTTTTGTGAGCTGACTACGAGAAGGAGTTCCGTGCAGAATTCCTTTCATCCACCATGAGGGCTAAGAAGAGGTAGGAGTTACTATCCCTCTAATAGGGTATGTAAGTACAGGATCTGGGATAAAATTCAAGGATCCACTTCGTTTTTCTCTAGATCTCTTTACAGATGAGGAGTCTTGCACAAGACGCCTAGAGGAAGCACTTCGTCCTTCTCTTTAGTATGCAGTTACTCCCTTTACCTTGCTGACATACTTAGAGGTCCAAAACAAGACAAAGGTATTTGAGAGGATGAAATTGTGAGGAGGTATACCATGATAGGGGATTAAACCTATTTCTTCAAAGGGAAAGGTTATCAGTAGTAGGTATCAGGCGCTAGGGCCTTCGAGGTTCTGACTGGCGGGAAGGCAACCTCAGCAGTTTCCATTTCTACTTTCAGGTCCTCATGCCTATCCTGTGGGCATAAGGCTGGTGTGTTTTATCTATGGAGTCCATGGTCATCTCTAGAGTCAGTCCCTAGTGGTCGTTCGAGCTCAGTATGGTGGAGGTGGGTAGGTCCAGCACTCACCTCAACAGAAGTTGCCGGTAGGGAAGTTCCAACAACAGGGACAAAAACCTCATGCTCTACCGAGGGTAGAAGAAGTAGGTAGAGGCTGACCTCAGGGTGTTCCTTAGAAACCTCAACATGGGTGTGGCCGAGGAGTTGGTTGTCATTATAGGGGAAGAGGAGTTGGGCGTGGTCAGTTGCATGCCGCAGAGGCAGCTGTTCCAGTGGGGCTAGAGATCATTCTAGGTATGATCAGTTTGTTCAGTACTCTTACTTGTGATTTTTTTTATTCAGGAGATTCACAATACTTTGTTTCATCCGGTCTAGCCCATTCTCTGGGACTAGATGTAGAAAGACTTCTCATTCCACTGGTGTTGAGTACGCCAGTTGGAGGTCAGACCATCTTGTTTGATGTGTGCCGAAGATGTTGTCTGACGATGGGACCACATCAGTCCCATGTAGATATTTTCCTATTACAAATGAAACTATATGATTTCATCCTTGGAATCAAATATTTATACTCTTTGCATGATTTTATCAACTGCTTCCAAAGGAGAGTCGTGTTTTCAGACATAGATGGTCAACATGTGGCCTTTGTCGATGAGCAGAGTTGTTAGGTGGGCAGTCGACATGTGGACCTTCTTCTTTCCTTGTTGGCCAAGATGTCAGTAGAATCAGTAGATTCTGAGATGGAGGAGGTTCCTAGAGTTTTTTTGGGATTTTTTTGGATGTTTTTTCTGACAAGTTTGTAACTCTACCCTCTCGATGTGACATTGAGTTTAGGATAGACTTACAGCCTGGTTCTAGTCCGATCTCGATGGTTACTTACTGCATGACACCTTCAAAGCTACGTGAGTTAAGGATCTAGATAGATGATCTGATGTAGATGGGTTTTATCTAGCCCAGTGTATCGTTGTGGGGTGCTCTAGTCTTGTTTATGAAGAAGGAAGATGGTGGTTTGAGGTTGTGCATATACCACCGAAGGTTAAATTAGGTAATGGTCAAGAACTGTTACCCTCTCTAGAGGATAGACAATCTTTTCAACTAACTGAGGGGAGAAAGGTGTTTCTCTAAGATCGATCTGCGGTCTAGATATCACCAGTTGAGGCTGAAGGAGGGTGATATCCTAAATACTACTTTTAAGTGCAGGTATGAGCACTTAAAGTACGTGGTTATGTTGTTTGGTGTTATGAACACACCATCCATGTTCATGGGGATCATGAACTCCATTTTCTATGAGTTCCTAGACTGTTTCATCATTGTATTCATCGATTAAATCCTAATCTACTCGAATTCAGAATAGAAGCATACTGAGCATTTCAGGACTGTCTTGGAGGTTCTATGATGCCTCCAGATCTACGATAAGTTGTCCAAGTTCAAGTTTTGTATATGAGAGGGGCACTTCCTTGTACATGTGGCGTCATAGTAGGTAGTTTCAGTTGAACCATCAAAGGTTTAAGTGGTTGTTTTTTGGGTAACACACAAGAATGTGGCAGAGGCTCACAACTTTCTTGGTCTCACAGGATACTATCGGAGATTCATACTCAATTTATCTTGATTTGAAGCTCCATTGATGGCCTTGACTAGGTAATACTAGGACTTTGTGTGGAGGGATCATTGTCAGGCAACATTTAGCTACTTGAAGGGGAAGTTGGTTAGTGTTCCAGTGCTCCAGTTTCCATAGGAAGGGGTGATGTTCAAAGTGTTTTGTGATGCTTCCCATCTAGGCTTGGGATGTATATTGATTCAAAAATGGGGAGTGGTCACTTATGGGTCTAAGAAGTTATGTCCCCATTAACGTAACTATGCCACCCATGATCTGGATCTAGCAGCAGTTGTGTCCGTGCTGAAGTTATGACAACATTACCTCATTAGGAAGTGCTTTTTAGTCTTCACAGATCACAAGAGCTTGAGGTATATCTTTTCCCAGTGAGATATAAACTTGCAACGATGGAGGTGGATGAAGTTTCTATAGGACTATGACTTCAAAATCTCTTACACCTCAAGAAAGGGAAATTTATGGTTGATTCTTTGAGTAGGAAGTCACTGAAGGAGGTAGTTTTGGAATATGCGAATGCTTAGAAGGTGATGGAGGAGTTGGAGGCCTTGAACTTAGATGTAGGAATAGATGGTGGTAAAGGTTGTCTGTTTCAGATGATAGTGAAGTATTATCTGATGTGTCAGGTGGAGGAGTCTCAGTGGGGAGACTTAGAGGTAGAGGTGACGCATGATCACATTGATCAGTGTAATGCTCCAGAGGGATGATCGGAGGATAGTTAGAACCAAATGTTGTTCCGTGGAAGGATGTTTATTCTAGTGGTGATTCATGAGGGATTCCTCTATGAGTTTTATATCTCATATTTGGTGGTACACCTAGGAGTTTCTAAAATTCATAGTGTCTTAAAGGAGTAGTTTTGATGGCCTAGGATGAAGTGGGAAGTGGCAGATTTTGTGGTGAAGTTATTAGTGTTCCAGTAGGTTAAGGCTAAGCACCATGTTCCCTGTTGTTTTTTTTTCAACCCTTGGATGTCCCCAAGTGGAAGTGGGATGACATCTCAATGGATTTCATCACAGGGTTTCCTAGGTCTCAAGGAGGTTGTGATGCAATCTGGGTAGTAGTGGATCGATTGATGAAATCGACTCACTTCTTAGAAATTAAGAAGTTGGGCATAGTGGATGCCTTATCAAGGAGATATGTGGATAAGGTGGTGCAGATGAATGGAGTTCAAAGATCCATTATTTTGGATCCGGACACACATTTTACCTCATGAGTTTGGAGGGTATTGCAACATGCTTTTGGAACTCAGTGACGCCTCAACACTGCTTTCCACCCTCAGATGGATGGGTAGACAAAAACGGACCATCCAAAAGTTGGAGGACATGTTGTGAGAATGCGTCTTGGACTTTGGTGGATCTTGGGTATGAAAATTTCCAATGGTAGAGTTTTCTTACAATAATATCTACCACTCTTCCATTGGCATGGATCTATTTGAGGCGTTGTACGGAAGTCCATATTATTTGCCTTTGTGCTGGATAGAGGTTGGGGAGATAGTTGATCTTGGCCTTGAGGTAGTGCAGAACACAACAGAGAAAGTTCATCTTGTCTGTGAGAGGATGAAAGTAGTATAGGATCAGAATAAGTCATATGACAATCATGGGAGGAGGGCCTTGGAGTTTGAGGTTTGGGACCACGCGTTCTTAGAGGTTTCCCCTCGACATGGGAAGTAGAGGTTTAGAAAAGGGAGCAAGATTTCAACCAGGTTCATTGGACCATTTGAGATGTTGGGGCGAGTTGGTGAGGTGGCATACTAGTTGGTGCTACCACAACAGTTGGAGAAGGTCCACAATATTTTTTACATCTCCCAGCTTCATCGATATCTTCATGATGACTACCATGTTATTGACTGAGGAGATTTGGATGCCAGAGATGATGTGACGTTTGTAGAATGACCAGTGGAGATCCAGGATCATTGGGAGAAGGTGTTGTGTGGATGGTCCATTCCCTTAGTTCGTATGTTTTGGAGGCATGGTGACCTAGAAAAGAGTACTTGGGAAAGGGAAACACAAATGTGTGCCCAGTTCCTAGAGTTGTTTTGAGTTTTCCCTTGTAGTGTTTCCATTCTTAATGTAATGCTCGAACCTTGTTTATTATGAGATGATTTTTTCCTTGTTCTGTGATGTGTGATAAAGTCCTAACACATAAAAAGGGGAGGAACCGATTCCTAATCAAGATGCATTAATTGAGATGTGATTAAACCCGTGTGGGTGAGTCAGTGCCACCCAGAGCAGATAGTATCTTAACATGAAGGAAGGAATTCCCTAATTCATGTGTTCGGGATGGCACGGTTGTTGTGATTGTGTGGTGTGTCTTGTGGTCAGTTGGGGTAGTAGATGTTGGAGGAGGCGTTCTTGGATGTTGAGGTTTCACTCTAGCTTTCGAACAAAACAAGGTGGTTTATTGTTTGACCTTGGGATGTCCAATTTATAGCGGTGTTTCAAGTATAAAAAGATCCCTAAGAGGTATCTTATCAGGTGGTTTCTCAGACCAATCTTTCTTCTAGGTTGGTTTTGAGTTCTTGAGGACAAGAATAGTTTGAGAGGTATATGATGTAATGTCCCGGATCTCCCCGGTCTATTACTTTGCAAAAATATGGTGTTTGAGGTGTTCTGGGAGGAAACAATGAATCATTTTAGGAGTTTCCAAAATAAAGTTTTTCCAATAGTAGCTCGTATGATGGTGGTTCATCCACTGGTAGGTCCCAATGGTGAGTTGCGTCAGTGACTCACTGACAGTGAGTCGCGTCAGTGACTCACACCAGTGACTCGCAAGAGTGAGTCGTTGATGGTAGGTCATCCCAATGGAGAGTCACATCAATGAGTCGCAATTGTGACTCACTAATTGTGGGTCGCGCTGGTGAGTCGTGATGATAGCTCACCGAACGGTGACTCACCGAACGGTGACTCACCGAACGGTGACTCACCAAACAGTGACTCACTATTGGTATCTTGTCAACGGTAGCTCACACTGGTGACTCATATAGTGGGGATTCATCCACCGGTGAATCACCCACCAATGACTCATGATGGTGACCCACCCAACAGTGATTCATTTCGACAGTTTGTAAAAATTTACAGCTTTTCCCAGTTTTCCCAGTTTCTCCCCTTTAACATTTTATTTGATGTAAAATGAGTTTAAAACCATGTTTAAGTGTTTTTGAATCCATTTCGAAGGATGTAAAATATATCTTTAATTTAGAAACTCTTAGGAGGATTTAAGTTAGTCAAAATGTGTGGTTAATATCCACTTTTAATGGGGAATTCAAAATGGTTTCATGCCCCTTAAGTCTTGGATCTAGTCCTTCAAAGATAGAAACCTTTACTTAGTTCTTTATTTCTCTTTTCTCTTGATACCCAGACATCCCATAACCTTTATTCCCTGAGGATCTATTCATATATGTTTTACCCTTGGGTTGCTCTTCCCTGGAGCCTTGTGTACCCCCTGTTTGGTGTAAAGAGGAGGTGCTGATCATCTGTTTATCGAGGTAGGGATACATTCATCTCTCTTTTATTTGTTTATCATGCGGGGTGGGTGTACAAATTTTTCCCATGTGAAGGTAGACAAATCCAAGTTTAATAAAGATAATATAATCAGCTTTAAACAAATGAATAGGGGATGTGAAAAGTGATGAATTCTTTTGTTTTTTTTGTTTATTGATACTGTGATTTGTATTGGCTGTATGCCCACTAAAAATCATATCCATTGGTGGTATTTTTTTTGTGAACTCAGGATGAATTGTGATGGCTTGTTATTGATTATGTGTTGAATAACTGTATACATATAATTGGATAACCATGTATATTGGGTTAAATAAATTGATGACATGGGATCAAACTTGTTCTGTGATAACCCCTGAATTATCAAAGTGTAATTAAAGAATGAGTGTTTGAAAAATCTAAATACACCCTACCTTGTTTGGTGTGGCTGTGTGCTGTGTGTGGTTTTGTTCTGTCTTATGCCTTGTGTGGTTATGTGGTGCTAGTGTTGAGAGCATGACTGTAAGGTGAGGTGGTACGGGTGGTGTCATGGAATCTCAGGTTGAGAGATTGAATGATTGTGTAATGAATGGGAAGTGTTTGAGCAACAGGGTTTCAAGTTCAGGTTGTGCTATGTTTATGTTACTGGGTGTGATGGGTATGGTATTGTTATATTGTAGGGATTTTGGGTTGGTTTTGATGAGGTGTGTTGTAGGGTTTGGCTGTAAGTTGGGGGTTTTCTTATTGAGAGGATGGTCTGGTCATAACGACTTTGAATAATGATGATGATAGTGGTTTCTATGGGTGTTGAACATAGTGTAAATATGAAGTGAGTTTCCTTAATGTGGTTCTTTTTCCTCTGTGTGGTTTATGCTATGTGGCTTGTTTCATGCTGTGATTGGTTGTTTTCTGGGTAGGGATAGAATGAATAAATGGTTTCCTTAATAAATAATGATAATTGGTTAAATGAGTTGGTTGGGGGTATGTTTGAGTTGTGTCTTGTTGTGGATGGATTTCATTTATCAATTTCCGAAGTGACTATTGATGGTGTCAATAAATGCATTTAGAGGTAGTAGCAGAGTTGACAGTATCATATGGTGGTTGATTGTTTGATTGATAACCCATAGGTAGGGCTTGAGTGTTTGATACTATATATACATACATGTATTTTCCTTGTGTTTTCTATATTCACCCCACCCTAATTAAGCACTATGTGTCGAACACCCCCATTGTCATGGGGGAGGGTGTCTTTTTCAAACATCCTAGTGGGAGGATGGATGGATGGCCACCCACTCTTCCTGAACCCCTCTTCCAGGTGGTGATATCCTAAGATTCTTTGGGTAGGAAGTGGTTTGTGAGGCCCAAGCATGCTTGGGCGAGTTGTGTTTTCCTAGGTTTCTTCGGGATGAGATGAGTTGCGCTTTCCCAAGTGTTTTTGGGATGTGACGTGGTATGTAGACCAGGTGTTTGTGGGAGAGACATGGTTGTGAGGCCCAGGTGTGTGCGAGTGAGGTGTGATGAGCTTCGTTTTCCCATGTTACGGGAATATCTATGAGGCCCAGGTGTGTGCGGGTGGGTTATGACGTGGTACTTTTGAAAGAGGTGGGAGTGCCAGGATGTTTTACGTTAGGGTGTGAGAGTGGATAATCAATGGGAAAGTGGTTCGGGGTACCCTATCATCGATGTGCTCTAAATTAATTTACTTGAATTGTGTTATTTTGTGAGTGTGCCTTTGGTGAGGTTGAGGTGGCTAGTATACCTTATTAGGTGCTTTTGGTTTCTACTATTTTCTCAAAGGGGCATTAGTATGCTTCTCCCACTTATGTATGAGAGACCTTGGTTTTCCTACTGAGTATACTTGCATGATCACCCTACTCATATAAAACTATTTTCAAGTTTCCTAGAGGACTACATGGACCATGCTGGGCATGACTAGCTTGGACTTTGGGACAATTTTCATGTCGCTGCTTAGCCTTGTTTTTGGTATTTACTTTGGAGATTTTTGTATTTATAGCAGTTTTATTTTAAAAATGCATGTGGGATGGATTTTTTTTTCTTTTATATAAGTCTTGGAGTTTTTTTTGAGGTTGATACATATTATCTTCCGATCTTGGTTACTATAAAAGGGTAATGCCTCCCATATTTGTGAGATTTGTATACCCTTGGTGCTGGTCACCACCTCGATGGGCCTACTGAAGGTGAGACTCAGGTGTCATTATCTCTCTTTCTCTATTTCCAGATTGGGAGGTACATATTTGGAGGGAGGGGGTTATAAAAATAATGTGTAAGGGTGACTCCCAGTTTCCAATTCATAAATAAGAGTATTCAAGGTGATACATAAGAGTCATTTACTCATATGTAAGAGTATTTCCAAGTTACAGATTAAGAATTTGGAAAAGTACTAAACTACATAGTGATACATAAGAGTAAATCTAAATTTACAATGCATGTGTATGGGTTAATGAGATCATACGTAAGAGTCATGAGAAGATTCCAAAAAATATTAAATGGAAACTGAGAGATTACAAATGATATATAAGGGTGACCTAAATATTTTAAAGGGTGTGTAAGGGTCTTCAAGGTAATACATAAGAGTTACCAAGATCTCATGCGACACATAAAGGTTATCTCTTTGAAAATAGGTTGATATTTTTATAAGTAGAGTTTAAAATAAGATAAATTTAGATAATTTTGTTCTATACTTTAAATATTAAATACCATGATGTTGTTAGAGAGTCAATAGTGATTCAAGTTGAGATTAATGGAAAATTAAATGGAGAATTTTGAGAAGATCATCATTGAAGAGCCCAATTGGATTATAACTAAGATATGTATTTATTGTATTTTTTGTGAATATATAAAGGAGACATGAATTCAATAGATATTGATTTTGGGTTATGTGTAATAGCCCAAAAAACAAAGATGGAATGATGAGTTTTTTCTCATATAAACATGAGCAAAGGAAGATGATGACACTATATTGGAATTCCTAGATGGATAGGTTCTAGGAAAGCAGCCCTTATATCTGATGATTGTGGAGCTGATCTTAAGTGTGAAAAATGTTACGTGTTGAAGATGAATAATTGTTCCTAAAGCACTAATTACTAAAATTTTGGAACATGAAGAAAATATTTTGAAGCTCTTATTTTGGAAAAGGAAATTTAAATAGGAGGAGAAACAAAAAATTGACTAACTCTAAAGTCTACACCACCCGAGAAGCCAACCACCAAAAAGGTAGCATCCAAGCTCAAAGGCACTACTAACGAGAGTGGATATGGAGGAGGAGAGGAACAACATAGGTTGATGTTGGCACAAGAAGAATTAGTCCAACACTGGTCAATGCTAAGTGAGTATAAATCCATAGTACAAGGAAACACCATGGGGTAGTGGTCGAGGTATGGGGAGGCACCACAGGAGGGAAATGACTGGTAGTCTCACACTCTTCATGAAATACTAGCGACTATCTGAAAAAATGACGTGGGAATCATTCTAAAAGAGTACTATTCACAACTTAACAATTGAATGTGGAATTATTGATACAACATCATTGGTTCCATATTATTTATGCTACTAGGGTTTTTAATTCCACCATTCACTGAAATGCCCAAAAAAATTATGGAAACACCTACCAAAAACATGAAATTCTATGGGAGATCATGAGTATCTCGATGCCACTCACCGTATTGAAGAAGATGATCTCACACCATTCCTGAGATGTTGCACCACATTCAAGAAGTAGTTCCACAAAGATAAGGTATTTGGATGATATATTATCCTAAAGTTACAATGCTACCAAGGTACCATTGAGAATTTATATGAGGCTACAATCCATGTATAACACATTTATGAGATGAAATTATGCATTATGATACCTCCAAGTTGAGAATGACTAGAAAAAATTTTGGAAGAAAAATTTGATGATGTATTGTTGTTCTTTCAACATAAAAAAAATCTTTTGTCTTGAATACCATGATAAAATATGAGTTACATAGAACTTATAATGTTTTAGATGAGGAAGTTAGTGGTTTGGTAGAGTAGAAAGTTGACAAAGGTAGATTGGTCACATGAGTTGAGCTAAGTTGCATGCAAGATCTGTACCACAGAAGTTGAGAGTGTCAAAGATGGTTTTTGTGTTTGAAGATTGTGATGAATATATGCTATGGAAAATTGGTAGCATGAAATATTTCATGAAAGACCAGTTTTCCTATAAATACCATTAACTAACTCATTAACAGAGTATGAGAGAGTAATCAATGGATGATGAATATTTTGATAATTCTCTCTATATTCATGTAAGTGTTACCTAGAAGGAAACATTGTATGATATATTATATAACACCAATTATTTGTGTGAATGATACTATATAATACTATATTATGTTAAGTCCATGCAGTGTATTACATATGTGTGATTATAGTTCTGTGAACTAGGTGTTGCACAAAGTTCATGCATGGAATTATGTTTTCATGAAGATAGTCCCACATATTAAGTATTATATTAAGTCCATGAAAAGTACTATGTTTTAATTAATTGAGTTTTGTGAACTAAATTTTACATTAATCATTATTAAAAATTGGTTCTAGAAGATTTGGTAAGAATTAGTTGCACAATTTTTTTTGTAAATAAGGATTTGTGTGCAAAATATTGATAACTTTGTAAGATAAAAGATTGAGAACTACAAAATTAAATAAAAAAAATTAAAATAGTGAGTTGAATCAAAATTTATATCTTTGGATATATTCAAAAGAGTAATGGAATGACTTTCATGTAGTTTAATTTGTTCACTCAGTGGCAGTTGAAGAATTATAGCTAAGGAACTGGATCACTTAGTTGATATAGAGTCATCTCAAAGTATAAGTAGGATCTTATTCAAGAGTTATTTGAAAATATCCATTGAATACTAGTGATTCAATTATAAAAAAATTCATTATTATAGTTAGGATTCTGAATAAGATTTCAGGAGATAACTTAAGGGAAGTGGATGATACCTACCCTAGGGATGTAGATGAAACCTTCCCAAATTTTATGTGACATTGTAAGGAACTTGTAATCACTTCAATATTAATAGTGATAATTTTTGTCTTTAGGGGAGTCAAACATATAAAGGATTAGGTTTTCTCATTGGAGCTCATCCTTGTAAAAACCCTATGTGCCGTTGGTCTTGTTTTATTCCTACATTGCATGTTTCAGTGAGGGTTAGGAGAGTATTAAAAGATCTATACATAACAACCAAGAAAATCATTCAAGTATTAAGATGGTATGATAAAAAGAGAAATTAAAACTTGGTAAAATAAAAAAACACTGATTTAATCCCCCTCTCGGTGTCCCTAAATGATCCAATGGGCACTTTAATTGGTATCAAAGCTAAATAGGTGACTTATGATTGGATATAAACTTTTCTTTTTTGTTTTAAATACTTCACATGAAGTTTTTATTTAAAGAAACATAAAGTACCTTATATGGAGAACTCATAATATATCCCTTATAAAGCTAAAATAAAAGCCTTATCCAAATCTCTAAAGAATAGGAAGAAAAAGGAGGTGAAGAAATTGAGAAAGATATCAAAATTAAAGAAGGATATACCAATGTTTGAATCTTATCAAAGTGGTATTTTTTGATCTAATAAATTTATTGAGAGTAATAATTTTGAAGAGTCAAGTTTGATCTGTGGAGAGTTTGAGGAGGACGAGTCCATTGAAATAGTTGAAGACCTCTATTTTGAAGTCAAATATTACTTAAAGTAAGTCCCTATTAAGGCCATCACCTAACTATTTGGATTTATTAAGTGACTAATTGATAAAAAATCATTGTTTTAACTAGAGGCTAAAGATATGAAGAATAATTTGTCCAAGAAGCTCCAAAGATAAAAAATTATCACACAACTTATTGAATCCAAAGAAGAATCTATATTACTTTTTAATAAACATTTTTTGTTTATTGAAGAAGAGTTTAAAATAAGAATTTGGGATAGAATTATGACTAAATAAGTTTTTAAATAAGTGGTTAAAGCATTATAAAAATTATGCAACACCTCTATGAATGTTAAAGTTTTCCAATTGGAAATTAAATTAAAGAGAATAAAGGATCTTGTTCTAAAATAGTAAATTTAGGTGCATGAAGATCAAATTAGAAAAGTGGAAAGTGAGTGTGAAGAGAGGGTAAAATCACTTGAATACCAAAAGAACTATTTGAATATGAAATATCTTGAGTTGGAGGTAAATCTTGGAAATATGGAAACCACCCAAGGAGATTCTTCACCAAATTCCAAAAGGAAGGATGCTACCATGTATACTTTTAATGAGAGTCTTGTATACAAAAAGATTCAAATTAATGGAAAAAAGATCTTAAAATCACCTCTTGATCATCTTACAATAAGATATTGGAGAAAGGTAACCCATTACCCAATTAATTCTGTTTGTACTAATGCTGGTTCATATGATAGTATAGATTTCAATTTAAAATATGGGAAAATATAGGTGGAAAAAAATTCTAATAAATCTAACACTACTTCAAGGGTGGGTGTAAAAATTTCTAAGAATAATACAACCATAAGAATATACTAAAGAAATTGTATTCCTAAACAAAAATAGAAAGTTTATAAAGCTATAATTTATAGCTAAATTGTATCTACAAGTAAGATAAAGAGATTTATTGACCATTTATGGTGTTGATGAAGGTTTGGGCATAGATAATTTGAGTGTTTTCATAATATTTCAACTTACAAATAATATATAAGGTCTATATTAAGGGGGAGGATAGATGAAAGAAAAGGAAAACTTGCTGAATAGAATTAGATTTAAAAGAAAAATAAAAATCTATCCACTAAGAAAAAATTTGAGTACTTGAATAACTTACATGAATACTATAATAGAAGTGATCATAGGGAATAAGAGTATTGGTATGTACCAACCAAAAACAATCCATGTGATAATAATCATAGAAGACCACAAAAGTAGAAGATGAAGAAAAATATTGATGATTCTAACTTGGGATATAAGAAAGTGAATAAAGGTTTCAAACTAAGGTGGAGATAATTAAATTGTAGGAAAAAGGATAATCAATAGAATATTAAAAATAGTCCATTTCCATTGAAAATATTCCATGTAAATCATAATAAAAGGAATCAATTTGAAAAAAATGGAATCAATCTGAGAGAGAAATAGGATGATTGGATTGATAGAAGAAATCCAATAAGAAGAGATGGAGAAGTTTACCAAAAAGGGTAACTCAAAATATGTGAAGAAACCACATAGAATATCAAATAAGGATGTTAATGTTAAAAAGGAATGACTGATAGTTTTCTTACATAATTAAAAATACCAATAAAAACGGAAAAGTCATAGGATACTGTAAGTGATAAAGGGAAAAAAATTATTCCACAAGAATAGATCGAATTTCATGAGTGTTTTTCTAATAAGGATGGACCTAAAATTCAAGAGAATATATATGAAAGGTGTAATAGATCTAGTCATAATGAAAGTGATTATACGTATATCACACTAACTCAAGAAGAAATGTCAAATAAGATGAAAGATAAAGGAAAAACACCAATAGATGTAATTACTTTATTATAAAAGGTGAACAAGCCTATTCCACACAAGAGAAAAACTGAATGAAAAAAATAAATCCATGCTATATAGAGAATTTAATGTTTATAAAATCAAAGGAAGTGAAATCATTAAGAGTTTCCTCAAAGATGAAACAAGAAAAAAAATATTGTCTTGGGTGAGGAGAAATTCTCAGCCATGTTTCTCAAACTAAGAAGATGAATAATTTTCACCTTATTTACATATAAATGTGTTTGTTTTTACTATATTATGAATTTAATTGAATTTTATATATGGAAATGGAAAATTGAACTGGAATATTGTAATCACTATACTATAGAATAAGATATCCCTCATGGAGGATTTATTTTTCTTGATGATTCCTTGAAACATTTAAAGTAATATTAGAAGGATATTGAAGTTCATCTTAAAGAAGAACTTACATGATGATGAGATGATGATGTGCAACCCTTGAGGGGGATAAAACAAGAATAAACTACCAGTGATGTATTATTTCATGTCAATATGAAATTTTGGAATCCATTAAAGAACTATAAGGTTGAGGTATAAAAACCACTTTCCTATTCCTACTTTGATTATATCAAATCTAGTTTTTAAGGGGGATTGATAGTTAATAAAGAAAAGATATATTCAAGTGTGAGTTATCTATCATGGAATTTAATATTTTTGATGTGTTTTTAAAGATGATTTCATGTTACAAATATCTTGACGAATCTGTTTAAACAACCCCTAAAAATAGATTTTATAATTTTTATCACATGTTGGACATTTTTATGGATATAGGTGATGCTATGATTAATCACTCTTGTTTTCTACACCGATCATGGTTCACATAGACTCAGAGTTGGTTATTTTTTCTCTCATTTCTAAGTAAGATGTGATTCCATCCACCTCTCAAGTAAATCATTCTATAACTTTGAACAAAATAGTGAGAATATATTTTTTTGAAAATCATGGAAGTATCAAGAGTGATAATTTTCCCTTACTCTTTCACATTTTCATTTATTATCAATAAGGGGGGGGGGATGATATTGACTTTAAAAGTAAAGTGGGTATTGAAAAAAAAAATCCAAATGGGGAGATTAAAGAGCCCAATTGGATTATGATGAAATGATGTATTTCATTTTTATTTTTTTCAATATATTAAAGAGATATGAATTCAATAAAATCTAAGTTTAGGTGTTGTGAAAGATCATAATAAATGAATATGGAATGATGATTTTCTGATCATACACACATGAGCAAAGGATGATTATGTTGATGTATTAGAATATCTGGATGGATATATTCTAAAAAAATAGCCCTTATATCTGAAGATTGTTGATATGATCTTATATGTGAAGAATGTTAAGTGATGAATATGAAGAATTTTTCCTGATGCACCGATTACTATAGTTTTAGAACATGAAGAAAACATATTGAAGGTATTATTTTTGAAAATAGAATTTAAATAGGAGGAGAAACAAAAATTGGCCAACTCCTAAGCCTACATCACCCAAGTATCTATCCACTAGAAAGGAAATAACCAAGCATAAAGGCAGTGCTAGTGAGACAGGTTATGGAGGAGGAGAGAACCAACATGGGTCGATATTGGAATGAAAAAAATTATCCATAATGGATCGATGCTAATCATGAGTTAGATCTGCAATGTTGGGTGATACCATGGATAAATGGTTGTGGTATGTGGTGATACCATAGGAGGGAAATGACTGGTAGTCGTGTGCGCCACATGAAATACTAGTGTATATCTGAAGAAAAAACCAATGTGGAACTCTCTCTATATAGATACTGTTCAAAACTTAAAATTCATAAAGGGAATTGTTTTTAGAATGTTGTTGGAGGTGACTTCTCTACATTACTAGGGGTTTTCATGAAACTTATCACTAAAACACTCCCAAAATCTATGGAAACACTTACTATATGCATGAAATTCCATGGGTGATCATGAGGAGATCGATACCAGCCACAAAAGTGAAGAAGATGAGCTCATAAAACATCCAAGAAGTCACACCATGAAGATAAGTTATACGGATTATATATTACTCGGATGTTGTGATACTGCTAATGTACTGTTGATAAGTTCCATGAGGCTATGATGCATTTAGAATGCATTGTCGTGATGAAAGACTATATTATGATACTGCCAAGTTGAGAATGACCGAATGAAAGTTTGGAAGAAGAATTTGATGATGCATTTTCATACCTTAAATGTATCTAAATTATGGTAGTTTTAACACCATGATCCAAGCTAAGTTATTTAGAACTTATTCAAGATTTATTGATTGAAAATATTTGTAATATAATAAATAATTATTTATTTATTAATAAATTATTTATTTAATTATGTAAATATTAATAAATATTTATTTGCTGGATTGCAGATGAAATATTTATTTTATTTATTGAATATTTAATAAATATTTATTTGTTAAATTGTGGACAAAATATTTATTTATGAATAAAATATTTAATTAAATTTTTATTAGGATATTCAATAAATGCTGATGAGTTTGAGCAGACCAAGATCATGTCTAGTAAAAAATATTAATTTACAAGATGAAAAATAATATTTATCATTGCGTGAGTTAGTGCATGCCATAAAATAATAATAATAATAATATTATTATATGGAATGGGTTTGTTAAGGATTATAATATCATTTAAGGGATGATACACAATTGAATAATATTTTAATCTAAAACCTATCTCTATAAATATATGTTTATGTTTGTTGTGTAGGGAAAATCGAGAATTGAGAATTATTGGGCACAATCAGCTTCTATCTCAAATTCTTCCTCTCATCTTATCAAGAACGAGAAGAGATTTATTAATCCCAAAGGATTTTCAAGCGATCAAGATGAATAATGAAAGATGATTGATTCACTATGCTAGAACCTAGAAATCAATTGAGGCCTTTTAGAGATGAAAGGAGCACATATTGATCACTAATAGCGGGATTCTATACTTAGATCCTTACAACAAAATGAAGGTAATCCATAAATGGGTTTTTGAATGATCAACATCATCTATGAAGAAAGTTCCTTGATGAGGTAACCCTTTCTTCATATCTAATATAAATTATTTATAAATTTAATGTGAAAATATCCTATATAGGTTCTAGGTTTCCTCTATGTCAATATTTGGTGAAGAAATTTCATAATTCATGAAATTTATGTCGCTGACAATATTATGAATGATCCATTGAATCGATAAAACCTTTATGGTTATTTTCCTACAAAGGAACTTCTACTACACCTGAAATATTCAAGTGATATTAGAGGGGTCATGTTTCAAATTTATAATTATTTATTTGATTTTTGATCTATGTGCACAATAGTGGTTAAATCTTTCATTTCCATAATATTAGTTATTTAATACAAATTTAATTAACATGATTTTTACATATTAATAATCATTGTTTACTATTTCATTTTCTTAAAGGACTAGAAAATATGAAGAATGACCGGAGATGCCATCAGGAGGTGCCAACAATTCTGGATGGTAAGACTAGGTTACATGGCATGTAACTAGAGTACATGCTGTGTAACCATGTGCATCACATCTGGATGAGTTGCGGGATACATGACGCGCCATGCAAAAATTACACGAGGTGAATTTATTGAACATTGTGTGTAGACTAAGCTAGTCTGGCACACAAGTTATTGGATCACACGACATGTAACTTACATACACATCATGTAGTCTACACATCTTAGTGGTTAAATTCACACAAAACATGTGGTCAAATACATGGTTAAAACTGCATGAGATTGAAATCATGGAGAAATAACGACATACTTGATGTGTATATAGTGCACACGATGTGTATTTCATCATTTTATACATATGAAGTACACACCAATCCATCCGAAAAGTCAAGCATACACATGGATAGCGAAACACAGGGTGTGTAGCTGGAGTACACACCATGTGGTCCCGTGTCCAAAGAACACGCCGGGTCATTTTTTGGGTTGCAAATACACATAAAAAGAGAGATGCACAATGTGTAGCATGCTAGTAAACACTGTGTAGTCCATTTGGGATACATACTAACTACCTAATCATTTATTTTAGGTACATAACCATCGAGGTACATGATGTGTATCTCATAAGTACACGTTGTATAGTCTCAAAATAAAGTACAAAATTAAATTACATTAAATTAATAACTTCACCATTAAAACCTTATTATATTTATTGATACCTGATGTGTTTGAAAATTTAATAATGGTTTTAAAGAGTTATTAAATTATCAGTTAATTTATTTTAATTATATGTAATTATTAGTTCTTCTATTTATTTTACATGAATATATTTTTGATGGGTATATACATGAAAATTCAGATGGTTATTAAGATAAAATGGAATCAATTAATTAATCAATTAATTAATCAATGAAAGAACATTTATCTTAATAACAAAGAATGAATAAAAATGAATGCTATCCAGTGCACTCTTTCACAACCATTGCATATGTATGACTAATCATGATCTTGACCAAGACCTATGCATGTGTTGACATTATTTAATTTATTCTATTACATGGGTTTGTAATTATTAATTATTAAATTATATATGATGCTCTATGAGTCATCCCTCCCTCCATTATTATGTAGGACCTGCGTATCCAAGGTTATTTATGTAATTCCCCTTAATCAATCCTTTGGTTCCCCTGACGTGCATGTGAGTTATAAATACATGTAATAAATGAAGTATGCCAAGGCATGTGAATGTGGTTCAATATGGAATCAAGATGATTCCAACCTAGGTGAAACATAGGTGGATAGATGTAATGTTGTAACTCGCGCTAAGACTAACACATGGTGTTTTCACCTGGGTCATAGGTTGATTTATTATCCACTCAATAAATCAACTATTATATATGATCATGATCGAGTTATTAATTAATTAATTTATTTCTATCTTATGAATTATTTATTTTATATATGCAAGACCACAATCACATAAATAAATAAATTAACGTGAAAAGATGGAATTTAAATAAATGGATTATGCATAAATGTTTTATTGAACATAGTTAATCACTTAAGTAAGATCCACTTAATATTAACAAGACATGTAAAGGATAAAATAAGAAATTTTTACACATAATAAAATAAAATATCTCAAGTTAATATTAAGTCATTATGTCTTCCATTGTCTAAATTACGATGAACCCATAGTTAAAGTGTCAGTTTAGCTAACATCAGGGGCACTTTTAATTATCAAGAAATATTAAATAAGATAGTGGGTTGACTTAACTAAATTTATATTCAATTTAATGGCCAAAGTCTATTCAATAAAAATTTGGAGGAAAGTGTTGAGGAAATCCTTGTAAGGATTTTTGGATTTTGGAATACACTCAATGGATCAAATAGATGCAAGCCCATAGTTGATAAGACCGCCTACCTAAATGCATTCTCTTGATTTTCATGGAAAAAGTTTGTATAATAAAGAAGATAAATGTGGAACCTTTCCACAAGAACATATTATGTGATGTGATATTCCAAGTTTAATGGTGAGGGATATTGAGACTTGGTAAAATAGCAGGATACTTAATAAAATTAATTTCATTATGTCTCACATAAATTTTAATCAATTAAAGTACTAATAATCTACTATTTTATAATTATATAATAATAGAAATATTTTCATCTACTTTATCTCTAATATTCATATTAGAGAAAGACCATATTCTTATTAGTAGTAACTTCCAGGAATGGTTTAGATTCCTTCGGGTTGTGTTGCACCATGAATAGAAATATTACATGCTATAATTCTCATTACCTAATTTTTTTTACAAAGGAGGTGATTTATGAAGAGGTATATATCTATGAAAAACACTTGAACATTGCAGTCCATATGCATGCCTGTCATGGGGCATGGTAAAAAGCAATTATAATTTTTCCTAGCACAACACAGTGGCTAACTAGGGTTGTCTCATTTGAGGAACCTTCTTCTTTTGGTTCACTTAATTTATCTAATTCACATAAACTACTTATTTTTATGGTTTAATAAATTAAAGAAAAAAATTATAAATCTTTATAATGTTTTGAATATTTAAAAAAATGACATAAAAAAGGTGAATTTGAACTATAATGCAATTTCTCGAAAGAATGACTTAAGGAAGAAAAGACTTGGGCTTGGGTTCAGTTTTGGATTCAATGATTATTATCTTTTATATGTTTGATTTCATTTTGATAATCCTGAAATGAAATATCATATTTGAACTACTATTATTCATTTATAAATTGTGAAAATCAATTAATTGCTAAGAAATATCAATTCAAACTCCCCCTTTAATCAAGGTTGATAAAAAATCTTGGTCCAATATGTTCCATCTTCCAAGACCTAGCTCAATCTATTTTGTTTCATCCATTAATTAGTTCAACTCCATTGTGTGAAGAAATAACAAATGGAGAGAGGGAAAATTAATTAAAAAAAGAATAGAATAGATTGAGTTTCATGTAATTGGTGGTAAGTCACCACATCAGGGACATTCTCCTCACTCATTCATGCTACTCAAATCTATTATAAACTTAAAATAAACATTAAAAAAATATAAGAACACCTTAACCTTCCCCTGACCAAGCCTCAAGGTCATCCTCTCATTTCTGAGAGAAAGAGATCATAATGGTGGATATGGGAAGAAGATAATAAATTAAAAATAATAAGGATGAGGAAGAATAAAAGAGTTAATTAAAAATAATGGGGGTGAGATAATAAAATAAAAAATGAAAATAGAATTGGGATGAGAGAGATAGGGAAATAAATGAAAATTAGATAAAATAAGAATAATAAAATAAGAAATAAAATATATAATTTTATAAATAATGTTAAAATAATAATAATAATAATATTTATATGAATAATAAGATAATAAGAATTATAATAATAATAGAGTATGGAGAATGATGGTGGAAACAAAATAAAAAACATGCATGAATTAATGTATTTAACTAAGATATGAATTCAAATTACATTTGAAAATAAAATATAAAACTAAAATAAATAAATAAAAAGAGAAAAAAAATTAATAATAATAAATGGGGGAGGAAGAAGATGGTGCAGTGCGGCTCCTTCATGGATATCTCCTCCTTGGTGGTCGACTGATGGTATGTGATGATTTTGAAATGAGGTGTTTTCCATCGTTTATAGGCCATAATTTTACTTTGAAATATTATGAGTGTTAGGCTCATTAAATAGAATAATTGGGAAATAGTATCTTCATAAAATTTGTTCATAAATGTATTTCTCGTATCCTATATAAATTTCAGAATATTTTGACATGTGTAGAGAGAGTTATGTACGTTTTACTCAGAGAATTTATTTTACCCAGGAAGACTCTCCATATTCCACATATCTGGTTTCCCATGCATTAATGGTATTGAAAAATTCCGATTCACACATAGAATCCTTCATTAAAGTTGTTCATAAATGTCTTGTGAGTATTTATGAAAAATTTAAGAGTATTGTTTTCCTTCAAATCAGGATCTATAGTCCCAAAATAAAAAATCTCCAGATCCGTGAACAGTTTTTAAGGCCCAACTTGTGAGCTGGTTTTGGGATTCCAAATGGTTAATTTAACTTTGGGTCTAGAATAATAAAATTAATAACAGTATGCATATAATCCTAAAAGTAAATAATTTCATGGTTTAGATCACTATAGAAAATGTTATGTCCTAAATATAGAAATAATTTAAAGTAGTTAAAATCCAAAATAGGCTATTTTTTCCAATTAAACTAAAAATATCACTAAAATCATAAAATATGACAAGTGAACTTAAAATAACACTTTTTTGGGATTAAATACATTTAAATTCAAAGAAAAATTATTAAAATTATTTGTTTTTTCAATTCCCCCACACTCAAACCATGCTTGTCCTCAAGCATAAAATCTAAAAATTGAGTTAAAGAGGACACCAATGTTACCAATATTCAAATTTTAAATCAATAAAATAAAACAATTTCAAATTTCAAACCAAATTATCAAAAATTCACATAAAATATTAATTTAATTTCTCAATTTTCAAATAAGCAATCAAATCATGTATTTTACCTTTTCCCACTAAAAAATTATGGAACTTATCTTCTTATTTAATCAAGTTCCTCAATTAATTATTATTAAACATGCCAAATTATGATTTACCTTATGTTTCCCTCAAAATGTGTGTTCTGGTTAGGATTCACTATTTCTAAATGGTTTCCAAAGGTTTTTTTTATGGAATCAAAAATAATCAACGATTCTGTATCCAAAGGGACCTACTTTCCTAAGGCAGGAATTTGTTAGGTTTGTTGACCTATGATACTAAAGAACTTACATTGGTCGAGATAATGGGAGGTCAGGCTCATCACACCCTTTTGGGTGGAATTATTGCCTACTTCGAGACTCTATTATATATTTAAGATATGTTAATGAATCCTTTATTAATTCACAAGTATGATGTGAGTTATCCAAACATTAACATTAAATTATTAGCATATATGGAATTTAGAATCATATGTATGTATTCTAGGTTCTCCATTAATGGAGATATCTATATGTATCTTAGGTTCTCTATCAACGGTATCTACTCATATACTACTTAGATATTCTTTGGCCATTTATTAAAATGATGCTGGTTTTTAAGCCACTTAGTGGGGTACTCTGGAGTTTATGGTCATCTAGGTAGACGAATGTCACTCTGGAATTTATCATCATCTAGGGAGATATAAGTTGTTATGATGTTGGGATCAAAACTATAGATGGGATACCTACATATCTTTGTGAAAGGAATCAAAACCCACGTATTTTAATGTCTCTTAATTAGACACATAACACCTTTTAAGGTCATGTCATAAGGACCCAACCATACAAATTACATGTGGAAAGGAAGTCTAGGCGTAAGGTTCCTAGTCAAAGTTTAGTGTGAGACTTATGTATAAATATCCCAAGGGATTTGGAAGGGATATGAGTTTTTAAGTTTAATTAGGCCTTACTGGGGATGTGACCCAAAAGAACAGGGTTGGTTTAGAATGTTGGGTTTGAACCTCTGGGAGGCTTCCTACGTATCCCGTTTGGAGGGGAATCAAAGCCCATGTTGTTTGTTATTGAGGAACCATTCTCATAGATCCCTCAAGGTTATGTCTCATAGGGGATTGTATCCTTTTGAGATGATAGGTTGGGGGTTACTCTTGAGAAGGTGATCCCCTGTGAAGGGACCGTGAGGGATTTTTTTAACTCATGGTGATATGGGAGCTTAACTCAAGGTTTACTCCAGATAAGGATACCCAGATTAAGGGAATTATAATTGGGGATTATTCCTAAGGAGGATTCCCATTGAGATCAGACCCTAAGTGAGTTTTCTACATATCCCATTTAATAGGAATCAAAGTTCTTGTAGTTCAGTGCAGTTTGGGGATTACACCTAGAATGAGGCACATTCGAGGGGGGAATGATTTCTCATTTCATGGATGATATGGTATGGAGCTTGGGAATTAGGAAGGATTACTAAATATCCCATTTATGGTGGGAATAAAAGTTCTCATAATTCATTATTTCAGGTGTATTGTGTGTATTTTGTTATCATTACAAATCTCTAAGCCCATGTGAGTCATGCTTGGTGTGATAAACAAGATAATGTGAAAGATTCAAAAAACCACACACTTTTCTTCCTTTTATGATGGAAGATTCCAGGGCTATGGAGAAAGAGGATGAATCTATGGAGGAATAGGCCAAGGCTATGGTGGAAGAGTTCATGGATACACCGGAAGAGGCCGGGGCTATGAAACTTCCCGCTCTTCACTTTACATTGGGCAAGATTTTAAGGTAAGTAAGGATTGAAGGTGGTGGAGGTAGAGAGTAGAAAGACTGCAACCTCCTACATGAAAGTTTAGGGTCTTACACCAGTATGGTTTCCCTTAGATTTTCCCTGGGATAGGAGGGAGACTTTTCCATTTTCAAAGGGAAAAGAAAGTGCGATTCTTACCCTCCCTACTAAGGACCATAGGCTATGGGTATTAGAGATGAGAAGGGGAGGACAGATTCCTATACTAGGAATCCAATACTGGGAACTACACAACACTATCCCTAGGGTAAGGGTCCATGTGACCGTAGATATAAAAATCTACAGATGCACCAAGGATTTTGACCTTATGGTAGGAAAAGTGTGGGAAACCTCTGACCATATAAACACAAATCCAAATGAGAAACATGCTGTTGTGACTTTCCTTAAGGTTTTTTAAATTAGGATGTATTGGTGGATGTTTTAACATGGTCCCTTTTAGGAAAGGGAGCCAGTGAAGGAGAAGCCTTGTAATGAGTGGATTTGAAGGAGTCTTTATGAAAGGTTCACACATGCTAAATGGGTGAGGTGAACCAAGGAGGACCATGAAAGGTATGCACCACACAAGTGGTCTCCACACAAGTAGGCTTGGGTGAATTGGTTTCAACTTAGGTGGAGAAAAACCTGGATAAATACACTTGAGTGAAGATTTATTTGATCCTTAAAGGGTCTTTATAGGTATTACCAGAATTAAGTTGCGTAAGTTACCATTTGAGGAAAGGTGGTCATGCTAGTCTTATTAAATCAGGGGGGTTGGGAGAACTTGTCATGTAAGTGTTGTTTACACTTAATGGACTTAAGTCTCACTAACCCCCTTTAATTCCCTCTCTTTAGGTGTTATGAAACTACCTTGGAGGTTTCAGAGGACTTGAATGAAGCAATAGGGTGATTAGAGAAGCAATCAACCTTCGGGGAAATTTTTTCATACAAATGAAGGCCTTAAGGGTCTATTCATAGGAAAATATGAGAACCTGGGTGAAGGTTAATTGGTCGCGCAAGTGGAAGTTGTGAACAAGGGAGTGGTGTGCAAGGGAGTGGAATGAAAGTTCTTATGTGCCGACGGTGATTTGGGATACCTTGGTCAAACCACTCTTTGAGCCTTTGAAAATATTAGCACTCTTCATCTATCTTCTCCTCTTTTTTCTAAGGAATTTCCCTTTGTCACTTTTTCATCCATGTGATGAAATAGAGTGTCAAAAAAATCCCCCCATCAGGATTGGATTTTAATGAAAAAGTGGGTCTAATGCTAAGGTATAAAGGGATAAAAAAGGAATATGGGTCACACAAGTTTCTGGGTGTTTGTGCAAGTGGGTGTCGTACATGTCAACTTCCCCATCTATAAATATGGGCTTCATTTTAGTGGAAAAATCTCTTAATTCTGAAATTGGAGATCTCACCATGAAAGTATTCTACACTAATGCTTTTAATTTCTATTGACATAGATTCTGTATGTATTTTAGTTGCATGCTATAAGTTGAGCGACCCACTTGCATGTCGTAGTTTCACTTGTGCACCTTAATTCATTTGTCAAATTTTCTTTATTTTTTATTTTTTTTCAAAATGAACCTACTTTTAAATGAACTTAATTTTTTTTGTAGGTTCAATGGCCCTTAAGAGGATCACAACTACTGATGAACTGGCTATCAATAAAACTAAGGACATGATGAATATTATAGGGAATGATTACTACAATGTTTATGACACCACTCTTCCTGATCTTAAAGGGTATCTAAAGAAGTATCACCATGATTTTAAGAAGAGAATTTATCTCCCATTTTATGGTTACAACCATCTTTGGGAAGTAATCATGCTAGAACCAAAGAATTATCTCTCAACCTATTGGTTTCAAGACTATAAGAACTTTTCATCTTCCAACATTTATGGTGTGGGAACATATATTAATACTGGGAAGAAAGATATAGTCTATTTTTTTAGGAAAGATATAGTCTATGTTATGCATCATAGTCCATGTACTCTAGATATAAAATGACATATAATTGAACTAAAGCTACACATTATTCTTCTATTTTCCAAGATTTTAAAACAGATCAATCTAAGGATTGGAAGAAAAGTTGGGACTTTCATATTAGAGGAGGTGTTAAGCCTGCATAGATGTGGGCGTATTGGGTATGAAAAACTTGTGAAGAGTTAAAAAGTGATATGGAAGGCTCCATGAATTATGTGGCTATGCGAGTAGGGAAAACCTATGTTATAGGAATTATGATTTTGTGCCAAAAATGTTGAGCTGCTGGAGTCCACAAACAAATTATTTCCATTTAACACATGGAGAAGTGGATATCAGTTTGTGAGATGTTCATAAGATCTCTGGGGCTTCAATCCTTAGAGATATGTATGATGAATTCACCCCCCCAATGACAACATGGAATGATGTTGATAGGATTCCAACTTTGGCACACGAGCTACTAAAGATAGCTTACAAAATCAAGAAGTAAAATCCACGTGAAAAGCGGGATATTCATCTGAATATGTGGATGTGAATTTTCTTGAAGGAGAAAGGGAAAGAACCCAAGTGAAATCATCTAATGAGATGTCCCATGCTAGTAAAGAGAAGCACACTGGACACTTTCTAACTGATGCTAGAAAAAGAAGATTTTGACAAGTGGGGATATGAGATCAACCCCAAAATTCTTTCCAAGACATGTCTCAGGGTTTTTTTTGGCTATGTGGCTCAGTATTTATCTATTTCCAGTCCGTGATTCCAAAGGTGGTATAAGGCCATGAATATTTTTTGTAGTAGCCAAGCTGGCGGAGAAGAAGATGGTGGGACTGTCCACCTCTATTATAGTAAATATTTATAATATCTTGTTATATATTCATGGAGGGAAGGCTTCTTTTATAATTGAAGGACCATTCTAAGTTTTGTGGGGATGGATCATGACTCATTTTAGGACTTATGTTGTGCAGAGTGGGATCCAGGTCCTCAAGAGTTCATTCTGACCATTCATCTAAGATTTATATGGTATTATACCTCCATCCTTAACATCTTTTGATATTCATACAAGGTTGAGTTTATCCAAGGATTTCAAATTCTTTCCTTATGGGAATCCTCCCATGGTAAGGTTTGTTGATGATGGGATGGATAGAATAGTCCTGAGGTCGTATATTATAGCTTACAGGGACGGTGTATTATCAACTAGGATTGGCGGCAAAATCATATATGAGGCCTATGAACCTTATTGATTTGCACACCAATTCAAATGCTTTCAACAAATCACTATATCCCATATGATGCATGTTAGACTAGAACAATATTCGATGGTGGCTCAATATCTATGGTTGTTGATGACTATGGAAAAGATAGGGGTAGTGATCAATCTACTTGTGATTGATGTAGAAATAAGATTGAATATCTAGTACACTGACACCTGGATTGCATCATACCCTAAAGGGGTGAAAAATAATACTGTCTCTCATGTTGGAGTAAATAGGTGGAGCATGATATGACCTTCTCATTTGAAAGGTGCTTCAATGCCTTAGGAGGTTGAGTCATCAAAGTCGGAGGGTGAGGATGATGAGGCTCCTAGTATATCGAAGCGACCTCATGCAAGATATAGTCGCTACCAGAATTAATAGGGCTACACCATCACCACCAATTTAAGATGCCCCAAAGCAGTCTAGTCGTCACCACCAAGAAGAGGTCCAAGTTCCATTTTCTCATCCACCATCTATGATGGTAGGAATTGGGAAGCCCGTTAGATCTAAGACTACAAGATCATCTTCACAGCAGGCTGGAATGTATTCAGACTACATACAACCAGAGGTAGTTCAAATGTGTAAGAACTCATTTTGTGATGCTAAAACTATGTGGGAGATTCTATGTGAGGGATTGCATATTCCAGGGATAGGAGATCTCTGAGCTCCATCTGATATTTGCTTTGAGGATAATTTTTTTGAAATAAGAATCTATATCCAGAAGCTAGGGATGCTCATATATGCAACTGATGATTCAATTACCACCACAAAAAAAGTAAAGGAAATGATAGATTATGGCTCCACTAAAGGTATTGATCCTTCATCATTTGAGAAATGGTGTGATTTTATTGATCCCAAAAATGTAAGTTATTTTCTTCTCATATTATTTTATTCTTTGCCTCTATATTTTAGTTAAAGTGTTATTTCTTAGGGTAAATACCATATTAATTTATAGCCGACTAAAGGAAAATTAGTTGAAATTCCATCACCATGGTAAATCTCTAGTGGTACTGTGCTCAAGGTTGTTGGATCACCCCTCAAATCAGGGGAATTATATCAAATCTGACAAGACATGGATGATGATATGGCAGAAGGATTTCCGTCTCTAATACCTATTTTTAGAAATGATGATGATAGTCCTCATTTGAATAAGGCAAATAAATAAATACTTAAAAGAAGGAAAACTATAGCTAAATGCTTTATTAGAATCAATAAGTCTTCCCAACATCATTAATCTAGGCTTCATTTAGGGAAAGTGTTTAAACTTCTTGGAATTATAGGAACTTACTTTATTTCTTATCTCAAGGAAGTTACAAATGATCCTCAAAGAACCGAGGAAGGAACTTCTGACCAAGTACAGGTCTCTACAAAAGAGAAGGCTCCCTCGACTAAAGAGGCATCTAGGTTAGAGAAAACATTATCTTCTCCTAGCATTGCTCTTATCACTACTTCTGGGAGAGAGGAGGCATTTGGTATGTCAGTAGCATTTCATGAGAAGCTATATCTCAATGAATAACTTCCATTTATGTAATATTTCAGGTTCATCGCATGCACCAAAAAATCCTATGATAACTGATACTGACCCTACAACTGTCACTGAGGAGGATGTTCAGGGTCTGAAGTCATTGGAGGAGGGTTATGAACCAACTGCTCCAAGTATTCCCATGGGTGATACTAACACGGGGCTTGGAATGTTAATATAATACATGATTAATCTTGTCATTTCTTTTCATGAAATAATGGAACATACTAATATTACTACTACATTAGAAGAATTTGGGGAATTATATATAGAACCAAATGGACATGAGTGTTTATTTTCCATCCAATTATTATTTTGATGCCCAGTTCTCTAATCATAATTGGTTAGAATATTCAGATCTATCTACATAAAATACTATAGTAATGGGGCATGGAGAGGGCATTGAAATCATTTTTGATCCCACTATTGTAGATGATCTTGCTCAGGTAAACCTTAAAGAAAGAAGTTTTCCTAAAGTTCATCTGGTGGGTCCTAGGTATACCTAGGGAAGTGCACCTCAACAAGAAATTCCTACCCAAACTACTGAGGTTGGGAATTCCAAGGAAGAATATTCTCAAGCAGTTGATATTTTGTTGGTTAAGTATCACCAACTATTGTGATTGTGACCCATTATTTCCATTCTTTTGAAGATAATTATGATTTTAATTCATCATTTAGGATTATTAGCTTTTATGGAAAGGTCTGAGGGTGAATATTTCATGTCAGGTCAACCAATATCAGGAAGAAAGGAAACCACTGTTAGGGAGGGAGAAAAACAAGGCACTTCTTTAAGTGCATTAATCATGGAGCACATCCCTCCTTACAACAATGATTCTGAATTGGAACCAAAGTTGCAAGGCACTCTCTACATTGAATGTTTCAAAACTTGTCAAAATATATGGAAGATTATCTATGATACACCCCTTCAGAAACTACCTTCGAGAATACCAAAACTTTCAATGTTATTTAGCGTGTTGGGATTCAGTGGTTTTGATTACCGTGTAATCCATACTGTGGTGAAGGATACCATTAAGAGGCTATCGAAAGAGAAAAAACTTTGGAAAGATCTCATAAAATCCAAACTGCTTGATAACATTGATGAATTTTGAGCATAAATATCTCAAGATGAGGCCAGTCATAGCACAAAGTTGGAAATATTCAATCGGAATATCAGAGATAATATTTCCCAAGTGTTTTTTCTTCAGAAAGAGTTGGATACTATTATAGGGTAACTTAAACAACTTCACTCCTAATTAGTAGAATCCCAGAAAGAAGGTTAAAAAGCCATTGAAGATTCTAATTAAGTGATTCATCATGACGAGGAGACTAAGGCTGGTTGGGTGACTAAACTTCAATAGGTGGATGATGGGGCTCAGGAGGCTGTTTAAAAAATAAAAAGTTATGTCAAAGGTCTCTTGTAACTTGTGATATAGAGATTCCAGTTTGTGGATGTTCTTCTAGGGTTTTATACTCATAAATGAAAATAATTTTTTTTATGATCATCTATGTATTCATCTTTTATTTTTATTATAATTATAATGTCGAAACTGATTTTCATAGAATGATTTTTTTCACATCGGATAATCATAAATACAATTATAGGGATGGGATGCGCTCTAATTTTTTACCTAATCCAATTGGACTAGAGAGCGTAGTTCGACTTTTACTAGGGTCATATGAATAACCCTATAAAATTTGTGTCTTTTGTATTATCACCCTAATTTTTTTTTTCTAATCCTAATATGGAGGGGACCTAGAGGGTGAAACTTGGATTTTTCTTTGGCTTCCCCTTTTGGGTTTTCAGCCGAACAAGTTTTGACTTTTAATTTTTTATCGCTCGATATTGCCTAAACCGTACAGAGTGTAGGTCTAACGATTTGACACTCGACTTTTGTCCAGATTTATCTTTGTGTCTTTTCTACCTAGTGAGTTCTACGTCCCTTTTTGTGGTTAGTTTAAAGTAATGAACGTTGGACTAGTAAAGTTAGCATTTTATGTCCAATAGCTTTGACCATAAATTTTGAAATTAGAACCCAAATAATTCTTTATGGCTAGGAATGTCACGATTTTTTAGATACCTCCAAGGGGAATCTTGAGTCATGATTTTTATGGTCAGAAAATCTAAAATTTGAAGTATAAGAATAGAGGAGGTATCTTCCAGGAACTAAGTTACCATTATTTGAAAAACCTGTTATGGGAACTGTATTTTGTAGGGTCAGCTAGGTCACATACTACATAGCCAAATAGTGTCATCCTTTGGCTGATAGTCTCATTATGTGAGAAAATGACATTCTATTACTGATAGAAAAAAGGGGTTTATTATTTGGATGTCTCAAGACCATAGTGGGTTCCTTTTCTAAGGAAAGATGTCTAAGAATAAAAGGGAAATCTGTGCCAACATATGCCATGAATAAGAAACCACTTTTACATGAATTTGGTGTGTGAATGAGGGAAAATTTTGTTATAAAGGGGATTTCTGATATTATGCTGTGCAGTTTAAATTCATGCAGTAAAGACATTATGCTATGAAATTTAAATTTATGTAGTAAGGACATTAAAGGGGTATGAAGTTTAAAGTCATGCAGTAAAGACATTATACTGTACTGTTTCAAGTCATGCAGTAAGGAAATTAGGGGGCTGTGCAATTTAAAGTCATGTAGCAAGGACATTATGATGCTCAGTTTCAAGTCATGCAATAAGGAAATTAGGGGGTTGTGCAGTTTAAATTCATGAAGAAAGGAAATTATGCTGTGCAATTTCACATCATGCAGCAAGGACATTATGAGCTTTGATTTACGGTATTTATCTTTGTCCGACGGTTTGATGGTTCTCCAATTCTTAGTAATCTGTCTAAAAATAAACTACTATATTCATGTATGGAAGGATAAATTTGTAAGTTGTGATTTGGAGATTCCCAAATCCTAAGAGTAATATGGGAAAAAGTGATAAATGAAATTAGAGGAGGTCTCTTCCAAGAACAAAGTTACCGTTATTTGACAAACCAATCATGAGGGCTATTTTATACAGGTCTATCTAGGGCATATGTTGCATAGCCAAATAGTGGCATCCTTTGGCTGATAGGCTCATTATGTGAGCAACTGATATAAGGCAAACTGAAAAACATACTACATAGTTAGGTAAAGGAGCTATCAAGAATTTTGACATTTTATTGATAAAATATGATGAAAGTTTATAGATATTTAGATATTCCTAAGCATAAAGTTTGGTTTATGGAGAAAAGTTCTTGAATATAGAAGAGGTATTTCAAGTCATAATTTCAAAATAATTGGTGGAATAGGCTCTCTACAAAATTCTAACCCAAGCACTGGAAATATGGCGCCTGTAGTTTTAAGCCATATGACTTGGACCAAAATATTAGGGAAAAAATGAATGATATGTGGTGAAATGACCCAAGGTTATTCCAATATTATTTGAAAAATTGAGAGGGGAAAAGTGTAAACCAAAATATTGGATACTTTTAGGTTGAGATAAAGGATATGGGAAAAATATGTAAAGGATTACCATTTTAAACTATGAATTCCTGCATACTGTTATCAAAGCTTAGAGGGATAGAATAGGCTTCTCCCAAGAACAAATTTACTGCTATTTGGCAAACCCATTATGGGGGTTGTATTATGTAGGGCCAGATAGGGTATATGATTCATGGAAAAATAGTGGAATCCTTTGGCTAACAGGTCTGTTATGTGAGCAATTGATGCAAGGCCAATTGGGGGTACGTACTGCATAATCAGGAAAAATATCTCTCAGGTATCAGATATTCTACCAACCAAAACTGAATAAATATTATAAAGATCTGAAATTATTCAAGATTAGGAGTATGAAATGAAAAAGGGGTAATGTATAGTTCAAAAGGGAAGTATTTGGACCGATATTAGACATGATTTTGGAGTCCATTACATAGATATGAATCATATGTATAATGAGGAAATTTCTTGTTTCCTTGGTGAGATATATAAGGAGAGGACCCAAAATAAAGTATCTTGTATAGAATTTTTTATTCATACGTGGGAAATTGGAGGCTATGATGCGACTGGGTCCAGGGTTGAAGATATGGACGTCACTATGTATCTCACATGGGTGATAATAAAGCCATACATAGTAATTAAATAAATACCACCACCCTAATTGAATTTATAAGTGGAAGATAATGAGGGTTTCTTTGAATATAGGTTCATACATAAGATGAGAAATCATATTAAATCTCCTCACATAGATCTAACTCATACATGGGAGGAAAGATGTATTATTTGCATCATGTTGCAACTAGGCTCAAGATTGAAATTATGGATGTCACTACATATCTCATATGAGTGAGAATCAAGCCACACATAGTTCTAGTAATTGGTCTCCTTTCTTAGGATTTATCCATGCATAGGGAGAGGGGGAATTTTTTTTGAATGATGGATAGACCAGGATGTAGGGTCCAAGCATCACTACACATCTTACCGAATCAAGCCATACACAGTTCTTGAAATTCCAAGTAGTTTAATGTCATGCGGTAAGGAAATAGGTGAACTTATGTGAAGTGATGAAAAAATTGTAGTTGAGCCCAAGAGTAAATTATGGGTTCCATGACATATTTCATGAAAATGAGAATCAAACCACATGAAGTTTTTGAGAAGATCATGCAGTTTATTGTCATGAAACTAGGAAAACTTTTGTGCCTTTTAAGGTCTTATAGCTAAGACCGTTGAAAACCCTAATGGGGATTGAGACACTTTGTTTATATAGGATATTCCTTTACCAAATTCTTAATCCCACATGAGTTGTGCTTGGTGTGAGAAACAAGGAATGGTAAAAGTTTCTTCTACAATACAAAGGTAACACAAATGAATGACAAGGTAATGATGATTATATGGTGACTAAACTAGGGTGCAGGACCTGGGTTTCACTATGTATCTTTTTGGGGAAATAATCAAGCCACACATAGTTCTGGATAAATGTTCCCCACACCGATTGGGTTGATGTAGGGAAAAAGACTTTTGATAATTTCTAGACTGATTCTTAGACCTAATGTATGAAGTTTAGGTATCACTATGTATCTCATTATAATGAGAATTAGGCTATAATTCCAAGAAAGTTATCCTATGTAGATCTGATTCATGAAAGGGGAAAATAAAAGGAATTTTTCTCTTTTCCAAAATCATGGATGAACCCAGGATTAAAGATTCAGGTGTCACTACATATCTCAATTGGATGAGAATCAAGCCACACACAGTTCTTGAAAATTCTCCCTGTGCAGGTTTGATTCTTGCACACAGGGGGTGAAGGGACCATTTTAAACATTGCGGATGAACCTGATATAGGAGTTCTGGGCATCACTACACATCTTTCCAGAGAAAGAATCAAGCCACACATAGTTCTTTTCAAATTTCCCCCACCAACTGAGATTTGATGTGCACATGGGGTCTTTAATATTTTCTAGATATTCAGGATAATGGTTGGGCTCAAGACACAAGATGGTATGAGAATCAAGCCTCATGTTCTGGAAATATTCCCAATATAGAATTGGACCATATACAAGGAAAGTGGAAATTGATTCTTTATAGTTGTGGATGGAACCCATATTGGAGATCCGAGCATCACTATGCATCTCATTGAAATAAGAATCAAGGCACACATAGTTATTGGGGGACTGTGCTGTTTATCATCATGCGAAAAGGACGTGAGGCCACCTTACATGAAATAAATATTATGGCTGGACCTGAGATAGAAGATCTGAGTGTCACTATGTATCTTTCTGGGGTAAGAATCAAGACATGTTTAGTTCTTGAATAAGTTATTCCCTATGTAGGTTTGATCTAAACATAGGGAGAAATGAGGATCAAGTTCCACTAGGGAGTGGAAATGAGGCAAGCGAGGTTTACACATGGAAGCTACTCATATTTTAAGGGACCTAAAGGAGTTTCCACTCATGGTATCTTGGGAATTTATTAACATTAAATAAGGGATATATTAACCATATAGTTTAATGTCATGTGGTGAGGACAACTAGTGTTATTCAGTTTAACATCTTGCAACTTGGACCACATGTCATGCGGTTTATCATCATGCGATAAGTACAACGACGTTATGAAATTTAACATCATACAAGATAGATGCAAATGGTACTGTAGATTTTAGAATCCTGAACTAAGACAATGGTTGTAATGCAGTTTATTTTCATGAAAATAGGAAAAACTTTGTGTGATTATAAAAAATACTTCTTCAGGAACCTTGAATTGGTTGGAGTTTTAGTGAGTTATCCATCCACTAAGATTAAGGAATAAGATCCATTAGAGTGGAACTTATGTATAGAGTAAGGTACCTTCCAATTTGGATCAAGATTTGGAGGCTTCTTTCCTAGTATCATTGGAGTCTTAAGGACCAAAACCAACTCTCCTTGGAGGAATGAACGAAGTCATACATTCTTGTTGAAATCTCATGCTATTTGGTTTTGATAGACTTCCAAGTGATGCAAGGTATTAAATCTCTTCTCATCCATTCACTACAACTCATCTAGATGTTTCTGGGATTTCTCATCAGTGGATAATTGATCACATATGGCAACTCTATGTGATGAAAACTGAATTTGAATAGGCAAAAATACTTATGTCCCATATACCAATGAGTATGGGGTTGACCCTATTGTAGTATGAGTTTCAGTCTTGTAGGCCCATTAGGTATGAAAGATCTTATTAGGAAAAGACTTATTATCTTTATCCACCATATTTTGGATTATGTTGGATATAGTCTTGTTGAAAACTCTATTTGTCCATTGGCCACCGCATGATAGCGGGATGAATGGTTGGATTTGATATTGTATTTCTGATATAGATTCTCTACCTCAGCATAATATAATTTGGTGCTATTTTCTGTCAATATGGTATGAGGGACACCAAATATGGTGATGATATTGGTTTTGATGAAGCTAACAATGCTTTTGGCTTTGAATTCTTTGAGGAGTATTTCCTTATCCCATTTGGAGGAGAAATCGGTATCAATAAGGATGTACTTGAATTGCTTATCCATAGCTGGAGGATATGGTCCAACAATATCCATTCTCCATATGGGAAATGGACTGAAGTACTTAGCTATATGTAGTAACTCCAAGGTTTGATGAATTAAATTGGAATGCATTTGTAAGGGATGACACTTTTTAGTGAATTTTGTGCAATCCTACATTATCTAAGGCCATAAGTATCCAAGACTTAGAATTTGATTAGAAAGTCTATACCATGATTGGTGGTAACCACAGGATCTTTCATGTAATTCTTCCATAAAATCCATAGTCTATTCTCCATCAACACATATGAGAAGGACTCCATCAAAGCCTCACTTTTAGAGGTCTTTCTAGTGATTTAGGCCATCATAAAGAGTGAAATTATCCACTGACCACCTGATCTGCTCTCTTCCAACTCTGTCTAGTGGAAGTAATTCATCTTGGAGATACTATATGATGAGTTTCATCCATCCCATAGTAGGGATATATTAATAAGGTATGGGATTTATTTCACTGATCTCCTCTTCTCTGATCCGAACAAAAGGTGAAACCATTCGGTAGTGGGCAATGCTGATGACTATTTCATCCCGATTTGGATATGCCAAAGTTGTAGCTGCATTTTCCAATGCATCTTTCTGAGCATTTTGTGATCACGAGACATGAGTCATTGTTGGATCTGAGGGAAATTTTTTCATTAAACCTAGATATAATCACATAGGGTAATTAACTATTCCTTTCTGATGGAATAATCCCTATTGATCTTCTTGATTATCAATTCCAAATCACCCTTCACTTCTAGGTGATTCACTGGTACTTGGAGTGCCCATTCCATTCCTGTAATGAGAACCTAATATTATGCCTCATTTTTGGTACCAACTTTTGATAATAGAAAGGAATATGGAAACACTTCCTTTTTGGGGAGATAATCACAATTCTTAACCCAAATTTTTTGAGCTTAGGGTTTTCCATTATCTTCCTCATTAGACTTTTATAAGAATTATCAAAGTACATTTCCCATGTTTGGGGACTATCTTGAATAGATAATATTTATTCACCAGAAATTTTAGTATTAAATGATTTATCTTCTACAGAAAGGTGTTCAACAAGGAAGACTTCCAAGGATTTTCCTTTCACTTATTTCTGAGGCACGAACTGTATATCAAACTAATATAGAATAACTTCCCACCATTCCAAACATCCTTTCAACATAGGAAGATTGAGGATAAATTTGGGCGGGTTATTGCGAGACACCAAGTGGAACTCATGATGTTGCAGGTAGTGCCTCAGCTTCTAAACTACAAAGATTAATGCTAGGCAGCTCTTGTCAATATCTGAATATTCAGTCTCTACATCTATCATGGTTCAAATGAGATAATAAAGGCATTTTTCATTCCCAGCATCATTATTTTGTGAAAGGAAGGCACCCAGCGATCACTCCAGGGCTGTCACATATAGAATGAGCGACTTTACTTCAATAGGCAGCATCAATATTGCTGGAATCAATAGGTATTTCTTAAGGGTATAAAATTCCTCTTGGAAGTTATTGGTCCATTGATATGTGACCCCTTTCTTCATTAATTTGGTGAAGGGAAAACACTCTCCTATCAAATTGACTATGAAGTGCCCAATTTAGGCCAAGTTTCCTTGAAGTCTTATCAATGATTTCAAGTTTTGAGTAGGTGACATTCCAAGGATAAATTTAGTCTTCTCTAGATTTAATTCGATGCTATGATGACGTATAAAAAAACAAATAAATTTTCTCAAGGTTACCCCAAAAAAACATTTTAATGGGTTCATCTTTAGATTATGCTGTCTAAGATTGTTGAATATGATCTCCAGGTCAGTTAGGTGATCATAATTTTGTCTGGATTTGGCCACTAGATCATCAACATAGCATTCAAAATTTTTTCCAAAGAAGTTTTTGAAGATGAGGTACATTTAATGTTGTTATGTATCACAAACATTCTTCAAGACAAAGGGAATTACCTGATAACAAAATAAACCTTTAGGGGATTTGAAGTCTTTAGATTCCTTATCTTCTAGGACCATCTGGATTTGGTTATACCTAGAGTATCCATCCATAAAGGAGAGATCTCGGTAGTTATCTATTGCATCAATCAAGAGTTCTATGATCAGAACCAGGAAGTCATCTTTGGGAAAATGCTGGTTGAGATCTCTAAAATCAATGAAAACTATGATTTTCATATTATTATTTTTCACTGGGACAATATTTTCTAACAAATTTGGATATCACACCTCTTGGATGAAGTAATGTTTAATAATTTTTTTGACTTCAGCCTCAATTTTGGAGGCGCGAGTCGGGTGTATTCTTCTTACTGCCTATTTGTATCCCAGATGCTCTTCTGTAAAACCCAAATGATTGGTAGACACCTCAGGGTCAAGACCTGGAATTTCTATATAATTATAACAAAACACATCCCAATGTTGCTTTATAAAGGAAGTATACACCTCTTTCTCTTTAGAATTCATGGCCACACTAATCAGAGTAGGGCATGGATCTTCTTTTTGTACCCAGATTTATTTCTCCGAGTTCATCCACAATGTTGGAGATTCCTTCCTCAAAGGATAGAGGGGAATCCCTGAGGTCTTCCTCTTATTCCTATTATTCATGTGTTACTTCTTCTACCTATTCTTGGAGGGTAGGTAATGAAGCAAGAATTTCAGAGCTAGGGGAGGAGTCAATATTTTGACACCCTGAAGAGAAGGCAACCATCTTCGACCCAACTGATAATGAAGGGTCTTTTTTGAAGCTATGAAGAGATGATGATGGGTTTATAATTGGAATCCCTATCTTTTTCCATGAGTAAGACAACTTCTTATAGAATGGATGATGAAGTAGAGACTCACCGAAGCTCAGTGGATGGAATAAAGACATCTCTGTTTAGGATTTCATCACTTCTTAGTGAGTCAATGATTTCTCTTACGCTGTTAGGTTCAGTTTCCATAACTGACATTATGGAATCCACTGAACAAGTGCTTGGATTTGGATCAACCCTTTCAATTTGATTAATGGGAAGCACATAATCTGCACTTATATTTTTGAATGTGTTATCTAGGATCTTCTATAGACCATTTGGGGAATTTATTCTTATAACATCATCTACCATGGACCATTTTCTTCTTTTATGATAGAACTTCGCATCAATGTATTGAGATTAAAAAGTTTTGAATGGGGCATTATCATCATGAAATGTCCCAATATGAACATTGATGCAATATTTGAGAAATTGATGGTATGATGAAGGAATGACCACATACTAATGTAGCTAAGTTCTTCCAACCAGAATAGTGAAATCTATGTCTTTTCGAACAACCATGAACTCTGAATTAGATATGATATCCCAAAACCGAGTTCTGAGCATAATCTTATCGAGTGGTTCTTGCTCATTATTTTCGTAACACTATAACATCAAAGTGGAGGGATATAAGTGGAATTTAGTGAGGTCTAATTGGAAAAGTGTCCAAATGGGAATGAGGATGACTCCCGATCCATTATTAATGAAGGATCTTCAGATATTGGTGTCATTAATATTTCCAGATAGGTGCAAGGGCCTGGTGTATCCATGTACGACATCATCCTCATCCTAGGCTGTGAAAGATATGACAACATGGCATTATGATGGGTCATTATCTATACGGTAAACTTTCATGGAAACAAGCTCAACTTCAAACTATTGAGTACTTAAAAAAGCCTCAATGGGTGCTTCCTGGAGGTCTTTTGACAAACTTCGAGAATCCAGGATTGATAACATAGCTAGAACTTGGGCTAGTTGCTTCAAAACATCATAATTTTGATCCATAGGTCTATGTTTCCTGACATGGATATGATTTTTTAGAGGTTCCTTAAGAGCTGATTCTCTTGATGTGGATGGACCATCTTTCAAGGTAGAAGCTAAAAGTACTTCTGCTCTTAATGGATTAGGCCGGCTAGGTCTACCCACTCACCTAGGAGGTGGTGACATAGACTCCAACCAGTCTTCCAATATGATCATGTCAAGGTAGACCCTATCATGTGTGGGGGAGTTATAACGACCCATACTTTACATACATTGTTATTACTTCAAAATTGAAGCACACTTATTACAACATATAACAAAACCAGGAAAGGACCGTATAGGTATAGTGTCTTTAGAAACTGGGAAACATAAACAACTGGTTCATAAAGCATCTACTTTGCCTCCCATTTATTTCATCATATATAGATTCCCTTTTGGCATATATTACTTAATAAGCTTCTTCCTAACCTGGGGAAATAAAACATACGAAAGGGTGAGCTCAAATGCTTAGTAAGGGTAAAAGAAATATCAATCACATTATATTTATAAGAACATAACATTTTGTAAATCTTAACCTGCAAAAGAGAGCATAATTTCATAACATGGGATAAATCATAGTAGTGAAATGTAATCCCAATAATCATAACTTAAAACATGAAACTTTGTGACATACACACATAATCATAGAGAATCATTTCTTGTTAGTCAAGACTCATTTCCAAGACTATCTTAGTGGACAAAGTCCATTTCTGAACCGAGTTCACTCCTCGTTTCAGTCCTGTTTCACTGAACCGGTTTAACCTTCCGTTCCAGCCATGTCTATCTCATGAGATATAAAATCTTTACCCAATGAATTGGAGGGATATATAGGTCCCACCCATCTCATAATGATACCATTATTATGTGTGCCACAAAATCATAAACCATACATCATAGCATAACCCATGTAATAAAAATGGGAATCTTAAACATCATGAATTCATAAAAAAATTCATATAAGATAAAGGAATTCATAAAAATATTTCCATCACAACATAATCAAATCACTGTAATAATAGTGATATAAACAGAACCCTATATTATCTTAGATGGAAAATAATTTTTATAAAACACTTGATCTCCATTCTTGAGGAAAATATCCTTTCTACTTCAAAAACATTTTCCTTTCTTAACATGTCATACAATTTTAAACTAAAAGAAGATGATTAAAAATAAGCTTGAAAACTTTTAAAGGAATATTCTTGGAAATAATGTTTTAAAAATCCATTCATTCCGTATAAGTTAAAAAAAACATTCTTCGTACTTTTGTCGGAAAAGTCAAAAAATACCTCGTATGAAAAATGACAAAAGATTCCTTTCATATCCTTTACTAAAAACTCAACGAAAGGTAAAATTGGATTTAAACAATTTTAGGTGGATGGAAATAATATTACATGTTGAGGAAACATGGATGTGGATGATAAAATACACCCCAGTAAATACCAAAGTATAAACAATCTCGGATAAAAATGAGATTGTGATATTTCCCTTACCTTAGGTCCGATTTGCCTCGTAAGTGTCCGAAACTCCTATATAATGATTTGAATAATGTTATTGACTTATTCCAGAATCATAATTATTGTTATGATATCATATATGGTCATATTCTTAGCTTCTTAGTAGTAATATTTCATTGCTACTTGTTATTCGGGTGTTTATAACTTTTTGTTCTTATGCGTGTTTTGTCGAATAAATTCTTATTATTCTCTTTAGGTTATACATACATCATTTCCAGAATGTTATTAATGTAATATATATCATATTTATTCATTAAATTCATTTATATAATCACTATGCAATGGAGATCATGTAGAACGAATCACATCACATCGTGGAGACGGTATTCCGTACGTACGCACGAGCGATGATATCATTCCCATGATCGTGGAATTGTATTAGAGTGTATGTATACTATTTCAGAATCAATATCACTTTATAATAATCATATATAGTAATTATTTACACCATTATACCCATCCAATTAAGGTGGTGGTGGAAAATAGATTACACCACGGCGTGGAGACGGTATTCCGTACGTACGCACGCGCGGTGATTTCTTTTTCCGTAGGATGGATAGATGTTGAAATAGGGTTGTTTCATACTTATAATAACATATAAGTATATGAGTGATACTGATGTTATTACTTCATAATGAAACAAATAAAGAAGAAGAAGTTGAAGAAGAAATAATTTGGAAAGGATCGGTAATGGATATTATCTCTTTTTGACACGCCTCTTCTTAACCTCCTCTTAGGGCACTAGGGTTGGTCTTTGAAGAAGACCAGAACCTCTAGGATGATTCTATGGAAGTGGAGAGGAGATATTGGCAGGGGTTGGCCGATATTGAAGGCTCAAAGTGGTGTGAGGAAGAGAGGGAGGAGGTTCCCTTTTATAAGGGAGGAGAGGGGCACCTTTGGAAATCTTAAAAATATTAATTTATAATAAATCTATCCCCACTTAAAAACCTCCAAAAATGACTCATATCTGAAGAATAGATGAGATAGGGTTGTAATATCATCAAAAAATAAAATTTAGACATGTTAGGAATTTATTTTAAACATTATCAACTTGATTTATCCTTATTTATCAATTTAATTTTATTTGTGGTAATAATATTATAAATTTGAAATTATTATTAATAATTACATATGTGTTGTGAATTTTCCATAATTTGACACTTTATGACATTTTAGACCATATAAAATTTAATTTATAATTTTTAAATATTTTTGTGATTTTTAAACAATTTTATAATATGTTATTTTTATAAAATAACAATAGTGTCAATTTTGACACTATTCATTTATTTGAATTTAAATAAAATATATACAGAGGATATGTTCGAACTAAAAGCTCTAATAGCTTAATAAAATGTCATATGTATCTTGAAAATTAGTGGAGAACATTAAATAGTGCATATAATAATTATTTTAATATTTTTAAAACCATTTATTTGATACTTTAATTAATAAAATAATTTCAACATCACTATTGTGTCAGAATTAATGATAATTATTTAATCCCTAAAAATTCTAAATAAATTCCTATGATGTAGATAATTGTATTAGATTTATGGAGACTATTCATGTTTGAAGTTTCATTAAGTTTATCACCAAATTAAAATTATTATACTTATAAGATTTAAGAAAGTGACATGTTGTCACATTCTTTGGTTTTAATAATAATTAAATTATTTTCATGGAAAAAAGTCTATTAAATGAATCTAATCCGACCCTTAGGTGATATGGGTTGACTTTTAGTCATCCAATAGGATTTTGGCAGGTGTTAGGGTAATTTTATAATCTTATATTTACCCTTAATTACCCGATTTACCTTTAACTATGGTAAATAAAATTTACCGTGGTTACTATTCATAATGCCCAAAAAATAAAAAGTAGCTTATTAACATAATTTGGACCTAATGATTCTTAATATGGAATCCATTTTTCAAAATTCAAAACATATAAGTTGCAGTAATTAATTTAAAATAAATCCCGTTGTTAAGAAAATGGGTTTTAGAAGTTAAAACATTGCCAAAGATTGAAATGTTTTTACCTATGAATTCAATGTGAAATTAATGCTAATGACATACATTATATTAAATGGTAAAAATATATTCTATCTATACTTTAAAACCATTAAATATTATAATTTAACCATATAAATTATCTCAATGAAAAAAGTTGTTTTTAATTAAAAATTAGCGTATTTTTACTATTCATCAAAATATGAAAGTTATCAGAAAAATATCAAAAATTTATCCAAAGTAAATTTTTATATCCTGATTTAAAAGAAGAATTTTATTTTGTCAAATTGAACTTATAAACGTGTTAAAAACTATATTTAATGTGGGTGCGCCATCAAAAGGCAGCAAAACTGCATTTTTTGATAAATACTTATTTTACCCAAAAACAATTTATTTTGTTCTCCTACCATGTTATAGAAAATGTGTAAGATGAATAATAATGTTGTAAAATTTAAAATTCAGTTAATACTATTCATAATGGTCAGTTTATAATATTATAACAATTTATCGTTGTTTAGTGGAACTCGGTATTGCGTACCACACACGCTATCGAGGAAGGTCACGATTGCGTGTAGCGAAAGATTCCTTTGACGATTTATATAACATAAAAACAAAATATTTCTCATAAAAGTCTCGAGTGTTACATTCTACCCCCCTTAAAATGAATTTCGCCCTCAAAATTCATCACTTTGTAACAAACAGATGAGGATACCTCTCCCTCATCATATCCTCAAGCTCCCATGTAGCTTCTTCTAATTGGTGGTTCCTCCATAAAACTTTCACCAAGCGAGTGGTCTTGTTTCGTAGGACTTTTTCACTACGATCCAGAATCTCTATCGGTTGTTCTTCATAAGAAAGATCTTGCTCCAGCGGTACAACTTCTGAGCTGAGTACATGTGAAGGATCAGGTATGTACTTTCTCAGGAGAGATACATGGAACACATCGTGAACTTGAGAGAGATTCGGTGGAAGCGCCAATCGGTAAGCTACCTTCCGAACATGATCTAGTATTTCTAAAGGACCGATATATCTAGGGCTCAACTTCCCCTTCTTTCCAAATCTTATGACCCTCTTCTAGGGAGATATTCGTAAGAACTCTTTATCACCCACTTCAAACTCTAGGTCTTTTCTTCGGTTGTCGGCATAACTTTTCTGTCGACTCTGAGCTACACTTATGTGTTGTTGAATAGATCGGACCTTTTCTGCCATCTCATCAACAATATCAGGCCCTAATAGCTTTCTTTCCCCAACTTCATCCCATCAAGTTGGAGTCCTGCATTTCTTTCCATAGAGAGATTCATACGGAGCCATCTGAATACTGGAGTGAAAGCTATTATTATAAGAAATCTCCACCAAAGGTAGGTGTTGATCCCAACCACCTTTGAAATCCATAGAGCAAGCTCTCAACATATCTTCTAGAGAATTGTTCTCTCAGATTGACTGTCTGTCTGAGGATGATAAGCAGTGCTGAAACTCAACTCTGTATCCAGAGCATGATGAAGACTTCGCCAAAACTTTGAGGTAAACCTCGGATCCCGATCAGATATAATAGAAAGTGGTACTCCATGCAATCTTACCACTTCCTTTACATATATCCTGGCAAGCTAATCCAGAGAGAAATCCTCTCTAATAGCGATGAAGTGTGCAGACTTTGTAAGACGATCAACTATGACCCATATAGCATTATTGCCTTTGGATGTTTTAGGAAGTCCTTTGACAAAGTATATAGTGATGTTTTCCCATTTCCATTCAGGTATGGGTAATGGTTGTAACATCCCCTTAGACTTCTGTCTCTCAGCTTTAACTTGCTGACAAACCAAGCATCGAGAGACATATTCAGCAACATCTCTTTTCATGCCATCCCACCAGAAGTACTCTTTTAGGTCCTTATACATCTTCGTGCTTCCAGGATGAATAGAGAATGAAGAACTATGAGCCTCATCCAGCAGCTCATTATTTAATTCGGGGATGGGAGGAACACAAACCCGATTCCTGAACTTTATTATCCCATCACAATCAAGGTTGAATTCAGGAACATTTCTCACCTTCTTTTGTAACTCGACATCTTCTTTCTGTGACTCTTTAATCTTCACATGTAGAGATGGTTGAACATTCATTTGAGAAAGATACAATTTTCCCCATTCCATTATAATTCCAAGATTCATGCTTTATAAATCCATAAATATTGGATCTTTTTTGATCCTCATCATGGATAAATTGGCATGGTCTTGTCAACTTAATGCATCTGCCACCTTGTTTGCTTTCCCAGGGTGGTAATGAATTGAGCAGTCATAATCCTTAATCATCTCCAACCATATTCTCTGGCGCATATTCATCTCCTTTTGTGTGAAAATATACTTTAAACTTTTATGATCAGTATAAATATCACACCTTTCACCATAAAGGTAATGCCTCCAAATCTTTAATGCAAAGATTACCACAGCTAACTCCAAATCAAGAGTTGGGTAATTTTGCTCATGGATTTTCAACTGTCGTGAGGCATAATCTATCACCATATCATTTTGCATAAGAACACACCCCGATCCCTTCTTGGATGCATCACTGTAGATCACAAACCTTTCTCCACTACAAGGCAGTGTGAGAACAGGTGCACTGGATAACCTTCTTTTCAACTCCTTGAAATTCTCTTCACATTCCTCCATCCAGACAAACTTAACTCCTTTCCGAGTCAACTTGGTGATTGGATTAGATAATCGTGAAAAATATTTCACAAAACGTCGATAATATCCAGCCAAACCAAGAAAACTTCGGATCTCAGTTACTGTTGTTGGTCTCGACCATCTTTTGATAACCTCTATTTTTGCTGGATCCACAGATATCCCCTCTTTTGAGATTATGTGACCCAAAAATGAAACTCTTTGAAGCCAAAATTCACACTTGGTAAATTTGGCATAAAGCTTCTCCTTTCTCAGGGTCTTCAATATAATTCTCAAGTGATATTCATGTTCTTCCTTGCTCTTTGAATAGACAAGAATATCATCTATAAAGACTACCACAAACTGATCAAGATAGTATCTAAAGACTCTATTCATTAGATCCATGAAGATAGCAGGGGAATTTTTAAGACCAAATGACATCACTATAAATTCATAGTGTCCATACCTTGTACGGAAAGCCGTCTTTGGTATATCCTCCCTTTTGACCCTTAATTGATGATACCCTGAACAAAGATCAATCCTGGAAAAGTATTGAGCTCCTCGTAGTTGGTCAAATAAGTCATCAATGCATGGGAGAGGATATTTGTTCTTGATAGTGATCTTGTTAAGTTCTCTATAATCAATGCAGAGTCTCATTGATCCATCTTTCTTCTTAACAAACAGAACAGGTGCTCCCCAAGGTGACGCACTAGGGCGTATGAATCCCTTATCAAGATTCTCTTGGAGTTTCTTCTTTAATTCCTGCAACTCAATTGGGGACATTCTATAAGGTGACTTTGAAATAGGTAAAGCACCTGGTACGAGTTCTATTGAAAACTCAACTTCACGATTTGGTGGAAGACCCGACAATTCCTCCAGAAAGACATCATCAAACTCCCGTACAATGGGCATATTCTTAATTGTGAGTTTCTCACCAACCATTTGAGATAAATAACCTTCATTAAGTGGAATCAAGACCCATAAGATGGAAGAAATTTCCACTGGAAGGTTATGTTCATACTTGCATCGATAGACGATCATAGATTGATCTGGAATATGAAATGTGACTTCCCTTCTTTGGAAATTGATATGAGCTCCATATAAAGAAATCCAATCCATGCCAAGAATCACATCAAATTCCACTATAGGATCACAAGATTTTCAGGAAGCACTTTCCCACAAACTTCAATCGGAGAAGAATTATAAACTTTTGATGCGACTGTTGTGCCATTAGGGGTTGTCACAGCTAACTCAACATCTAATTGTTGAGGTAATACGGTGATATCCTTAGAAAATTCTTCAGAAATAAAGGATTGGGTGGATCCAGAATCAAATAAAACATTTGCTACTTTAGAGTGGATGGTAAGTGTACCTTTCACCACATCGTTATCGTACTCCACATTGCTGATAGAAATTGCATGTGACTTTCCTTTGTCTTTAGCCTTAAGAGTTTGTTGACGTCGACCATCATCATCAAACCTTGGATTTGGGCATTGATTGGCATAATTCCCCATCTCCTTGCACTTGAAACATTGAAGTGTATTAGGTTCATTCTGTGTGTCCCTTCCTTTGTTTGCATCATTAGACATCTTCTTCCCATCATTGCGGCATTCAAATGCCCGATGACCTTCCTTTCCACATTTGAAACATTTAATTGTCCCTTTAAGACAACTCCCTCCATGTTTCTTTCCACACTTTGAGCATAAGGTAAAGCTCATCTTCTTTTCAGTGTGCTCTTTAGATTTTCCTTTGAATTCCATTTTCCTCTTCTTATCAAACCCATATGACTGATGGGTTACTCCAATCTCCATCTCGACTTTGAGAGCACATCGAATGATTTCCTCGTAGCTATTTAAGTACCTTATGGATAACGCCCTTTGAATACTTGGTTTTAAGCCACTAAAGAATCGATTGATCTTACTCTCAGGTTGGATAATAATACCAGAAGTGTACCTTGCAAGTCTTGTAAAATTTGCTTCATAGGTACCAACAGATTCATTATCCTTTTGCTTCAGTTCAAGAAACTCTTTCTCCATATTTTTTCGGAGAATACGAGGGAAGTACTTATTGAAAAATAAGTTCTTGAACTCGTCCCATTCCATGGACTCAATTTCATCCCTTTGCCTCATATTCTTAATAAGATTCCACCATTGATCATCATCTCCTTCCAAACGATACACAGCTAGGATGACTTTATCATGTTCAGAACATTGAAGAACTGAAAATATCTTTTCAGTAGTACTAATCCATTGTTCAGCAATTAATGGATCAGTAGACCCGCTGAATGAAGGTGGACGCTGCCTCATGAAGGATTTAATAGAATGTTTCTCCTTACTTTGCTCGTTTGGAAGTCCTGCATGATTCATAGCTTGAGAAAGTTGTGTGAACATGGCTACAAGATTTTGCATTCCAGCTCCCATAATGTTTGGTTGCTCAGGAGGACAATCATTGCATTGCCCGTCGCATTCCGCATTAACACGGTTCCTTCGGGTTCCAACCATTGACTAAAACCAAGAAGAATATTGTGAGAAACACTAATTATAATAGGAAAACCACATAATCAAGAATAAAATTTCACACTTAAGGCCTTATCATAGGTTGTTCATGGCCATTTCTAAAACACTAATATTGTGTTCTATTCTTAGACTTATCCTTACGATTCTTACTAAGGCTTTCACATCCTAGTTTCCAAAGGTTGACTATAAACTCCCTCTGATACCAACTATAACGACCCATACTTTACATACATTGTTATTACTTCAAAATTGAAGCACACTTATTACAACATATAACAAAACCAGGAAAGGACCGTATAGGTATAGTGTCTTTAAAAACTGGGAAACATAAACAACTGGTTCATAAAGCATCTACTTTGCCTTCCATTTATTTCATCATATCTAGAGTCCCTTTTGGCATATCTTACTTAATAAGCTTCTTCCTGACCTGGGGAAAGAAAATATATGAAAGGGTGAGCTCAAATACTCAGTAAGGGTAAAAGAAATATCGATCACATCATATTCATAAGAACATAACATTTTGGAAATATTAACCTGCAAAAGAGAGCATAATTTCAGAACATGGGATAAATCATAGTAGTGAAATGTAATCCCAATAATCATAACTTAAAACATGAAACTTTGTGGAATAAACACATAATCATAGAGAATCATTTCTTGTTAGTCAAGACTCATTTCCAAGACTATCTTAGTGGACAAAGTCCATTTCTGAACCGAGTTCAATCCTCGTTTCAGTCCTGTAACACTGAACCGGTTTAACCTGCCGTTCCAGCCATGTCTATCTCATGAGATATAAAATCTTTACCCAATTCATTTGAGGGAGATATAGGTCCCACCCATCTCATAATGATACCATTCTTATGTGTGCCACAAAATCATAAACCATACATCATAGCATAACCCATGTAATAAAAATGGGAATCTTAAACATCATGACTTCATAAAACAATTTATATAAGATAAAGGAATTCATAAAAATATTTCCATCACAACATAATCAAATCACTATAATAATAGTGATATAAACATAACCCTATATTATCTTAGATGGAAAATAATTTTGATAAAACACTTGATCTCCATTCTTGAGGAAAATATCCTTTCTACTTCAAATTTTTTTTCCTTTCTTAACATGTCATACAATTTTAAACTAAAATAAGTTGATTAAAAATAAGCTTGAAAACTTATAAAGGAAGATTCTTGGAAATAATGTTTTAAAAATCCATTCATGCCGTATAAGTTAAAAAAAACATTCTTCGTACTTTTGTCGGAAAAGTCAAAAAATACCTCGTACGAAAAACGACAAAAGATTCCTTTCATATCCTTTACTAAAAACTCACCGAAGTGTAAAATTGGATTTAAAAAATTGTAGGTGGATGGAAATAATATTACATATTTAGGAAAAATGGATGTGGATGATAAAGTACACCCCAGTAAATACCAAAGTATAAACAATCTCGGATAAAAATGAGATTGTGATATTTCCCTTACCTTAGGTCCGATTTGCCTCGTAAGTATCCGAAACTCCTGTATAATGATTTAAATAATGTTATTGACTTATTCCTGAATCATAATTATTGTTATGATATCATATATGGTCATATTATTAGCTTCTTAGTAGTAATATTTCATTGCTACTTGTTATTCGGGTGTTTATAACTTTTTGTTCTTATGCGTGTTTTGTCGAATAAATTCTTCTTCTTCTCTTTAGGTTATAGATGCATCATTTCCAGAATGGTATTAATGTACTATATATCATATTTATTCATTAAATTCATTTATATAATCATTATTCAATGAAGATCATGTAGAACGAATCACATCACATCGTGGAGACGGTATTTCGTACGTACGCACGAGCGATGATATCGTTCCCATGATCGTGGAATTGTATTGGAGTGTATGTATACTATTTCAGAATCAATATCACTTTATAATAATCATATATAGTAATTATTTACACCATTATACCCATCCATGTAAGGTGGTGGTGGAAAATAGATTACACCACGGCGTGGAGACGGTATTCCGTACGTACGCACGCGCGGTGATTTCGTTTTCCGTAGGATGGATAGATGTTGAAATAGGGTTGTTTAATACTTATAATAACATATCAGTATATGAGTGATACTGATGTTATTACTTCATAATGAAACAACTAAAGAAGAAGAAGTTTAAGAAGAAAGAATTTGGAAAGGATCGGTAATGGATATTACCTCTTTTTGACGCGCCTCTTCTTAACCTCCTCTTAGGGAACTAGGGTTGGTCTTTGAAGAAGACCAGAACCTCTAGGATGATTCTAGGGAAGTGGAGAGGAGATATTGGCAGGGGTTGGCCGAGCTTGAAGGCTCAAAGTGGTGTGAGGAAGAGAGGGAGGAGGTGCCCTTTTATAAGGGAGGAGAGGGGCACCTTTGGAAATCTTAAAAATATTAATTTATAATAAATCTAACCCCACTTAAAAACCTCCAAAAAATGACTCATATCCGAAGATTAGATGATATAGGGTTGTAATCTAATCAACCAATAAAATTTAGACATGTTAGGAATTTATTTTAAACATTATCAACTTGATTTATCCTTATTTATCAATTTAATTTTATTCGTGGTAATAATATTCTAAATTTTAAATTATTATTAATAATTACATATGTGTTGTGAATTTTCCATAATTTGACACTTTATGACATTTTCGACCATATAAAATTTAATTTATAATTTTTAAATATTTTTGTGATTTTTAAACAATTTTATAATATGTTATTTTTATAAAATAACAATAGTGTCAATTTTGACACTATTCATTTATTTGAATTTAAATAAAATATATACAGAGGAAATGTTCAAACTAAAAGCTTTAATAGATTAATAAAATGTCATATGTATCTAGAAAATTAGTGTAGAACATTAAATAGTGCATATAATAATTATTTTAATATTTTTAAAACCATTTATTTGATACTTTAATTAATAAAATAATTTCAACATCACTATTGTGTCATAATTAATGATAATTATTTAATACTTAAAAATTCTAAATAAATTCCTATGATGTAGATAATTGTATTATTTTTTCTGGAGACTATTTATGTTCGAAGTTTCATTATGTTTATCACCAAATTAAAATTATTATACTTATAAGATTTACGAAAGTGACATGTTGTCACATTCTTCGGTTTTAATAATAATTAAATTATTTTCATGGACAAAAGTCTATTAAATGAATTTAATCTGACCCTTAGGTGATATGGGTCGACTTTTAGTCATCCAATAGGATTTTTGAAGGTGTTAGGGTAATTTTATAATCTTATATTTACCCTTAATTACCCGATTTACCTTTAACTATGGTAAATAAAATTTACCGTGGTTATTATTCATAATGCCCAAAAAATAAAAAGTAGCCTATTAACATAATTTGGACCCACTTATTATGAATATTAAATCCATTTTTCAAAATTCAAAACATATAAGTTGCAGTAATTAATTTAAAATAAATCCCGTTGTTAAGAAAACGGGTTTTAGAAGTTAAAACATTGCCAAAGATTGAAATGTTTTTACCTATGAATTCAATGTGAAATTAATGATAATGACATAAATTTTATTAAATGGTAAAAATATATTCTATCTATACTTTAAAACCATTCAATATTATAATTTAACCATATAAATTATCTAAATGAAAAAAGTTGTTTTTAATTAAAAATTAGCGTATTTTTACTATTCATCAAAATATGAAAGTTATCAGAAAAATATCAAAAATTTATCCAAAGTAAATTTTTATATCCTGATTTAAAATAAGAATTTTATTTTTTCAAATTGAACTTATAAACGTGTTAAAAACTAGATTTAATGTGGGTGCGCCATCAAAAGGTGACAAAACTGCATTTTTTTGATAAATACTGATTTTACCAAAAAAAATTTATTTTGTTCTCCTACCATGTTCTAGAAAATGTGTAAGATGAATAATAATGTTTTAAAATTTAAAATTCAGTTAATACTATTCATAATGGTCAGTTTATAATATTATAACAATTTATCGTTGTTTAGTGGAACTCGGTATTGCGTACCACACACGCTATCGAGGAAGGTCGCGATTGCGTGTAGCGAAAGATTCCTTTGATGATTTATATAATATAAAAACAAAATATTTCTCATAAAAGTCTCGGGTGTTACAGGAGTTTCCTTATTCCTACTAAGCCCACTGGAGGGAGCTACCACGAGTTTTTGCTTCATAAACAGTTTGAGTAGGGGTGTGGTTGGAGTAATGGATTCTAGAAAAACTATGTCTTCCCCTGTATCCTCTACCATAAAAAAGTCTTCCCCAATTTTCCCTATCAAGTGTGGGGAACTCAGGTTCATAATAAAAATCATCATTCGCATAGGGACCCTTTAAGTGAATAACATTAATGAAGCCTAAGATCAACTCTTCATCTCATGACGATTCTTCCTAATAGGTCAATTATTGTTGTGCCATTTAGAGGGGTGGTGCCTGTGCTTTTGAGATGATTGGAATGAAATCATCTAAGGTCAATAACAACTTTTGACTTTACATAAACTCATATTATTTCCTTTTCTCCTTATTCTTTCAGCTATGTTACTTCTTTGAGGATTTACCTTCAGAGGAATAGGATTTTGATGAAGATAGATTTTCAATAACGGAAGTGGTAAGAGACACAATCTGCTATTTCAACTTTGTTTGTAGGATGATATGAATTTTTTTAATTTTTTTTCCTGACCATCCAATCATAAAATTTCTGATCATTCTTACTTTTGAATTCCTGTAATTCGCCTTCCTCCTCTAGATCAGTAACAATAACACATGATACCTAGGATGGATAATTTTTTAGCTTCACTTGCTCAGAGTCCACCATATTTTGTAGAAGGTCCTTAAAAACAAAAAACTCCTAGATGGGTTGCCCCAACATTTGATGGAAGGGGAAATTGTTTGGGAGGTCCCCATCTCCTTGTTTGTTAGGTTTCTTTGGCCTTGGTAACTGAACTAAGTTATTTTCAAAAGATGGGATGAAGTATCTAGGGACTTATTCATTTTGAAAATAATAGACCTTGTTTTTCAATTCCTAAAATTGTTTCTTCCTCAAATCTATTTGATCATCCTAATGAGGTGGTCATTACTGTTGAATCTTAGGAGGTGGGGTCTACAGTATGGCGTAGAATTTGAGGCAGAAGCGGGTACAGGGGCCTACTTAAGTGTAATTGTAGCAGCCTTTTCCTTTCCTTTTCTCATTCCATGATCTGATGGGATTATCTAGGACTTTCCTTTGGTCTCTGTGATGGAGTTTTATAACTGTTGATCAATCACGACCAAATCCCAAAATCCTCCTATGTATTTTATGGGGATTAATGATGTTCTCAACTCAGAACAGAGACTTTCTACATAGATGTGACACCCAACACATTAAAATATTTTCCTTTTATAATAAATTTTTTTTTGTTATCATGCATTATACATAAATTTAAACTTATGCTACACATAACACTGAATTAACTTACGTTACATGCAAGAACGAGTTTTTCCACCTTTTAATAAAGAATCTATTTTAAAACTAAAATTTGAAACTTTTATGAATTTTATTTTTAAAAATAAAAATCATTTTTGATTTCAGAATGTTGAAATTAACTTAGGGTGAATTTTTGAGATTTTTCTAATAAACATCATTTTTTGATGAATAGTGAAAATTACTGCCATTTAGTTAAAAACAACCTTTTTTTTAAATAATTATTAATGATAAATTATATTTTAGATTTATTTTAGATTAAAATTAGATAAATTATAAATCTATTTATACAATTAAGTTTATTAGAATCAATTTTACTTTCAAATTGAATATAAAAACTTAACAAAGTTTTGAACGTTTTTCAACATTAAAAACCCATTATTTCACCCTGTCCATGGGATTAGCGTTAATCTTAATTTTCCCACTTATGTGATTTGAATTTTGAAAATAATACATACATATATGTAATTGGAATTATATTTTTGGTCTAATAAGATCAACTTAATTTTTGACCAAAATGATTAGTGATTGCGATTAAAATTAAGTATAGTGATTAAGGTATGATTAAGCTTAATAAGGGACTAAAACTTAATATTAAGGACCAAAATGACTTGTAAACTTGTACAAAATCCATTTTATTCCAATAATTTGACCATTTCCCCATTTGGTTTGAAATTTATGGGTTATTATGATATTATTAAAAAGAAGCGACCTATATAAAAGGGTAAGTAAGGAAAATGACAAAAAAGGAACTTTCCTTACCTTTAACATTTATAAAACATTGAGATATGTAAAAAAAATAATATTTTAAGTTATAGATATCCTTTTAAAATATATATGGATTATTTTTTGTTGTAATAAATTATCAATAATTTTTAGAGATGGTTTAGGTACTTAAAATGCTTAAGAAACATCAATATAAGTATTATTAAGTTAATAATTAAATAAAATAAATAATACTAAAAATATTAAAAGTGAAGTTAATTGATTGAATTATTGTATTTTTCTGTATATGAAGGTATCATGTTACACACCTATAAACATAATATATTTTAATTCCACTATAATATTGATATTTTAAAATTAACATTAAATAAATAATGTTAAAGTTGACATTATTGTTATTTTATAATAAATGAAACTTATTAAATGAATTAAAATTGATAAAAATCATATATTTTGAGAAGTGATTTTTAAGTGTTAATAAATATCAAATATGGTCTATTAATTTACCAATTAATATTTTATAAGTAACATATTGATCCATATACTATAAAAACATTGTTAACACGGTCCGGGTTCAAGTAGTGTTTTAGCGCATCACTTGCACTTGTTTTAAAATTAATTTCCAAAACACAAGGGGATTTTATTTTATAAATTATATATAATATTAATAATTAATTGTATCTATATTTTTTAATAAATCTCACTTTAATTTATTATTAATGGTTAAATTAATTAAATTAGAAAACTAGATGCTTTAATAAAAACCAAAATGATAAAATTGGGGAATCTTAGAAGTTAAGGAACCAAATTATTAAAATGTGCATATTTTTTGTGGATTAGGTTTTTATATAACATTATTCTCATTTAATACATTATTTTTCCATTTTTGAATAATTTTAGGTAAGGTAGACCACCCATTATTGAATACCTTTTGGTATTTACAAAAGTGCCACCCCCTCTCAACTATAAAAAGGAAAGCACTCTACCCCTTCCTCACACCTCAAAAGCCATATTGGATAATCAAACCTCTATAAAAATAGTCTAAAAAAATCCCTAACCTCAACCTAGAAGACTCCCATTTTTTTAGAAAAAAATCCAAGGAATCTTTTGGTACAAACCAAAATAAGTTACCTGATTAAGAGGTAACACCCTCTCTCATGCTTTCTAGTTTGATTTTCATTCTCCACGCCCTATAATATTATTATTATATTATTTCATAAAAAATAAAGTATAATAAATATAATAGGATTATGTTATTCTAAGATTTATAGATAAACTTACACACACCTCTATCTAATAAGTAACAAATATAGTTTTTCTGTGTACTGTGAATTACTGCCTCACGAAACGATGATTGTTCAATTATCCTTTACTGCTTCTCATGGTGACCATTATAATGAAACATATATTTATATATGATATATATGTTATTTAAAATGTATTATTTCTCTATATTTTTGATTTATAACATACCTTTATGCTTTCCAAGTTGAGTAAATACGATAATTTTGTTTGAGGAAGTGTGGACTACCGCCCCTCAAACGATATGACTCGTTCATTCCATACATGGAACATATAAAGGATGTTTTTAATAAAACTATGTAACATATATAACATATATATTATTTGTAATTATAATATTCATATGTATCATTTAGTTATAATTATTTTTATACAACATAGAAATGAAAGTAGCGTTCATGTGTACGTATGACCTACCGTCTCCATGAATAGTGCACTTCACTTCTAATCTCCAAATGATATGGACTATTATAAATACATATGTACTGAATATATAAGATAATTTAGTCATGTTTTAAATTTTTTATATGATTAAACCATGATATATTTAATAAGAACAACAAATAACAATTCAAAACGCACTTAAGAAAACTAGGTAATTAACACCCAAAACAGTTAAAATAATGAAAGAGTGTTAACAAATGGGTAATAAAATATTGTCATAAGTTAATATATGATATTATAAACATGATTGTGGTTATGGTATTATCTATTAAAATATTTTAAACCACTATACATGAGGATAAAGATCACGCAACAAAATGGAAGGATAAGGGAATAGATTTCCGTCTCACTTTTTAGATATCTGAGATTAATGTCATATTCACTACTTACTTCTTTTTGTGTGACATAGCTACTACCCATTTTGATATATTATATCACGAATAAAATTATTCTCATGATATTATAATATTCATTTAATTTCATACCTTTCTGGTGATTATGATTTAAATGTTTCAAAGTGGTATGGGACACTTTGGAATGTTTAAAGATTATTCTACTCAAATGTTCTTAATCTCACTTCATTTTGTGATTGTTAATTTTACTTGAAGCAATCACTTTGTTGTAATAATTTTTAATTAAAAATTTACTTGAATATCCACATTTTCATTCAATGGATATTAGTATTTCCTAAACCATATACCATTTTTCATACGGTGTTTACTTTTACAGTTATTTGATAAATCCGTATTTCTCATCTAATATGGGTATTTGATAAGGCATATTATTTATATTGATTATTAAATATTCGTAATTCATTGGAAATGCAGTGATGGGTGGATCCCGAACTTTATATAGCTCCTCAATGCATCGATAGGTTCCATTGAGATGATTTAGTTGGCCAAATTAAACGGATGATGGATCCATAGTTTTAAATTGTTCAGAGGATAGATCTTGAAAATAATAGGTACTCATGTTCCTGAGACATGAAGTCCATTAATAAAGCATTGTATTCATATTAGATTTAGTTATTATTTATCCATGATATTTTTTATCAACGTATCTATGGGTACATTTCATTTTTAGTTCATTGATTAAATGGAATGTGTTTCAACTTCTTACCTTGTCATATTGTTTTTTCCTTATCTAGTTATTTTAATGGCATGATTTATCAGTTATTTACCTTTCCATGTTAATTATTCTCACTAATTCATTATTTATTCCACTTTACTTACCGTTACCGAGCATTTGAGATCACCCTTATTATGTTTCTTTCCCCAGGGTATGAAGAAGAAATATTTGGATAAGTATTCATGGATGTAGTTTATTTTATTTTATTATGTATCATGATTGTATTTCCTATTTCACATTGTATTATGGGTATCATGTATGTAATCTAGATTTTGAAGACTGCTAAACTGAACGGTCCTTCAGGATTTATTTCCTTGCAGTAATGACAATATAATGTAATAATGCACTGGCTCTAGGAATTTGGGTCGGGGTGTTATATTTGGTATCAGAGAAAGTTTATCAACCACCTTGGAAACTAGATTTATAAAACAAATATTAAGAAGAAAAACCCTAAGAGGTAAATTTGGGATAAGTATAGAATAACATCCCAGAACTTTGGAAAGGTAGAGATTATGTGGGTATTCCTAGAAATACATCCTGGCTGGATACTACAAGTGGATGTGGTTCTATCATAGATGTACTTAGTATTAACAACTCTGACAAGGTGTTCTGGGACAAACTTAGGGTAACCTGGTACACGAAAATGGGCCTTACTATGCACTTGGTGTCACACTCTTGGGGGATATTCTTAGGATAATTAATATTTTATTTACCTACCATTACGAAGGATCTAAAAGTAATGATTTCCCAAAAGTGACTAAAGTTTATTATTGAAGGATTCACGATGAATAAATTTATGTTATGAGCTATGACATATTTAGAGTTATAGAAAGTTCATAATTTTAGGAGATAATCCAGTATATGCCATTGTTTAGAAATGGTGCCTTATAGAGGAAATGAGAACTCCACCAATGCATGTGACACAAAGAGTGGGATGGATCATATCTTTCAGGGTATTAAGCCAAAATTTTAGAGGGAAATAGTATCCCATATATTCTCATCACATGAGGAAATAGTATCATGTGTTAAAAAAATAAGTAAATAATTCTTTGAGTCTTATGTATTTTAAGGGAAGAAGGGGATGGGAGAGAAAAATATAGATAAAGGGAAGAAGGCAAAGAAGGGTTTTCTCACATGTGATAAATGTGAAAAGAATCACCCTGGTAAATTCTTGAAGTGAATGAGAGTTTATTATAAGTGTAGAAAAAATGACACCAAGATCGTGATTGTAAGGGTAAGAAAAAGGTTTCCAATGTTCAATGCTTCCATTGTAAGGAGATGAGACACTATGCGGATCATTATCCCAAGCATCAAAGGAATATACCCCAAATGATGTTATTGGATAGTGATGAAGTTATGATATTGCCACAGATGAAGAGGAATGATTAATATTATTGTTCAGGAATTATGTCATTTGATTATTTTATGAGAAATGTAATGGTTATAAGAATTATGGAATATATGAGGATTGTACAACATTACTTTTTTATTAAGGATTTTAGATCATATACTTAATGGTACCAAGAAAAGTTATTCAGTAAAAAGTTACAATTTTCAAAAAACACATGATTGAGGGAAAGAAAACCCTTAATATGTTCTTGATGTTAATATAATTATGAAGAAATTATTTATTGGATGAATAGTAACTACCTTGGAACTGATTAATGACTTGTAAACAAGTGGTCTATTCTATCACTGATGGAGTTTACAACACTTTTGGATTTAAGGAATATATCCAATAACATGTGTCTTACTTAAGGAGGATGAGGATACGCCCGTAAAGGTCTCTCAACCTAGGGTTTCCTCTCCTCTCTTTGCCGCTAGATTCTTCGCTGCGAGTGGCGTGGCATTCCTCCTCTTGATCGGTGGTTTTGGTGGTGGCTCTCTGCTGTGGTGGTGGTTTCGTGACTCCTTCGGCACTGTGGCTAGCCTGATTCGCTCGATTACTGCCTCTTCGGATAGGGATTTACTCGATGGCGCGGTGAACCTTCATGGATGTGTTCATATGCCTGCAGTCTGTGGTTCCGCCTTTTCTTCGGTGAGCACGTTGGGGTTTCAACATGTCTGATGTGGTCGTTGTGTTCGGTGGTGACGAGACCTTCTGATCTTCATTATGGTGCGCTGTGGGATTTTGACTTTCTTCTCCAGTTCATTTCCTTCTGTGGTGTTGAGAATCGTAGTGATTTTCTGTTAGATGACTTTTATCCGAAGCTGCGGGTTGGGGTTCAATCTTGGGATTTTGGCGTTGGTTAATCTGTTCTTTTGGCTTTGATTTTGCTTTTTTTTGTGGATTCGTGATCTTTTGTTGAGTCTGTTGTTTCGAGGATGTTGTTCTTGGTTTGCATGGTGTTGTTACATATGTGGTTTCCATGACCTGTTTGAGGTTTTTTGAGTTTGGATCTGCCGCTTCTGGTGTTTTCTGGCATGGGACAGAGACGTCTCCCCAATGGTTGGGTTCGCTGGATTTCTGTTTTGGTGGGATGCTTGACGGTGGATGCAAGGATCGAGGAGGCTGTGCGTCATGAGGCACGTGGCGTATGGCGTCTCTGTTTGAGAATTGGCTCAATGTTCTTTGTTTTTGAATTTTGAATTTGGATTTTGGATGTGTTTTCCTGATTTCAGATGGTTCAATGGCTGTATATGGGTACCGGTAACCCAAAAACCGGCTATTTGAAAATGAAAAAAAAATGATTATCAGCTTAAGGAATAAGTAAGAATGAATGTTTCCAATAAGGTTTTATGGTAATTAAAGTTATTACCATATCTCAAGAGGATACATGATGAGGTTATTCACATGTTTATAATGTGAAAATTTAAATCTACTTCATGTTGACTAAAGGATAATGATAAGTTCATTTTGGTAATTCAGTAACATTCTTTCTAAATTATTGGATTATATTATTTTGGAAAAGTTAACAATTTATGAAATGGTTTATGTTGATCTTTGGAAAAGGTTTTATATATTGCTGTAATACTTCACTATATGTTGCATCATGTTCTAAGAGATAATGTAGAAATAGTTCAAGGTATAATCAAAGGAAAATATTATGTTTATAGAAACATATATTTACATATATTTATATATAGTGAAATAATTCCTCAGATACATGAAAAATGATCTTGAAACTAATTTTTTTCCTAGTACCTTCATTTCTGATGAAGCAAATGGCCTCTTAGATCATCACAGATTTATGTCCTTATGATCGTTAACTTTCTCCTAATCATGTTCTCTAGCACTCTCCATCATAACTTGATGGTTAGATTTTTCTTCCATATCCATGTTTCCATTTCACACCTATGTTCTCCTACTATGGGAACTAGATATGTGAACATTTTACTTTCCTTTCTTACTTATTAATAACATGTAGTATTAACCCTTTTTACGATGTGGGTCTTTTAACCATAGTTTATTTTCAATCCCTATATTTCCAAGATTAAGTTTAAATTTAGAGGATGAAATTTAATTAAGTCGAGGAGAATGTGACACCCCAAGACATTAAAATATTTTTCTTTTAGAATATATATATATATTTTTGTCATGAATTATACACAAAGTTAAACTTATGCTACATACAACACTGAATTAACTTGCGTTACATGCAAGAACGAGTTTTGTGACCTTTTAATGGAGAACCTATTTTAAAACTAAATTTTGACATTGTTATTAATTTTATTTTTAAAAATAAAAATCATTTTTGAATTCATAATTTCAAAATTAGATTATGGTGAATTTTAGGGATTTTTCTAAGAAACATCATTTTTTGATGAATAGTGAAAATTACTACAATTTAGTTAAAAACAACATTTTCATTTAAATAATTATTAATGATAAATTATATTTTAGATTTGTTTTAGAGTAAAATTATATCAATTATAAATATATTTACACAATTAATTTCATTATAATAAATTTTACTTTCAAATTGAATATAAAACCTTAACAATGTTTTGAACGTTTTTCTACTTTAAAAACCTGTTATTTCACCCTGTTCATGGGATTAGTGTTAATCATAATTTTACCACTTCCGTGATTTGAATTTTGAAAATATGAAATAAAATGATGTAATTAGTATTATATTTTTGGTATAATAATATCAACTTAATTTTTGACCAAAATGATTAGTGAAGGTGATTAAAATTAATTACGATGATTAAGGTATGATTAAGCTTAATAAGGGACTAAACCTTAATATTAAGGACCAAAATGACCTAGAAAATTTTCCAAAAGCCATTAGATTCCAATAATTTTACCATTTACCCACTTTTTTGGAAATTTATGGGTTATTATGATATTATTAAAAGGAAGTGATCTATACAAAAGGGTATATAAGGAAAATGACAAAAATAAAACTTTCCTTAACTTTAACATTTATAAAACATTGAGATATGTAAAAAATTTCATATTTTTGGTTATAGATATCATTTTTAAATATATATGGTTTATTTTTATCATAATAAATTATCAATAATTTTTAGAGATGGTTTAGGTACTTAAAATGCTTAAGGAACATCAATATAGTGATTATTTAGTTAATAGTTAACTAAAATAAATGATACTATAAATATTAAAAGTTAAGTTAATTGATTGAATTATTGTCTTTATTTGTTTTTTTAGATGAAGGTATCACATTACACACCTTTAAACCTAATATATTTTAATTCCATTATAATATTGATATTTTAAATTTAACATTAAATAAATAATATCAAAATTGACATTATTGTTATTTTACAATAAATGAATCTTATTAAATGAATTAAAATTAATAAAAACACTATATTTAGAAAATTTATTTGTAAGTATTAATAAATATTATATATGGTCTATTAATGGACCAATTAATCTTTTATAATTAACATATTTACTCGTATACTGTAAAAACGTTGTTAACACGGTTCAGGTTCAAGCAGCGTTTTAGCGCGTCACATGTGCTTGTTTTAAAATTAATTTCCAAAACACTAGAGAATTTTATTTTATAAATTAGATATAATAATAATAATAATTCAGTGTATCTATATTGGATAATAAATCTCACTTTAATTTAGTCTTAATGGTCAAATTAATTAGATTAGAAGACTAGATGCTTTAATAAAAACCAAAATGATAAAATTAGGGAATCTTAGAAGTTAAGGAAGAAAATTATTAAAATGAAAATATTTTTGCGTGGATGAGTTTTTTATAGACCATTATTATCCTTTAAAAAATTATTTTTTCATTTTTTATGCACTTTAGGTAAGGTATATCACCCATTATTGAATACCTTTTGGTATTTACAAAAGGGCCACTCCCCCTCCACTATAAAAAGGAAAGAAGTCTACCCCTTACTCAAACCTCTCAAGAAACATTGGATCATATAAACTCTATAAAAATAGTCTCACAACATACCTATCCTAGACCTATAGGCCTCCCCTTGGGAAGAAAACAATCCAAGGAATATTTTGGCACAAACCAAAGGAAGTTACCTAATTAAGTGGTAACGCCTTCTCTCATGCTTTCTAGTTTGATTTCCATTCTCCACTCCCTATAATCTTATTATTATATGATTTAATAACAAATAAAGTATCCTAAATATACTAGGATGTTATTATGATAAGTTTTAGATCTAAAATTACACACACCTCCATCTAATGGGTAACAAACATAGTGTTTCTATGTACGGCGAATCACTGCCTCACGAAACGATGATTATTCAATTCTTATTTATCATCTCTCATGGTAGACATTATGATAGAAAATATATTTATATATGATATATATGTTATTTAAAATGTCTTTTTTCTCTGTATTTTTTATTTATAACATACCTTTATGCTTTCCAAGTTGAGTAAATACGATAATTTCGTTTGAGGAAGTGTGGACTACCGCCCCCTCAAAGCGATATGACTCGTTCATACCATACATAGAACATATAAAGTATGGTTTTAATAAACCTATGTAAAATATATAACACATATATTATTCTGGAATTATAATATACATATGTATCATTTAGTTATAATTCTTTTAATACAACATAGAAATGAAAGTATCGTTTATGTGTACGTACGACCTACTGTCTCCATGAACGATGCACTTCATTTCTAATATCAAAATGATATGGACTATTCTAAATACATATGTACTGAATATATAAGATAATTTATTCATTTTTTACATTATATAGATGATTAAATCATGATATATTTAATAATAACAACAAATAACAAGTCAAAACATACTTAAGAAAACTAGGCAATTAACACCCAAAACAGTTAAAATAATGAAAGAGTGTTAAAAAATGGGTAATAAAATATTGTAATAAGTTAATATATGATATTATAAACATTTGTGTGGTTATATTATTATCTATTAACATATTTTAAACCATTATATAGGAGGTTAAATACCACACAACAAAAAGGAAGGATAAATTAAGGGATTTCCATCTCACTTTTTAGATCTGTGAGATTAATGTCATATTTAATACTTATTTATTTAGAATACATAAATACTGACCATTTTGATATATTATATCATGAAAGACCCTTATTCTCATGATATTATAAGATTCATTTAATGTCATACCTTTCTGGTGATTATTATTTAAAATTTTTAAAGTGGTATGATGCACTTTAGAATGTTTAAATATTATTCTCCTCAAATGTTCTTAATCTCACTTCATTTTGTGATTGTTAATTTCCCCTGAAGAAATAACTTTATTGTAATCAATTTTCATTGGAAATTTAATTGAATATCAATATTTTCATTTAATGTATATTAGTATTTCTCAAACCATATACCATTTTTCATTCAGTGTTTACTTTGATAGTTATTTGATAAATCCATATTTCTCATCCAATATGGGTATTTGATAAGGCATATTATTTATAATTATTATTAAATATGTGGAATGATTTGGACATGCAGTGATGGGTGGAGACCAAGTTTTATATAGCTCCTCGATGCATTGATAGGTTCTCATGAGTCGATTTATTTGGCTAAATTAAATGGAGGATGGATCTGTAGTTTTAAAGTGTATGGAGGGTAGATCTTGATAGTTTTAAGTCTTCACATGCCTTAGACATGACATACATTAATAAATAATTTCATTAATATTATATTTAGTTATTATTCATCCATTATATTTTGTGTCGACATATCTATGGATACATTTCATTTTTAGTTCATTGATTAAATGGCATGTGTTTTAGCTTCTTACCTTGCTATATTATTTTTGCCTTGTCTAGTTATTTGAATGGCATAAGTTATTAGTTTTTTACCTTTCCATGTTAATTATTCTCACTGATTAATTATTTCTTCCACTTTACTTACCCTTAATTAACATTTGTGATCACCCTTATTATGTTTCTTTCCCTAGGTTATGAAGAAGAAATTTTTGAATAAGTATTCAAGGATGCAGTTTATTTTATTTTATTATGTATCATGATTGTATTTACTATTTACCATTGTATTATGGGTATCATGTATGTAATATAGATTTCTAAGACTGCTAAACTGAGCGGTCATTTAGGAGTTATTTCCTTGTAGTAATGCCATATAATGTAATAATGCACCAGCTCCCGAAATCTGGGGTTGGGGTGTTACAACAGATAGGAAATAGTTCTTCTTGAGGGAGTAGTAGGTTTAAATAGTATGTTAATACTTTCCACCCAGCAATGAAATCTGAGACTCTTTCATTCTCCTTTTTTTACAGTTTGTGATATCAAAGACTGTTTTCTTTTACAGTGTTGAGATAAACTGGAATAGGAACTTTTGATGAAGATATTCCCACCCAGTAATTGACTGAGACTAAAAACTCATGTACCATAAAAAGGCTAGACCCTGTAATGATTGTACGAAGCATATGAGTTTTACTGCTTCCTGTTTCTCATGGGTTCCCATCATGGGATCACAGTGAAAGATGAAATATTTCAAGTAATGATCCAAATCTCCCAAGCCATTAAAAATCAGAAATATATGATTCCCAAAGTTTGGTGGAGGAGGATTCAAATCTACCCATTCGGGATAAGCCTTCTTTTCTGGTTGAATTGGTGCGTGTTGTCCTTCCATAGCTTCCAATCGAGTTGTTAAAAACTAAATGGTGTTCATAATAATTCTAGGAATATCTGTCTAATCTAAGACCTGAATAGATGCGGCTGATGGAGACTGAACTGGTGTAGTGACCGGAAAAACCACTAGTGTAGGCGCTACTGGTATTTTCCATGATAACCCATGGGGATAGGCTTGTAAGGATGTTATTGATCCTTATCTAGTTGTACTTTCAATGTAGGGAATTCATTATCCATATCAGTAGTTGCAACAAACCCTTTTTGATGAGGTGTTTCTACTGGAAGTGCAAACTGAGGATCTACTTGTGGAGCATATCTGGCAGGAATGCTGCCTCAGAGTAACTCTACATTGAGTCTTCTTAACTCCCTCACCTCCTCCTATTATTGATAAAATATTTCTTCTAGTGAAATGGATTGGCCTTCTCTAGGGTGAAGGTGATACATATTATGACCCTACCATTTCCCTTATTACGTTTATTTTGAGTAGGTATATATGGTTTATTTGAGGGGATACCCAATTTTTGGGTGTGCCTCTGATTTCGGGTACCAACACCTTTTGTATTCATTTTGGTGTGGACCATCTTAGGAACATGAATTTCTTCACCAAAATCATTTGAATTAGTCTTATATTCTGGAGGGTCTTTAATGATGGAATTGATGAAATTCATAGATGTGTAGTGCATTGTAGGCATTCTATTGGAATTTCTATGAGATCACCTTTTTCTACGCCCTCCATGAGACCTTGTACTCCTATTTGTTAGTTCCTTGGGAACTATTTGGTAGATAGTAACCTGAAGGGAATCCTCAAATAGTTCAGTTGTGTGTTCATTTTTTGTATTCTTCCCTAATCAGGAGAAAACTAACTTCCATCGAGGAGGATATGGTGAATGTGAAAACCCCCCAGCCTTGCGGTCTGGGGCTATTCATGTTCTTCTTTATCAACCCTTAGGGATCTATTTTTTTTCTCTTAGGGTTGGGTTAAAAAATCCCTCTAACCTTCAGGCTAGGGTGGATCCTGAACTATTAAGGATGATATCAGTGTAGCTTATCTTCTAATTTTATGAATTCTGGTTTGAATGTTGGATGAGTGCATTATCCAACACTCACTTAAATCACCTATTTCGAAGGACTATTGTGATATTTTAGACATTTTCACAATATGATGGATGAAATCCTCTAAGCGGGAGGCCTGCTCAATGTTCTCAGATACTTGATGAAAAAGTATCTCAAGATCTTGCTCTCTTTGGGCCTGAATTTGGTGAAAGCCAGTTGCGGCATGTTCCTACTGAGCATCTCTTCGGTCATGAACATAATTCATTTGTTGTATTCGGCTTGGGGAAATAACATTTAATGAGACCAATTTTGGAGGGCTTTTCTAGATTTGGAGCGTAGTGAAATACAATGATCCATGTACAACTCATCCTCTAATATGAACACCAGATGGGGTATTTGTGATTAATCATCACAACCTCATTAATTCATTGAGGCATGCATGTAGAAGGGGTACCTATTACTTCTCAATCTTTGGATGTCAATAATCCTTGATAGATTCCAATTCAATTTGGTGATATAACCCTTCTATTACCTCGATATGACTTGGGTATTCTTCATAAGGTAGTATTTTTTTTAGTCGACGAAGAGTTTTCCATATGTTGAGTTGGATGTCATGCATACAATATGCCATCAACATCTCTGGAATGATGTATTTAGGAGTGGAAAAAGGCCAAAACATGACCAATATTTCATTTTTAGCCAGTTTTCTCATGTTCAACATATCCTATTCATCTTTTTCTAGAGGCCCCTATACCTAATTTGACCAAAGTTGGTGTTTCTCTACCATTTCATTAGAATCATCAAGATCAGTAGAGAGTTCCTCTATTGCATTAGAAGATAAATGGCCCAAGGGTGGTTCGGAGAATGACCCTCACCTTAGGCTATATTTTGGTTGAGAAAGGATTTCACCCAATAGTGATAAGGCATCACACATGACTGGACTTGTATTTACAAGTTCCCAAAGATAAGAGGGATTTATCATCACTACATTGTTATTTGGATAATTCTATTGTTAATGAAAATCACTACTATAGAGAGAAATTTCATAGTGAACATAATTATGGGGATGACCACCATGGTGGATTATAGAAAGGGATAAACCCTCTTTCTCCTTGGTCTTTTGGCCACATAGAGGGTTTTCGCGGCTCTCATCCAGAGATAGGTTATTGAGACTGATTGAATTTTCATAATGTAAGACTTCATGATGAAGTTTTTGATGATAAAAGTTAGAATTACTACTAATGATCCCATAATTTGGTAATGGGAAAGTAGGATCTTGAGATGCAACAAATAAATATATGATGGCTTCAAGAACTCCAATATTAAGAAGATCCAGATCATAGATCGACTCTTGATTCTACAACTATGCTTGTTAAGACTTTTTCTTAGAAGACTTATTACACGTAGTTGGAGCTACTTGATGGGAGAAGTGGTTATCATGGGTAGGTGTATGTGCATGTATTGGAGTAGCCATCAGAATAGGCTGATTATCTCCAGTTGGAGCGGGTGTATGTGCTTGATCCGGTTGTCCATATGATATGGGGGAGTGTGCCCCATGACCATCCTGGACTAGAGCAGAGATATGTATCTGCTTCAGGGTGGCATGATGATGATCCACACCAGGTATGAGGACAAAGTTATGTGTTCATCCATCGGGTACTACTATTACTGCCGTTATGATATTCTGGAAAGTTTCTAAGATATGGGTAGAAATTTGTGTCCTCCCTTTCACTATTTTCAGGATGTGATTGGTCATTTCAATGACTAGAATGGGAATATACATCCATTCTGTATCTATATAAGTTTTATGTACCTAATATTGTACTCCATTTCCTTCCAGTGGATAATGAAAGTACTCATGTATAGGGGAATATAATTGAGACTACCCATGAATTTTCGTCAGAGATTTCTGAGTAACTTCTCTGGGTGCTGCCAGATGAGGCTGTTGGCAGGCTTGGTGAGTGTAGGAAGGTGTATATTCTAGCTTGTGGGTTGCTACCAAATTGGGTTGGTGGGATTCTTTGAACACTTCTAGAAAATTTTGATGTTAGGATTGATTATTTTAAGCGAGTGTATTTTTCTGCTCATGGTACTCCACCGTATTTGAACAGTGGGATTTGTTAGGTGCTTCCAAATGAGTATGCTATCCGGATTGATGAGGGCGGATGAGTGTATGTGCCAACTTGATATTTTCCACCAAACTAGGTTGGTGGGCTTCTCTAAAGGGGGAAAAGGTAGAAACCTACTCCTTGTTGTCTAGTTTTCACCCCAGTTGTCCATCTTGCATTCTCAAGTTTGAGGGACCTGGGCCGAATGGTCAAAGGTGACACCCCCATCATATTGAGGGTTCACTACCATGCGAAATTAGAGGAATATATTGTTGGAAGATCCCTTGAGGACTTCTATGACTTCGAGATGAGTCCATAAATGACCTCCTGATCCACCTCCCTAAAATACAAGAGGGTCTGGTCATTGCATTCTAGGGATAAGCTCCTGAAATGGTTGAAGATGACAGTTGGTACCATCTACTTTTGGACCACCGGTCATCATTAACTAGACGACTGGGGGTGATTGTTGATCCAGAGGGCCTATTTGGAAGCCTCCAGGGTTGGGATGGTATTGTGTTGACGGTACTCTTGAACCAATGTGTTAGAGACCCAGTGTTGAAGATGCTGAGTCAGTGATGGCTTCTTTCATGCAGATGAGGATCTGGCCTGAGTAGCAGCCAAGGCGTTCACAGGTGTAAACTTGAAGTAAGCCATTTGGACTAAATAGAGTTCTTGGAAGAAAATTCCTGTACATATGACAAACACAAAAATGAACTCCAACAAATAAACATATTTTTGGATGAATACATGCGTGATTGATTTCCCTGTCCGACCTTCTTTTCCTTTGAGAATGGAAGGGGCCTAACAGGTAGGTGACACTATCATCTTGGTTAAGGATTCACATCAGGTTAACCATTTTTTTTCCCTCAGAATGTGTGTTTTTGTTAGGAAACCCTATTTCCGAACAGTTTCCAATGGATTTGTTTATGGAACTAGAAACACCCAATGGTTCTGTATCCAAAGAGACCTACTTTTCAAATGTAGACATTTGTTAGGTTTTTTTGACCTATGATACTTAATAACTCTCATTGGTCGAGAGGATGGGAGGTTGGGATCATCACAAACTTTTAGGATGAATTATTTCCTACTATGGGACTCTATTATATATTTAAGATATGTTCATGAATCCTTCATTAATTCCTAAGTATGATGTGAGTTATACCAATATTAAAAATCAATTATTAACATATGTCGAATTCAGAATCATCAGTATGTATTTTAGTTTCTTCATTGATGAAGATATTTGGATGTATCTAAGGTTCTCCATAAATGGTATCTACCCATATACTACTTAAAGATTCTTTGGTTATTTATTATGATGATTATGGTTTTTAAGCCACTCAATGGGGCACTCTAGAGTTTTTGGTCATCTAGGTAGACAAATGTCACTCTGGAATTTAATGTCATCCAGGGAGACATAAGTTTTTATGATGTTGGGATTGAACCCATAGATGAGATACCTATGCATCCTTGTTAAAGGAATGAGAACCCATATAGTTTGGTGCCTCTTAATGGGACACATTATACCTTTTAAGGTCATGTGATAAGGACCCAACCATACAGTTTAATTTCATGTGGAAAAGATGTCTAGGCTTAAGGTGCGTAGTCAAATTTTAGTGTGGGACTTATGTCAAAAAAACCAAAGGTACTTGGAAGGGATATGAGTTTCCAAGTTGAATTATAAACTATTAGGGATATGACCCAAAAGAACAAGGTTGGTTTAGAATGTGGGGTTTGAACCTCTAGAAGGCTTCCTACGTATCTCTTTTGGAGGGGAATCAAAGACCACGTAGTTTGTTGTTGAGGACCCATGCCTATAGAGGCCCTCAATGGTATGTCTCACAGGGGAGTGTGGCCCTTTTAGATGATAGTTTGGGGGTTACTCTTTAGAAAGAGATCCCCTAGGAAGGGACCATGAGGGATGTTTTAACTCATGGTGATATGGGAGCTTAACTTGGGTTTTACACCTAAAGAGGATACTTGGATTAAGGGAATTATAATTGGTGGATTATTCCTAAGGAGGATTCCCATTGAGATCATACCATAAGTGGGTTTCCTACATATCCTATTTAAAAAGAATTAGAGTTCTTGTAGTTCAGTGCAGTTTGGGGCTTACACCTAGGAGGAGGACCATTTTATGGGAGCATTATTTCTCATTTCATGGATGAGATGGTATGGAGCTTGGGACTTAGGAAGGATCCCTACACATCATAGTTATAGTGGGAATAAAATTTATCATAGTTCATAATTTCAGGTGGATTGTGTGGATACTGTGATCATTACAAATATCTAAGACCACGTGATTCATGCTCGGTGTGAGAAATAAGAGAATGTGAAAGATTCAAATAACCACACAATTTCCTTCCTTCGACGATGAAAGAGGTCGGGACTACTACAGAAGAGGCCAAGGCTATGAATAAAGAGGCTAGGGCTATGGTAAAAGATGTTGGGGATACGGTGGAAGAAGCCGGGGCTATGATAAATCCCTCTCTTCACTTTAAATTGGATGAGAGTCTAAGGTAAGGAAAGATTGAGGGAGATAGAGGTAGAGAGGAGCAAGATTGAAACCTCATACATGAAAGTCTAGGGGCTTACACAAGGATGGTTTCCCTCAGATTAGTCCTGGGAGAGGAGGGAGACTTTTCCTTTGTCAAAGGGAAAACAAGTGTGATCCTTACCCTCCCTAACAAGGACCAGTGGCTCCAGGTCTTAGAGATGAGAAGGGGAGGAGAAAGTCCTATCCCTAGAATCCAAGACCAGGAACTCCAAAACACTATACCTAGGGTAAGGTTCCATGTGACTATAGATATAAAAATATACAATTTCCCCAAGGATCCAGACCTTCTAGTAGGACAAGTGCAGGAAACCTATGACTGTAGAAATAAAAATCCAAATGGGAGACACGTTGATGTGCCTTTCCCTAAGGTTTTGTAAACCAGAAGGTCTTGGTGGAGGTTTCAACATGGTCCCTTTTAGCAAAGAGAGTCAGTGAAGGAGAAGCCTTGACATGAGTGGCTTTGAATAAGGCTTCATGAAAGGCTCACGCAGGCCGAAGGGGTGAGGTGAACCAAGGAGGACCGAACAAGGTATGCACCACGCAAGGGGTCTCCAAGAAAGTAGGCTTGGGAAAATTGGTTGCACCTTAGGTGAAGAACAACCTGGATGACTACACTTGGGTGAATATTTTTTCAATCCTTTAAGGGTCTCTGCAGGGATTCCTAGAATTAAGTCATGCAAGTTTCTGATTGAGGAAAGGAAGTCGTGATAGTCTTCTTAAATTATGGGTTGGGTGAACTGGTCATGCAATTTTTGTTTATTTTTAACATTGAATGGACTTAAGTCTCACTATACCCCTTTAATTCCCTCTCTTTAGGTGTTATGAAACTACCTTGGAGGTTTCATAGGACTTGAGTAAATCACTAGGATGATAAGAGCAGCCATCAGCCTTCAGGGAAATTCGTTCATACAAATAAAGGCCCCAAGGGTCTATTTATAAGAAAATATGATACCCTGGGAGAAGGTGACTTGGTTTTGCAAGTGGAAGTGGCTTGTAAGGGAGTGGTGTACAAGGGAGTGGAACACAAGTTCTTACACGCCGTAGGTGATTTGGGCTACCTTGGGCGAACCACTCTTTAACCCTTTTCAAATCTCAGCACTCTTTATCTATCTTCTCCTATTTTTTCCAAGGCATTTCTTTTTTTCACTTTTTCATCCATGTGATGAAACAGAGTGTCAATAACTCAACTAATTTTTTTTCACTCATATCCCATGATAAAATTCAAGTAGATTTATGCTCATATCATGAGAACATTCTCATTATCCACAATATTTAAAAAGAACTACTTTCACTACTTTTTAAAGACAAAAATCACATAAAATCACGAAGGCTTATAATGAGGGTTCAAATGTCTCTGAGACTTAAGGTTGGTGGGAATTTATGTTTTAAAAATAAATATCAAGGATAAGGTTTTAACTCATAAATAATAGATAATGGTATTCAAAGTAAAAGTTAAATGACATTATACCCTTCAAATTTTAATAACTCCCAACATCATTAAAACTCAAAGTGAAGATCATGACCAGTTTAAGCATAATAAATGATTTGTGCCCACTCTTGAATATATTTTTTATTTCTATACCTTTTTTTATTTTTTTAAAGTTATGTTTTTGGAATAAACCTAAAATCCACCACCTAACCACTTATGATAGAAATCATAGGTATAATAATGGTGATTTTTAGTTTTCTCAAATCACAACCCATTTTATCATTTTTTGGTTCTTTTTATTATTTTCATTTTTTTATATTCAAGAGGGAAAAAATAATAGAGTATAATGAATGATTACAAAAACTTTTATAATTCCCATAATAAGAACCCCCAAACTTCTTTCTTATAATGCATTTCATCCCATCCACCAATATTCCCTTCACCCCACACTTCAACTTTAAAATATCAAGAAATTACTAAGAGGAGGGTAGGAATGGATAAAAATGAAAAACATGGATCATCCTTAACAAGGTAATTTATGGTTTCTATGGGATAAATAAGGATTGATTAAAATGTAATATTTTTAGGATAATATCTTTTAAAAATATTCCTTAATAATTTTAAATGTGTTTTTGTACAGTCATAGAATTTACAAGTTCAAATGCAAGTTTTAGTAGGTGGCATGTACCAAGATCACTCAAGAAATATGCTCAAGAATAAAATAGGAAATACTTGGTCTAGAAATATTCTCAGAAATGGGAATATGATATTTGACATTCACTCAAGTCATGATTAATAATAACAAACCAATTCACATAAATTTCATAAATTCAAAGCATGAAAAATGGTTGGAAAATTTCATTTATATTAATCAATCAATTTCCTCAAATCACGAGTCCCCATTTTAATATATATGATTCACTATAATTATTCAATTATCTATTTTAATCATTAAATTTCATTAACATTTAAATATAAAACATGGTATCACAAAATTCCTGATAAACTCACGTCTCTTAGATAAGTCAAGTAAAGTATAAATATAAGCATCGACATTCAATTTTATCTTTAAAACTAAAAACATGTTTTGGAAAAAAACTTAAGGGGTTTAAATGTTTTAAAAAATAGAAATTTAACTCCCTTTCCCATGAAGATTATTCATTCTCCTTCATTGGTTTGAGGTTGACTTCTTCCATTATGATTTTATAAATGATAATTACACAATTAACTACAAGGATCATGTCATTAACTCTCAAAAAGATTTGAGGGAGTGGGTTGAATGATAGAATACTTACAAAGAAATGAAATTGAAATCTAAATTTATAGAAATAGAATAAAATGGATAAGTCTTGGTATGATACCCCAAGTAGACCCTGAATTTTTACTGCCTCTAGAGGGAAGTACTAGCTATTATCCAAAATCAGTTGGTGGATGAAGCTTCTTTGATTTGAACCACCACATGTGCCTTTTCCTAGCTTGTGATTCATCATTTTTATTTAGGAATGATACATGGATAGAGTACACTAGATCCTATCCCTTCACAATTAGGTAAAACTTGCATGGAGGGGGTAGTATGAGGTATGAATCATCCTCCTTCTTGAATTCTACTTGTGCAACCTCCTTATCTTCTAGTTCTAGATTCATATAGGCGTAATAAGAGCATATTATTTTCTATTTTTCTTAGTTTCAAATACCTGTATCTTTTGATGGGGCTCCTCTAACTCATGTTCATTGAAATTAGGGAGCTCCATGTGTTCCTCAACAAGTGATTGTCTAGTTTCTCCATCTTCCTCTAAGGCATGGAAAGAGTTGTCTGAATATGAAATTTCAAAACAATAGGGAGCAATACACAATTTAGTTTGAGTAAAATAAAAATAAGAGATAGAGTATGATAAAATTTCAACTCCTTGGCTTGGTTTAGATTAAATCAATGGCTTAGTGGGAAGTGCCACTTGGAGTAGGTTCTTAGAGGAAAGAGGCAGGTAGTAAGGTTCCTCCATTTTCAATTCGAATTCCACCACTTGGGTGGTGTCTTCCTTCACTGATGCTGGCTCTTCTTCTTTGTAAGTTTTAAGGGAGATCAAGTATTTACTCACATTCATTCCATAATTTTTCCAATTCTTGTTGATCACCTACTTGTAGTTTAGCAGGAAAGTCTTCCTCCTTCGCTTAATCAGGTAATACAAGTGGATTATCTTCTGGTTCAGGTTCAAATTTAGGTTTAGGTTCTTTTAATGATTCTCAGAAATATACAGTTATCAACTCCTTTTGGCCTTGGAGAACCTGCACCTTTTCATCCAGCTCTTGAATATCATACCCGAGTTTGTGTTTTTCCACTTTATCTTAGAAATATTATAGTATAAATTCTTAAAAAATGTTTGGAGGGAATGAGGAGCACCCTTCTGGTGTTTTGGATACTTCTTGATAGAATTCTGGGAAGTATTCCTAGAATTCACTTATCTCCCTAGCTAATCCTTCAACCATTGGTTTCTTGAGGGTCTCATTGAGATCTAGTATGTGGTCCTTGAATTCCCTCTCTTTTCAAATTTGGATCTGGGCCCTCCTGATATGTCTAGTCCATAATGAAACACCATCTTTTGTAGACTTGGGTGCTTCAGTTGCTGGATCTTACACCTGAGAGTAATTGTTCCATGAATTATAGAAATAATCATTGGAAAACATCATGGATTTTTTATATATTTTATTTCATAAAATTAATTAAAATATATCTAATATGTGAAATAGAAAAAGATAAGAAAAATTATGATTGGATCCCTGGAAATAGTTCCAATTTTGATGCATGCCTATCATGGCACGTGGTCAAAAGCAATTATAATTTTTCTTAGTGTAGCACAGTGCTTGACCAGAGTCATCTCACTTGAGGAGAATTCTTATTTTGGCCCACATACTTTATATAATTCACATAAAATAATTATTTTTGTGGTTTAATAAATTATAACAAAATGATAAATATTTTTGGTGTTTTGAATATTTAAAACAAATGACATGAAAAAAGGAAAATTTAAACTATCGTGTAATTTCTAGATAGAATAAGTTAAGGAGAAAGGAATTGGGCTTGGGTTTAGTTTTGGATTCAACCATTATTCTATTTTATATGTTTTATTTTTGTTTGATAATCCAAACATAAAATATCATATTTGAACTACTATTATTCATTTATAAATTGTGAAAATCAATGAATGCCTAAGAAATCCCAATTCAAACTCCTCCTTTAATTAAGGTTGATGACACATCTTGGTCTAGTATGTTCCATCTACCAAGACCCAACTCAATCAATGCCATTTAATCCATTAATCAATTCAAATACATCATGTGAAGAAATAACCAATAGAGAGAGGTAAAAATAATTAAACAAAAGAATATAATAGATTGAGTTTCATGTCACTGGTGGGAAGTCACCACATAGAGAACTTTTTCCTTACCCATGCATACTACTCAAATCAATTACAAACCTAAAATAAACTTTAAATAAAATTCAAGAACACCTTAACCTCCCCCCCAGCCAAGCCTCGACTCCAAACTCTTATTTTTGAGAGTAATAGATCATAATGGTTGATATGGAAATAAGATAACAAAATAATAAGAATAAGTATGGGGAAAAAATAAAAGAGTAAATTAAAAATAATTAGGGTGAGTTAATAAAAGAATAAAAGAAAATAGAATTCGGATGAGATAGAGAGAGGGAAAGAAATTAAAATAAGATAAAAGAAGAATAAGAAAATAAGAAATAAAATATATAATTTTATAAATAATGTTAAAAGAATAATAATAATATTATTTATATTAATAATAAGATAATAATAATTAAAATAATAAGAGAGTGTAGAAAAGGATGGTGGAAGCAAAATTAAAAACATGCATGAATTAATTTATTTAACTAAGAGAAGAATTAAAATTACAATTTAAAATAAAATCTACAACTAAAATAAATAAATAAAAAGAGAAAAAAAATTAAGAATAATAAATGGGAGAGGAAGAGGATGGAACATCAAGGCTCTTTAGTGGAGATCTCCTCCTCAGTGGTTGACTGATGGTATGAGATGATTTTAAAAGGAGGTTCTTGCCTCCTTTTATAGGCTGGAATTTTCCTTCTATATTTTCTCCATGTTAGCCTGATTAAATAATTGAATTGGGAAATGGAGTCTTCATAAAAGTTGTTCATAAATCTCTTGAATGTATCTCCTACAAAGTTAAGAATATTTTACTAGGTGTAGAGATAATTATGTACATTTTACTCCTAGAATTTATTCTTCCAATACAGACTCTCCATATTCCATATCTCCCGATTCTTATTCATTAATGGCCTTAAAAAAGAAAAATTCATGCATGGAATCCTTCATTAAAGTTTTTAATAAATTTCTTTATCATATATCCTCAAAATTTTAGTATATTTGAACCTTCCAATTAAGAGATATTGTCCCAACATAAAAAATCGCTAGATCTGTGAATAGTTTTCAAGGTCCAACTTATGATCTGGTTTTGAGCTTTCAAATGGTGGATTTAGCTTTGGTTCCAAAATAATGAAATGAATCCCATGATGTATATAATACTAAAAATAAATAATTTGATGATTTAGATTAGTATAAAAAATGTTATGGCCTAAATATATAAATAATTTAAAGTAGTTAAAATAAAAAATAGGCCATTTTTTTTAATTAAGCTCAAAATACCACTAAAACCATGAAATATGAAAATTGACCTTAAAATAAAACTTTTTTGGAATTAAAGAAATTGAAATTAAAAGTAAAATTATTGAAAATATTTTTTCTATTAATGTTCCATGTTTAAATCTATCATCTATTTCTAGTGAGCTCACGAGGTCACAAGAAAACATGGATGCTTATAGCATACTTGAGCATATTCATAGTCTTTACCAAGAGATAGAAATACAGGAACATCTTGAGATTTACAAGGATTGTTTTTTAGAGAAATATTAGAGAAGGTTCACCAGATGGGCCTCACATAGTCAAAATCATTGGATATAATGAGTACCTAGAGGTTATAGGGTTTAAACTCCCTGATGGACTTCATATCGATCTCATTACTACATCACTTCCTTAAAGATTCTCCAACTTTTTTTTAATTTTTTTAATATGAAAAACATTGATAAGTCTCTCCCAGAAATGTGTACTCTTATTCACTAATTAGATAAGGAGACAAATTTTAAAAATCCTTCAGTCCTTACAGTGAATAAATGAAAAGGCCAAGTAAAGAGCTCTAAGACCAAATATTCTTTGAAATACCCTTCCAAGAAGAGAAAGTTATGGGGTAATAAAGGGATAAGGATTATATCTATTTCACATATGGTAAGAAGGGAAATTGGAATAAAATCTCATTAGTGAAAAAACATATTTTAACGTCGGTTTTAAACCGACGTCTATAAAGGCGACGTAAAAAATATAGTTTTCGGCATCGGTTTTTCAAAAACCGAAACCGAAAACAATTTCAGTAAGTGTTTCGGCATAGGTTTTACATAAAACTGACACTGAAACTAATTTTTGACAGAATATTCGGCGTCGGTTTCTTCTAAAACCGACGCCGAAGCTTCGGTCGAACACGCTTTCGGCGTCACTTTTACATAAAACCGATGCCGAAGTTAATTTTTTTAATATTTCGGCGTCGGTTATTTAAATAACCGACGCCATAAATAATTTTTTTTCACTGTCGGTTATTTAAATAACCGACGCCTTAAATAATTTTTTTTCGGCGTCGGTTATTTAAATAACCGATGCCCTAAATAATTTTTTTGGCCTCGGTTATTTAAATAACCGACGCCTTAAATAAATTTTTTTTCGGCGTCGGTTATTTAAATAACCGATGCTATAAATAATTTTTTTTCGAAGTTGGTTATTTAAATTACCGACTCCATAAATAATTTTTTTTCGGCATCAGTTATTTAAATAACCCATGCCATAAATAAAATTATTTTTTTTATAAAATATTTCCAATTACACTTCCCAAAAAATTCAGAACCCCTGTAAAAATAACATAATATACAAAAACAATTAAATAGTATTTATCATCCAATGCCTCGTATAACTTCAATGATTATATCTAGTTAATAAAAAAAATTATCTAAAGTAAAATTAAAATACACGTACCTGTAATCAACGACTTCAAGAAATTTTGTGACATTTGCAAGTCCCACGACTCCAGCATTTACGGCATGCTCATTGTTGGTTATTATTGAAGCATTCATTTGATTATTAGTAGGTTCAAACACCTAATATATTAAAAGAGTTAGGTTTTTGTACCCATATGTATTATTATTTATAAATATTAGAATATACATACCTCAAATCTTAATCAGAATTAACAAATAGTTTGCAAAAGTAGATTAAATATGGGTCATATCAGATTCAGAATAAGGCCGTGAATCATTGAATGCCTACAATAATTTTGAATGATATGAAATTAAAAAATAGAATAATATGGGAGAAAATATATAAAAAATTAATACAACTAACCTTATGAAAATCAGTATTTTTCCCAGTTTTGATTATCTCGTACATGAATCGTAGAATATAATAACCACATTCAACATATCCATTTTGATGATGACACTACAGTTATAAAACATTTAATTAAAAAAAACAATATATAACAAAAATATAAAAACTAATTACCTATACTTCCACATATTTGATTTCCGTTGGTTTCTTTTCTGACATGTATTCCTTGTTAAAATGTTTCCATGATCTGAATTTTTTTATATATGAACACAATACTTGTGTAAATAATGAAAATTAAACATAACGAGCTTATAAAAAATAAAAAAACATTACCTGTTTAATAAGGTGAGAAATGGTTTATGCACTCCTCCTAATAAAGAGAAAAACCAATATAAGGTGCATTCACTTGGGAAAAATATACCTAACATCCAATGCCCCCTATAATACAAAAAGTTCACAATTAATGACATTATAATGATAATTAGTTCATAAAAATGTTGATGTTCTTACTTATCAAGAAATGGAAAAAACCACAATGAATCTCTTTCTGTGTTAATCTCTCAGATATATATTCAAACCTTTCTTGATTCTTCACATGTTTGGCTTCCAAGGAAATATACTCTAGATCTATAAAGCTGTAAATGCCTGTTGTTTCCTTTATTAAAAGAAGCTTGTGTAGATACCTAATTTAAAAATAAAATATAGTTAGTCAATGACATAACAATATTTTATTAAAGAAATAGAAATTCAAACATCAATTTACTTACATGATAAACAACTGCACCACACTCTGTGCGATCTCTTAAAAAATTAACTAAATTCATGATATCTTCTTTCATTAATTTCAATCAAGAAGAGGACTCAGATACTCTTTTTAACCCATAAGAAATATTATAAGTATCTACAAATAACTATTCCTGAACATTTTGTTGCATTTGTGCAGTTTCTTTTGCTTTCAGATATTCCTATATAAGTTAAATTTTAGAAAACTTTATAAGTAATTTTGAATCATTTGTAATTAATATTTAAAAAAATGCATACCTCAAGTGAAATATAACGAAGAAGGGAAGTTTTCCAAAGTAAAAAATGACCAGTACATTCCCCAACACTGGTGATCTCCATAGTAGGAAATGGTAGTAGAGCAGTAGGATTTATAATAACAAGTACTGATACTCTAACCTGACCCATCTGGATAGGATGATGATGTACCGAGTCCCCCAACAAATGCACCTGTCCTAACGCAACAATATGTACATGAGGATCTTCTGCAAACAACTCACAATATAAGGCTTGATCTGAGGGAGGAGTTGGAGGCTCAAATTAAGCAGGTGGGGAAGGGTAAGCAGATGGGGAAGGGTAGTCCAGGTGAGGAGGCTGAGAAGGAAGAAAAATGAAAAAGTAATATTAGTGTTTAAAATTTATAAAATAGAAAAATTGATTAAAATAAAATAATATACCTCGAAAGGTTGCGCAGACGGGGCATGGTTAGCAGATGGGGCAGGGTAGTCCGGGTGAGTAGGCTGATAATGCTGAAAAATAAAAAACTTATATTAGTGTATAATTTATAAAATAGAAAAATTGATGACAAATAAATAATATACCTCGGAAGGATGTGTAGATGGGGCAAGGTAAGCAGATGAGGCAGGGTAGTTCGGGTGAGTAGAATGGTAAGACTAAAAAATGAAAAAAATATATTAGTGATTATAATTTATAAAATAGAAAAATTGACAACAAATAAATAATATACCTGGGAAGGCTGCGCAGACTGTGATTGTCTTTCCAAGTGTTCTAATAAAGCCTTCTACACTGCTGATTGAATTTGATCACCCATAGACTATTTCATATCTTTCAACTCTTCTTTTAAGGATTCTATTTCTGGGTCTTTTGATTGCTTACTCTTACCAAAAAACTTCTGAATACTAACACCCGCATGATATCCTCTAACACGGCCGGGGTGTTCTGCCTTTCCCAAAGTAGTGGCTAAGATGTCCATCCTACCCTCAGGGATAAAAGCGCCATGTGTCTCTTGCTCCTGAAGTTCATCCTGAAATGAAAAATAAAAAGGTTATATTAGTGTTTATAAATTATAAAATAGAAAAATTGTTAACAAATAAATAATATTTACTTACAATTTTATCAGACACTTGATGAGCTTCCTCTTTAAGATATTTTTCATTTTTTTTCTTCTTGCTCGTTTCCATTTCTCATGGCGAGTGGGAGGAGATGGAGGACCAAACTGGACCTCTTCTGAACCACTACTTGATTGAGCTCTTAATGCTTCAAATTTTTCTTCAATCATTTTCTGCTCCAAATACGAATACCCTCCACGTGATAAAGTATGAGGGTATACGTTTTTCAACTAGATTTACTGATGAGATCTCCTGTAGGTCTGTTATATAAAAATAAACTACTAAGTAATAAGAAAAATATAGCATAAATTTTAAAATATAAAAAAATTACCATACCTGAAATTTCTCTTCCTGACGACTGTCAACAGATCGCTTCCATTTTTCCTCATCTATATATGGATACTTAAGACATGGGCTTTCAAACCTTCTCTTTCCAAACACATAATTTTTTGTCAGTTTGTTTTTAAAATCTCTCCATCAAACCGCCGCTAAAGAGAGACGTCTTTTCTTAATTTCTTTGGTTTCCTCAAAATTGAATGTCATCTGTAATTGAATAAATTAAATATGTCATTTAAAATATATAATATTCAAAAAATGAGATAAAAGAAATAAAGTAAGATATTTTACCATCACAGCCTCCCAAAGCTGTTGCTTCGACGTCCTGTCCACTGACTTCCAATCAGGATATAAAATACTAATCCTGCAACGGCTCTGCATCGCTATATAACTGAAAAACTGAACTGCATTTGGGAAAACTGCATTATTATTATCATCAAAATGGATGTGTACTTTGTTATCATCATGAGCAAGTGATAGTTTTGGTAAACATGTAATACCACGTTTAAAAACTTGAGAACTTGATTTTTGAGTAGTAACTAGAGAAGTCTCCTCCACCGAGGACGCATCAGTAGTCCTGCAATTTTTTTGTAAATTAACAGTTTTATTTCATTAAATAAGTATATTACTGAATATTTAATAATATTTCAAAATAGATATAACTCGGTAACTGCTCCTCTCTATCTGTATCTGACATTGCTACTAGAAAGTGTAATGAAATTTTGTGTACCTGCATATCATTAGAAAAATGAATAATTGGAAACAAGGAAGAAAAAAATAAATATGTAAAAATAGAGGCATGCATTTGTAAGTTTTAAAAATAGACACAAAATATAAATATTTACCAGAAAAATTAGGAGACTAATTTAGTGTTTTGCCACATGCCTTCATCATGATCGATACGTACTGCATGCACTATGTCTGTCTTATATTCATTGTAATCATCTAGAAATTGCATAATAGATGAATAAGGCTCATTTAAATCACTAGCATCATCAGAATCATCCTCATCACCCAAATGGTATCTTTTCCCTTGCAAAACAACTGACCAATGATCATTCGACAGATCAATGACATAAAATAGTTGTTTTGCATGTGTCGCCATGATAAATGGTTCCTCATTGTGATTAAATCTTTTCAAATCAACCAGTTTAAACCCATATTCATCATGTTTCATGCCACTATTACTATCAACCCAATTACACTTAAAAATAGTGACTTGAAATTTAATATAATCAATTTTCCATATGTCTTTAATAACTCCAAAATATGACATTGATGCAGAAATTGGGTTTTTATCTTTGGCACTTGAAAAATGCACTGCTTCAGCGAATACCATCACAGCACTATTCTGAACGGTACTCTTTTCATCCAGGTTTTTTTGTGTAAAATGTGTAGCCATTGATATCAAAACCAGACCATGTGATCACATTAAGAGATGGTCCCCTTGCTAACCACTTCAATGTTTCTGATATAGATATATCTGGGGTGACTTTCTCTTTAAACCATGAAACAAATGTCTTCTTATGCTCAATCATCAACCAATTTTCGTTTCTTTTCTGATATCGTAACTTTAATTCAGCAATATGTGAGGATATATATGGTTGAACCTCATCTGTGTTGTTCAAAATGTATAAATGTGCTTGCATCACTTCATCACGTGGAATGAACTTTACCTTTAAGCCTCAAACCCCTCTACCTTCTCTATCAACTGTCATATGTCGAGATACATGGAGACCAATATGCTCCACCTCATTCAAATAATTAGTACAAAACTCAATCACCTCTTCTGATACATATTTTTGAACAATAGAGGCCTCTGGTCGATAAGGATTTTTAATATATCCTTTCAAAATTTTCATATATCTTTCAAAAGGATACATCCATCTTTAATAAACAGGCCCACATATTCTTATCTCATGCACCAAATGAATCAATAGATGAACCATTATATCAAAAAATGTGGGTGGGAAATACATTTCTAGTTGACAAAGAATAAGATTTGCTTCATTATCCAACACATCTAACAAATTTGGATCAACGACTTTGCTACAAATGGATTTAAAGAGATTACATAACATGATGATTGTCTTTCTGATAGATTTCGGTAATATACCATGCACTGCTACTGGTATAATTTTTTGCATCAACACATGGCAATCATGAGATTTCATACCTATTAATTTACAATACTTCAATGACACAAAATTATTCACATTTGAAGAAAAACTGTTGGGTACTTTAATACCATGAAGACACTGAAAAAATTCATCTTTTCAATCTTGCTTAATGTGTGACAAGCCAGAGGTAAATATGTTCTGTTTCCTTTCACAGCGGGAGCTAACTCTAAATGTATTCTCATTAATATCAAGTCCAATATAGCATGTAATCCATCTTTTGTCTTTCCTTTTATGTCTAACAAAGTTCCAATCAAACTATCACATATGTTTTTCTCAACATGCATAACATCAATGTTATGTTTTATCTCTAAAAATATCCAATAAGGTAGTTCAAAAAAATAGACTGCTTCTTCCAGATATGTTTTTGTAAACTAGAACTTTTTCTCTTTCCAAATATTGAATTAATATCTTTCACTCTGTCATAATATTATTCAGCTGAAAATGGTCGAGGGGGGAGGTTGTATTCTTGTAAACCGTTAAATGATTTTTTCAATCTACGATAAGGATGATCAATTCACAAAAATCTTCGATGTCCCATGTACACTGTCTTTCTTCCATTCTGCAATTGATAATATGAAGTTTGTTCTTTACAAATTGGACATGCTTTATGTCCCTTAACACTATATCCAGATAAGTTTCCATATGAAAGAAATTCATTTATAGTGAACATTATCATAACACGTAAAAGAAAATACTCTTTCTTGTATGCATCGAAAACTTTAACACCTTCCTCCCATAGCAGTTTCAAATCATCAATCAATGGTGTAAGATACACATCAATATCATTTCCCGGTTGTTTTGGTCTAGAAATCATCAAGCTCATCATAATATATTTTTTCTTCATACATAGATGTGGGGACAAGTTGTAAAGTACCAGAAAAATAGGCCATGAACTATGTTGGCTACTGAGGCTCTGATATGGATTCATTCCATCAGTACACAATCCCATTCTGAGATTTCTAACTTCACTTCCAAAATCATGAATTTTTTTTATCAAAACTCTTCCACTGTGGTGAATCGGTAGGGTGACGTAAGTTACCATCAGAGATGTGCTCATCTAAATGTCATCTTAACCTTTTTGCATCAATTGAATTTGAAAATAGACGCTTCAAATGAGGAATTATTGGAAGGTACCAAATTGCTTTAGCTGGATTTTTGATTCTGGTACCTAAAAATAAATCAGAATTGAATTATTAGAATTGTATGCAAAAAATATTGGATGATATCATTGGAAAGTAAAAAATTGATTTTTCATAACGTTACATGACATCACCTGAGAATGAATCTGAGTTGAATTTCTCATCCATCTTATAGTGTGATGTCCCACATGTAGGACAACTTGATAAATGTTCATTTTCTTTCCTATACAGTACACAATCATTGGGGCAAGCATGTATCTTTTTATACCCCAATCCCATTGGGCATAATATTTTCTTCGCTTCATAATTGGAATCTGGAAGCCCATTGCCTTCTGTAAGTAGCTCTTTTAAAAGATCAAGTAAACTGGAGAAACTTTTATCACTCCACCCATTTTTTTCTTTTAAGTTAACTAAACTCAAAACTGCTGATAACACTATATATTTACTGCAACCTAGGAATAATGGTTTCTCAGAATCTCCATACAATCGTTCAACAGTTGGTGTTTTTTCGATGGTTTCAACACCTAAATCATGAATTAATTCTTCAATTTGATCCTCTGCCTCATTATGAATATCGTCATCAACATTGGATGTTGAATTTTCAGTTCTTTCACCATGCAAGATCCAACGTGTATAATTAAGGATAAAACCATAACAAATGAGATGATCCTTGATTTATATGGAGTTTAACTTTCTCATATTTACACACTTTACACATGGATAGAAAATCAAATCAATATTTTGAAGATGTCATTTAGCAAATTCCAAAAAATTATCAACTCCTTTTTCATATTCACCAGTGGTTCTTCGTAAATAAATCCAATTACGATCCATTAATACCTGATATCACAATATAATTGATGAATATATAAAAACATATAAACATTTAAATATTTATCAGATAAATTTTAAACAAAAACATATTTAATAAAAACTCTTGATAATTAGATAAAAGACATCAGATATGAAACACGTTTACAAATAGTGTAAACAGTTTATTTTCATATTATATACATGTGTGTTATATTGATATTATAATTTAATTATAATATCATTCTTTTAAAATTTATTAGTTCATTTTACATAGTTACAATATTTCGATGTTTCATGTGTTAAAAATATTTAAGAGTACATTAATTTAAAGGATGCAATAAGTGAAATGTGGGAGTACATGGAAATATGTATAAATTATTGACGATTTTGTGGTATGATATATACCTATGTACTAACAAATACATGTATCGAGATTAATATGACGGTGAATATAGTAGCAGTTCTAGATAGAGGATGAACCCATTATAGGGTTTAGTGATGCATATGATGTTATTTGAGAGGATGGATGGACATTTCGGAAAAAATGAGAACGAGAATTTGGGAGGTAGATCTGAAGTGAACACGGTAATTAAGTCAATTATGGAAATGAAGGTGGCAATGGGAATGAAGTCGGAAACATGAATGTTGAGTTAAAGGTTGGTAGGGGGAAGGTAGAGTCCCAGTGGGAGGTGGGTATATAGTGGAGAGGCTCGGAAAGGAATCGGGAGGGAGTGGTAGAGAGGTGGTGAGGTGGAGAGTATGGATAGGTGGAGAGGTGGGATTGGGGAGGAGGGTTGGGATGGGGCAATTTTCCTGGGAGAGAATGATCAACAAGGATACGAGCTATAGCCAATCGAGCTACCATAGAGGCAACCATGTAGCAGAAAATCAATATAGTGGTTACACTATTATAGAGAATGCACATCCTATAGAATATATAATAGATTCTACTAAATCCATTGAAATAACTCTTACAATAATTAAAAATTTACTCTTGTTATCATTTTCATATTTAATTATATGATTAATTAAATATCAATTTTAATGTGCTAGATATGTAGTCAAAGGAATCAATGTTTCTTTAATATGAGTCCTTATAATGTCAACAATGTTGGATGACTAAACACCATTAGCTAAACAATATATTCATACAATGTATAGAAAAAAATAAACCAACAAAGAATTAATAAATGTTGGTGTGAAATGCAAGCCACAGACATGGGTAGTTAATTATTAATAAATCTCAATTATTTATTGAAAGTAAAAAATATAATTGGTTGTTTTAAAATGTAAAATATCAATCAAAATGGGTGTAATGTAATTTTATAACTTCAATCACATTTAATTCAAAGTCACTAATGAAATAAAATATTCACATGTTAATCCCAGATAACACAACATGACCTAAATGATAAATATAGATACAAAAAACAAGACAAACTACAACCAAACCACACTAAGTTCATCAATAAATAACACAATAAAATTATTTTTTTTGAAGAAGAATTAATTAAAATGGAAATGGAATTAAAAATATAGTACTTAATAATGTAATGAAACATCATTTTAAACTGAAATAATGATAATACAAACAAAAAATTTAAAGTTCAACCCGAATGGAGATGTTAAATCCAAACTGCGCTCGGTATAATGACTTCGAAAAAAAACACTATAAAATCAATACCAACAATGATAATACAAACCAAAAATAATGATAAAATACAACTAAAATCGAACCAATAATGAAAATCGTGCAAAATAGGGTTCTTGAAGAAGAAATAAACAATGGGAGATGAAACAAGAGATAAAAAGGAAGAACACATACCCGAAATCGTGAAAATGGCACAAAACCTTCAACAATGGCTGTCCAAGATCGCAAACCAGGTTTGAAGGTCATCGGGAGTCCAAAGCGCCACAGTGGAACTCGATTTAGACGATCGAACAAAATGAGGGTTTCAGTCCTCGAATAATTTTAAATGACTTTTCACGTCGGTTTTAGAGAAAACCGACGCCGAAAATTTTAAAAAAACATTTTGACGTTGGTTATTTTAAAAACCGACGCCGAATATATATTTTTTAGTTTCGGCGTCGGTTTTGGAGAAAACTGACGCCGAAAAGATATCTTATGGCGTCAGTTTTCAAAAAAACCGACGCAATTTTTTTTTTCGTTGTCGGTTTTCCTGAAAACCGATGCTGAATTTTTTTTTAAATTATTTTCCGCGTGGGTTTTCCTCAAAACCGACGCCAATTTTTTTTAAATTATTTTCCGCGTCGGTTTTCCTCAAAACCAATGCGGAAAATATGTTTATTATTATTATCAGCATTGGTTTTCTTGAAAACCGACTCCAAAACATTTTTTAAAAAAAATTTCTGCGTCAGTTTCTTCAAAACCGATGTGAAATATCATCGGATAATTGTTTTTGGCATCTGTTTTACAAAAAACCGATGCCATAAATTTCTCGTACATACTATTCACGTCGGTTTTTAAAAAACCGACATTATTACGACGACGTTAAAACCCGTATTTCCACTAGTGTCTTCACCCAAACAAAGAAGCAAAGGGAAGCTTCAGGTTTGTTTTTTATTGAGTTCAATTTATATATTTCCACAAATTGGGTATCAGATGGTGGTTTTGGTTATCAAATATGTATTCAAATATAGGAACTAAGTATATTTAGAAATATTGATATAGGAGAGGTAGATCTATGAGAAGCTAATAAAGCTAAACCTACTGTTGTAGCTACCGATGACTACCACCTCACGTTTCTAATGGGAATGATCTTGTTTTTTAAAGATTGTTATTATGTTTCATGTATTACCAAAAACTTTATTCCTGTATTCATAATAGATATAGTTGGATTTATTTTCAAATTTTGGAATATGTGTTTCTTCTTTTATAAGGATAATATTTGTTATGGAAAAGCACATTTAAATAATGGTATTTATGTGTTTTATTACATGAACCAAGTAACAATAATCAATAACAAAACTGTATCATATGAATCATACCACACCTAACTATGAAATCACTGACTAAGTCATGTAAATAAAAAATGTTTTATAAAATTACACCAAGATGAATATTTAGATTCATTTTAGCTAAAATCATTTGGTGTATGTCACGCATGTTTAAAAGAAAAAATGAATAAATCCCCATTTAGTGGAAAAAGTGAAAGGGCCAATGATATTCTTGAATTAGTTCATATCGATGTGTGTTGACAATTTCCAATTGAATCAAAGGGTGGGTACTCACATTTCATAAATTTTACTAATGATTTTAGCAGATATGGATATGTATACTCGATAAGGTATAAGTCATATTCCTTTGATATATTTAAGAAATACAATAATGAATTTGAGAAAAACATGATAAGAAGATTAAGAAACCCCACTCAAAACATGGTGGGGAATATCTTAATCAAAACTTCATTGAGTATTTATAGAAGTTTGAGATTTTTTCTTAACCCACTCCTCATAATAAACCTCAATGGAATGGTGTAAGTGAAAGGAGGAACTACACATTTTTAGACATGGTGAGATCAGTGATGAGTCATGCAAGTATTTTATTATCCTTTTGGGAATAAATATTACAAAAAACATCATACATACTAAAACAAGTGCTAAATAAAGTGGAATAAAGTATTCCATAAAAATTATGGAATGAAAATAAACCTGTGTTGTCATACTTACATGTGTGGGGATGTGAATCATTTTTAAGTCCTTTTCAGGTAATAAAATTTCACCCCATGGTGCAAAGTGAATCCATAGGATATCCTAAGGAAAAGTGGATATTACCTATACAATACTTTGGATAAAAAGGTTTAGGTTGACATACATCCCATGTTCCTTGAGAAGGATAATATATATAAAATAGATAATGAGAGAGAGATTGACTTCGATGAAGTCCAAGCTCAAGATACACAAGATTTGGCATAGGAATAGTTTCCAAAAATCCCCATGGAAGAAGATATTCCAAAGACACAAGTATTGCGTAGGAGTACATGAGAGTTTAGAGAACCTTAATGGTATGGTTTTCTTGTCACTAAGGGTGGTGACTCATTATTAGTTGATAATAATGATCCTATAACCTACAAGTAAGTTTTAAGTGATATAGATGTTTCCAAGTGGAAAGAAGTTATGAATTATGAAATGGATTCCATGTACCAAAACCAAGTATGGATTTTATTAGATCGTCAAATGGATATAAATTCCATTGGTTTTAAATGGAATAAAATGGATATGTATGGATAATTCAGTACCTATAAGGAAATACTAGTTGAAAAAGGGTTTAAATAGTGTCAAGGCATTGACTACAAAGAAACCTTTTCACCAGTTTCTATACAAAAAGCCATCAGAATTAAACTTTACATTGTGACTTTCCTTGACTATGAGATTTGTAAAATGGATTTAAAAAACGTTTTTCTTTAACAAAAACCTTTAGGAAGATGATTATATGAAATAGATTGAAGGGTTTTTTACTCCAAAGAATGAGAAAAAGGTAAAAAAATTAAAAAATCCATTTATCGATTAAAGTAAGAATCTAGTTCATATAAATTTTGATTTGATGAAGCTATAACAGAATTTGGTTTCATAAATACTAAATGTGAGATTTGTGTCTATAAATGGTTTAGTGGGAGAGTGACCATTTTCTTGATAGTACATGTTGATGACATATTACTTATTGGAAATGAAATACCAGTATTACAGTATGTTGATACTTGGTTGAATAAATGCTTCTCCATATAGGACTAAGGAGAAGCATCATATATTCTTGGGATCATGATCCATCATGATATATCCAAGAGACTTCTCATCCTAAGTCAAGGTACATATATTGAAAATATACTAAAGATATTCAGTATAGAAAAATCCAAGAGGGAATTGTTTCTAATGTCACATGGCATTCATCTTTCGAGGAAAATGTTTCCTCAAACACATGAGGAAATAGAAAGGATGTGAAGGATTTAATACATGTCTGCAATTGGGCTAATCATGTATATTATGCTATGTATTAGTCTAGATGTCTCCTATGCCTTGAGTATAGTAGAAAGATATTAAGATGACCTAGGTGACTGCCATTGGATGGAAGCCAAGACTATCCTTAAGTATCTAAGGTGTACTAAGGATATATTCCTGGTATATGGAGGAGATGAGGAACTAGTCATCATAGGATATAAAAATGTTAGTTTCCAAATAGATCAAGATGATATAAAATTATAGATGAGATTCATCTTTACTATGAATGAAGGTGTTTTGAGCTGGATGAGCTCAAAGAAGGATGTGGTTGTAGATTCTATAGCATAGCCTGAGTATATTACAACTTCTAAGGTATATAAAGAAGAAATATGGAGATGAAACTTCATCCAAGAGCTTGATGTGGTACCTAAAAGTAAATATCCTATCACACTCTACTGTGACAACACTATAGCAGTGGCCCTTCTCAAGGAGCCTATATCACATCAGTGAATTAATAAAAAACTTCATAAGTATCATACTTTGAGGTATTTTTCTCAAAGAGGCGAAGTCACAATAAGTAGAATATCCATAGAAGACAATGCGGAAGACCCCTTGAATATAGCCTTAACTAAGTAGAAATATGATCATCATGTGAGGTCTATCAGATTGAAAGTCATAGGCAGTTGGATCTAGTTTAAGTGTGAGTTTTTTGGAGTTGGTGTTCTAAAACCAACTGTCTATACTTGGGATTAAATGTATATTCTTATATTTGAATATTAATAAAATCATATTTTTATATATTGTTCATTATTTTATGTGATTATAATTTATTAATGTTCTAGGTTATCTATTCTATTAATAAAGTCATAATAGTTCCCCGCTATGATGAGGACCTTTAAGTGCCATGATAACATTCTTAAATATAGTTATATGGTCATATAACATACTATGATAGGATACATAGTATGTAGACTATCAGGTGTGAATACTCAAATGAGGCTTCTTCTCATAAAGTTAACACTTGGTAATCTCCAAGATGAGATATTATGAGACTAGAGGTGCTAGTAAGAATTTATCATGTTTTTGTGTCACTGGATATTCTTATCTGTGAGTGTGTGTAATGGTCCTTAGACTTTATTTTTATTATTAATGCATGTTACGACTCATGCACTTAGATATATTTCATAAACCTTGATGATACAATTCATGCAAAATTTTGATACATTGGGTGAATCACAGGTAACATTTCATTAATGAATAAGTCAATGAATAATTTTCCCTCCCAAATTTATGAAAGTTGATATCTCATCCCTTTTATTGGAATAGAATCATTGCATTAAATACCATGTCCATAGTGTAATGACATGTTTATTTTAAATAGTCAAAGAAATATGTATCTAGCATATAGGTTGATGACTCTGATGTGAAACATGCTTGATGGGATATTGATACAAATGTATTATATTACAAAGTGAGCATTCGTAGGCAGTGGTCGATTTTATGACATTAAGTTCTTTCTCTTGGGTGCCTTGACCCGTTTCTCGAAACAAATCTTAGACTTTAGGAAATCCCACCTAATTCCAATGAGAAATAATCCTAGTGGGTCACACACTAAGTGTTTTAATTGATCTTAATTAAATTCTATTTGAATTTAATTATTGGAATAAATATTATTCTCAAGACCAAGGAATAATTTTATTCTAGTTTTATTAATTTCTAATATTCATAAGATAATAAATAAATAATTATTCATTAATAAACAATTTATTTAATTATGTGAATATTTAATAAGCATTTATTCACTGGATTGTGGATAAAATATTTATTTTATTTATTGAATATTTAATAAATATTTATTTTATGGATTATGGATAAAATATTTATTTAAATATTTATTTAGGTATTCAATAAATGCTAAGGATTTCGAGCATACCAGGATTGTTTTCGGTGATAAATATTAATTTACAAGCTGGTAATATAATATATATCATTATGCGAGTTAGGATATGCCATAAAATAATAATAATATTATTATTATTATATGACATGAGCTTTGTTAAGGATTATAATATTATTTAAGGGTTGGTACAAAATTAAATAATATTTTAATTTAAACCCTAGCTCTATAAATATATGGATTTGTCTATTGTGTAGGGATAATCGATAATTGAGAATCGTTGCACATAATAAAATTTTCTCTAAAATTATTCCTCTCATCTTCTCAATAATGATAACTCCTTTAATATTGAATAATTTTCAAGTGATCAAGACGATCAAAACAAGATGATTTATTAAATTCACTAACACCTGGAAATCAATCGACATTATTCAGAGATCAAATGAGTATGTGTGGATCATTGCTATAGGGATTCTACACTTAGATTCTTACAATGAAACAATGGTAATCTAGAAAAGGATTTTTAGATGATCAACATCATCTATAAATAAAGTTCTATGATGAGGTAGCCCTTTATTCATATTTAATATAAATTAATTATAATTTTCATGTGCAAAGATCCTCTCCAGGTTCTATGTTTCCTCTATGTTAATATTTGAAAGAAAAATTTCATTGTTCAGGGCATCCATATCATTGAAAATATTAAGAATGATCCATTTAATTGAAAAAAACTTTATGGTTATTCACCCATGAAGGAAATTTAACTCTTCCAAAAACCTTTACCAAGAAGTCACACCATAAAGATAAGTTATGTGAATGAATCATTCTTTAGAGTTATGATACTGAAAATTTACTATTGATAAATTCTGTGAGGATACATTGCACGTGGAATGCATCCTTGAGATGAAAGCCTGCATTATGAAACTGCCAATTTGAGAATGACTAGAATAAATTTTGGAAGAAGAATCTAACAATGAATTTTCATTACTTAAATGTAACTAAATCATGGTGGTTTGAATACCATGAGCTAAGAAAAGTTATGTAGAACTTTTAAAGTTCCAGATGAGGAAGCTTGAGGTTTGGCCGTGTATAAAGTTGAAAAAGTCAGATTGTTCATGTGATTTGAGCTAAGTTGGCATGCAATATTTGTTACATAGAAGTTGAGAGTGTCATTGATGTTTTGTTCTATGAATATTTCAAATTAGAGGCACCATGTAAAATCAGTAATGTGAAATATTTCACAAAGGTTAATTTTGCCTATAAATACCCATGACTACATCATTGGTAGAGTATGAGAGAGTGATCAGTAGGTGATTAATATTTTGATAATTCTCTTTGTATTCAAATAAGGATTACCTATAATTATTATTTACATGATATAAACTCCTTTTAAAATTATTTATGTGAATTATCCTATGAAATACTATATTATATGAAGGTCATATAGTGTATTACATCTGTATGGTTATAGTTTTACGAACTAGGTGTTACATGAAGTTCATGCATGGAATTTAATTTTAATGAAGACAACCAAACATACTAGGTATTATGTTAATTCCATGAAAATTACTATGTTTGTATGAAGTGTTTTACATGAACTTAAATTTATAAAAATAAATATTGAGAAGAGGTTCTAAAATCTGTAGTAATAATCAATTCAAATTTTTTTAAACAAGGTTTTGTGCACAAAATATTGAGAACTTCGAAATAAAAAATATCGAGAAACTTGAAAGTCAAGAAACTAGAAATTAATAAATTGAGATGGATTAGAAGTAATATCTTCTGATATATTCAGAAGCGTATTGGTCTGACTTTCATACAGTTGAAGTTGTTCACTCAGTGGCAGTCAAAGAATTAAAGTTGAGGAATGGGATCATTCAATTGATGTAGAGTCTTCTCAGAGAAAAAATAATATATTTTTAAGAGTTATTTGAAAATAGATATTGAATATTGGTGGTTACAATATAAAATATTCTATAATCCCATTCAGGATACTGAAGAATCTTTCAGGAGATTGATTAAGGAAAGTGGATGATACCTACCCTAGTGATGTGGATGGCACCTTCCCAACCCTTGTGTTCTATTATAAGGCACTTGTAATCATTGTAACATTAATAGTGATAATCCATGTCTCATCAGGTGTTGAGTAGAGTAAGGATTCAGTTTCCTCTATAATACCCTAATATTTTATGGTATGTTTCTTTTTAAATAAATTTAATCTCTTCGATAACTTATGTTGCATGCATTACCGAATTCAAACGAATCATGATATATTATTATGTGAATTTTATAACCTATATATAATTTTTTTGTATTAATAGGACTAACTAAATTATAAAATGTATATGGTTTACACATTTATAAAATAAATTGATTGGTCATCAATAAAAATAAAAATCATTTGAAAGTGAAAGAAATGTTTTTGTGTGTACAATATATTTATATCAAAATAAATATCATTTAAAAGTGAAATAAATGTACATATTATACATTCAATAAAAAGTTGTAACATTCATCTAGATTTTTTTACTAGGCATAAGATAAGAATAAATCTACTTTTATGATTAAAAACTATATTTTTCTAAAAACCGATTTTCATCGTGTTTTGTTCACTTATTTTAAAATTAATTTATGAAACATGTATAAATTAAAAATTGAAAAATTAATTTCTTATTTATAATCATGAGGTTCAAATTTGGTAAATAGGTCCTTTTTTTGGTCAATATGAATAGTGAAAGTGGTAACATTTATCACCTTGATAAAGGGTAAACCAAGTTTATCTAGGTTAAAACTAAGTAACATGGTCATAGTATTTCATATTAATTATTATTTTATGTATATAATTATACTATTATCATCTTATTCTTGGAATATAAATGTTTAATGGAAACTTTTCCATGAAAATGACTGATATAATATTTAAATCAAGGAAAGTTACAAAATGTCACTCTCTTAGTTTTAAATATTTATCATGTGTCTAGATAGAAAAAAAATAAATTTATGAATGAATATAAATTTAAATTTTGTGAAAAATGAAATCATATTAATTATAATAATTTATTTTTAATTTTTAGTAATTATATAATTACCCTAAATTCTTTTGCAATACTAATATAATAGTTATTTAAATAATTAAAAACTAAAATAAATGATATTAAAAATATTAGAAGTGATATAATTTGATTAATATATTATGTTACATGATTTTTTTAAAATTAATATGACATATTATTTATTTTTAAATGAATTATATTTGAGATGTAACTTTATATTGATGTTTTTTGCAGTGAAATTAAATGAATAGCGTCAAAATTGATATTAATGACAATTTATCAAAATAATAATTTATTAAATTATTTAAAATTCATTAAAATGTTTAGAGAGGACAAGGGGGTATTATATGGTTTAAAATATCATCCCTTTTACATTTATTATTCAATAGCTACCTTACATTTCAAATTATAACCCTTTAAGAATGAAAAATATGTTACTCTGGTTAATGTTAAAATAGGTTAACTAAGGGGTTAAATCAAAAGATAAAGTTTAAACCACCACAAAAACCTATAAAAAATGTATTGGTTGATGATATTTAAACTATATCCTAAACTAGGTTTTAATATTTTTCCATTTTTAGGTATTTGGGATAGAGAGTGACTTTATTATAATTTAATATTTTAATAAATTCCAAAAGTACCCCTCACCTTAATTATAAAAGCACACCCATTCCTTCACTTCTTTACACCACTTTGAGAAACATAGATTGAAAAACAACTAAAAGTTTATTTTATCAATATCCTGATAAAAGTTTTGGAGGTTATATTCCCCCTAAAATACCAACCTTAAGTTCCTTAAGAAAGGATCCACATAAGGTCTCCCGAAGAAGAGGTAATTCTCTTACCTGACCTCTTTCAATTTATTTCTTATTCTGCCTATTATAAATCTATTGAATTTTTCATAAAATAATAACTTCAGTATCCTATAATTAAATGTTATTGTGATTATGAATCCACCATTACCCACTCTCTTTCCTATCAAATAGGAAGCAAAAGTATCACTTGTGCGTACGTACGACTTACCGTATCCATGTAGCTATACAATTCATTTTTCATCACCATATTTTATGAATGAGTATTATAATGGTTTTAATGTTTATATATTATAATTGTGAAATTATTATACCTATTTAATTATAATATCATATCTACCTTTTTACAATCCAATCCCTTGGGAAATGACAACGTCGCTCGTGCGTACGTGTGGACTACCACCTCCACGAAGCGATGCGATTTTTTTTCATTTATATTTTAATTGGATGGTAATAAAGATGGATTTTATGAATATATATAATTTATATGATATAATAATTATTCTTTAAAGGTGAATTATTATTTTATTTTCTTTCATTCTATTTTTCAAAAAGTGAAAACAACGTTCATGCGTACGTATGACCTACCGTCTCCATGAATGGTGTAATTCATTTTCTATCTCTAACATTTATGGATTACTATAAATATGTTTATAATGAATATATATTATATTTATATCAATATTAACATCATTTATATGATTTGACCTTGATAAAAGTATGAATACCAAAACTAACAAACCCAAACAAACATGAAAAATAAAACAATTATTACCCAAAAAAATGATTGTTAACAAAGAATTGTTAATAAATGGGGGATAAAAGATTATAATAAAGTCATAAATGGTATGATATATATATATATATAAGCATGATTTTTAATAGATTTATAATAAATATATATTTATTATATAGGAGGTTCGAACATGTACACTGGAAATTGGACCTGAGGTAAGGGTTTATTTTATAATTTCATCATTATTCGGGATTGTTTATGTTTAAGTTCTCACTGAAGGAATATTTTTATTCTACATCCATATTTTCCTAAAAATGTTTTGAATAATATTTATAATACTCTCTAATGATTTATTAATGACCTTTTTATCCATGCTTTAATTTTTATAAAATATTTTGAAAGGAATCTACTTGTCTTTTACCGAACGAGGTAACCTTTTTACAATAGTGTGAAATGAATTTTTTTAACTTATAAATCATGAAATGATTTTACCACTATAATTAATAATAATTTATTTTAATCAGCCTTTAAAATTTTATAAGGTTCTTTTCAAATAAAATATTTTCCTTCATATTTGCGAAGTTTTAAAAATAAGTGATTTCAAATTGAAAAGGGTATTTTCCTCAAGAATTTTCCAATAATATTTTTAAAGTATTTTCATATATGGGCACATACTTTGTTGAATATTATTATTTATTGAGGTTACTATTTTATGATACCATATACCTTATTTTTTTTATGATTTATGATCATTTTGACTGGGGATGGACTATTTTGATACCATTCACCATATCACCCTTGATGGATTATTATTATGTTTATTGATTGGGGTAATTATTAACATTTCCTATGTTAGTTTCAATAAGAATGTTTATATTTATTATGTTTTACCCCTTTCATGTGAGGAATTCATTTGACTTATTGAGTAATGGATGAGGCCCACTATATCCCCTCGATGCACCGACAGGTCTAATGAGACAAACTAGTTTAGGTATTGGATGAGGAATTACCCATTTATGTAAGATATTTTTGCATGAGTCCTAGATGGTATGTTTATGATGTTTTAATTTATGAACTTTATCATTTTGAAATTAGTTATTTGATGTCCATGTGATTATTTATGATATCCATTGATAAGTTTCAAGATTATGTGATTATTTATATGACATTATTTTATCATCATTTATTACTTCCATATTATTATTCAAGATTATGTTATTGATTAAATGAAATGTGTTTTTATATATTTAACTTTTTATATTATTTATGCCTTATTTATTCATGTTATCTTTCACTGTATTCATACCCTTACTGAGCATCATAGATCACCCATTTCTTATGTTTATTTTTCCTAGGATTTTAGAAAGTGAATTATGATTGATATATAGGGATATGATAAATGGAATAATGGTGTACTCAAAGAAAATACAATGTTGTGTTATGTTTTCAAATGTAATTTAATATTCAAATATGTATCAAGTTTTTCAAAGACTACTAAATTATTCATTCCTTTGGGATGATATTGCTTATATCTAGTGCTAATGAAATAAAGCAACCACTGAATCTGGGATACTAAGTTCAAGGTCTTTATATTTGGTATCAAAAAAAGGTTTAGTATAAATATTAAGAACTAGATTTAATAAAACATAGATTAGGTAACTTTTACATAATTTGATAATATTCCAAAAGAAACCAAGATTATGATTATGATATTAGTTATACATAAATTTGCAATTTATGTTAAGTGTTTCACTAGTTTCGAAATTATATATTATGATTCATAATCTAATATAGTGTATTATATTTTTTAAAAATAGAGCCTAGTGGAAGGAATGAAAATTGAATCAATGCACATAATCCTTGTTAGTATTTATACCTTAGGTAAAATAATGAATATGGAGCTAGAGATGGAGCTGGAGATGAAAAAATTATAACAACATCAGGATAGATAAATCAGGTTTTGAACAATAAACTTGACTTTATGGAGCATCATGTAGATCCAAAATGCAGTTTAACAATGTTAGAATGCTTCACATGTTACCAAACTCTGTCATTCAATGGTAATACAAATCTATTTTTATCTGAGAAATGGATAATTCCTTAGAAAAGATATTTCTTTCTTCGAGAAGTAATGAAATGGATAATGTTGTTATGGTAGTTTATCATCTCTCAGGGGATGTGGATCAGTGGTGGTCATTGATTCAAAAAACTAAGGATGGGTAGGAAATAACAAGCATGAAATGAAAGGATTTCAAGGAACCTTTCTTAAAAAAATATTTTCCTTGTGAACAATGAGCAGATATGGAGTGAAAATTCCTAAATCTTGGAAAAAAGGAAGAGGAAAATGTTTTTGAGTATAAAGTTAACTTTAAGTGGTTATCAAGAAATTTTGTAGACTACATATGAAATCTAAAGAGTATGATTGACCATTTATTTTATGGGTTAAATACAATCATTTTAAGGGAACTAGTCTACCAAACATTCTCATCATATGAGGATATATTATCATGTGCTATGAAGATAGAGAAAGAACTATCCAAATATTATGGCTTTTAAGGAAAGACAGATAAGAAGAGGGATACTGATCACTCTATAAAAGGAAATAAGACAAAGGGTAAGAAGGTAAGGGTGGAATCTCAAACTTTCAATAAATATGGAAGAAAACACTATGGAACATACTTACTGGGAATGGAAGTTTGATAAAAGTGTATATAGAAAGGCCACCGAGCTCATGATTGAAAGGGAACAAAGGAATATACCAATGTTCAATGCTTCAACTGTAAAGAGATGTGACACTATGAAAATGATTGTCCCAGGTGTTAAGGTAACTTACCCTAAAAAATACCCAGAGAGAAAGGCCAAGCTTATGTGATTACAACAGTTGAGGTTGAAGTTCCTAATGATTTTGTGGTAGGTACTTTAATCATTTACTCAAATTTATCCAATGATTTATTTTATTATGGATCATCACATTCTTTTATATTTTCCAATTTTTTCATTAAAATTAGATATTTTCCTAGCACCTTAAAAATGGAGTTATTAGTAAAGACTCCTAATAGAAGTCTCACCACAATAAGGATGTGTTAGTCAGTTCCCATTATGACTCATAAATGTGCCCTATTTTCTGGATTTATTATTATACCTATAGAGAATTTTGATATAATCCTTAGTATGGTCTGGATTTTAAAATATAATGGAAAAAATTATTATAAAGAGAAGTAAATTATGATTCATGAATAAGATGTGAATTTCTTATCTTTAGAGGGGAGGCTTCATTAGAGTCATGTCTAGATATACCCCTCAAAGTTCTAATGGATGAGATTCTTGGGGAAGAAGAGAAAATATAATCTATATATGGAAAAGGTAATATACAAATTGAGGATGTACCTACCATGTATGAATACATTGATGTATTCCCTAAGGAATTACCTGGAAACCCATCATAGCATGAAATTAAGTTTTCCATTGATTTAATCCCCAATGAAAGACCTATATCAAAGACTCCTTATATAATGGAAACTATGTAATTAGTGTAATTGAAGAAACAACTAGATGATTTTTGTAATAAGTGATTTATACACTAGTGTTACACCTTTGGGATCCCTTGTTCTTTTCATTAAGAATAAATATGAATCTATGAGACTGTGAATTGATTATAGGGAAATTAATGCTATTACGATAAATAAAAAGTATCCTATACCTTATATTAATGAATTATTTGATCAAATTCACGGAGATCAATATTTTTCCAAGACTGGACTTCATTTTAGACATTATCAATTTTTAGTAAAAAAAGAACATATTCCAAAGATGAAATTTTGAATAAGGTATGGACATTATGAGTTAACAATAATTCCACTTAGACTGTCTAATGAACTCTCTATTTTCATGGATATAATAAATAGATTATTCAAGGAATATCTTGAGGCTTTTGTTGTGGTATTCATTGATGATATTTTGGCATACTCTAATAGTTATTAGGACCATTAGAATCACTTTTGGATCATTCTTAGACTCTTATAAGAAAAGAGTTATATGATAAATTTATCATGTGTGAGTTATGGATTCAAAAAGTTTATTTTCTTAGCCATATAGTCTCAAAATATGAAATCTTAATTGATTCTACAAAGACAAAGGCATTCCAAGAATGGCCTACACCAACTAATATAATTGAGGTACATAGTTTTATTGGTTTGTAAGGTTACCATAAGAGATTCATTCATAATTTTTCCTGATTGTCTAACCCATTAACCAACATTACTTTTAAATGGGTTAAGTTTATATGTAAAAAGAAATGTGAATAATGTTTTGAAGAATTTAAGTGGATATTGGTGAATGCTTCTATTTTGACTCTACCATTAGGAAATGATGGATTTGTGATATATAGTGATGCATAAAATAAGGGACTTGGTTGTTTCCTTATGAATAATGATAAAGTTATTTATTATGTATCCAAATAGTTATTCAACATACCCCTATCATTTGGGGCGCACTTAGTAAGGAAATTCAGGGACTCCCTTTGACTCAACATCCATAGAACAATGCCAATAGAATGTATAAAAAAGAAGATTAAGCCTCATAGGGTCCATAATATGAAACAACCACTAAGAAAGGGGACCTAATAGAGGACCTTGATATGCCCTTCAAAGTGCGTACAAGGAATGAAGATTCACCTAATTACTCAAATGAATATGAAATGATTCCTAGTTCCCAATATGAATCAATGAACATTGTTAGTACTATTCCATCATAGGATATGGGATGAGATACATACATTGAGGAATTTAATAAAGAAACACTTTCCTGAGATATTGTTCACTCCAAAACAGATGCAGAAGGAATGCACAACTAATATCAAAGGTAGAATCAGAACTTAGCAGCTCCAAATGATCAATTTCCACTCTCTAGATTCCCTTATGATAAAGATAAAGGGAATGTCATGGATATATCCCATTCACCACCTAGATAGGTTGAATTCCTCTCTTCTAAATATAATGTGACATAATATGAGGTTTAAATATAAAATATTAGATGAGTTAATGCCGAATTACTCATGGAAAATATCTCTATTGAGTATAACCACTAAGAAAAAGAAGAAATTTTTCATACCAATCTCTAGGAAGGAACCGATCAGCCCACAAGAATAGAGCATGATAATTAGGTTGACTCTCGATCTAGGAAACTAGTGTACTTGAACCTGATAGTTGATGAAGATCAAGAGTTTCCTCCACTATGATAATAACTTCCCTTATTTTTGGAAATTCACCCAAGACTAGATTGAATTGGGAATCAACAAATAGTACATGCAGGGTGACTCCATAAATCTTATCCTATTACCCATGTTTATGAATCATCTTAGAAAATATTTCCTACAGAACTTCTCATCTCTATTGAGACTATCACTAATCAAATGGAATACATAAAAGGATGGCGCGACCTAGTGTAACTAAAAGGAAAAAATACCCTAAATAGATCGATGAAACTAATACTTCATCCAAACTTGGGAATCCTATATTTCTAAACTTTAATGGCATGGGAGATCTGAAGTAGTAATTGACACATTTCAGGCCTTGATGTGGCCCTATGATGGTAACACTTGATCAACACGAGGTAAAAAACTTATATGCATAGTACAAACTTTGAAAGGAATATCCTTCATATGGTCCAGTAGTTTACTATCTAGATCCATTATGAGATGAAAAAACCTTCATCATCAATTATGTTACCAATTTATCTCTATTCTAAGGAAGATTATGGTCATTTACACTAAAATTACAAGAAGCATGAAAATGAGGGAGTCTCAAATTTCATCTCCAGATGGAAAGGTATAACATAATCACTCAATATGAAACTATCATAGGAGAATATACTAGATAATTTCATAGATAATCTATATGAAGATCTATAGATGCTGTTAATTCCATTAAAATACCCAAGAATATTCTGGGAGTTTGTAGAAATTTCACTAAATTTGAAGGATTGTATTCAAATAACTATGTACAAACATTATCCTTCACCAACTAATTAATAAAAAAGTACTAGAAAAGTGGAAACTGCCATTATCACATTAAAACCAGCATCAAAAACTGCTTCAACACTTAGGAAATATATATATATCTAAGTACCTCCCATATAGTGATAAAAATAGAAAAACCACCATCCTCTAGAGGAAAGGAAAAACCAAGTTCACCCATGATATGAGGAACAAATAAAAAAACCTACTGTTTTCAAACGGAGTAGTTTTTATGATACATTATCATAGTTATGTAAAATAATATCCTTAAGATGATCAAGGACAAGAAACTTGATCTAGTTAGCCTTAATGATTATCCTGACTATTTCTCTTTTCACCAGATGTTGGTCCATAACATCCAAGACTGCTTCATCTTTTAAGAAATCCTCTAGAAAATGGTTGATTCCAGACTAGTGACATTGTAAAAAAGTTAGGAATAGGTAGCCTAAGTATCCACTACCAAATTAAAGTAATAATATGATTGGAAGGAAGTCCTTATAATTCATGAATGAAAGTTCAATGATTGAATTAACTAGAAGATAGTCGACCAAGCTCATACCATCCTCAGGAAACAACTTAATCAAACATTTATTCCTCTATTTCCCACTACATCATCCAAATAAACACTCTTGACTCCATCTTCTGGATCCAAACATAATCAGTGTAAGAATAATATGGTATAAGAAAAGGAACTTCAACTGAATCCAAAACTATTTTAGACTCAAGGATTTTATACCCCATCATTTGATACACAGGAACCACATAACCAAATGGAACCATCATACGAAGAATGGAAACAATGCGGTTTAGTTAATTTCATCCACTTGACAAGACCATTATCTAATAAAGAACTTATATATAGAAATGAACTCCCTGACCATAATTGGGGACAATGAATGAGAGGCCATAGGGTCTGAGATGGTAGGGGATATGTAATCATGAATGATCCCATTGTTCTATCCACTTCCCCACCAAATCTATATATGCGGTTGAAAATTGAGGGTAATAACTTCAATGTTCCCAATAGTAGTATGGAGACACTCTTAAATCCTTTAGGGGTCATCCAAATCCAATTTTCATGGAAGATTGAATGAAAAGTATACAATTATCTGACCAACCCAAGAATGTGGGAAGACTATCTGGACTCAACCTTCCAACAAAAATAATTCCCTAAAGTTCTATTAGTGCATAAGGATTATTAAAATACCTCAACCTCAAAGAATCAGACTAAGGGACAAACCCATGTTAAGAAGCATCAACCCTTATTTTAGAAGTACGAAATATTGAAACAGTTTGACATTGTACCAACCAAACTATCAATCCTAGATTATCTTCATCTCTAAAAAGAGATTATATAATAACTTGTCATGGCTCTTAAGATCCACCAATAATTTGAGGGTGAAGTTATTGTGGCTTAGGTATATCATGTAGAGACCAACCTAGTAGAATTTGATGTTGTTATATTATTTAAGGAGTATGATCAAGAGGAAAAAATTAGGGATGTATCAGACCCTTGTATATCTTAGGAAATCTTGAAAATATCAACATTCATTGAGATGTAATCGATAATATGGGATCAATCTTATCCCAGTTCTAACGCTCTGATTCTTGGGTTATAGTGAGAATTACTTGTCTCCCTCAAATTTGACCATTCAAGTGCAGAAAAAAAGAGATAAAAATTCATTCATAAGGATAAAACTCAAAACATAGCTCTGAGATCTTATATCTAACTCTGAGTTTATATTAATTCATCAGGATGAAAAATTTAATACTTTGGGAAGACCTTGGATCCTCAACCATGCAGTGGTACCATCATTATACCATCAATGTATGAAATACCCTATCAATGGAAAGGTTGGAGTACTATATGGAGACAATTCCCCCTTTGAATATTGTAAATCTTACTATACCAAAGAATGGTTTTAAAAGATATTATGAAATCATCCAATGATGGAAAGAGACACATAATTCATTACTCCTAGAAGTTTGGGAGTTGTCCTACAAAACCCTTGGAACATACTTGATGATTATGTATTTCACATCAATCTAATGGAGGCAACAAATGTATCTTAAGAGATATTACATAGTTCAAAGGATTCATTGGCCCTCATTTTCATAGTAATAGTTACGTTAGTGAAGATGATCCCATAAAAAGGTAATCATGGTGTACCTGAGGAGAATGACACCACATATTATAATTCTATGGTTAAAAATACTACCTATTTATCTTTGAGACCCCATGATATCTATAAATCATCATCAATATCAAAATACAATTATACATTGATAGAAAGTAATTGAAATTACCTTATATAATCTCTTGAATATTAGGATATTGGAACTGCTTTTTTATACTAGGGAGTCAATTTCACCAACCATTATAGAACCGAGGGATTCCCACTCATCATTTTCCAGAGTTGAAAATGATCCCACACCACCTTCTAGATATAAAAATAACATCTCCTCCTCTAGCCCTGATGATATTAAGGCTGAGGAATAAAAAGAAGATAACCTTATATATTCCCCTCTAGCATTTGAATAAGGTGTCTCTACTAACATTGATGAGCTCAAATGGGTGAATCTTAGTATAGAATAGAATCTATATATTATGCTAATCAACATGACCATAGTACCAAAGGAACACGAGGTGTATATTTAGTTCATATAATATCACTAGGACACGTTTTTCAGAAACTAGACCCAAATTATGAGATTAAATACCAAGGTGGACACCCATTACCCTGGCTTTCCAAATGACCACTATGGATACAAATGAACAATGAGAAGAACACATCTGGCCATGGATGCCAAAGTTAAAGATGATATTGATAAACTCATCAGAGAAAAATTCATCAAAGAGGTTAAATATCTAAAATAGTTGATGAAAATTGTCTATATAAAGAATAAAAATGGTAAAATACAAGTCTACATCCACTTTAGGGACCTCAATAGGAATTTAACAAAATATGAATTCCCAGCCCCAATCATGGAATTACCGATTGATGCGATGAAAATTTTTTAAGCCCTCTCCTTCATGGATGGGTAGTCTGGTTACAACCAAATCTTCCTAGCCCTGAGAGAATATAAATCCACCACTTTCATTTTACTCCAATGAATATATTTCTATCAATTAATTATATTCATATTAAATAATTTTAGTGTTATGTATTGATGTTCTATACATCTCATCTTCAAATACTTCTTGGGGGAAACTATGGAGTTCTATGTGGATGATTACATAGTCAAATATAAGTAGTGATAAAACTATATTTCTAAACTTGAAGTGGTATTTAACAATATTTAAAAATATATTTTGAAAATGAATCCATTTAAATTTTCTTTCAAAGAAATTTTAGGGAAATTTCTTGGCTTCATGGTGTGCCATCATGGAATAGAAGTTGATCATGAAAATAAAAGTGAAATTATTTATAATCTTCCACCGTATAACCTTAAGGAATTAATAGGAATATAAGGAAATATTTCCTAGATCAATCGATTTATTTACAACTTCACTAGTAAATTCATACCATTATCCATATTAATAAAGAAAGGGGTTTATTAGTAGTGGAGAAAGGATTTACAGAGATATTTCTGTAGGTTTCAGGCTCAACGAAAGCATGTAGGTGGGTGTACCAAACTTTAATTTTAGCGTTAACAACGATCAATCCAAGATCCATCACGATAATAAAACACCAGATCTTTGGAATAGAACGAAGAATGAAAAAGAAAGAGGGGAGTCCCATAACCATAGATAGGATCATCATATTTTGATTATAATTAATTTAATTAATTGAAAATAAGTACCTTATATGGCGTTCTTTCTTCATTGATATTTCTGATCACATTCTGATGTGATTAGTTATTGCGTCGCAGAATCCAAGTGTAGACTTCCTCTAGCAGTGATCCACATGTGCACCCCATATCTCTGGATGTCACCAAAGGAATCTACAGGTGCTACTGCGGAGAAGCCTTTTCTTGCGTTGTCCGCATTAGATCGCATTGATCCGATGGAGGAGAATCTCTCTCGGTCTTGAGAGCGTTCTTGGAGGAAGGAGTTCTTTCGAACTTGAGATATTTCTCCAGAATTGTTGTGCACAATGATTAGGGAAAAGTGTTGGGGTTGTGAGGATATTTATAATCAGGTTTGAGGTTATATAGTTATGACAATTAATAAACACGTTACGCATTTTATTTATTTCATTAACTCTTATTGAAAACCCCCATGTCGAATCATTAATTACTTGACATACGCCCACGCTGATTATAATAAATATCATTTAATAAGACAATATTATTTCCTCAAAATCCTGACTGGAAAAACTCAACGGCATGTAATCATTAATACACGGCGTGTACTTGTTTTTAATTTCTTTTCATAATGAAAACTACATGGCGTGTACATGCAATGTACACGGTGTGTATATCTTGTTTCCATTTTATTCTTCCTCTAACATTAAAATTATTTAGACTTCCATGAATAATTATTAAACCACATACGAGAATAATCTTTATTCTACTTGAGATACTTGGATACACTTAGTGTGTGACCCTCTAGGATTTTTTCTTGTTGGCATTAGGCGGGATTGCCTAAAGTCCAAGATTAATGTCTAGAAATGGGTCAAGGCACCCAAGGGAAATAATTTGACACCGCATTGATGTGTCACCTCCTATGAATTCTTACTGTGTAATATAATCCCTTTTTATCGATATCTCTAATAAAGTAGGTTTCATGATAGTTCCATCAACCCATGTGCTCGATTATTCTTTCTCTGACTTCCCAGAATTGGACTCGCCCATACCTTACCATGGACATGGATTTATTTAGGCTATATCAATTCCATCAAAGGGACTAAGATATCTACTTCCGTTATATAATATAAGGGACAAATCCTTTCTCGCATTATCTATTAATGTAGTATTACTCATGACGCACCCGACATATCCTACCTCGCTGCGAACAGTGTGTCGTCATAGTTTTCATCAATACATCTAAGTGCACTAGTTATAATACCCATTAATAATAATCTTAAAGTCTAAGGACCAATACACATGACCATAGATAGGAACATCCAATGAAACTATGAAATGTGGATTTCCTACTGGCGAGTCTCGTTCTCATAATATCCTCCTAGATATTACCAAGGGAACACACCATGAGAAGGCGCCTCAAAGTTTTATGAGTCCTCACCCCTAATGGCCTGTATTATTTATGTCCCTCAAATAGCATCATCTAACCATAGAAAATATATTCAAGAATAGTGTTTTGGCACTTCTGGGTTCTAATCATAGTGGGGATCCGCTATGACCCTTTAATGCAACAAATATCCTTAGGACATTATCACATGCATTTTCATGCAGAAGAACAATCAAGATGTGATAAGGTATTTATTAATTAATAAAGTATAAAGTAGTTGTTTCTAGGCCACCAACTCCAATAGACTCCCACTTGGACTAGATCCAACTACTAAAAACCTTTAACCCATTAGATCTCACATGATATTGATGCTTCTGCTGAGATAGGCCTTTAGTCATGGGGTCCGCCACTTTCTCCTCCGTGGACACTCTGCTCACTGCAACTTCACCCCTTTGATATAAATCCCTCAAGAGTTGATACTTCCAGAGTATGTGCTTTGTCCATTGACGTGACCTTGGTTCTTTTTCAAGAGACACCGTTGTAGTATTATCATAATAAAATGTGGTAGGATCTTTATTGCTAGACACCACATGAAGCTCCTGGACAAATTTATGAATCTAGATGGACTCATTGGCTGCATCAGAATCCACTATATATTCAGAATCTGCTGTAGAATCGGCGACAACTGGCTACTTTGAACTCTTCCAGCTCACAGCCCCCCCATTGAGATAGAAAACATATCCAGATTGAGACTTCAGATTTTTCTGATCTGTTTGAAAACCAAAATCAGCATACCCTCTGTTGATAAGCTCCTTGTTTCTTCCATACAATAGGAACATATCCTTAGTTCTTCTCAGATACTTAAGGATTATCTTAACAGTAGTCCAATTTTGTTCTCCTAGATCTGCTTGATATGTTCCTACCATGCTCAGTGCATAGGAAACATCAAGCCTGGTACATAACATGGCATACATGATGGATCCTATGACTAAAGTGTATGAGATCTTAATCATTCTATATTTCTCTTGTTGTGTATGAGGACACATTTTCTTAGAAAGATGTAGGCCATGTGGCATTAGAACCAATCCCCGCTTGGATTTTTCCATACTAAATCTCTTTAGTATCTGGTCAATGTATGTACCCTGACTTAGTCCAAGAAGACTCTTGGATCTATCATGAATTATCTTGATCCCTAGAATGTAGGCTACTTCACCCAAGTACTTCATGGAGAAACACTTGTTCAACCAGTCCTTAACTGACTGTAAGACTGGTACATCATTTCCAATAAGCAGTATGTCGTTAACATATACTATTAGGATGATGATTTCATTCCCATTAAACTGCTTATAAACACATGGCTCACATTCATTCTTAATGAACCCAAATTCTTTTATAGCTTAATCAAATCAAATGTTCCATGACCTGGATGCTTTCTTTAATCCATAAATGGATTTCTGCAACTTTCAAACCCGTTTGGCTTCACGTGGTGTCAAAAACCCTTATGGTTGTGTCATATAGACATCTTCCTGAAGGTTCCTATTAAGGAATGCTGTTTTGACATCCATTTTCCAAATCTCGTAGTCATGGTAAGCTGCTATGGCAAGTATGATTCTTATGGATTTAAACATGGAAACTGGCGAGAAGGTTTCATCATAGTCAATTCCTTGATGCTCTCTGAATCCTTTAGCCACTAGACTTGATTTATAGGTGCTAACTTGACCTTCCATGTCCAATTTTCTCTTGAATACCCATTTGCATCCAACAGGCTTTACATCAACTGGCTCATCGATCAGAACCCAGACTTGGTTCTGATACATGGAAGCCATCTCATAATTCATAGATTCTATCCATCTTATAGCTTCTGAGCTTTATATTTCTTCCTTGTAGGAGAGATTTTCATCATTTTCCAACAATAATGATTCACCATCCTTGGTGACTAGGAATCCAAATCTCTCTGGTTCCCTTACCTCCCTTGAGCTCCTATGTAGTACTTGTGTTTTTGGAACCTTTTCCACGGGGTCCTGTGGAACTTGTTCCTGTACCAACTCCTATGAATCTTGGGCATTAAATTCGTCAAAGTCAATATTTCTCCCACTATCCTTTTTGAGGATGTGCTCCCTCTCAAGAAATATGGCTTGTTTGGCGATAGTCACTTTCTTGTCTGAAGGGTTATATAGGTAATATCATTTCGTTTCCTTGGGATATCCTATAAAGATACACTTCATTCCCCGAAGTGCTATTTTGTTTCCTAATAAGGCCTTAACAAATTCCTCATATCCCCATACACATGTGTGCGACAAAATGGGTTTCTTTACATTCCATAACTCGAAGGGAACTTCATTTTACACCTTGGTTGGTACTCAGTTTAATGTGTATGCTGTATTCTGTAATGCATATCCCCAAAAAGATAATGGAAGATCAGCATGGCTCATCATCGACCTCACCATGTCCAACAAGTTGCAGTTCCTCCTTTCACTAACACCATTACACTGTGGTGTATAACAAGGAGTGAGTTGATATAAAATCCTAGACTCCTATAAAAGATCGATAAACTCTTGGTTCAGATATTCTCTGCCTCGATCCTATCGAATCTTCTTTATCTTCTTACCAAGCTAATTCTCTAATTCATTCTTAAATTCCTTAAATTTATCTAAGGATTCTGATTTATACCTCATTAAGTAGATATATCCATATCTACTGAAATCATCAGTAAAAGTAATGAAGTAATAATATCCACTTCTAGCTTCTATTAGAAATGGTACACACACATCCGTTTGCACCAATCCTAGAAGATTTGTGGATCTTTCACCCTATCCACCAAAAGGTGGCTTGGTCATTTTTCCTTGTAAACAAGTGTGACATATATCAATTGGTTTTAGCTCAGTAGAGTCTAAATAGCCATCTTGGCAGTGCTTTGTCAAGTGCTTCTCGTTTACATGACTGATATGGTGATTCCACAACTGGGTGATGTATGAGTCATGTGAGTTTGTTTCGTTATCGATTTCCAACACTTGGTTTTCATAATTTAATACATACAAACCATTATCTAAATGCGCCATACCATAACATATGTTTTTCTTATAAAAGAGACAACCCTTATTTCCAAACTTGAAAATAAATCCATCCATATCCAAACAAGATACAGAAATTATGTTCTTGGTAACACTAGGAACATAATAATAGTTATGTAAAACCAAAATCATCCCATTTGGCAATGAGAGGTGATAATCAGTAATGGATAATGCAGCCAGTCTCGCACCATTGGCAGCTCAAAGATCCACCTCTCCTATGACAATCTTTCTAAATCTACTTGGTTCCTATATTTGAATACAGATGTGATCCCCACAAGCTGTATCTAATACCCAATGTGTAGAAATGGAAATATTACACTCGATAACGAATGCACCTTTAACATCCCCATGCTTCTAGGTGCCGTTCCTCTTCCAGTAGCCTTTCTTGCCACATGAAAAACATACTTCCTCCCATTCCTTGCCCTGCCTCTAGATCTTCCCCTTCTTGGAGGGATGACGCTTGGGGGATTCAGACCGTTTATAAGTCTTTGGCCCCTTTTCCTTGTCCTTCCTTTTCTTATTTACCATAAGGACTATGGGTTTGTCATGCCCCATGTACTTATCTACTTGGCGAATTAAGTTCATAAGTTCTGATATAATCTTCTCATTACTTCTCATGTTATAGTTGACAATGAATTTAGAGAAGGTCTTGGGCAGTGATGATAGGATGCGATCTGTATGCAACTCATCCAGGAACTTAATCCCTAAGATGTCTAGGCATTCAATGTATCCAATGAGCTTGACTATATGAGGCCCAGATGGCACAAACTCTCCAAGATTATTTGTAAACAAAGTGTTGGAGATCTCATATCTATCCTGTCTCGCCTTCTCTTGATAGAGATCCTTAAGGTGAGACATCATGCTATACGCGTCCATGTTTTCATGTTGATTCAAGAGCTCATTAGATATGGCTGATAGCATGAAACACTAGAAATATGTGGAATCATCCATGTGTTTCATATAGAGAGATAATTCCTCATCACTGGCCTCTTTCCTAGGCGTAATTGGAACATGCTCTTCTAGCACATACAATTTCCTCTCATGGTGAAGGATGATGCGTAAATTCCTATGCCACTCTTGGAAATTGGTTCTTGTGAGAAGGTTTTCCTTCTCAAGTATGGTTCGAAATGATATGTTTGAAGTCATTTTTCTTTTCATTTATACAAATTAAAATGAGAAAAGGTTTAGTACTTTATTATAAAAACTGAGACAAATAAATAAATTAATACTTATTAGTCTCCCACTATTTTATCGAAATCCAATAGCCCTCACCATTGACTTTAGAATATTCTGTTTCCTGAATATTCTAGTGGCAAGGATCCATGTTGTGCTTCGCATTACCCCAACTAGGGTTGGTCAAGAAACTTGAAGGGTTTTAGGTAGGCATTCCAAATTCCAACTACATTAAATCGCAGCTCCTTGATCCACTGAGTGGACTCCCCAATTACCCTTTTATTTTGGATTTCCTTAGCCTTTGCCTCTTGGTCACACCAAGTTCTACTATGGCACTCGACCCTTGATTTGAACCAAGTCAATTCAACCCAAAACCTTGAATTAGAATTCACCGATAATTGAAATCACCCCAACTAGGGTTGTTCAAGAACTTTGAACTATGGTTCGATTCTAACCAAGATTATGGAAGGCTATACCGACTTAATATTTCTTTGAGGGATTTTATCCTTATACGTAAATTTACAATTTATTATCTTTTATTACATGATTTTTAATATTAAGTGGGATATACTTAAGTGATTAACCATATCTAAGATAATATTTATGAATAAGCCTATTTTATTTTAGTTCCATCTTACATGCTTGTTTAATTCATTAACTGTGTGATTGTGACAACACACCCACAATAAATAAACCATGAAATTGATAGAAATAAAATAAATGGTATGATAATGAGCTTGTTATATTAGTTAGTTTATCTAGCGGCTGATAAACTAACCCAAGACCTAGGGGATAAAAACCTTGAACCTTTCGGGTTCATGTTTACAGCTTTCCACCTGTCCACCTTTGTATATTCTTGAATTGGTTTCACCTTGGATTCTGACTTGAGCCGCCTCCACTAGCATGGGAGCTCCATCCATTACATATGCATTTATCTAACACATAGGTGAGGGGTAAAAAGGGGATTTTACATAAAATAAACCTTGGGCACACAGACCCTACATATTAATGAGGAGAAGGATCGCGAGGCAAAAAATACAATTTAAATAAATAAATTAAAAGAAACTATTCACATACAGAGGTCTTGGTCTAGATCATGATCATCCATACATGCAACGATATTTATGCATAAATAAAACTAGCATTCAATTCTTTAATCATTCTTGTTTAAGATAAATCATGTTCGAATCAATTAATTATCTTTAATTAATCAATCCTTTTATCTTAAACCCTTTTATAAATTTCCTTGAGATTCTCATACATCATGATTTTAAACAAATAAATTCATTTAAAATTATCTTTGTACGTAACTTGTACCTTGGAGGAAACCTGGTGAATTACCATTTACATAGATATTAAATTAAACAAATATATATAAAACACCTATCACGTGTTGTGTCTCAGCTTTATGCCTGCACTATGGTACACGTCTCAAGGTTTTTATAATATAATAATAAATTTTAATAAATCTGTGTAATTTGGATGAGTACACGGCGTGTAGTTCCGACTACATGACGTGTAATTTTGTTCACTATCCATCTGAAGTACACGCCCGGGGACATGGTGTGTAGATGTAATTTGGAAATTTTTGGAGTACACGGCGTGTTTAGTGGGACACATGCCGCGTAGTGTCCTCGTTACATGGTTTCCGACTGGTCAAGCCATGTACGGGGTACACGGTCCAACCCTAACCTGAAGGGAATACACGCCGTGTTCAGTGGACCACACAACATGTAATCTGGAAACCGTGTGCCACCTATTCCTGGTCAACAAATGGTGTCATTTATGACTTAGGTAGGATCCATTTACAAGGCTTTATTTGGTGGATCAGTCTAATGCATTGAAACTTGACTATATGACATGTAATTCCGAATACACGCTGTGTATTATGGTGTTATACGACCATGAACATTTGGAACCTCCAGATGAGATCCTCTATTTTATTCTAATCAAAATTAAAAGAAAAAATTCTTTTCTGTGAGGTGAATGAGAAATAAGAGAGGAGGAATAGATCTCGAGATTCAAATTTTAAAGAACGATTAACTTTAATTGAAACAACTAAATTATTAAATGCGTAAATCACCAATGAAAAAACTAAATAATTATAATCAACGATATGACCCCTCTGATACCACTTGTAGGTTCTGAGCGCAGTGGAAGCACGTAGGTGGGTGTACCCAAATTTAATTTTAGCGTTAACAACGATCAATCCGAGATCCGTCACGATAATAAAATGCCAGATCTTTGGAATCGAATGAAGAACGAAAAAGAAAGAGGGGAGTCCCAGAACCATAGATAGGATCATCATATGTTGATTATAATTAATTTAATTAATTTACAAGAAGTACCTTTTATGGTGTTCTTTCTTCATTGATATTTCTGATCACGTTCCGATGTGATTCATCATTGCGTCGTAGAATCTAAGTGTAGATTTCCTCCAGCGGTGATCCACATGTGTACCCCGTATCTCTGGACATCACCAAAGGAATCTTCGGGTGCTAGCGTGGATAAGCCTTTGCTTTCATTGTCCACCTTAGATCTCATTGATCCGATGGAGGAGGATCTCTCTCGGTCTTGAGAGCGTTCTTGGAGTATGGAGTTCTTTTGGCCTTGATAGAATTCTCCAAAATTGTTGTGCACAACGATTAGGGAAAAGTGTTGGGGTTGTAAGGATATTTATAATCGGGTTTGAGGTTATAGAGTTATGACAATAAATAAAAATGTTATGTGTTTTATTTATTTAATTAAATCTTATTGAAACCCCCATGTCAAATCATTAATTCCTTGACATGAACCCACACTGATTATAATAAATATCATTTAATAAAACAATATTATTTTCTCAAAATCCAAAATGAAAAAACTACATGGCATGTAATCATTAATACACATAATGTACTTGTTTTTCATTACCTTTTATAATGAAAAATACATGGCGTGTACATTCAATGTACACGGTGTGTATATCTTGTTTCCATTTTATTCTTCCTCCAACATTAAAATGATTTAGAATTCCTTGAATAATTATTAAACCAAATATGGGAATAATCTTTATTCTACTTGAGATACTTAGATACACTTAGTGTGTGACCCTCTAGTACTCTTTCTCGTTGGCATTAGGCGGGATTACCTAAAGTCAAAGATTAACGTCTAGCAACAGGTCAAGGCACCCAAGAGAAAGAAGTTGACGCCACATTGACATGTCACCTCCTACGAACTCTTACCGTGTAATATAATCCCTTTGTCTCGATATCTCTAATCAAGTAGGTTGCATGCTAGTGCCATCAACCCATGTGCTCGATTATTATTTCTTTGACTTCCCAGAATTGAACTCACCCATACCTTACCATGGACATGGATTTATTTAGGCTATATCAATTCCATCAAAGGGCCTAATATATCTACTTCTGTTATGGAACAGAAGGGACAAATCCTTTCTCACATTATCTATTAATGCAGTATTACTTGTGACACACCCAACATATCCTACCTCACTACGAACAGTGTGTCGTCATGGTTTTCATCAATACATCTAAGTGAGTGATTTGTAATACCCATTAATAATAATCTTAAAGTCTAAGGACCAATACACACGTCCGTAGATAGAAACATCCAATGACACTATGAAATGTGGATTTCCTACTGGTGGGTCTCATTCTCATAATATCCTCATGGATATTACCAAGGGTGCACACCATGAGAAGGTGACTCAAAGTTTTATGAGTCCTCACCCCTAATGGCCTGTATTATTTGTGTCCCTCAAATAATATCATCCGACCATAGAACATATATTCAAGAATAATGTTATGGCACGTCCGGGTTCTCATCGTAGTAGGGATCCGCTATGACCCTTTAATGAAACAACTATACTTAGTAAATTATCACATGAATTGTCATGCATAATAATAATGAAGATGTGATAAGGTATTTATTAATGAATAAAGTATAAAGTAGTTGGTTCTAGGCCACCAACTCCAACACTTTCAACAACCTCAATCAGTACCTCCTTATCCCACTAGTCTTAATGACTCTAATCGAAGTAAAATCACTTATATTGTATGTGAAAACTCTATATAATTTTCTTATTGCACTATTGGATATAAGGAATGATACAGGAAAAGAAAACATCCTATATTAGCTCAGCCAAACCATGTTCTACACTGATATTTAGTATTCTAACATCGAGAAGAACTGTTTGTCATTGGTATTTGTGGTGAATATCTAAGACACTATCTTAAACATAATGATATATATTTAGTATCTTATGTGGACCCACTCAAATTTATCCTCATATTCTTAATGCTGATTAGGAATCTGGCACAATGGGTAGTTGATCGCACTGTGATTCACTGTTTTATTTCACCCTTGCAACACTGTGTTAAATTGATTTTGTATTGTAATTTCCAAATTTAATAAAAAATTTAACTTCTTGTTTGTTTAAATTATTTTTTAATCACTGTTAAAAATGGAAATGTTACTTGTTTTGATAATTAAATTTTAGGTGAAGGTGATTTGGAGGGCTTAGGGTGAAGTGGAAGGAAAATGGGCCAAACTGTGCATGATTCCAAGCACACTAGTTGAATCAAATGAACACTGAAACTAAACCATACATCCAATTGGGATTAGATTTTGTGTAATGGTCCTAAATTAAATGGGATAAAACTCCAATGAAGATATAAAATCCCAATTCATCAATTAATGGGCCCATATGAACTGATCTATCTAAGACACTAAATCCGCACGAAGTCAAAAGCAGTGTGTTGTATTCTGTCGATATCTCGAGCTATAGTTGTCCAAATGATGTTTTTTTGTGGAGATATTAAATATATGGGAATAATTTTTTTTTATTTTTTGAAAAGTGATATAAGATTGTATGGAGGTCGAAAACCATGGGCCAAATGGTTTTTTGAAATATGGGGGCTCAAAACCAGCTTCCAATTTTTCTATAAAATGATTCCTTGGGAACCACATTTGAAAGTTAGAACTAGGAAAAAATATCTTACATTTTGGAGACCCAAAGGAGTCCTATATTCATCAATTATGTTTTGGAGTACCCTATCCTCATAGGGGGATCAAGGATGAAGGATAAGTTCCACTCAAGCCTCCTCCTCCTCTCGATGGCGAGTTAAACAATTGATGGTTATTTCGATGGAAATACACAAAATTGGGAGGTAGTTTGGGAACTTTTTTTGCTATTGGTTTTTTTTAATTTGTATGTGAAACATTTCATTTAAGTTTTATCTTAACACAATTCTTCTTTTAATGCTGTGTTTTGATGTAATCAAGTGAAACACTTTTTATCTCAACACCGATTGGGTTGGGATTTAAAGTGATAATCTTGGGTTGATTAGATTGGACAACACAAGAATCCTTTTTCACATTCACATGCATGATATTTCATTATGATTTTCTATCCCTTGTTATATTATTGAGGTCCAAACCTTGACAACATGATTGTTGTGTCAAGGGTTGGTTCTTTGTGCAACATTTTAAGAGGGAATAGGGGAATCAAGATCTTAACAAACCTCAACCAAATAATTTAATTAAACCATGATAAATTTTCAAAAAAATGAACTATCTAAGTTGTATTGTGAGATTGAAATGGCCTCCTTATCTCATAATTCTTAAAAAAATACTTTTAATTATCAACTATTAAACTCTTTAAATTAAGTTATTTTCTTAAAACTATTTTCAAAACCACTCCCATATTTTAGTACCTTTTATAATACACACTCGAAACCTATAAATAATCCTTGATAGATAACTTAGGTTTTGAACTATACTATAAAATCATATTTAAATCATAATCAATTTGACGTTTCATGAAAATGTGTTCAAATTTTGATGCCATTTCCGGGGAGTGCTTTAGTTTTTAGTGCATGTTTTTGATAATATAATTGTAAATTTTATGAATATTTATTTGTTTTATCTTATACCTTTGTGAATATTTTTGTGTTCTAATTTATTTCTTTTGTAGGTTCTGTGCATGATGTATTCTACTCTAGGAAATTTAACCCCTTTTGAACCTAAATCAGAGAGGATCCTACGTCAGTGACATCGAGATGCACAAGACAACCCTTTGAAGGAGGACACACCACAACTTGAGACTTTTCTAAAAATTTATTCTTATGGAACCAAATTAGAAACTGAAATTATTGTGTATAACATGGATGAAAATAATATAACACTAAAATAAATAACCTCTCCTGATGTTGATATACAACCCAATTATATTCAAATGCAAGGAAATGCACCTAATTTTGAACTAAAATAGGGTTTAGTTCACTTATTATCAAGATTCCATGGACTCATAGGAGAATATCCATATTAGCATTTAAAATAATTTCACACTATGTGTTAAAACCTGACAATGTTGATGAAGAATAAGTAAATCTTAGGGAATTCCATTTCTCATTATAAGACACTACAAAAGATTTTCTTTACTATGTTAATTCACCAATTAGAGGATAGGTGGTCATGAAATGCCTTTTTATTGAAAAAAATTTCCAATCCTCTCAAAATACAAAAATAATAAAAGAAATATGTGGAATAAGGAAATCAAAAGGGAAAAAACTTCATGAATATTGGAAATGATTTAAAATATTATGTTTAAGTTTCCCACACCACCAAATAAGTGATCAAATTTTAACACAATATTTTTATAAAGGTTTAATTCCTATTTATCATAACATGATTGATGCTGTTGTAGGTGGTGTGCTAGTTAATAAAACCCCAATTTTTGCAAGGAACCTCATTGATAACATGGCACAGAATGCTCAAAAATTCTATTCCAGGTCTAGTGTACCCATTAAAGGTGTTCATGAGGTTAACATTACTAAATTCGAGAAGAATGTGGATACGAAGTTTGAAGAGGTTAGTACCCTTGTTCAACAACTTGTTCTTTACCAAGGGGAATCCCAATATCCTCCTCCTATCCATTGTGGTATACGTTATTCTGAAACCCACTACTCTGACCAATTTCCTCAATTGAGAGAAACGTTTGAGAGTTTTGAGGAAATATTTCCACGCCTCCCATATAACTAATTGATTCTTGCTCAAATTTACCCAAGAGAAGAAGGTAAGACGGTCCTTGTAGTTTAGCTTGGGTTATCGAATCCACAGAGACCTAAGAAGAAACCTATAGACACGTACATTCTATGGACTATTTTTCGCTATGAAGTGGCCGAATTGGATTGATTTTGGATGGGTTTGAAAGATATATAATATATTTAAGTTAATTCAATTTAAAAGAATGAGTTGATCCTAGGTTATCGCTCGGGGTGGATTGAACGTATTTCCTTTTTAATGATTTCAATTTCTTATATTTGAGATGGGTTCATTTAAGGAGATAAAACAACATCATCACTTACTAGTTTAATGCCTACACCCTTTAATACTAATCACCTATACACTTGAAGGATCAAAGTTTTGAGCACTTCAAGGTAAAGGTTCGTATTAGCACTTGAAGTGTGTGGTCTTAAATTCAACAAGGACGATGGAGTTTAAAAATCATCAAATAAAAATCTCAATTAAAGAAGTGATTATACATTAATAAGGTGATAAATAACATCCAATACATCCCCTTGCTACTCCCTTGGATCAATCCATAAGTGGGTTAGCCCTCCATTTATCCCATGGTTTCAATGGAAGTGGAAAGTAGACTCATGAGGGAAGAAATAGAGAAGTAAAAAAAACACAATAAAATAACGATCACTCCACCGCTGTGTGATAATTTAACAAGGTATGGTGTGAATAAATTCACACCTTGATCCAATGGTATCAAAGTGATATTAAGAACAACATAATAAGAGGAGAAGAAGAACTTTTATTAAAAAAACTAATGTGAATCGAACAACTTACATGTGAAAGAAAAATTTGAGACAATAAAATCGTAGCATAACCTTACAATTGAACAAAGCATCCAAGATTCTTAAATCCTCCAACAACACTACCTTAAATAGGAATTTTTGTGCCCTTGGGTCGATCATACAACAGTAAAAGTCATCCCACTTGAGTATGGTAGGTCTAGGGTGGTGGAAAGTTTGTGGAAAGAAGACTTTCCACCCTTGACCCGAAAAGGCATCCAGTTTTCATTCACCGCACAGACGCGCTTAAAACACCTTCTAGATGGCCGAATAAGAGTTTTCCATAGAATACGAAAATGGAGATCCAGATACCTTCTAACCTCCTGTATAATTTGGGCCCATTTGGATTTGTATATTCGGAGATATGATTATATTAGTGGAATGTTTTTCTGGGCCGCAGAATCTGGCCCCGAATTTTATCTCTAAATTGGTCCGCCTAAAAGACCACCATGGAGGCCTAATTAGCATTTGATCCTGAAGAGGTATTTGTTTCTATACATTCCTTCTATCATCCCACGAAATTTGGGATTGATTGGGCCTGTATGTTGGGCCCCACAGGATCATCAGTGGGATAGTGTCCAATCTGCCTTCTCGAGAATTGCTTCCTTTCATTGCCAAATATCTCCATCATCCTCCATGAATTATCCATTTATACCTGAATCAAACATGTTCATATTTAAGTTTAGATCAATTTAAAAAAATATCAAATTAAAATATGTATAATTAAATTCCTTAAAATCAGATGAATCATTGGGTACTTTAAATGATGTTAAAAAATGTACCACATAATAGTGCATTTTAAGAAGGTATTACAATCATAATGTGAAATGATGTTCAAAGTGTAAAATGAACTAAAATGGTGTTTATTAATAATAAATAATATGAATATTATATATATTAACAATGAATATTATCCTCATTTAGTGGCTAATCACACCCCCAACTTGAGTTTTGCAAGTCCCGAGCAAAATATATCTCAACAATATGAAATTCGAATTCCCTTTTCCAAAAACATTTTAATACACAATGATCACCAAAAACATTATACGAAACAATCATGAAACCCATCAAAATATTTTAATAAAAGATAGTTTCATAAGGATATCCCAATCCCAAGCCCATTCCTTTGTTCAAATTCATTGCCATATTTCATCCAATATCAATTAAGTATAAGGATGTGTTGTGCATCAGGATAGACATGGGGGTTCATTTTTATTAAAGGGGGGAATGATGGAAGCGCTAGGTGGAATCACATTTCAATATTAAGATGAGTATTCATTTTTTTTATTGTATTATTTTTTTTGTTTTTTTTTTGCAATTTTTCCATGGTAATCAAAATTGCACCCAAAAGAGTCAACCCCTGTAGCGAGACTTTGCCGATGACTCCCAGGCTCAAAGACCTTAATGCACCAAGTCAATCCCACATAATCGGGCATCATCTCGAGTTAACTCAGTCAAAAAAAAATTCAAATTACCAAAAATTGAGATAAAATTACTAACTCTGGGCCAGATAACTATGGAGTCACGATCCCCAAGTGCCGAAAGCCACGCATTAGGTCATTTCATTGCTCTACGCGCAATTTTTTTTAAATTTTTTTTGAATACTCATATTAAAATAAAATGATCACCAAACCTATGCTATTTATTTAGGGGACCCCATGAACTCAAACTAATACCCCACTATCCAAAGGACGTGCATTGTGATCTTTTTTTTATTTGGATGAAAATATAAACGATGAAATATCACATTGGACAGCCACTCTTTCGAAAATATATGCTCATGAAATTATACAAGGATTAAAATCAGAATCGGGGCATGCTAAATTATTTGATATTCAGTTTCAAAGTGTGAAATTTTTATTACCATGTTCAAAGTTAAAGGAATTTTTCCTTTCATTTAGACAATTTTTTTTCTTTTCAAATCATTCATTTTTTTGACACAAAGGCATTTTTCATTTTATCTCCCCCCCAACTTAAAATAACACTGTCCACAGTGTTTAAAGAAAAGAAAATTTATAAGGGGGTAGAGGAATAAAAGGGAAGTTCAATAAGGAAATTGAAATATTAGGATCATGGAATGAAGTCACCTGGTGGTTGAAGTTTGAATTTCTTGCTGCTCCAATTTAGTCCTTTGATATCCATGTCGCTTGCAGAGTTCCCTAGTGGAAAAAGAAAAACAAACAAACAAAACAAAAGAGTATATATATATATATAAGTAAAATATAAGTATATATATAAAATAAAATAAATTGATGATACATTGTCTTCTTTTTAAATTTCTGGGTAAGGTATTACTCAAGGATCACACCATGTGACACAGATGAATATGGTGCTCCCCTTTCATACCCATCCATACTCATAATAGAAGAACATGTCAACGATCTATTTTTTTTATTTATCAAAATTATTCATTAATCCTATTTAAAAAAAGATGATTTTCAAAGATGAAAACCATGGGTTGCCTCCCGTGCATCGCTTTGTTTAAGGTTGTTAGCCCGACATGGACCCTAAATCTATCAATTTTTTCCTTGTTCATAGGTTGGCTTAGTTAACTCAACCTCTATTTCCTGTTTATTGAATGATTCAATGAATGGTTTTAGCCTTTGACCATTGACCTTGAAAATGTAACCACTTGTGGGATGTTTAATCTCTACTACCCCATGGGGGTATACATGATGCACTATGAAAGGACCTGACCATCTAGACCTTAACTTTCTCGGGTGTAAATGAAGTTTTGAACTATACAAGAGCAAAAGTGTTCCCAGTTCAAAATGTTTGACCTTGATATTCCTAGATTGGTAGGCTTGAACTCTAGCTTTATTGATCCTTGTATTTTCATAAGCCTCCATCCTTAGTTCCTCCAATTCATTGAGATCTAGTTTCCTTTTTGTTCTGGCCAATGAGAGGTCATAATCCATTTTCTTAATTACCCAAAAGGCCTTATGTTGAATCTCCACTGGCAAATGGCATGCTTTACCATAAACCAACCTATATGGGGACATTCCTAAAATTGTTTTATATGCGGTTCTATAGGCCCAAAGAGAATCTAAGAGTTTCTCAGACCAATCTTTCCTAGAGGGGTTGACAGTTTTTTCAAGAATTTGCTTAATCTCCCTATTCTCTAAATCAGCTTGACCATTGGTTTGAGGATGGTATGCAGTGGACACTTTATGGGAAATACCATACTTAGACATGAGTGAAGAGAATGGGTGGTTGTAGAAATGGGTTCCTCGATCACTGATTATAGACCTAGGAATTCCAAATCTTGAAAATATGTTCTATTTCAGAAATAGAATCACAACTTGATGATCATTGGACTTAGTGGGAATGGACTCAACCCATTTTGAGACATAATCAACATCTAAGAGTATGTAGAGGTATCCATGAGAGTTTGGGAAGGGACCCATGAATTCAATTCCCCAACAGTAAAATATTTCAACCACTAAGATGGGAGTGAGTGGCATTTGATTCCTTTTTGTGATGGACCCTACTTGTTGACACCTAGGACAACTTTGAAAAAATGTGTAGGAGTCCATTGAGAGGGTGGTCCAGAAAAGACCACATTGAAGAATCTTAGAAGATGTTTTCTTAGAGGAAAAGTGACCTCCACATGCCTCACTGTGACAGAATTTAAGGATGGACTCTTGTTCAGATTCTAGAACACACCTCCTAATGACTTGGTCAGGGCAGAACTTATAGAGGTATGGATCATCAAACACATAGTGTCTAACATCAGAAAGAAATTTCCTTCGAGCTTGAGTCCCTAAGAATTTTGGAATGACTCCTGTCACTAAGAAATTTGTTGTGTCAGTATACCAAGGGCAATCAATCACAGAGTATAGGTGTTCATCAGGAAACAAATTAGACACAGAAAGGTGATTTTAGTTGTCTTTGAATTCCATCCTATAGAGGTGATCATCTACAACATTTTCAACTCCCTTTTTATCCTTGATTGTGAGGTCAAATTCTTGTAAGAGAAGGACCCACCTAATCAGTCTAGCCTTGGAATCTTGTTTTTGGAAGAGGTATTTTAGTGCAGAATGGTCAGTGAACACAATGATGGGGGATCCTAAGAAGTAGGACCTACACTTCTCTAAGGCAAACACAATAGAAAGTAACTCCTTTTCAGTGGTGGTGTAGTTGATTTGGGAATCATTTAAGGATTTTCTTGCATAAGCAATGACATAAGGAGTTTTATCACAATGTTGTCATAACACAGCTCCTACAACAAAGTCACTGGCATCACACATAAGTTCAAAAGGAAGGTTCCAATTTAGAGATTTCATAATGGGAGGATAGGTGAGAGAGGATTTGAGGGTTGAGAATGAACCCTCACAGCTTTCGGTCTAAACAAATGGAGCATCCTTTACTAGCAGAGAACAAAGGGGACGGGAGATTGAACTAAATTCCTTGATGAATCTTCTATAGAAACCAGCATGTCCTAAGAAAGACCTCACTTCCTTGAAAGTTTTGGGTGATGGAAGGTGACGAATGATTTCAACCTTGGATTTATCAACTTCAATCCCCCTACCTGAGACCAGATGGCCTAAAACTAGTCCCTCTTTAACCATGAAATGGCATTTTTTCCAGTTTAGGACCAGATTATTTTCTTCACATCTTGACAAGACTCTCTCCACATTCCTCATACATCCCTAAAATGTATCCCCAAACACAGAGAAGTCATCCATGAAGACCTCTAAAAAATCCCCTACCATGTCTGAGAAGATTCCCATCATGCACCGCTGGAAGGTTCCAGGGGCATTGCATAACCTGAAGGGCATGCGTTTGAAAGCAAAGGTTCCGAATGGACATGTGAATGTAGTCTTCCCTTGATCCTCTAGGGAGACCTCAATTTGATTATACCCCAAGTACCCATATAAGAAACAGTAGAAGGCATGACCTGCCACTCTCTCAAGGACTTGGTCAATGAATGGTAAGGGGTAATGGTCCTTCTTAGTGAATGAGTTTAGCTTCCTATAGTCAATGCAGACCCTCCATCCACTACTCACCCTTATTGGAAGAATCTATCCATCCTCATTGGTTATCATTGTGATTCCGGCCTTTTTTGGAACCACTTGGATTGGGCTCACCCACTCACTCTCAGCTATGGGATATATGATACCGCTTTTAACAATTTCAGAAGTTCCTTCCTTACTACCTCCATGAGATTAGGATTGAGTCGCTGTTGAGGTTGACGACATGGCTTTGAATCAGATTCCAGAACAATCCTATGAGTCCCGATAAGTGGGCTAATCCCAGGAATATCAGAAAGGGTCCAACCAATGGCTTTCTTATGCTTCCTAAGGACATCTAGAAGCATTCTCTCATGATTGGCTTCAAGAGAAGAAGAAATGACAATAGGACGTGTTTGATTTTACCCTAGGAAGGTATACTTTAGTGAAGCAGGAAGTTTCTTCAATTCAAGATTAGGTTGGTTTAGAATTTCAGAAGAAGATTGGGACATTGGATCAAGATCAATTTCTTTTTTTAGAGTTTCAGATAGGATTGATTCCTCACATGTAGAAGTTTCTACTACTAGATTGGCTTGATCAGATTTAGGGAAGGAAATTGGAGTGGTCTCCATTAAAGTGGTTTCTTGAAAGGTTTCATTGATTGTTAGACCTAAGACTTCATCATAAGAGCAATTTTAAAATGATTCAATCCAAGGAGATAAACTTCCTTCATACGAACAAAGGAAATCAATCTCATCCTGACTTAAACATTCATCAAATATTCCTTGATGTTCCATGTATTCATTATCAATGCTTCCTATCATGTTTACTTCATGAATGTCCTTGTCATCCCCTATTTGTGAGCTTGCATTATATATGTTCAATTCTAGACTCATGTTCCCAAAGGTGATGGTCATGTTCCTATTTCGGACTCGAATAACAGAGTTGATTGTTGCAAGGAAAGGACGACCAAGGATGATTGGGGTTTGTTCCTTATTTCCTATGTTTGTATGGTTGTCAAGGACAATGAAGTCAGTAGGGTAGATGAAGTTTTCAACCTTTACCAGAACGTCCTTTAAAATCCCCTTTGGAACCCTAATGCTATGATCAACAAGTTGAAGTGTGACAGATGTGGGTTGGAGTTCTTCTAGGCCTAAATGGCAGTACACAGCATATGGGATGAGATTGACACTAGCACCTAGGTCACACAAGGCCTTGAAAACTTTTCTTTCTCCAAGTTCAACATTGATGTAAGGGAAACCTTGGTCTTTCAACTTAGGAGGAATGGTCCCTTGAATGGTGTTACTCACATTAACAGCCAAAAGGACTTGGTTTTTATGTGAAAATTTTCTTTTAAAAGTGCACAAGTACTTAAGGTACTTTGAGTAGGCATCTATGGTTTGGATTACATCGAGAAGGGGTATGTTCAACTTGACTTGTGAAAATATTTCTCTCAACGTTTCACTCAGTTCAGGCTTGGTTTTCCCCCTCATGCGTTGAGGAAATGGTGCAGGTTGTGGGGTTTCTTGTTGAAGAGTTGTTTCCTTGACAATGTTATCAGTTTCCTCAGTTTGATCTTGTGGTTCATTTGAATTTTCATCCAAGTTTGAATCTTCAGGTGGGTTCTGAATTAGTTGTTCAGGTTTCTCAATTGATTTCCCACTTCTTAAAGCAGTTACAACCTTTAGTTGTTCATGAGTTGTTTGAGCACAACTTGACTCTCCCCTTGAAGTGGAGGATAACACCGCCTGAGTAGGCATGGGTGCCTTTCCGGTTTTTATGGTTTGAAGTTCTTGTTTTAGGGAAGATACCTCCGAGTTCATCCTCTCCATTTGTTTGCACAGTTGTTCTAGTAGGCTTTGTGGAACAGTTTGGGTTGGTGCTTGAGAAGATTGGTTTATCCCGGGGGGATATTTCGGAGGTGGGATGGTTTGTTGAAAATGGACCGGTGGCTGTTGGTATTGGATAGGTTGGGTTTGGAACTGGTTATGGGTTTGGTAGTTATGATGGGGGTAATGATTTTTTCCCTGTGGTTGGCTAGGTTATTGGTTATCTTTCCAGCGTAAGCCTAGGTGGTCGTTATACCTTGGGTTGAAGGTGTTTTGGTATTGAGGCTTTTAAAAGTTCAAATCATTTACTTCCGCTGGGGGTCCTCATAAGAGAACATGCTTGATGGTTGGAATGGTTGGGCAGTTGTCTATATTATGGTCATGTTTGTCACAAATTGTGCAAACAGGGTCAACAGTTTGTATTTCATGGACTTTCCTATGGTCTATTTCTTCAACCTTCCTAGAGAGTGCTGCGAGTTTAGCCCTAAGGCTTTCCTCTTCTCTAAGTGTATGAATTCCATTAGTTATTTGTGGATTTTCAGAATAAGGTGAAGTTCCCCATGTTTGGTTTTATTCAGAAAGGCTTTCTAAATACTCGTAAGCATCATTTGGGGCTTTGTTTTTAAAGGTTCCATTACACATCATGTCAATGAATTGTTTGTTCCCTGGACCCAACCCTTCATAGAAAATTCTCACTTGTTCAGGAATAGAAAAAACATGGTGTGGAACCATGTTTAGAGTGTCTTTGAACCTCTCCCATGTTTCATAGAATGACTCTCCCTCTTTTTAAAAAAAGTTTTGGATACTCTTTTTAAGTGCAATTGTTTTGTGGTGGAGAAAGTATTTTTTTTGTAGAATTATCTTTGTAGTTGGTCCCAAGAGTTGATGGATGATGGTCTCAAATTTTTTAGCCAATTTTTAGCTCGATAATTTAAAGAAAAAGGAAATAGCCTCATCTTAGCTGATTCTAGTTTATGTGGGGGACACATGGTTTCTACAATGTCATTGAACTCCTTAATGTGCAGGTATGGCATCTCGGACTCCATTACATGGAATGTGGGAAGATGGTTTAGGACATGGGGTTTAAAGATGTAGTTGGCATCTCTTAGGGAATTGTGTCTAATGCATGAGGGGGCATTGGTCCAGGAAGGTGTGAGGTAGTCATTCATGGTTTGATCAATTGCATTCCCCAAGTTTGGGGCTACCTCATTTGGGTTTCCATTTTGGTTCCCTCCTGGGTTATGAGTTGGTTTCTTTGAAGACCTTCCATTGAAATTGGCTCAATTTTGGACTCTAGAGTATTTGGAAGATTAGGATCTAATGTAATGAGTTCCCTTGGTGTACTTGATTCCCCAACCCCAGGACTATCCACCCTAACTAGATGGTTTGATTGATCACGGTTGTAGGCGGACATGCGCCAAAAGAAAAAAAAACGAGAAAGGGACAAGATAAGAGAATTTGGATGAGAAAATAAGAAATGGGGGAGAATAGAATGGGTGTTTAGATGACTTACTTGGGTCCCCTGAAACGGCGCCAAAATTTTATTCTCGCTCAAATTTACCCAAGAGAAGAAGGTAAGACGGTCCTTGTAGTTTAGATTGGGTTATCGAATCCACAGAGACCTAAGAAGAAACCTATAGACACGTACATTATATGGACTTTTTTCAGCTATGAAGTGGCCAAATTGGATTGATTTTGGATGGGTTTGAAAGATATATAATATATTTAAGTGAATTCAATTTAAAATAATGATTTGATCCTAGGTTATCGCTCGGGGTGGATTGTACGTATTTCCTTTTTAATGATTTCAATTTCTTATATTTGAGATGAGTTCATTTAAGGAGATAAAAGAACATCATCACTTACTGGTTTAATGCCTAAACCCTTTAATACTAATCACCTATACACTTGAAGGATCAATGTTTTTAGCACTTCAAGGTAAAGGTTCGTATTATCACTTGAAGTGTGTGGTCTTAAATTCAACAAGGACGATGGAGTTTAAAAATCATCAAATAAAAATCTCAATTAAAGAAGTGATTATACATTAATGAGGTGATAAATAACATCCAATACAACCCCTTGATACTCCCTTGGATCAACCCATAAGTTGGTTAGCCCTCCATTGATCCCATGGTTTCAATGGAAGCAGAAAGTAGACTCATGAGGGAAGAAATGGAGAAGTAAAAAAAACACAATAAAATAACAATCACTCCACCGTTGTGTGATAATTTCACAAGGTATGCTATGAATAAATTCACACCTTGATCCAAAGGTATCAAAGTGATATTAAGAACAACAGAATAGGAGGATAATAAGAACTTTTATTAAAAAAACTAAATTGAATTGAACAACTTACATGTGAAAGACAAATTTGAGACAACAAAATCGCAGCATAACATTATAATTGAACAAAGCATCCAAAATTATTACATCCTCCAACAAAACTGCCTTAAATAGGAATATTTATCCCTTGGGTCGATCCTACAACAGTATAAGTCATCCCACTTGAGTATGGTAGGTCTAGGGTGGTGGAAAGTTTGTGGAAAGAAGACTTTCCACCCTTGATCAGAAAAGGAATCCAACTTTCATGCACCGCACAGACTCGCTTGAAACACCTTCTAGATGGCCGAATAAGAGTGGTCCATAGAAGAAAAATATGGAGATCCGGATGTCTTCTAACCTCCTGTAAATTTTGGGCCCATTTGGAACTTTATATTCGGAGATATGAATATATTAGTGGGATGTTGTTCTGGGCCTCAGAATCTGGCCCGGAATTTTATCTCTAAGTTGGTCCGCCTAAAGGACCACCATTGTGGCCTACTTAGCATTGGATCCTGAAGAGTTATTTGTTACTATACATGTCTTCTATCATCCCAAGAAATATGGGATTAATTTGACCTGTATGTTGGGTCCCACAGTCTCATCAGTGGGATAGTGTCCAATCTGGCTTCTCCAGAATTGCTTCCTTTCATTGCCAAATATCTCCATCATCCTTCATGAATTATCCATTTATACCTGAATCAAACATGTTCATATTTACGTGTAGATAAATTTCCAAAAATATCAAATTAAAATATGTATAATTCAATTCCTTAAAATCAGATGAATCATTGGGTACTTTAAATGATGCTAAAAAATGTACCACATAATAGTGCATTTTAAGAAGGTATTACAATCATAATGTGAAATGATGTTCAAAGTGTAAAATGAACTAAAATGGTGTTTATGAATAATAAAGAACATGAATATTATATATATTAACAATGAATATTATCCTAATTTAGTGGCTAATCACTAACCCTTTAGGCAATAACCTTACAATCCATCCAACCCTGGGCGTAAAGACAAACAAGCTTATAGGAAAGGGGGGTATTCAAACCAACCTCAACAACCATGTAACCAACTAGGGTAGAGTAGTCATCCACCACCACCCAATAATCCTCAACCACCCCAAAGGACATTCTAACAACCCCATCTAAAATCCAAGCATAGCTAGAATACATGATGAAAAAAATGGCTGCAAAAAATCTCCAATTCCAACAAACCACCTAAGCTTACATATAAGATCTAAAAACCCAATTAGTCCAAATCGAAAACTCAGTGGGGAAAATTCAAAGTCATGGGTTGGGTAAACTACCTTCTCAACCAGTAGTTAACCCTAGGGATAAGGAAAATTCTAGTGCCATCACCCTTTAGAGTGGAACAAAACTTAAAATCCAAATGAACCCTAAATTAAAGTAATCCTCTCTTAAGGAAACCACCATACCAACCACTAAAAATGGTCTAAATGTGGAAAAACCTTGTTTTAAGAGATGCCCTTACAAAGGAAAGAATGTTTCATTTGATTAACCACCAAGACCATCCATTCCTCTTTCATTTCCCCAAAGATCTACCCAACCAAGGAAAAAAGAAATTTAACTTGATAAATAAATCTTGTAAACTTTCAAAAAAGTGAAGGTTAATATCCCCTTGATTGATTCCATGAATCAAATTCCATGATATGCCATGTTTTTGAAGGAGATTTATACACACCAAAGGCGACTTCGTGGTGATGAGAAGGTGAGATTGGGAAAGAATGTCTCGGCATTGATAGAGCCATCACCTCATACCAAATGTAAATATCCTAGAACATTCTTGATTTCATGCACCATAGGCGATTATTCCTTTTCCAATGTTATGCTTGATTTGAGTGCTTCTACAAATTTTATGCCTCACTCCATTTACTATTCATTTTAGGCCAGAGAACTAAAGCCCACGAGGTTTTTTTTAAATTGCAAACTAGAGTACAACACAACCCATTGGTGTGTTAGAGTATGTTCTTATGAGGGTGAAAAATTTAATTTTTCCTACTGATTTTTATGTTCTTAAAATGGAAGATGATAGGATGAATAGACACACCCCAATAATATTGGGGATAACTTTCTTGAAAACCACAAAACCATAATTAATGTTCATAATGGTACATTATCTATGTAGTTTGGTGGTGAAATTGTCCAGTTCGACATCCTTGATTCCATGAGGCACCCATCAGAAGAAAATTCATCTCTCTTTGTTAATTCAATTAATGCACAACCTTCCCCTAAAAAAACTTATTTTCATTCCCCTGATCCCCTTTCTGAGTTTTCATCCTTGATAGACATTCTAGGTAATGAATCATGCATATAATATTGTTCTAGTTTATAAAAATTTCATGCATGTTGTTAATTTATGATTTATTGAACATTGAGGATTCCATGACCATCGATGATACTACTAATCTAGTAAAATCTCATTCCTCATTTGAGGATGTTACCATTGAATAGTTTGATTATATCTTTGACCTCACACTTTTAAAATCACCCCCATCAATCCAAAATCCACCTGAATTGGAACATAAACAACTGCATCAAGATTTAAAATATTCCTATCTTGATAATAGAAACAAGATTCCTGTCATCATTGATAGTTCAGTCCCTCTAGATCATGAATTGTGTCTGCTTGAACTTTTTAGGGAGTATAAACAAGATTTGGGATGGATACTTTCATACATTACTGGTATTAGCCCATCAATTTGCACACATCATATATTGTTAAATGATGAGGCAAAACCAGTGAGGCAGACACAATGTAGACTGAACCCAAACCTCCTAGATGTTTTTAAAAACGGGGTAACAAAATTATCGAATGCTGGAATCATTTACCCCATCTCTAACGGGAAATGGGTCAGTCCAGTTCAAGTAGTTCCTAAAAATATCAGTCTAAGGATAATTAAAATTGAAAATAATGATTTTTTTCCAACCTGTGTGTAGAATAGTTGGAGTGTTCATATAGAATATTGTTGACAAAACCAACACACTATGAAAGAACATTTACCATTTTTGTTCATTAACCAAATGCTAGAGAGGCTAGTAGGGAAGTCCCATTACTATTTCCTTGATGGATATTTTGGATACTTTCAGATCCATATTGCCCTCGAGGATCAGGAAAATACAACCTTAACTTGCCCCTTTGGCACATTTTCATATAGAAGGATGCTATTTGGTCTGTGAAATTCTTTAGGTAATTTCTAGTGATTTATGGTTAGTATTTTTTAGGATTACTTGGAGAATTATATGGAAGTATTCATGGATTATTTCACTGTGTATGACTCTTATTTTGATGAATGTTTGAGTAGTCTTCATTCTATCTTACGTTATTGTATTGAAAATAATCTCATATTTAATTATGAGAAATTCCATTTAATGATGCGATAAGGTATAATATTTGGACATTTCATTTATGGGGATGGTATCCAAGTTGATAAATCAAAAGTGGATTTAATTTTTTCCCTACCATTGCCCCAAAATATATGGGATGTGCAGTATTTCTTAGGTAATGCTGGGTTTTACCATTATTTCATTCATGACTTTAGTAAGATTTTACTCCCCCTCTTTCGATTACTCTAAAAAAAGATTTTTTTTGATAAAGAATGTGGAGAATCTTTTAATAAGTCAAAATGGAGTCTCACATCACCCATGGTAATCCAATAACCTTAGTGGGATTTTCCATTTTAGATCATGTGTGATGCCTCTAACTATGATATTAGGGAAGTATTATCATAAAGGGTCGACCAAGCTCCACCTATCATAAGCTATGCATCATGTACATTGAACCCTACCTAGGAAAACTACACCACAATTGAAAAATAATTTCTTGCCATTGTGTTTGCCTTGGATAAATTCAGTTCATATATTTTAGGGTCCAAAGTCATTGTGTTATCAGATCATGCATCCCTTAAGTATATCCTTAAGAAACTGGAATCCAAACCACATCTCATTCATTGGATGCTCATACTTCAGGAATTTAATCTAGAAATTTTTGATAAAAAAGGAGCAGATAATGTGGAAGATGACCATATCAGTAGGATCCTCCAATCCTCAGACATTAACTCATCCCCCTGTATTCCCATAAATGATATGTCTCCTGATAAGAAATTGTACCTAGTGAAAGATGTTATTCATTATCATGTCTAAATTGTAAATTATTTGGTATCATCTTGCATTCCTACCGATTTCAATAAAAACCAAGATGACTGTCTAAAACATGAGTCCCATTGGTACATTTGGGATGACCCCTACTTTTGGTGCACATATAATGGTAAATTCCTCAGGCATTGTGTTCTTGATAGAGGGTTTTAGTCTATCCTTAGGTTCTACCACACTCTTGAATTCTGGTCTATTTTAGCCAACATTATTTTAGGATGTCCATGATTTCTATAAATATTTTCCTCATTGTCAAAGAATGTGGAATGTATCTAAAAGAAATGAAATTCCACAATAACCCTTTCTCTTCCATAAATTTTTTAATGTTTGGTGCATTGAATTTATGGGGACATTTCCCAATTTCTATGGAAACTTGTACATTATTTTGGAAGTTGATTATGTGTCAAAATGGGTAGAGGAACGAGCCACAAGGACATATGATTCCAAGACAATTGTGGAATTTTTGAGAACCCAAATTTTTTATAGGTTTGGATTACCTAGGTTCATCATCAGTGACTAGGGTTCTCATTCCTACAACAGAACAATGTAATCACTTTTACACTGGTATGAGGTTGGGTATCGAGTGTCTACTGCATATCACCCACAAACCAATGGTCAATCCGGGGTGTCAAATAGAGAAGTAAAATAGTTTCTTGAAAAAATGGTTCAAACCAATGGAAAATATTAGAGTCTTAGACTTGATGATTCATTATGGTCTTACCGTACTTCCTTCAAAACTCCCATTGGCATGTCACCATATCAATAATTGTTTGGAAAGAGTTGTCACCCCCTTGTTGAGATAGAGCACCAGGCCTACTAGGCCATTAAATAATGCAATTCTAATCTTTCTGGTTTAGGTGATCAAAGGAAGCTGTAGATTCAAGAGATGGAGGAAGTATGTAGAGATTCTTATGAGAACTCCTGGATCTACAAGAAGTGAACCAAGGCTACCCATGACCCTCTCATCCTTTATCTTCAATTCCACATTGGGAAGAAGGTCCTCCTTTACAATAAAAGGCTTAAGTTTCATCCAGGTAAGCTTTATTACCACTAGTTTGGACCACACACTATTACTAATGTTCATCCATTTGGGGTCATTTTGTTTCAAAATGAATAAACAAAACAAACCTTCACTGTCAATGGGAAGAAGCTGAAGCACTTTCATGAATCCATTATAAAGTCCCTGATGGAGGAACTCCAAGTTCAAGAAGAAAAATACCAATGACACCCACCAGGTTTTATCCTTCCTTCCCACATTATATTTTATTATAGTGAGGACACTGCACACTCTAGGTGTGTGGTAGGGGGTATGGGTATATTCCTAGGTTAGTTAGGAATTTTTATCATATTTTTTTTTCTTTTTGGATAGTATTGTTACCTTTCCCCCTTGTTTCCCCCCTCACTTTTCTATTGGAATGTTAATTTGTGATGCCCACTTTATCATGGAAAATGATTCCCACTTATTCTTGAAATTTATTGAAAATGCATGAAGAATTTACTTATTTCACATTGTTTTAACATTTTCAATAAGAAAATCACTGATGAAATGTGTGTTTTAGCATGAATTTAATATTGAGGTGTGATTTTATCAAAAACATTGGATGTTTTTTGATGATATAAATTCCTGTATCATTTTTAAATCTTTACAAATAATGGTACCCTTTTGTGTGAGTAATTTATGGTAAAATTATGTCACTAAATATCTACAAACATCTTTTCACCCAACCATGAAGTGTGAATTTTTCTTACTCAATGGAAGGTGAATATAATTTAGGTTAGTATTTATCATATTTTTTAAAATGATTTTTCTATATGATTTCTATTTATCTGATCTTTTTCATTATTGTACTGGATTGACCTATGAATGTGTACCTGTTATCCAACTATTGTATGCCCTAAAAAACAAAAACAAAATAAAAAATGGTTGTATCTTAGGTCAGTCAAAAACCACCCTTCCTCTAATTTTGATCTTATTATAACTATTATAATTAGTTTTTTGAGGATATCAAATAAGGGTTGAGAGAAGAGTATGAGATTTGTTCAAAGTGAAAATTTTGAAAGAAAACAAAACAATAATAATAATAAATGAGGGGAGTGATGAAATATACAACATATGCGGACATCTAGGTTAGGAGATTAAGGTTTGAATTCTGAGAATGCTTAAGTGAGTGAGTTTTGAAATTTGATCGCAAAGGATATAGGGTAGGATCGGTGAAAAAAATCATTTAAGTATAAAAATTTCAAAAATAATCTATATTTACTGGATAAAAAGTGAGAAAATATCATGAAATGGTTGTCACACACACACATAGAGAGTTAGTGACATTTTTGACTTCTGAATTATTTTCCCAAATTGGTATCATTCATTTCCTTGAATTTTGTTCAGATACAATTTATGAGACACATTTTTCAATGATCACTGAGAATAACTCATGGGTGTGATTTTTTATTTGATCACATTTCTTTCATGAATCAAATTTTCATTTAATGTTAAATCTTCAAAAAGTTGGGAATATCTAAATTCATCATTTTGGAAATGTGACTTTTCCCAGGAGTGAAAATGTTTAGGTGTGGGGGTGTTATTGCACTATAATTCACTATTTTATTTCACCCTTACAACATTGTGTTAAATTTATTTTGTATTGTAATTTCCAAATTTAATAACAATTTTCACTTATTTTTTTATTAAATTATTTTGTGTTTATAACTTTTAAACAGGTAAATTTTTCTTGTTTTGATAATTAAATTTTAGGTGAAGGTGATTTGGAGGGCCTAGGATGAAGTGGAAGAAAAATGAGCCAAATTATGCGTGACTCCAAGCACACCAGTGGAATATAACAGACACTGCAACTAAACCGTGCATCCAATTGGGTTGATATTTTGTGGTCTAATTAGAAATTAAATGGTATAAAACTCTTATTAAGAAATCCAATCCCAATTCGTCCATTAAGAGGCTAATCCGAACCAATCTGTCCATGGAACAGAATCTGCATGAAGTAAAAAGTGGTCTGCTGTATTCTATCGACATTTCGAGCTGTAGTTGTAAAAATAGTGCAAAATTATTTGTGGAGATATTCAAGAGGTGGGGATAAAACTTTTAAATTTTCTACAAAGTGAAATAATGTAACACCCCAAGCTTCCACAATACGTTTCCCTTTGAATAATGCAATAGCTTACGTTGTACGCAATTTAGAGTTTTAACACACCACGACCAATCAAGCAAGCCGTTATAAATAGTAATAACCAATTTATGAAATTTTATAAATTTTATTTTTTAAAATGGAATTTATTTTTAGATTCGTAATATCAAAATTATCTTAAGGTGAATTTTTGGTATTTTTCTGAAAACTTTCAATTTTTGATGAATAGTGGAAAACATTGCGTTATTGTTTAAAACCGACTTTTTATTTAAATAATTAATTATTTTATTTAAATTTATTTTAGGTAAAAATAGATATATAATACCTATATATGTTCAATTTAATTCATTAGGGTCATTTTATAATAATATTAGATATGTAAAATTTTATTGATTTTTTACTGTCTTTTACCCACCTTCTAGGCACATTTGCAAATTTGCATAAAACATAATTTTACCACTTCTATGAATTGAATTTCAAAAATCATAGAGACACGGTTTACATCAATAAGTAAAATGTGGTTCAATAAGATGAAAATAATTTTTGGTAAATAGTAAGTTTTGACTTTTATTTATCACGGTTAAAAGTAAATAGGGTAATTAAAGGTATAAAATGATTTTATAATTACCCTAAAGAATGTAATATTTATATTGGATAAGTTTATTTCGAGAAAAAAACCTTCAGAATAAAATATGATCCTTTGGGTCCACTTGGTTTAGATTAGGAAATTTATTATTATTTTATTTAAAGAAGAGTTAAAAGTGTTAAATTCAACTATTCATAACTAAAACATTTTTAATATAGGGGTAAAAATAAGATAAATTTCAACTATAAATATTCATTAGAAAGATAAAAATATTTCCTACATAATGATATTTTCTTTATAATTCTTAGACATTAAATAATTAAATTTATTTATGACATAATGATGATGCAGTAATTACCTTATTAATGAAAGATTAAAATAATTGATATTATAAAATCCAAATAAATGTAAATTGAGACTTTTGATGAATTCCATGAATTTTATAGGTTAATATGAAATTTTAGGGTTTATTAAATGATTTTTTTAAAAGTAATCAAGTTTTTAGGACTTTAAAAAAATCAAATACTAAATAGTGTCAAAATTGACATAAATAAGTTTTTATAATAAATACTATATTATTAATTGATATAATGTTACTAAAAATATAAGGTTCATCCAAAAGACTTTGATAAGGTTAGATATATCAATAATGAACCACTTGGGGTTCTCTTGGCAATTTATAGTAAGTTTATTATCCATATAATATAAAAATACAAGGAGACATGGTCAATGTGAAACTATTTAACTAAGAGTTAAATCTAAAAGATAAGGTTAATATGGTGACCTAAACCTATCTAAAACATATTTTTTGAGAGATTTTAGACCCATAACTACCTTATATTCTAAATAAATCCTTTTTTAGCCATTAGAAACTGAAAATGATTTTATTATAAAATAATATTTCATGCTTTACCTAAAGCGACCCCCACCCCTCTTATAAAAGGGAACTTCCCCTTCTCTCAAAATCCCACCTCCAAATCCATTTGTCTCATCCAACCCCTACCCAAATATCCTCCCAACTACCCTCAATTAATACTAAAGGAATTTCATTGATCCAAAAGGCAACCTAAGGATCCATTTTGATCAAATCAAAAGGAAGCACCTGAAGAAGAGGTAATTATTTCACCACCTTTTCAAGTTCTTTTATTCTTCCACTTCCTCTTTATTTGTTATTACCATACCAAAATAATAAATCTAGTAACTTATTCATACTTTGATGTTATTATAAATATGGTACAACCATATTCATTATTCTATCCATCCTATGAATGAAAAAGTCACCATATGTGTGTACGTACAACTTACCGTCTCCACGTCGTGGTGTAGTTTATTATTCAAACAATTCTTTATTTTGATGTGTATAATAATGAGTATAACTGATGTAAATATTAAATATAACATGTTAAGTATTATTTATATATGATATAACATCAAATTACATATTATTTCACCATCAATAGAATGGTATTGTCGCTCGTACGTATGTACATATTACCGTCTCCATGAACGTGAGAAGATTCATTCCCCATCGTAACCATTCAAGAATAAATTTAATTTTATGATTAAAAAAATAATGTTTAAAAACTTAATATAATTATGTATATGAATTAAATACATCCTATTCATAACAATCATGGCTTACATAACCAATCATATAAAGGAAAATGAATCAGTTAACACCCGAAACGATGATACTACTGAAATATTATTAACAAAGCAATATTAGAGGATCATATATGATATCAAATTTATGTATAAAGTTCTTTTATAATTTAATAACAATTATTTAACTATTATACAGGAGTTTAATGTACCCTCGATCAAGGAAAAGTACAAGGTAAGGGTTAATTATACAATATCTTCATTATTCGAGGTTGTTTATACGTGAGTATCTACTAGGACCTCTTTATCATCAACATCTGCGTTTCTTAAAATGTATTTCAAATTTTTTTTACTGTTTCCTAGAATATGGGTTAAATTAATTTATACCCTTGTTTTACTTTTTATGAGATGTTTATAAAGGAATATTTCTGTCATTTTCCAAACAAGGTCCTTTACGACCTTTTTGACAAAATTAAGGAAAGAATGTTTGTTAACTTATACGGAGAGTGATACTATTTTCCACCATTATAACATATTCAAAGATTACCTTACATGCTTATAAGAATATTTTCAAAATAAATGTTTTCTTTTAAAATTACTGGAATTTTAAGTGATTTTAAAATAGAAAGAGATATTTCTCTCAAATAGTTTTGATTTCATCTATGTAAACATCCTTTGTTGGATTTTACGCTTGTTTGAAGTTGATTTATTATGATACAATCTTCCATATTGTATTTAATGTTTTGTGATATGTTTAACTATAGATGTGATATTTTTATTCCATTCATGGTTTATGATTAAAGTATCAATATTTTATATCCTAGTTTTAATACGAATGTTTATGTCATGTTTCAACCTTTTCATATGAGAAACGCATTGGACTTAGTAAGTGATGGGTGGAGCCCTCTACAACTCCTCGATGCATCCGTAGGTCTCATGAGACAAACTAGTGTCTTGGCACAATGTCTTGAAAAAATCTTATTTTTAAGTCTTGGCATGAGGCCTTAACTATGTGGTTATGAAGTCTAGAATTATATATTCCATCATTATGAAATTGGCTATTGATATTGCATGTGATTATTCGAGTAGTAGAATATCCATGTACATAATTAAATGGAATTATTTGATTTATATTTTCTATATTATGCTGAAGTTTAATTTTAAAAGGTCAATGTTTTAGTCTTATAGATTTCCTTAAATGTTTATGCTTATTTATGAAAGTTTCCACTATATTGTTATCCTTAATGAGCATCTGAGATAACCCCTTTCTATGTTTTATTTTTCCCAAAATGTGAATAAGTATTTTATGGTTAACCTATAGGGATAGGCTAAGGGATATAAGTGTGTTTAAAGGGTACAAATTGTTGTTGTTGTTTTTATCTCATGATGTAATGTAAAACTTATGTTTGTATCTAGTACTTCCAAGGATACTAAACTGATCGGTATTTCAGGACTTGATCCCTTGTGATCATGTCAAATATTATGTAATAATGCACTGACTCTGGGTAACTAGGGTCAGGGTGTTACAATTGGAATTAGAGGAAGTTTAGTACAAACCTTGGAAGCCAGATTTAGAAAAACTCTGATTAGAGAACATTACCTGAAGATAGACTTTGAGGATTAGTATTGAAGAACTTCCTAGAATTTTGGTAATGTAGAGATTTTGTGAGTTTTCCAATAAATACATCCCTATATGGATATGATAAAGTAGAGGAGGCTCTGGCACAGATGTACCTAGGAGTGAAAACTCCAATAAGGAGTTTCAGGCTTGACCTGGGGTATCCCAGTACATGACAACGGGCCTTGCTGCACTCTTGGTTACAACAATCTTGGGGGATATGCTTAAGATAATTCACATTTTCTTTACAAACCATTATGAAGTATTTATGAGTATATACCTCCTCAAAGAAAACATTTTTATGATTATGGATTATATTCATAAACTTTTCAATTTATGTTAAGTGTTTTACAAGTTTGGAATTATGTATTTCGATTAATAAACTAATATAGTGGATGAAATTGTTTAGAAATGACACCTAGTAGAAGGAATGAAAACCATATCAACACACGTAATCCATGTATGGATTTCCCTCCTACTAAAGATAATTATAGTGGATATGGTGATGCAACTGGTACTGATCAGCTTATCACCATACTGGGACAACTCACTCAGGTTATGAATAATAACCTTACCCGTATAGAGCACCCTGATCCACAACGCGGAGGATCAATGTTAGACCACTTCATGAGGAAAAAACCACCAACATTAAATGGGACTAAAAATCTATTTTTAGCTGAGTAATGGATAAGTTCCTTACAAAAAAATATTTCATGCTTTGGGGAGTAGCGAAAGGGAAAAGGTTGTCATGGCAGTTTATCGCCTCATGAGAGATGCAGATCAATGGTGGTCATTAATTTAAAACAAAAAGGAGGATGAAGAAGTATCAAATATGGAATGGAAATATTTTAAATATATTTTCTTTGAAAAATATTTTCCTCGTGAACATCGATCAGATATGGAAAGACAATTTCTGAGTCTGAGGAAAAAGGAGGATGAGAATGTCGCAAAGTATGAGGCTAACTTTATAAGGTTAGAAAGGCATGAAATAGATTATATACATAACCCAAGGAGTAATATTGATCAATTCTTAGATGGGTTAAAACCATTTCTCCGTTGATCATTAGTCTCACAATCCTTCTCATCATACGAAGATATTGTCTCATGTGCTATCAATACAAAAAAGGAATTATCTAAGTCTTACGACTTTAAAGAAAAGAAAGAGAAGAAGAGATCTACTGAACACTTTGGAAATGGAAATAAGGGGAAGAAGGGAAAAGTTAAATATTCATCCTATAATAAATGTGGGAAGAAACACCCCGATACTTGCTTGAAGGAAATGAGAGTCTGTTATAAGTGTGGTAAAAAAGGCCACCAAGCTCGTGATTTCAAGGGAAAGAAAGTGGCTATCAATGTTGAATGCTACAATTGTAGAGAAAAGGGGAATTATGCAAACGAATGTCCTAATCTCCAAGGAAACTTACCTCAAAAAAGTCCAAGGGAGAAATGCCAAGCTTATGTGATGACTACTGCTAAGGTTGAAGCTCCGAATGACATGGTGGCAGATAATTTAATGGTTTACTCAAATTTAACCAATGCTTTATTTGATACTGTATCATCACATTATTTCATATCTTCCGAGTTTTCTAAGAAAATTAGATATTTCCAATTTTATTTAATAAGAAAGTTATCAGTCAATATTCCCAAGGGAAGTATCATTGCAACAATGTTTTGTGAATTAGTCCCCATTAGGGAATATAAATGTTGTTTATCTACTAATCTCATCGTCATTACCATAATTGAATTTGATATAATCCTTGGTATGGATTTGATTTCATGCCATGATGAGAAAATTTACTGTAAGAAGAAGGAGGTTACAATTTTCGATGATGATAAGGAGCACCTTATCTTTAGAGCAAAAACGTCACCACCTGATTCTTATCTAGATCCACTACCAGTAGCTCTACTAAATTCAATTATTGGGGAGGAAGAGAATGAAATAAATATGAGTGAGGAAAGTAATGTTCAAATAGAGGATTTACCTATTGTGAAAGAATATGTTGATGTGTTTTCATAGGATTTACCTGGACATCCTCGAGAGCGAGAAATTGAGTTTTCCATTGATTTAATTCCTGGTTCAAGGCCCATATCGAAGACCCCTTATAGAATTTCCACTATGGAATTAGTGGAACTAAAGAAAAAACTAGAAAAATTGAGTAATAAAGGATTTATTCTCCCTAGTGTTTCTCCATGGGGAGCCCCTGTTCTTTTTGTTAAGAAGAAAGATGGATCTATGAGGTTATGCATTGACTAAAGGGAGATCAATGCTATAAAAATAAAGAACAAGTATCCCATACCTCGCATTGATGATTTATTTCACCAACTTCATGGAGCTAAATATTTTTTAAAGATTGACCTTTGATCTAGATATCATTAGTTGTGTGTGAAGAAGGAAGAAATTCCGAAAATAGCATTTCAAACCAAGTATGAGCATTATGAGTTTACAGTAATGCCTTTAGGACTGACTAATGCACCCTCTATTTTCATGGATCTAATGAAGAGAGTTTTCAAAGAATATATTGATGACTTTGTAAAAGTATTTATTGATGATATCTTGGTTTACTCAAAAAGCTACGAAGATCATGAAAATCACTTGCGCACTATTCTGAAAACCCTCAAAAGAAATGAATAATATGGGAAGTTTAGCAAGTGTGAATTCCGAATTTAGGAGATTTATTTTCTTGGACATATTGTATCTAATGATGGAATCTTTGTTGATCCTTAAAAGACCAAGGCAATCCAAGAATGGCTAGCACTGACAAGTATAACTGAGGTACGCAGTTTTATTGGTTTATCAGGTTATTATCGGTTCTTCGTCCATAATTTTTCCTGATTGGCTAAACCATTAACCCAAATCACATGTAAAGGGGTTAAATTTGTTCGGAAAAAAGAGTATGAAGAATATTTTGAAGAACCGAAGAGAAGATAATGCTCCTATATTAAATCTACCATCGGGGAATGATGGGTTTGTTATTTATAATGATGCTTCAAATAAAGGACTTGGTTGTGTCCTTATGCAGAATGATAGAGTTATTACCTATGCATCACGACAACTAAAAATTCATGAACAAAACTATCCTACTCATGATATTGAGTTAGCATCTGTAATCTTTTCTTTGAAGATATGGAGACACTATCTCTATGGTGAAAAATGTGAGATATATACTGATCAAAAGAGTTTGAAGTAAATTTTTTCACAAAAAGAACTCAATATGAGGCAAAGGAGATGACTCGAACTACTCAAGGATTATGATTCCACTATACACTACCACCCGAGGAAGGAAAATAAGGTGGCAGATGCTTTGATAAGAAAGGATCATGGAGTTTTGAACAAGATAAGAGTTTAAAGGGATCATATTTTCATGGATCTAGTAAATATGGATATGAGAATAATCATTTAAGGTGAAACATCAAAACTTTTTCAAATGGTTGCCAAACCATATTTACTAGAAAGGACAAAAAGTTCTCAGACTGATGATGAGGAGTTTCAAAAGAAAATTAAAGCTGTGAATGATAGGAGATTGATTGACTTCGTATGTGAAGATGGAATTTTGAAATTTGGGAAAATACTTCATGTTCCTGATATTCCTGATCTAAAAAGAGAATTGTTGAATGATGCTGATAGCTCAAATTTCTCTATACACTGTAGTATCACTAAGATGTATAGATATTTGAAGGAACATTTTTGGTTGGACAACATGAAAAGGGATATTGCTGATTATGTGTCAAGATGTATAGTTTTTCAATAGGTAAAGGATAGAAGGAAACATCCTAGAGGAGGCATGAAACCTCTTCCCATACCTGAGTATAAATGGGATGATATTACGATGTATTTTTTCATGGGGATACCAAAGACTTCTAAAAGTAATGATGCAATATGGGTCATTGTTGATCGTCTTACCAAGTCAGCACATTTTCTTGATATAAGAGAAGATTTACCACTTGAACATTTAGAAAGACTATATATTAATGAAGTTGTAAGACTTCATGGAGTACCCCTATCGATTGTTTCTGATCGTGATCCCCATTTTACATCAAGATTCTAGAAAAGTCTTCAGAAGGCCCTAGATATTGAACTTCATTTGAGTACTGCCTACCACCCTCAAACTAATGGACAATCAAAATGAACTATTCAAACCTTAGAAGACATGTTGAGATCTTTCTCACTTTATTTTCAAGGTATGTGGGATCAATATTTACCTCTTGTATAAATTTCATATAACAATAGATTCCATTCAAGTATTCATATGGCACCATATGAAGAGTTATATGGAAAGAGATGTCACACACCAACTTGTTGGGATGATGTTGGTGAAAGGAAACTCGTAGGCCTAGAACTTGTTGAGGAAACAATGGAAAAGGTGAAGGTTATACAAACCCACATCAAAGAAGCTCAAAGTAGGAAAAATATCAATGTCGATAACTGAAGGAAGGATTTGGAATTTCAAGTAGGAGATCATGTTTTCTTGAAGGTATCTCCATGGAAGGGTGTTATACATTTCGGTAAGAAGGGTAAATTGAGTCCCAGGTATATCATACCTTTCGAAATTCTAGAACGAATTGGAGTTGTAGCTTATCGTTTAGAAATTCGGCCAAGTATCTCCAAAGTTCATGATGTGTTTGAGAAACCGAACAACTCTTCTGGTTAAAGTTCTATGGAGAAATCATAAGATGGGTGCATTGTGTGTTTTGGGCGGGTCGGTCCTGGACTGGGTTCCCTGACCGGCCCGTCGATGGTTGCTGCTTTTGGGTGTTTTTTTTATTTTTGGGTGGGTCTAGTCATGGACTGGGTTTCTTGTCAGGCTCGCTGGTTCTCACTTTTCCTTAAGTGATTTTTATAAAATAAAAAAAATGTTATTTGGATTTGGAAACAAATATTATATTATTAATTGATATAATTTTCCTAAAAATCTAAGGTTCAGACAAAGGACTTTAATAAGGTTAGATATATCAATAATGAACCACTTGGGGTTCTCTTGGTAGTTTATAGTAAGTTTATTAACCATATAATATAAAAATACAAGGAGACATTGTAAATGTCAAACTATTTAACTAATAGTTAAATCTAATAGATAAGATTAACATGGTGACCTAAACCTGTCTAAAACCTATTGGTTGAGATATTTTAGACCCATAACCACCTTATACTATAAATAAATCATTTTGGAGCCATTAGAAACCGAAAATGATTTTATTATAAAATAATATTTCAAGCTTTTCCTAAAGTGATCCTCACCTCTCTTATAAAAGGGCACTTCCCCTTCTCTCAAAATCACACCTTCAAAGCCATTTGGCTCGGCCAAAACCTACCTGAATATCCTTCCAACTACCCTCAATTAATCCTAGAGGCCTTACTTTGATCTGAAAACCAACCTAAGGATCCCTTTTGATCAAATCAAAAGGAAGCACCCGAAGAAGAGGTAATTATTTCACTACCTCTTTCAAGTTCTTTTCTTCTTCCACTTCCTCTTTATTTTTTATTACCATAACAAAATAATAACTCTAGTACCCTATACATACATTGATGTTATTATAAATACGGTACAACCATATTCATTAATCTATCCATACTATGAATGACAAAGTCACCATACATGCATACATACGACTTACCGTCTCCACATCGTGGTGTAATTTATTATTCAAACACTTCATTATTTGGATGGGTATAATAATGAGTATAACTGTAAGAACATGGATCTTATTTTTAGGTATGAATCTTGATTTCTGGTTGTTTTTGAAAAAAGAGGAGTTTCTGGAATTTTCTAGAGCACATGCCATTTACTTATAAGTACACGTCGTGTACTCGGTTTCCACAGGTGACCGTGTACTGGCTGGGTAATGGATGAGTACATGGCCACGTGTAGTGACTTGGAGACCACTTAAAGTGGAGGCTGAAAAAAGGTAAGTACATTCCATGTACATTTAAAATACACACCATATACTTTTTTTTCATTAAACAGACTGGGGTTGTGTCTAATCGATAGAAGCCTTTTTCTCTTCATCTGTCTCGTCCTGGAGCGACCGTACGATCACGAATCTTCTCTGATCCCCTAACTTGTCGTCCGTTCTCCAATTTGACCACCATCTATTGCATTGGAATCACATCGGTGAGTGATCTCTTCTTCTTGAACATCATCTCATATTTTCTCCTCTCACTCAGGTTATTCTCAGTTGAACATTTTTGACGTTTTTGTAGATATACCACGTTCTAGGTCGATCCAAGGGCTGATGCTGGAGTATATCGATCATACAATGCCGAGGTAGGTGGTGTGTGCCTTTATGTAGTTAGTCTTTGAGTTATATGTGTAAAATTTCCCAATACCCTTGTTTGAGGTATTGTGTGTTTATGGTCTTAGCCCTTTTATTTTCCTGCTATGCATAGTTTGATTGAATAGAGGTTAATTGTTGAGAATAGGGTTATCTTTGCTAAGATATGGATATTTTTCCCATGTTTTCTTATTTTGACCATTTGGTCTAGCCTTGCTTGTTAGGCTCCTCCTTTTCTTTCCATTCCTAGTATTGTTAGGATGGAGTGATTATTATCTAACATGCTATGATATGTTGTAGATTTTTTATCCAAGTAGTTCTTGAGGCTTACTTTGGCTGCTTGTTATCATTTGTGCACGATTACTTTACATGGGGTTGTGGGAACCTGGTGTAGTGAGACCATAGGGGAAATTGACGTTGAGGGCATTCCTATAGTGCCTGTTATATTTATTACGCTACAAGACCATAGGGGGGATTAATGTTGAATGCTCCCTCAGAGTGTCTATAGTTATGTTACAAGACCACAGAAGGAATTGACGTTGAGTGTTTCCTCATAGTTTCTGTAGTTTACCATTAAAAGACTATAGGGGGAATTGATGGTGAGTTCTTCCTCATAGAGTCTTTGATTACACATGATTAAAGGAGGAATTGATGGCGAGTGCTTCCTCATAGAGTCTTTGGTATATCTTTCCTTGTATTGTGAACCAAAGAGGTTAGGCTATGATAACTACCCATAGGGTTTCTTGTTTTAGTATTGGTTGATTAAATACTTAAAAGTAAATTTTTTTGAATGAAACTGTAGGATTGTTTACTTTTGAGTACTTTCGTGTTTACTGCTTCTTTTTTCTTATTTCCTGCCATATATATTCCCTGGCTGTTAGGCATAGATATTTGGATGGTTGCCTACTGGTATTTGTCTCACACCCTGTTTGGGTCATTATTTTGGTCCCAAATAGATTATATTGTTGCAAGTCTAGATAAGTGAAAGTGCCCTTCTACTTCAGGTACTTGATTGCTGCGGAGCTGGGGAGTATAGAACCAGGTTGAGGCTTGCGATACTGCTGGAGTTTATCTGTTTTCTTTTGTACTTTGGTTTAGTACTGTATTCCAACATTGTGATTTGTTTGTATGATTTCCTAGACATATGTACCATGCATCATTATATATATGTGTGCTCCAGTTGTTTATTTCTTTATTACTTCCGTTGTTTACCTATTTCATGTTTTACTGCTTCAACTATTGTTATCTGTTTTACTTACACTATGTTACTATGCCAATGAAGGCATAGTTTCCCCACTATCACACCCAAGGCCCTCAATACTACTCATTATCCTCTGGCATTCGGGGAAATTCACTTGAGGCCATGTGACCAACCAGGTACGGGGCACCTCTGTGTGGCTCCCGAAACCGGGATGTTACAAAGTGGTATCAGAGGAATTATTTTCTTCTTGACTTACTGTTTGGAGCCTATAGCCAGGGATAGGAAGAAATAGGTACTTGGTAATAAGCTGTGCCCGGGAGTAGCTAACCCGTGTACATGGAAAAGCCAATCTACCTTGTTATTTCAATTTTTCTGGTTTTTCAATTTTACAGTTGGTTTGATTTCACTGTTGGGTGATTCGCATGTTTTGTGTTGTTATCATTGATATTATTAGGGTTCTGTTTCTGTTGCAACCCGATGAGATGAGGGTATTCAATCTCATGCATCATATATGAACTTGCTAGAGATCACATGTCATGAATTCCTTCCATGCCATTTAGGGTGCGTTAGTGATTGCATGTTGTTGTGATATATGTAATGCTAGATATTCATGCTATTGTGATAGATCCCTTGATAGAATACCTACTTTAGATAGGGTATTGAATTTTGTAAGGTTTAGTTTAAATGAATGCCAAACATTGGTTCTTGAGGTGTTATAGGCCCTCATGGATCGAAATTTGGTGGATCATTGCCTTGTTTTTCTTGTATATGACATGTAAAAGATTCCAAGATTTGATTCACAAGGAATATGGGCCCTCATGGATAGGAATTTGGCACCTTAATGTTCGTTTTAGTGTTTTATGGATTCCTGAGTAGTTTCTGAGGCGTAATATCCGGAAGAACCTAGAATACACAGCGTGTAATGATGAATACACACCATGTGTCCTTCTGTTTGGGAAGGAACTATTTTTCTTAAGTACACGCCGTGTACTGTATGTACATGCCGTGTAGTCTCTAACCATGTCACTGGATGTGTGGGTAGAGACAAGGGGTTGGGGAAATCTTTGGGGGAACGCGCCATGTACCGGTTGAACATACCGTTTTGTGTAGACCATGGGTCCACCTGTGTGACTAACGACACAGATGGATACAACTTAAGTTATACACACCATGTCAATCCTCAACATGTCGTGTAGTGTAACCCATGTATCCAGCTGTGTAGCGAACAACATGGGTCGGTGAAATCTTTATAGTACACACCGTGTCTAAAACAAACACACCATGTAGAGTCATCCATGTAACCGGTCGTGTAACTAACAACATGAGTCAGTGAGGTTTATCTAGTACACACCGTATCTAGAACTAACAATCCATGCAACCTAGTTCTAGGAGAACTGTGTGGCTTAGCCATGTAGAAAAACTAGGGTATGGGAAGAGGATTCAAGTACATGCTGTGTGTTAGGACAACACATCATGTGTATGGGGTGCTACACGACCTGGGTTGGTAGAAGTACATGCCCATTTGAAGGCTTAAGGGAACACATTGTGTAGGAATTATACACGTCATGTATCCATGTTTTAAAAAACCTGAATTCTTTATTTCTCTTGTTCTATACTTACACTTCCAAGTTTCAGTCCCAATTAATCTTGATATAAGGTGTGCGTTTGACGTTGCAGAGTCATGCCACTGAGACATCCTCTGGTTGTTTTCTAGTTTCAGGGCAGTGATCAGACACCTGATATAGCTGATCAGGGACTACTAGTAGATCCTCCAGTTGTTCCAGTCTTGGAACCAGCCGTCATCCCGAATACAGGTGCCAAGGCATAGTTCTGAGAGGGATTTTTGAGGTTTATGCAGACCATCCAGGGAGCACCACCTCCTGCCTCGTCGATGGAATAATTGAAGCGGGAATTTCAATAGAATAATACTCCCAATTTCTCAAGGGATGGAGGACCTCATGCTGTAGAGTCATGGATACAAGCCATGCTGATGATCTTCAAGCATTTGGAGATGCCTCCAGAGAGGAGGGTCAATCTCGCTACGTATATACTTCGGGATTCCTCCAAGAGATGGTGGGATTTGATCTCAAAGGTGGGACACCAATAGGTCATGGATTGGGATGAGTTCCGGTGTGCCTTCTACAACTTTTTCTCCCTGAGACTTTGAGGGCCGATTGAGACCGAGAGTTCATGAGTTTGGAGTTGGGTACTCTTTCAGTCATGGAGTATTCTTATCACTTAACAGAGCTACAATGATTTACACCATTTCAAGGAGGTGATGAGTTATTCCTTTCACGAAAGTTTGAGGATGGTCTCAGGCAGGATATTCAGGCTCAGGTGAACATCTTCTAGTTGAATTCCATCACTTTTATAATCAACTAGGTGCTGATCAAGGAGCTCAACCTAAGTGATTCTAGAGCTATGAGCCAGCGTGGTTCCACATCTAGAGTTAGTGCTTCTACGGTTGATAAAAGGAAGCGCCAAAGGAAGTCTACACATAGAGATCTGAGTAGGTGGGATGCACCTTCAGGGAGCCAGGTGGTATGCTACTAGTGTGGGAAGGTCAGGTATATGAGGCCACACTGATCGAGAGACCTAGTGGAGTGCCGATATTGTGGCAAGATGGGGAATCTTCAGCACTTATATCATTTCTTCTCACCAGCAGCTAGTGACAGGGGTTCTTCTATGACTCCTCGTTCAGGAGAAAGACCACCAGTATCTCATCAGTCTGGGAACTGGAGTTTTTCTAGCCATTCAGGATGAGGTGGAGGTTGTAGCCATGGTATCCAGTCACCAAGATTTCAATGAAAATAGGGCGTATTAGCTCAGAGTGGTCTGGAAGGGTCATAGGGCCGAGGTGCTGGTAAGACTTTTTCAGTGGAGTAGAGCCAGCAGGAGCAGGATCCCAGACCCTCTACAATTCGAGGTATGATCCTAGTTGCCTCAGTTTTAGCTTCTTCTCTTTTTAATATAGGGGCTTCCCATATATTTATATTTTTTGCTTTTGTGGAGAGCCTTGGGATCTGTATCTTTTCTTCTGTTGATATCTTGATTCTAGACACTTCGTTGGGGACTAGAACGACTAGTGTACATCAGTGCAAGGAGTTAACTCTTGATATTTATAGATGTCACTTCTTTTGGTACCTCTATGTCTTATAAATGACAGGATATGACGTCATTCTCAGAATTTATTGGTTAGTTCCCTTCCAAGAAGTTATTGATTGCTATCTCCGTAGGGTGAGTTTCACATAACCAGAGGGAAATCGTTTCTTCATAAGGGAGAATGGGATGTCCATGCGAGCAGATCAGGACCTGAGCATCATGGTTTGGGAGGAGTTACAACCCATATTTCTAGTCTATATCAGTATGAACATGGGACTTCACAGATGGAATTTCCTCTAGTGGTGGATCGTTTTAGGGACATTTTCCAGAGGAATTTTCAGGTTTTACTCCAGAGCGAGAGGTATAATTTTCAATTGAGCTTGTTCCAGGAGCAACACCAATGTCCATTCATCCTTATAGGATGGCTACACCAGAGTTACAGGAGCTCAAGAAGCAGTTGGAGGAGTTGAAGGCAAAGGGTTTCATCCGACCTAGTACTTCTCCTTGGGGTTCGGCTATCTTGTTTTCGAAGAAGGTAGATGGTAGCCGTATACTTTGTGTGAATTATCAGAAGTTGAACTAGTTGACGGTCAAGAATCGATATCCCTTTCCAAGGATTAATGATCTCTTTGATCAACTTCTAGGATCCTGGGTGTTCTCGAATATTTAATTGAGATCCGGTTATCATCAGTTGCACGTTAGACCATCAGATGTACCTCTTACAACCTTTCAGAGTAGGTATGGTCTATATTATTATGTGGTTATGCCGTTCAGTCTCACAAAAGCGCCTGCAGTTTTCATGGAACTGATGAACCGAGTGTTCCATCCATACTTGGATTCTTTCATGGTGGTCTTTGTGGACGATATATTGATGTACTATCACACTTGACACAACCATGCCACACATCTTGAGATTATTTTGAGTACATTGAGAGAGCATCAGTTATATGCTAAGCTCTCAAAATGCCACTTTTGGATAGACCAAATTAACTTCTTGGGTCATGTTATCTCAAAGATAGGAGTATCAGTAGACCCATAGAAAGTGAGAGTAGTAGTTTACTGGGAGCATCCAAAGAACTTCTTTGAGGTAAAAAGTTTTCTAGGGTTGGCTAGATACTACAGACGTTTCATACAAGACTTTTCATGCTTAGTAGCACCACTAACGAGCCTGACTAAGAAGGGTGAAAAGTACTTGTGGTCAGATTCTTGTGAGTTATCCTTTCAGGAGTTGAAAGGGAGGTTGAATTTAGCACCGATACAAGTATTTACAGAGTTGAGAAAGAGTTATATTGTATACTGTGATGCATTAGGTATCGGGATGAGAGCAGTGCTTATGTAGGGGGAAGGGGTCATTGCGTACGGTTCTCGGCAGTTGAGGCCACATGAGAAGAAATACCCGATGCATGATCTCGAGTTGGCTGCTATTGTTCATGCTTTACAATGTTGGAGACACTATCTTCTGGAGATAATTTTGTGGTTTTCACCGACCATAAAAGTCTCAAGTATATATTCACTCATCATGACCTGAATTTGAGATAGTAAAGGTGGGTTGGGTAAATTCAGTCTTTTGACTTTGAGATTGCCTATACACCTGGGAAAGGCAATGCTATGGCTGATGCATTGAGCAGGAGGACTCAGATACAGGCAGTTCAAGAGGCCAGCAGTGAGTGAAATCTTATGGCTCTATTCTCTAAAATTCATTTGGAGGTGCACAAAAGATAGGGGTAGACATTTATTTCTTCTGTGGTTGTTACCTCTACTCTACTTGATTGGGTGTGAATGAGGAAACTATTAGATTCTGAAGGCCTAGTCCTACGAGAGAGTGTTTCAGGAGAGGACCATATTCCTAGATGGACCATAGGCGAGGATGATATATTGATTTTTCATGGGTGTGTATGGGTGTTAACAAACATACGCGAGGAGATGATGTAGGTCTTTCATTCCTCAGTTTGGGCAATTCATCCTGGTGTCACCAAGATGTATCAAGATCTACACCATCATTTTTTGTGGCCAGGTATGAAGAGAGATGTTTCTGGTTTTGTGATGAGGTGTTCCACCTATTGGCAGGTGAAGGCAGAGCATCAGTGACCAGTAGGGCTTTTGTAGCAGTTACCCATTACTGAGTGGAAGTGGAAAGATGTCGCGTTGGACTTCGTGATAGGTTTATCGAGTTCTCCTCGAGGGAATGATGCAGTATGGGTTGTCATTGACAAACTCACAAAGGTTTCTCACTTATTTCCAATCAAGGATACCTTTAGTGTTGATGAGCTGGGATGGTTGTACATCTGAGAGATTTTATGTATACATGGGGTTCCACACTCTATTGTTTTAGACAGGGACACACGTTTTACTTCTTGGGTCAGGAAAGGGCTATAGAGGGCTTTAGGTACACAAGTACTTTTGAGTACAACTTACCACCCCCATACAGATGGTCAATCTGAGCATATGATTCAGGTGCTTGAGGACATTCTTCGAGCATGCATCCTGGATTTTAGAGGTTCTTGGGAGAAGCACACACCTCTTTTGGATTTTTCCTACAATAGTAGTTTTCAAGAAACTATTTAGATGTCACCTTATGGGGATTTGTACGGTAGGCCATACCGATCACCCTTATGCTAGCAAGAGGCAGGAGAGGCAGCTATGATGGGACCTCGTCTTGTCTAGGAGACCACATAGTAGATAGAGTTGATTTGGAAGAGGATGAATACTGCACAGTCATGACAAAAGGCTTATGCTGATCAACAGGGAGGACCTCTGGAGTTCGAGGTTGGAGATCAGGTTTTCCTGCATGTCACACTGAGGTTGGGACATAGGAGGATTATGAGATAGGGTAAGCTTTCACTGAGGCACGTTGGGCCATTTGAGGTGTTGGAGAGAGTTGGGCCGGTTGCCTATCGGTTTCAGTTACCTCATAGGTACCAAGCTATGAATGATGTCTTCCACATTTCTCAGCTTCAATGTTACTTCTCAGACCTGTATCATGTTTTCCAACCCGAGGAGGTTGAGCTTGAAGTGGACGCATCTTTCGAGGAGCATCCTAACTGGATTGTTGATCTAAGTGCGAAGGTTCTCCATTGCTGTTCTTTTCCTCTGGTACGAGTGTTGTGACAGCATGGGTTAGTATATGATGAGACTTGGGAGAGGGATACTGATGTAAAATTGAGGTGGCCGGAGCTGTTCGAGGATTCTTATTCTATGTCGCCTAGATAGGGAAATTCAGGGACAAATTTCTTTAATGGGAGAAGTTTTTAAGAAACTAGATATTCTTTTCAAGTATAAATCTTGATTTCTGGTTGTTTTTGAGAAAAGAGGAGTTTCTGGAAATTTCTGGACTACACACCGTGTACTAATAAGTACACACCGAGTACTCAGTTGTCGTGGGTGACCGTGTACTAGCTGGGTAACGACCTAGTACATGGCCATGTATGGTGACCTGGAGACCGCCTAAAGCTGAGGCCAAAAAAAGTAAAGTACATGCCATGTTTATTTAAAATACATCCCATGTACTTTTTTTTCATTAAATGGACCGGGGTCGCATCTACTTGACAAAATCTTTTTTCTCTTCGTCCGTCTCATCCAGGAGTGACCGTACGGTCGTGGATCTTTTCCTAGCCCCCAACTCGCCATCTGTTCTCCGATTCAACCACAGTCGATTGCATTGGAATCACATCGGTGAGTGCTCCCTTCTTCTTGAACATCATCTCATATTTTATCCTCTCTCTCAAGTTAACCTCAGTTGAATGTTTTTGACGTTTTTGTAGATCTACTGCATTCTAGGTCGATCCAAGGTCCGACGCTGGAGTATAACGATCATACAACTCTGAGGTAGGTGTTTTTTTCCTTTCCGTAGTTATTCTTTGAGTTATATGTGAAAAAGTGCCCAATACCCTTGTTCGGGGTATTGTGTGTTTATGGTTTTAGCCCTTTTATTTGCCTGATTTGATTAGTATGATTGGATAGAGGCTAATTGTTGAGAATAGTGTTATCTTTGCTAAGCTATGGATGTTTTTACTATGTTTTCTTGTTTTGACCGTTTGGTCTAGCCCAACCTGTTAGGCTGCTAATTTGCTTTCCATGCCTAGTATTGTTAGGATGGAGTGATTATTATCTAACATGCTATGATCTGATGTAGATTGTTTAGCCAAGTAGTTCTTGAGGTTTACTTTGGATGGTTGTTATCATTTGTGCACGATTACTTTACACGGGGCTGCAGGAACCTGGTGTACTGAGACTATAGGGGAAATTGACGTTGAGGGCTTTCCCAAAGTGTCTGTTATAATTATTACACTGCGAGACCACAGAGGAGATTAACATTGAGTGCTCTCTCAGAGTATCTATAGTTACGTTACGATACTATAGGAGGAATTGACGTTGAGTTCTTCCTCAAAGTGTCTGTAGTTTACTGTTAAAAGACTATAGGGGGAATTGATGGTGAGTGCTTCCTCGGAGAGTCTTTGATTACACATGACTAAAGGGGGAATTGATGGTGAGTTCTTTAGAGAGTCTTTGGTATATCTTTCCTTGTATTGTGAACCAGATGTGTTAGGATATGAGAACTACCCAGAGGGTTATTGTTTTTGTGTTGGTTGATTAAATACTTGAAAGTAAATGTTTGTGAATGAAACTGTAGGATTGTTTACTTTTGAGTACTTCCTTCTTTACTGCTTCTTTTTGCTTATTTCCTGCCATATATATTCATTAACTATTAGGCACAGATCTTTGGGTGGTTGCCTACTGGGATTCGTCTCACACCCTATTTGGGTCAATCTTTTGGGCCCAAACAGATTATATTGTTGCAGGTCTAGATAAGGGAAAGCGCCCTTCTACTTCAGGTACCTGATCGCTGCAGAGTTGGGGAGCATGAGACCAAGTTGAGGCTTGCGATTCTGCGAGAGTTTATCTATTTTATTTTTTACTTTGGTTTAGTACTATATTCCAACATTGTGATTTGTTTGGATTCTTTCCTAGACATATGTACAATGCATCATTATATATATATATATGTGTGTGTGTGTGTGTTTCAGTGGTTTATTTCTTTATTATTTCCGCTGTTTACCTATTGCGTATTTTACTGCTTCCGCTATTGTTATCTGTTTTACTTCAACTGTGTTACTCTGCCAATGAGGTCATAGTTTCCCCACTATCACACCCAAGGCCCTTGCTGCTAGTCGGAAGCCTCTGGCGTTTGGGGAAATACGCTTGAGGCCATGTGACCAACCAGGTATGGGGTGCCTCTAGGTGGCTCCCAGAACCAGGATGTTACAATAACTGATGTAAATAATAAATATAACATGTTAAAGATTCTGTATATATTATATACCATCCATGTAACACCCCAAGATTTTATGAGATATATTATTTTTAATTTCTTTGATGTATTCTATTATAAAATACACCAAGATTAGCTTGTACTATACGCAACACCGTATTAGCTTGCAGTATACGCAACACCAAACAGAGCTTTCACTACACACAGCCCTCACATGACTTTCATTACACCCAATCCAGACCTTCTTCGATAGCGTGTGTAGTACGCAATACCAAGTTTCACTAAACGAGATATTATTATAATATTATTATGAATTAGCCGTTATGAATAGTAATACCCACTTTTTAAAATTTTATAAATTTTATATTTCAAAATGGAATTTATTTTTGGATTCAGAATATCGAAATTAGCCTAGGGTGAATTTTTGGTATTTTTCTGAAAACATTCAATTTTTGATGAATAGTGAAAACACTCGGTTACTATTTAAAAACCGACTTTTTATTTAAATAATTATTTATTTTATTTAAATTTATTTTAGGTCAAAATTGATATATAATACCTATATAAGTTCAATGTAATTCATTGGAGTCATTCTATAATAATTTTAGATATATAAAAATTTTATTGAACTTTTCACCGTCTTTTACCTACCTCCTAGGAGCTTTTTTCAAACTTACATAAAACTTAATTTTACCACTTCTGTGAGTGTAATTTCAAAAATCCGAGATACATGGTTAATATCAAGGACAAAAATTTGGTTCAATAAGATAAAAATAATTTTTGGTGAATAGTAACTTTTTACTTTTATTTACAACGGTTAAAAGTAAATAGGGTAATTAAGGGTAAAAATGATATTATTATTACCCCAACACATGTCCTAATTCTATTGGATAAGTGTAATTCAACCAAAAAAAACCTTAGGAATAAAATATTTTCCTTTAGGTCCACTTGGATTAGATTAGGGCATTTATTATTATTTTATTTAAATAAGAGTTAAAATAGTTAAAATCAAAGTTTAATAACAAAAACATTTTTAATATAGGGTTATACATAAGATGAATTCTACTATAAATATTAATTAGAAAGCTAAAAATATTTCCTACATAATGGTATTTTATTTATAATTTTTAAACTTTAAATAATTTAATTTATTTATGACACAATGATGATGCAGTAATTACCTTATTAGTGAAATATTAACATAATTGATGTTATAAATACCCAAATAAATGTAATTTGAGACTTTTTATAAATTAAAATAATTTTTAGGTTAATATGACATGTTATTATGGATTAAGTTAACTTTTTTTGAACTAATCATGATGTTATGATTTTCACAAAAATCAATTACCAAATAGTGTCAAAATTGACATAAAATAGTTTTTAAAACAAATATTATATTATTAATTGTTATTTTATTCCTAAAAATCTAAGGTTCGGAAAAATGACTTAGATAAGGATATATATACTAATAATGAACCACTTGGGGTTCTTTTGGCTTTTTATAGTAAGTTTATTAACCATATAGTGTAAGAAAACAAGAAGACATAGTAAAAGTTAAATTATTTAACTTAGAGTTAAATCTAAATGATAAGGTTAAAATAGTAACCTAAACTTGTCTAAAACCTATTGTTTGAGATTATTTCGACCCTTACTAACCTTAGCTTCGAAATAAATCAGTTTGGAGCTATTAAAAACCAAATACGACTTTATTATAAAATAATATTTTAAGTTTTTCCTAAGGCGCCCCTCTCCTCCCTTATAAAAAGGCACCACTTCCCTCTTCTCTTCACACCCTTTTGAGCCTTGAAGCTCGTCCAAACCCTACAAATTCATTTTCTCAACCTATCTAGTTACATAATAGAGGTTCTGGTCTTTTCAAAAGACCAACTCTAGTGCCCTAAGAAGAATTTTAAAGGAGGTGTGTCGTGGAAGAGGTAATCTCTTCTACCGACTCTTTCAAGTTTCTTTCTTCTTCTACTTCTTCTTATTTAGTTGTTTCATTATAAAGTAATAACATAAGTATTAATTATATACTGATATGTTATTATAAATATGAAACAACCCTATTTCACCTTCTATCCATCCTATGGAAAACGAAATCACCGCGCGTGCGTACGTACGGAATACCGTCTCCACACCGTGGTGTAATCAGTTTTTCCACCACCACCTTACTTGGATGGGTAAAATGGTGTAAAGAATAACTATATATAATTATTATAAAATCATAATGATTCTATGATATTATATCATCCACTCCAATACCATTAAATAAATATGGGAACGATATCATCGCTCGTGCATACGTACGGATTACCTTCTCCACGACACGATGAGATTCATTTTCCATGTTAACAATTCAAGAATGATTATAAAGTATATATAATAAGTAATCATGAAATATATGAATTAATAATTCTACTATATTTATGTATATATATATATGTATGTAAACTACTTAATTACATTCAATTCAATAAGGAAATGAAAAATAGGGTTCATGCATACGTACGACCTACCGTCTCCTTGAACGGTGTATTTCATTTCATTCATCTTTCTATTATATATATATAATGAATATATATGATATATAAATCATGATTTACATTCTGTAAGTAAGTAAATAATGATATAAGTAATAATAGTATCATGAACAATAAGTCCAAACATGTACAACAAATGAAATGAATATTACCCCAAACGTTGCTTTAACAAGGAATTAACAAATGAACAGATAATATAAATACATAAGTGAAACATATATGATATCATAAATATTATTATGTTTCTGTTACAAGTTAATAATATGTTTAAACCCACTATATAGGAGTCTCGGACACATATGGAAGAAATAGGACATAAGGTAAGGGATAACTATTCCAATCTCGTTCTTATCTGAGATTGTTATTCGTAAGTATTTACTGGGGTTATTGTTATCATCCATGCCCATGTTTTCTAAAAATGTTTTCATGTATTTTTAATGTCCTTTTTACTCATTTTTTAAATTTACCACATGTTATGAAAGGAATCTTACTTTTGTTTACCACACGGTGAACTTTTTGACTTTTCTGACAAAAGTACGAGAAGAATGTTATTTTTAACTTATACGGCGTGAACGGATTTTTATGGTTTCATAACGCCTCATTTTCATGAATCTTAATCTACAATATTTTATGACTATTTTCAAAAAAATACTTTTCTTTTAAAATTTCATGGAATTTTGTAAAAAGAAAATAATTTTGAAGAAGAAAAGATATTTTCCTCAAGAATTAATTTCAAGTGTTTTATCAAAACCATTTTCCATCTAAGATGAAATTATTTCATATGTGTATGTTTCAAGTATAATGTATCTATGATTTAAATGGTTTCACTTTTCTTGTGATGAAATGATATCCATTTTTTTATATGGATTATGTTATGATGGGATGATGTTTATGAAACCCATTTTTATTCTTTGGGTTATGATGAATGATTTATGTTTATGTTGTGGCAAAAGTAAGAATGATTTCATTATGAGATGTGTGGGACCTATATCTCCCTCCAATGCATTGGGTAAAGATTTATATCTCATTATATAGAAATGGATGGAACAGTAAGTTAATCCGGTTCAGTGATACAGGACTGAAACAAGGAGTGAACTCAATTCAGAAAGGGACTTTGTCCACTAGGATGGTCTTGGCAGCAATGCCTTGGATACTATAGAAATCATATCATGTGATTAATGGTTTTCCACAATTACATGTTTTATTCCCATTCCATTTTATCATGAATGATGTTCCTTTTTGATATATGCCTTACATACTTCCAAGATTTATGTCTTTTCTCAAGATTTTGATGTTTAGATTTTATGTTCAAGTTTTTTCATTCAAATGTTTATGGATTGTTTTATGTTCTCCATGTTTACCCTTACTGAGCATTTGAGCTCACCCTTTTCATGTTTTCTTTTACACAGGATATAAAGAAAGGTTTTAGGTAAGGAAACCAAAGGGGGAAGATCTTTATGGTAGATGTTGAAGATCTTTCACCATGATTAGAAGATTACGTTCCAAGTTTCCAAAGACACTAAACTAATACGGTCTTTGGGCGTCTGTTTTTTTCATGTATTAAGTATTCTGAAAAAGTAATGTAATTTCCATGTACGTCAAGCTTTGGGTCTCTACATTTGGTATCAGAGGAAAGGTTTAGTTAACCTTTGTAAACTAGGATGCGAAAAATTTAGTGAGATCCCTAGATATATTTCTAAGGTATGTCTAGGGATGTCCCTAAGGTTAAGTATAAGTATAGGTTGTAGTCCTAGAATTACGGTAACGATCTTATAATTAAACCTAAGATGTTAGATATTGAAGGTACTCCCCATTTATTATGTTGTTTTCCCTATCATGATTTTTTCCTCTCACACTATTCTTTTTGGGTTTTAGACGATGGATGAAAACCGAAGAAACTGTGTTGATCAATGTAATGGACAATGCAATGATTGTCCTCCTGTACAAACCAATGTCATGGGAGATGGAGTGAAAAATATTATTGCAATACTTACACAAGCTATGAATCATTCTGGACTTCCAAATGAGCAGAGAAGGGAACAATATTCTATTGATTCCTTCATGAGGCAACATCCACCTTCTTTCAGTGGGTCTTCTGATCCACTTGTTGCTAAACAATGGATCAGTACCATTGAAAAGATATTTTCTATACTTTGCTATTCGAAACATGAAAAATTAATTCTGGCTATTTAACGTTTATAAGGTGAAGCATATTAATGGTGGACTCTAATTAAGAATACAATGCCCCAAGATGAAATTGAATCCATGGAATGGGACAAGTTTAAGAGATTGTTTTTCAGTAAGTACTTCCCTTGTATTCTTCAAACAAAGATGGAAAAGGAGTTCCTTGAGCTTAAGCAGACGGATGATTAATCTGTTGGTATATACGAAGCGAATTTTAAAATACTTGCAAGGTATGCATCTGGCTTTATCATCCTACCTGAAAGTAAAGTTGATCGATTCTTCAATGGCTTAAAACCAAGTCTTCGAAGGGCATTAACTATAAGAGACTTCAATAGCTGTGAAGAAATTGTGAGTTGTGTTATCAATGTGGAACTATAAGTTGGTGTAACATATCCATATCATGGTTTTGACAAGAAATGAAAGATGGAGTTCAAGGAGAAATCTCAGAATAATGGTGAAAAGCAAATGAATGTTTCTTTATGCTCAAAGTGTGGAAAGAAGCATGGTGGAGATTGTCTTAAAGGGACTAGAAAATGTTTTAAGTGTGGAAAAGAAGGTCATCGAGTAGCTGAGTGTCGAAGTAATGGAAAAAGGGTTGCTAATTATGTGAATAAAGAAAAGACTGTTGAGAACGTACCACCAACACTTCAATGCTTCAAGTGCAAGGAAATGGGGCATTATGATAACCAATGCCCTAATCCAAGGGTTAATGATGATCAACGTGAGAAACCTCTTAAGGAAAAGGATAAAGGGAAGTCACATGTGATCACTATTTGTGATGTTGAGTATGACAATGATGTTGTGTAATGATTAAGTGTTTATGTAATGAGATTTCAAAATAGTATCATGGAATCTCATTTATGGTATCCTGGAATTTTGGAATATCTATGTATTGGTTTTCAATAATTATATGGTACAGGTAACCATGAAAAGTGATTGAAATATTTTTGGAAAGAAGATGATATGTGCATAATGAATGGATAAAGGGAAAATGAAATGAGCTCATAACTGATATCCTGGTTTGAGTATATAGGAATTTTGGGATTTTGGTATGTGGAAAGATTTAACTTTTGACTGCATTAATATTTTCACTAAGGTTCAATGGGTATTAATTTTTCAAGAGAATACATTATTAAGGTATTCACATGTTTGAAATGTGACCAACAAGATATATCGTATGATATATGGGGGATAAATGATGGTATTCACATGCTTAGTAGATGACATTTCTAGTAATTGTTTTCTTTATACTATGAGCTTGGAAAAACTTATTTTAGATAAGCCTAAAGATTGGAATGGATTATGTTGGACATAAGTTAGCATTGTTTAAGGATAGAACCTTTTTTTGATATTATTGATGGGATGTTATAATAATGTAGTTTTAGAAAGAGGAAAACCTACAGGACGAGCGACAACCCATCGCATCGGACAAGGCTGTGGGAATCAAACCCACAACCAAAGTGCGACATGCCTTTATCACCTACCACTGGCCTACAGAATGTCCCAGGTTTGTAGGAACTAGTTTTATTTTATTAAGAAGTATGATAGATGAATTATAAGTCCATTTTTGGAATCATATATGATTAATCTCACCATAGATGGACTTATGTATATTTAATAACCTTTTTGTGATAGAAATAGATGGGATGACTTATCATTCTATCGCTTGATCTGCTAACACTTCATGAATGAAAAATTCAACTTCATTTATTTAAATAGAGATGAAGTGGAAATTGTTCATGGAATGACCAACTATGATATTACACTAAAATCAAGTAAGTATTTCTCCTTATGTAAAAGTTCATCAATGTTAGGGAAATGATCTTGGAAACCAAAAATGTTGTCCTAGTGATCTCATATCTGATGAATCAGATGGTACCTTTGATCACAAATTTATGGCTTTGCGATTGTTGGCTTTTTCATAGCCATGTTATCTACCACTCTCCATTAGAACTTGACGGTTAGATTTCTCTTCCATATTCATATTTTCACCTATATAATCCTATGTGGGAACCTAAGTGATGAGTTACTTTGGGTATCCGTTTAGTTTCTAACATTAATTTTTAAAATGATGATTTACTTTTCCTATTTACGATGTGGGTTTCTATGAATGAAACTTTCAAGTAGTAAACGATTTATAACCTTGATGAATTTCTTGGGCGAAATTCATTGTAAGGGGGGTAGAATGTAACACCCTGAGATTTTATGAGATATATTATTTTTAATTTCTTTGATGTATTCTATTATAAACTACACCAAGATTAGCTTGAACTATACGCAACACCGTATTATCTTGTAGTATACGCAACACCAAACAGAGCTTTCACTACACGCAACCCTGACTTGGCTTGTATTACACGCAATCAAGACCTTCTTTGATAGCGTCAGTAGTACGCAATACCAAGTTTCACTAAACGAGATATTATTATAAGATTATTATGAATTAGCCGTTATGAATAGTAATACCCACTTTTTGAAATTTTATAAATTTTATCTTTCAAAATGGACTTCATTTTTGGATTCAGAATATCGAAATTAGCCTAGGGTGAATTTTTGGTATTTTTCTGAAAACTTTCAATTTTTGATGAATAGTGAAAACACTGGGTTACTATTTAAAAACCGACTTTTTATTTAGATAATTATTTATTTTATTTAAATTTATTTTAGGTAAAAATTGATATATAATACCTATATAAGTTCAATGTAAATAATTGGAGTTATTTTATAAAAAATGTAGATATATAAAAATTTTATTGAACTTTTCACCGTCTTTTACCCACCTCCTAAAAGGTTTTTGCAAACTTACATAAAACTTAATTTTACCACTTCTGTGAGTGGAATTTCGAAAATCCGAGAGACATGGTTAATATTAAGGAGTAAAATGTGGTTCAATAAGATAAAAGTAATTTTTGGTGAATAATAACTTTTTACTTTTATTTACCACGGTTAAAAGTAAATAGGGTAATTAAGGGTAAAAATGATATTATTATTACCCTAAAACATGTCTTAATTCTATTGGATAAGTGTAATTCAACCAAAAACAACCTTAGGAATAAAATATTCTCCTTTAGGTCCACTTGGATTAGATTAGGACATTTATTATTATTTTATTTAAAGAAGAGTTAAAATAGTTAAAATCAAAGTTTAATAACAAAAACATTTTTAATATAGGGTTATACATAAGATAAATTCTACTATAAATATTAATTAGAAATACAAAAATATTTCCTACATAATGGTATTTTATTTATAATTTTTAAACTTTAAATAATTTAATTTATTTATGACATAATGATGTTGCAGTAATTACCTTATTAATGAAATATTAACATAATTGATGTTATAAATATCCAAATAAATGTAATTTGAGACTTTTTATAAATTCCAATAATTTTTTAGGTTAATATGAAATGTTAGTATTGATTAATTTAACGTTTTTGTAACTAATCATGATGTTATGATTTTCACAAAAATCAATTACCAAATAGTGTCAAAATTGACATAAAATAGTTTTTAAAACAAATATTATATTATTAATTGTTATTTTATTCCTAAAAATCTAATGTTTGGAAAAGTGACTTAGATAAGGATATATATATTAATAATAAACCACTTGGGGTTCTTTTGGCTTGTTATAGTAAGTTTATTAACCATATAGTTTAAGAAAACAAGAAGACACAGTAAAAGTTAAATTATTTAACTTAGAGTTAAATCTAAATGATAAGGTTACAATAGTAACCGAAACTTTTCTAAAACCTATTGGTTGAGATTATTTCGACCCTTCACCACCTTAGCTTCTAAATAAATCAGTTTGGAGCTATTAAAAACCGAATATGACTTTATTATAAAATAATATTTTAAGTTTTTCCTAAGGCGCCCCTCTCATCCTTTATAAAAGGGCACCCCTTCCCTCTTCTCTTCACACCCTTTTTAACCTTGAAGCTCAGCCAAAACCTGCCAATTCCTCTTCTAAGCCTCTCTAGTTACATCATAGAGGTTCTGGTATTCTCAAAAGACCAAATATAGTACCCTAAGAATAATTTTAAAGGAGGTGTGTCGAGGAAGATGTAATCTCTTCTACCGACTCTTTCATGTTTCTTTCTTCTTCTACTTCTTCTTCTTTAGTTGTTTAATTATAAATTAATAACATAAGTATTACTTATATACTTATATTTTATTATAAATATGAAACAACCCTATTTCACTTTCTATCCATCCTATGGAAAACGAAATCACAGCGCGTGCGTACGTACAAAATACAGTCTCCACGCCGTGGTGTAATCAGTTTTTCCACCACCGCCTTACTTGGATGGGTATAATGGTGTAAAGAATAACTATATATAATTATTATAAAATCGTACTGATTCTATGATATTATATCATCCACTCCAATACCATTAAATAAATATGGGAACGATATCATCGCTCGTGCGTACGTACAGATTACCGTCTCCACGACGTGATGAGATTCATTTTCCATGTTAACAATTCAAGAATGATTATAAAGTATATATAATAATTAATCATGAAATATATAACATAATAATTCTACTGGATTTATTTATATATATATATATATTTATGTAATCTACTTAATTACATTCAATTCAATAAGGAAATGAAAAACAGCATTCATGCGTACGTACGGCCTACCATCTCCATGAACGGTGTATTTCATTTCATTCATCTATCTATTATATACATATATAATGAATATATATGATATATAAATCATTATTTACATTCTGTAAGTAAGTAAATCATGATATAAGTAATAATAGTATCGTGAACAACAAGTCCAAACACGTACAACAAATGAAAAGAATATTACCCCAAACGTTGCTTTAACCTGGAATTAACAAATGAACGGGTAATATAAATACATAAGTGAACCATATATGATATCATAAATATTATTATGGTTATTTTACAAGTTAATAATATGTTTAAACCCACTATACAAGAGTCTCAGACACATACGGAAGAAATTGGACATAAAGTAAGGGATAATTATTCCAATCTCGTTCTTATCCGAGATTGTTATTTGTAAGTATTTACTGGGGTTATTGTTATCATCCATGCCCATGTTTTCTAAAAATGTTTTCATGTATTTTTAAAGTCCTTTTTACCCATTTTTTAAATTTACCACATGTTATGAAAGGAATATTACCTTTGTTTACCACATGGGGAACTTTTTGACTTTTCTGACAAAAGTACGAGAAGAATATTATTTTTAACTTATACGGCATGAACGGATTTTTACGGTTTCATAACGCCTCATTTTCATGAATCTTAATCTAAAATATTTTATGAATATTTTCAAAAAAATACTTTTCTTTTAAAATTTCATGGAATTTTGTAAAAATAAAATTATTTTGAAGAAGAAAAGATATTTTCCTCAAGAATTCATTTCAAGTGTTTTATAAAAACCATTTTACATCTAAGACGAAATTATTTCATATGTGTATATTTAAAGTATAATGTCTCTTTGATTTACATGGTTTCAATTTTCTTGTGATGAAACTATATCCATTTGTTTTATATGGATTATGTTATGATGGGATGATTTTTATAAAACCCATTTTTATTATTTTGGTTATGATGAAAGATTTATGTTTATGTTGTGGCACAAGTAAGAATGATTTCATTAGGAGATGGGTGGGACCTATATCTCCCTCCAATGCATTGGGTAAATATTTATATCTCATGATATAGACATGGCTGGAATGGTAAGTTAATCCGGTTTAGTGGTACATGACTGAAATGAGGAGTGAACTTGATTCAGAAAGGGACTTTGTCCACTAGGATGGTCATGGCAGCAATGCCTTGGCTACTATGGAAATCATATCATGTTCTTAAGGGTTTTCCACAATTACATGTTTTATTCCCATGCCATTTTATCATTAATCATGTTCCTTTATGATATATGCCTTACGTACTTCCAAGATTTATGTCTTTGCTCGAGATTTTGATGTTTAGATTTTATGTTCAAGTTTTTGCATTCAAATGTTTATGGATTGTTTTATGTTCTCTATGTTTACCCTTACTGAGCATTTGAGCTCACCCTTTTTATGTTTTCTTTTCCCCATGATATAAAGAAATGTTTTAGGTAAGGAAACCAAAGGGGGAAGATCTTTATGGGAGATGTTGAAGATCTTTCACCATGATTAGAAGATTACTTTCCGAGTTTCCAAAGACACTAAACTAATACGGTCTTTGGGCATCTATTTTTTTTTATGTATCAAGTATTCCAAAAAAGTTATGTAATGTCCATGTATGTCAAGCTTTGGGTCTCTACAGTTGGTATCAGAGGAAAGGTTTAGTTAACTTTTGGAAACTAGGATGTGAAAAATTTAGTGAGATCCCTAGAGATATTTCTAAGGTATGTCTAGGGATGTCCCTAAGGTTAAGTATAAGTATAGGTTGTAGTCCTAGAATTACGGTAACAATCTTAGAATTAAACCTAAGATGTTATATATTGAAGGTACTCCCACTTTATTATGTTGTTTACCCTAGCATGATTTTTTCCTCTCACACTATTCTTTTTGGGTTTTAGACGATGGCTGGAAAATGAAGGAACCGTGTTGATCAATGTAATGGACAATGCAATGATTGTCCTCCTGTAAAAACTAATGTCATGGGAGATGGAGTGAAAAATATTATTTCTATACTTACACAAGCTATGAATCATTCTGGACTTCCAAATGAGCAGAGAAGGGAACAATATTCTATTGAGTCCTTCATGAGGCAACGTCCACCTTCTTTCAGTGGGTCTTCTGATCCACTTATTGCTAAACAATGGATCAGTACCATTGAAAATATATTTTCTATACTTTTCTATTTAGAACATGAAAAAGTCATTCTATCTATTTAACATTTAGAAGGTGAAGCAGATCAATGGTGGAATCTAATTAATAATATAAGCCCCCAAGATGAAATTGAATCCATGGAATGAGATGAGTTTAAGAGCTTGTTTTTCTGTAAGTACTTCCCTCGTATTCTTCAAACAAATATGGAAAAGGAGTTCCTTGAGCTTAAGCAGAAGGATGATGAATCTTTTGGTATATACGAAGTGAATTTTACAAGACTTGCAAGGTATGCATCTGGCTTTATCATCCAACCTAAAAGTAAAGTTGATCGATTCTTCTGTGTCTTAAAACCAAGTCTTCGAAGGGAATTAACTATAAGATACTTCAGTATCTATGAAGAAATTGTGAGTTGTGTTATCAAGGTAGAACTGAAAGTTGGTGTAACATATCCATATCATGGTTTTGACAAGAAATGAAAGATAGTGTTCAAGAGAAATATCAGAATAATGGTGAAAAGAATATGAATGTTTCTTTATGCTCAAAGTGTGGAAAGAAGCATGGTGGAGATTCTCTTAAAGGGACTAGAAAATGTTTTAAGTGTGGAAAAGAAGGTCATAGAGCAGCTGAGTGTTGAAGTAATGGAAAAAGGGTTTCTAATGATGTGAATAAAGAAAAGACTGTAGAGAACGCACCACCAACACTTCAATGCTTCAAGTGCAAGGAAATGGGGCATTATGCTAATCAATGCCCTAATCCAAGGGTTAATGATGATCAATGTGAGAAACCTCTTAAGGAAAAGGATAAAGGGAAGTCAAATGTGATCACTATTTGTGATGTTGAGTATGACAATGATGTTGTGTAATGATTAAGTGTTTATGTGATGGGATTTCAAAATAGTATCATGGAATCTCATTTATGGTATCGTGGAATTTTGGAATATCTATGTATTGGTTTTCAATAATTATATGGTACCAGTAACCATGAAAAGTGATTGAAATATTTTTGGAAAGAATATGATATGCGCATAATGAAGGGATAAAGAGAAAATGAAATGAGCTCAAGATTGATATCATGGTTTGTGTATACAGAAATTTTGGGATTTTGGTATGTGGAAAGAGTTAACTTTTGACTGCATTAATATTTTCACTAAGGTTAAATGGGTATTCATTTTTCATGAGAATACATGATTAAGGTATTCATATGTTTGAAATGAGACCAAAAAGATATATCGTATGATATATGGGGGATAAATGATGGTATTCACATGCTCTGTAGATGACATTTCTAGTTATTATTTTCTTTATACTATGAGCTTGGACAAAAGTATTTTAGATAATCCTAAAGATTGGAATGGATTATGTTGGACATAAGTTAGAATTGTTTAAGGATAGAACCTTTTTTTGTTATTATTGATGGGATGTTATAATAATGTAGTTTTAGAAAAAGGACAACCTACAGGATGGGTGACAACCCGTCGCATCAGACAAGGCTGTGGGAATCGAACCCACAACCAAAGTGCCACATTCCTTTATCACCTACCACTGGCCTACATGAATTCCCTGGTTAGTAGGAACTAGTTTTATTTTATTAAGCGGTATGATATATGAATTATAAGTCCATTGTTGGAATCATATACGATTAATCTCACTATAGATGGACTTATGTATATTTAATAACCTTTTTGTGATAGAAACGGATGGGATGACTTATCATTCTATCGCATGATCTACTAACACTTCATGAATGAAAAATTCAACTTTATTTCTTTAAATAGAGATGAAGTGAAAATTGTTCATGGAACGACCAACAATGATATTACACTGAAATCAAGTAAGTATTTCTCCTTATGTAAAAGTTCATCAATGTTAGGGAAATGATCTTGGAAAACAAAAATGTTATCCTAGTACTCTCATATCTGATGAATCAGATGGTACCTTAGATAATCACAAATTTATGGCTTTGCAATTATTGGATTTTTTATAGACATGTTCTCTACCACTCTCCATTAGAAATTGACGGTTAGATTTCTCTTCCATATCCATATTTTCACCTATATACTCCTATGTGGGAACCTAAGTGATGAGTTACTTTGGGTATCTGTTTTGTTTCTAACATTCCTTTTTAAAATGATGATTTAGTATTCCTATTTACGATGTGGGTTTCTATGAATGAAACTTTCAAGTAGTAAACAATTTAGTACCCCGACGAATTTCGAGGGCGAAATTCATTATAAGGGGGGTAGAATGTAACACCCCGATATTTTATGAGATATATTATTTTTAATTTCTTTGATGTATTCTATTATAAACTACACCAAGATTAGCTTTTACTATACGCAACACTGTATCAGCTTGCAGTATATGCAACACCAAATGGAGCTTTCACTACACGCAGCCCTGACTTGGCTTGCATTACATGCAATCAAGACCTTCTTCGATAGCGTGTGTAGTACGCAATACCAAGTTTCACTAAACGAGATATTATTATAATATTATTATGAACTAGCTGTTATGAATAGTAATACCCACTTTTTGAAATTTTATAAATTTTATCTTTCAAAATGGACTTCATTTTTTGATTCAGAATATCGAAATTATCCTAGGGTGAATTTTTTGTATTTTTCTGAAAACTTTCAATTTTTGATGTATAGTGAAAACACTGGGTTACTATTTAAAAACTGACTTTTTATTTAAATAATTATTTATTTTATTTAAATTTATTTTAGGTAAAAATTGATATATAATAACTATATAAGTTCAATTTAATTCATTGGAGTAATTTTATAATAATTTTAGATATATAAAAATTTTATTGAACTTTTCACCGTCTTTTACCCACCTCCTAGGAGCTTTTTGAAAACTTACATAAAACTTAATTTTAACGCTTCTATAAGTGGAATTTCAAAAATCTTATAGAAACAGTTAATATCAAGGAGTCAAATGTGGTTCAATAAGATAAAAATATTTTTTGGTGAATAGTAACTTTTTACTTTTATTTACGACGGTTAAAAGTAAATAGGGTAATTAAGGGTAAAAATGATATTATTATTACCCAAACACATGTACTAATTCTATTGGATAAGTGTAATTCGACCAAAAACAATCTTAGGAATAAAATATTTCCCTTTAGGTCCACTTGGATTAGATTAGGACATTTATTATTATTTTATTTAAAGACGAGTTAAAATAGTTAAAATCCAAGTTTAATAACAAAAACATTTTTAATATAGGGTTATATATAAGATAAATTCTATTATAAATATTCATTAGAAATATAAAAAGATTTCATACATAATTGTATTTTATTTATAATTTTTAGACTTTAAATAATTTAATTTATTTATGACACAATGATGATGCAGTAATTACCTTATTAATGAAATATTAACATAATTGATGTTATAAATACCCAAATAAATGTAATTTGAGACTTTTTATAAATTAATATAATTTTTAGGTTAATATTACTTGTTATTATTGATTGAATTAACGTTTTTTGAACTAATCATGATGTTATGATTTTCACAAAAATCAATTACCAAATAGTGTCAAAATTGACATAAAATAGTTTTTAAAACAAATATTATATTATTAGTTGTTATTTTATTCCTAAAAATATAAGGTTCGGCCAAATGACTTATATAAGGATATATATATTAATAATTAACCACTTGGGGTTCTTTTGGCTTGTTATAGTATGTTTATTAACCATATAGTGTAAGAAAACAAGAAGACACGGTAAAAGTTAAATTATTTAACGTAGAGTTAAATCTAAATGATAAGGTTAAAATAGTAACCTAAACTTGTCTAAAACCTATTGTTTGAGATTATTTAGACCCTTCTCCACCTTAGCGTCTAAATAAATCAGTTTGGAGCTATTAAAAACCAAATATGACTTTATTATAAAATAATATTTTAAGTTTTTCCTAAGGTGCCCCTCTCCTCCCTTATAAAAGAGAACCCCTTACCTCTTCTCTTCACACCCTTTTGAGCCTTGAAGCTCGGAAAAACCCTGAAAATTCCTATTCTCAACCTCTCTAGTTACATCGTATAGGTTCTGGTCTTCTCAAAAGACCAACTCTAGTGCCCTAAGAAGAATTTTAAAGGAGGTGTGTCGAGGAAGAGGTAATCTCTTCTACCGACTCTTTCATGTTTCTTTCTTCTTCTACTTCTTCTTCTTTAGTTGTTTCATTATAAATTAATAAAATCAGTATTAATTATATACTGATATGTTATTATAAATATGAAACAACCCTATTTCACCTTCTATCCATCCTACGAAAAACAAAATCACCGCGGGTGCGTACGTACGGAATACCGTCTCCACACCGTGGTGTAATCCGTTTTTCCACCACCAACCTACTTGGATGGGTATAATGGTGTAAAGAATAACTATATATAATTATTATAAAATGATACCGATTCTATGATATTATATCATCCACTCCAATACCATTCAATAAATATGGGAACGATATCATCGCTTGTGCGTACGTACAGATTACCGTCTCCACGACGCGATGAGATTAATTTTCCATGTTAACAATTAAAGAATGATTATAAAGTATATATAATAAGTAATCATGAAATATATTCCATAATAATGCTACTTTATTTATTTATATATATATGTTTTTCATCTACTTAATTACATTCAATTCAATAAGGAAACGAAAAACAACGTTCATGCGTACGTACGACCTACCGTCTCCATGAACGGTGTATTTCATTTCATTCATCTATCTATTATATATATATATACTGAATATATATGATATATAAATCATTATTTACATTCTGGAAGTAAGTAAATCATGATATAAGTAATAATAGTATCATGAACAACAAGTCCAAACACGTACGACAAATGAAAAGAATATTACCCCAAACGTTGCTTTAACATGGAATTAACAAATGAACGGGTAATATAAATATATAAGTGAACCATATATGATATCATAAATATTATTATGGTTCTGTTAGAAGTTAATAATATGTTTAAACCCACTATACAAGAGTCTCAGACACATACGGAAGAAATTGGACATAAGGTAAGGGATAACTATTCCAATCTCGTTCTTATCTGAGATTGTTATTCGTAAGTATTTACTGGGGTTATTATTATAATCCATGACCATGTTTTCTAAAAATGTTTTCATGTATTTTTAAAGTCCCTTTTACCCATTTTTTAAATTTACCACATGTTATTAAAGGAATCTTACTTTTTTTGGCCACAAGGGGAACTTTTTGACTTTTCCGACAAAAGTACGAGAAGAATGTTATTTTTAACTTATACGGTGTGAATGAATTTTTAAGGTTTCATAACGCCTCATTTTAATGAAGATTACTCTCCAATATTTTATGAATATTTTCAACAAAATACTTTTCTTTTAAAATTTTATGGCATTTTGTGAAAAGAAAATTATTTTGAAGAAGAAAGGATATTTTCCTCAAGAATTCATTTCAAGTGTTTTATCAAAACCATTTTCCATATAAGATGAAATTATTTCATATGTGTATATTTCAAGTATAATGTCTCTATGATTTAGATGGTTTCACTTTTCTTGTGATGAAATTATATCCATTTGTTTTATATGTATTATGTTATGATGGGATGATGTTTATGAAACCCATTTTTATTCTTTGTGTTATGATGAATGATTTATGTTTATGTTGTGGCACAAGTAATAATGATTTCATTTTGAGATGGGTGGAACCTATATCTCCCTCCAATGCATTGGTTAAAGATTTATATCTCATGAGATAGACATGGCTGGAATGGTAAGTTAATCTGGTTCAGTGATACAGGACTGAAACGAGGAGTGAACTCGATTCAGAAAGGGACTTTTTCCACTAAGATGGTATTGGCAGCAATGCCTTGGATACTATGGAAATCATATCATGTGATTAATGGTTTTCCAAAATTACATGTTTTATTCCCATGCCATTTTATCATGAATTATGTTCATTTATGATATATGCCCCACGTACTTCCAAGATTTATGTCTTTGCTAAAGATTTTGATGTTTAGATTTTATGTTCAAGTTTTTGCATTCAAATGTTTATGGATTGTTTTATGTGCTCTATGTTTACCCTTACCGAGAATTTGAGCTCACCCTTTTTATGTTTTATTTTCCCCTGAATATAAAGAAAGGTTTTAGGTAAGGAAACCAAAGGGGGAAGATCTTTATGGGAGATGTTGAAGATCTTTCACCATGATTAGAAGATTACGTTCCGAGTTTCCAAAGACACTAAACTAATACGGTCTTTGGGAATATGTTTTTTTCATGTATTAATTATTCCTCAAAAGTAATGTAATGTCCATGTATGTCAAGCTTTGGGTCTCTACAATCCAATTACAAACGATTTCACCATCAATAGAATGGTATTGCCGGTCGTGCGTACGTACGGATTACCATCTCCATGAACGTGATGCGATTCATTCCCCATCTTAACCATTCAAGAATAAATATCATTTTATGATTAAAAAAATAATGTTTAAGAACTTAATATCATTCTGGATATGAATCAAATACATCCTATCCATAAAAAAGATGGATACGTAACCAAGAATAAAAAGGAAAACAAATCAGTTAGCACCCGAAATGATGATACTACTGAAATATTATTAACAAAGCAATATTAGAGGATCATATATGATATCATATTTATGTAAGAGGTTCTTGTATAATTTAATAAAAATTATTTAACTATTACACAAGAGGTTAACGTACCTTTTATCAAGGAAAAGTACAAGGTAAGGGTTAATTCTACAATCTCTTCATTATCCGAGGTTGTTCATACTTGAGTATCTTCTGGGACCTCTTTATCCTGCACATACGTGTTTCTTAAAATGTATTTCAAAACATTTTTACTATTTATTAGACTATGGGTTAAAGTCATTTATACCTTTTTTTTACTTTTTATGAGATTTTTATATTGGAATCTTTCAATCGTTTTCCAAATAAGGTCCTTTATGACCTTTTCGACAAAATTAAGGAAAGAATGTTTTTTTAACTTATACAGGGAGTGCAGATATTTTCAACATTATAACATCTTCTAAGCTTACCTTACAAGAATATAAGAATATTTTCAAAAATAAATGTTTTATTTTAAAATTACAGGACTTTTAAATGATTTCAAAATTGAAAGAGATATTTCTGTCAAATAGTTTTGATTTCATCTATGTCAACGTACTTTATCGGATTTTATGCTTGTTTGAAGTTGATTTATTATGATATAATCTTCCATATTGTATTGATGTTTTTGTGATATGTTGGACTATGGATGTGATATTTTTATTCCATTCATGGTTTATGGTTAAATTATTGAGATTTTGTATGGTAGTTCTAATACGGATGTTTATGTTATGTTTCAACATTTTCATATGTGGAATGCATTGGAATTAGTAAGTGACAGGTGGAGCCTACTACAGCTCCTCGATGCATCAGAAGGTCTCATGAGAAAAACTAGTTTCTTGACACAAGGCCTTGAAAAAATCTTATTTGTAGTCTTGGAATGAGGCCTTGAATATGTGGTTATGAAGTCTAGCATTATGCCTTCCATCATTATGAAATTAGCTATTGATATTGCATGTGATTATTTGAATAGTAGAATATCCATGTGCATAAGTAAATGGAATTATTTGATTTATATTTTCCATATTATTTTGAAGTTTAAGTTTAAAAGGATAATGTTTTAGTCTTATACATTGCCTTAAATGTTTATGATTATTTATGAAAGTTTCTGCTCTATTGTTATCCTTACTGAGAATCTGAGCTCACCCCTTTCTATGTTTTATTTTTCCCAGGATGTGAAGAAGTATTTTATGGTTGAACAGTAGGGATAGGATAAGGCATATAAGTGTTTTCAAAGGGGACAAAATGTTGTTGTTGTTTTTATCTCATGATGTAATGTAAAACTAATGTTTGTATCTAGTACTTCCAAGGCTACTAAATTGATCGGTCTTTTGGGAATTGATACCTTGTGATCATGCCAATGTTATGTAATAATACACCGACTCTGGGTAACTAGGGTTAGGGAATTACAAATAAGACTATCTGGAGGTCAAAAACCATGGCCCAAGTGGTTTCTTGAAATCTGGAGGCTTAAAACCACCTTCCAATTTTACTATAAAATGATAGCTTGGCACCCCATTTGAAAGTTATACCCAGGAGAAAATATCTACCATTTTGGAGACCAAAAAGATTCATATCCTCATCCATGAAGTTCTGGAGGCCCCTATCCTCATAGGGGGATCAATGATGAATGTGAAGTTCTACATGAGCCTCCTCCCCCTATAACTCATCTTTATTTATTAATTTGAAAACCAGCCCCCCAGAAGGGTTGAACAAGGGAAAGAAAACATCACGGGGGCCTAAAGAAATTCAACCCCAGAGCATACCCAAGAATAATGGAATCCCCTTCAGGGGGAAGCGACCCAAGGTTAATCAAATTTGGCAGCACAAGCATCATTTTTCACATTCTCATGCATGATATTTCATTAATATTTGGTATCCTTTGTTCTATTCTTGAGGTCCAAACCTTGACAACATGATTATTGAGTCAAGGGTTGGTTCTTTATGCATCTTTTTAAGATGAAAGAGGGGAATAAAGATCTTGAAAACCCTCAAACAAAGAATTTCATTAAACCATGAGAAATTTTCAGAACAATTTACTATCCAAGTTTTGTAGTGAACTTGAAATGACCTCCTTATCTCATAATTCTTAAAACACCACTTTTATTTATCAACTATTAAACTCTTTAAATTAAGTTATTTTATTAACACTTTTTTCAAAACCACCCCCTATTTTAGTACTTTTTATTAAAAATACAAACTCTAAACCTATCAATGCTCCTTTAGAGACAACCTAGGGTCTACCATAGACTATAAAATCATATTTAAATCATAATAAATTTAACGTGTCACAAAAATGAATTATTTAGTCATACTATAATGGTTTGAAATCCGATTTGTGCCTCAAAAGGCATTAAAGGGGAATACATTAGCATAATTTCTCATAGAACACCTGACACCTAAGAGCATTATATTGAATATATATCTCCTTGATGATAAAGTATTCTCTATATATGAAAAAAAAATCAAGCTTGGGAGATGTAATTTGGTGGTTCTTATCAAAGTTCAACATGAATAAAAATGGAAAACATGAAATATAAATAGGTTGGTTTGGAGATTTTTATCATCTCTCCAGCTAAGGAAGACCTTCTATATTCCTTTACACTATTGGAATGATGAATAAATAACGAGGCAGAATATCAAACCCTCATCGCTAGCTTAGAGATATCCCTACAGATATTATAATATCACCTTAACATCAAAAGTGATACAAAATTAATGATCAAGTTGATTAATGGAGAATATTATATCAATAAGGAAGTGATAATCCCTTGTATAACCTGATCCACAACCATTAATTTAGAAACTATGTCAACAAATGGAGATCATGAATTATGAGGTTTCATTATTGAGATTATAACTACAAAGAATTTAATAGTTATAAAACCCATTACCACTCATGATATACCTTCCTTATCACTAATAGAAGAATATTTTCTCCCAAAAACCTCTCATGAATTTATTGAAGAACCAACCTTTGGATTTAGGATAGATGAATAAGATCAAGGAATTATTAAAGGGTATTTAAATCAAGAGGAAATTTATTTTTTGGATTCAAAAGTGAAGAATTTGACATTATGGATTAAGTCTCCTAAATATAGCTCCATTGATGATTTTTCAAAAACACGAATCACTAAACCATTGGAATAAATACAATACTTTGAGTCCATAACCATTTATCAAATTTATCAATCCATTTTTTTGGTTGAGTCTTATATTCAAAAGATACCAATTATTTATAATTTTTTTTGGAGAAGAAACTGATTTTGATTCAAATTTACAATCTTCTTTAGGAAATTTCAATCAATAAAAAATCGAAATTATTTTCCTTCCTTCCCCACTCAAGTATTCATTAATAGGTGACAACAAAGACCTTGAGGTATTAATTAATTATTCTCTTGAAACTAATAAGGTATGAATGATTCTTGATGTGTTAGAAAAAAAGCAACTGGATCAACCATTTCTGATATTACATAGATTTTCCCACTCATTGTAGAACAAAGGATTGTATATGAAAAAAATTATTAACAAATAATAAATATCAATATAGTATAAGTAGAGAAAAATGGGGTTCTTAAAATGTTTAAAGTTGGTATTGGATAAGTGGGGGGGTCCAAGTTGAGCTAAAAACTTTAAACTAAGCGCTTTCTGGGATGAAACCCAACTTCTGAATTGTTTTTATTTTATTTTATTTTGTGTGTTTTTTTTCAAGGGAACCCCATTGGGGTTTCCAATGTGATATAATGTCTCTTATGTGTGATATTTATCAGTTTAATCATTTTCACATTTCTGAATAAAAAACATGCTTTTTAAAGTTCAAACTCAGTAATCAATCATCCCTGAGGAGTCTACTTGTGACATGAAGCTAAAGTGATCAATTTCTTATTGATGTATTATCAATATCAAACCAGGTGGTTTTGTTCCATGATTTAATTTCAAATAAAATCCCCCACCCCTTATCAATTTTAATCTCTATCTTATATTCTCTTTCAACACTGAGGCCAGTGTCATTCTAAGTTGGGGGGGGGGAGTGAAAATCCATGATTTTATGAAAAAAATTGGGTTTCATGGAGAATTTCAATTCATTATCCTTTCATGCATTAATGTAAATTGTGAAACATAAAAAACTTAATTTCAAATGATTTATAATGCCTTGATTATGATTATAATACACGTTTATGTTCACAAGCATACTTTTTAGAAAGTGTAGTTGTCTGATGTGATTTATCAATGTTTATATTTTCATCCTCTTAATAAAAATTCCACAATGAAAGTCCATTGGATTTTGGGTGTAATTTCTAGTTCTTGGTACCTATTTAACCATAACATAGGGTTGAGGGCCACTTTTAGTTTAATTTGAGTATCGAACATGAATATATATATAAAAAAGACTGCGTACAACAATGTTTTATCAAAATTTGTGGCATTTTTCACTTGGGTATCATGAATCCAAAGTTTTATTTCTTATAATTTGGCTTTAAATCTCTATTTTATTTCATGGAATTAAAAAATGTGTGGCGTTCGACACTTGGGAATCGTGACTCCATAGTTGTATTGCCCAAAGTTAGTCTTTTCATCTATATTGTGGTTAAAAAAAAGAAACAAAAAAAGGAAAAAAATGATAAAATTGGATACTCATATTAAGTTTTAATGCGATTCCAACCCAGTACTTCCATCCCCCCCTTGAATAAGAAAATGGGCCCTATGTCTTTTGTGATGCACAACACATCATCATGCTTAATTGAAATTGGATAAAATGTGATGATGAATTTGAACAAAGGAATGACCTTGGGATTGGGATATTCTTGTGAACCTATCTTGTGTTAAATTATTTTTTTGTAGGTTTCATGATTTCTTGGCATGATTTATTTTTGTGAGAATTTCATGTTAATATTTTTTTGGAAAATGGATTTCAATTTCATATTTTTTACATACATTTTGCTCGAGACTAGTAGAACTCAAGTTGAGGGGCATGATTATCCATTTAAATAGGATAATAATAATTTTATATATTTTAATATTCATGTATTTTAATGTCCATAAACACTAATTTTAGTGTATATTATAAATTGAACTTTATTTCACATCATTGCGTAATTCATGTTTAAAGTGTAAAATTGGGACCAATTAATCATCAGACTGTGGAAGTAATTATTTTAATTATTTTAATTTTAAATTTTGGGATATTATTTATCAAATTTTTTATAACATTTTTTCTTTTAGGATCAATGGAATAATCACAAGGGAAGATGTACATTTTTGTCCATGAATGTAGAAATTTATGGACAAAGCATAATGAGCCTTAGGCCCATCAAGTAAAAGTGAATCCCACAAATCAAGACCAATGAAGATGAAATTTTAAATTTATATAGATAAAATTATTGGTACTATTTTATTCAACTAAGGCTAGAGCTAATTCTTAATTTTTCAAGGTGATCTAGGGAGCCTAAGTTGACATTTAATTTGTGGGCCAGATTTGAAGGCCTATAAAATCATCCCACCATTTCGATCATAACATCATAATGAATGATATAATTGAAATTAAAATTTTTAAATATATTATAGAACACCTATAATAATACATTTCTTTTATATGTCCCCTTCATATTCATCCATATTCAGTGTAAAATTCACATGTTAAAAAGAGGATGAAATTGGATGAATTTTTTGCTCAACTTTGAAAATTAAATTTTTTTATTTATCACCCTACTTTTGACTATAATAATTAATGTGGATGTAATTTATTGATAGGTTATATACCCTAGTACCTAAAATTACCTATTTAAGGAGATGGTGGTGAATATATTTTGGAAATCATGTTATTTTTTCAATTGTAATTTTATGCTTTCATTTTGTAACTACATCTTAAATTTTTCTCATGTATGTTTTTCATTCACCTTCATTTCTTAATAAAAGTTCTTATTATTATTATTTTTCATTTATTATTTCCTTTTTCTTATAAAATTTATACCTTTGTATCAAATTGTGAATTTAGTCACACCAACAATTGTGAAATTCCTCACACAACGATGGAGTGTTTGTTTTTTCTTCATTTTTTATTTCTTCAATTTTGAATTTATAAGTTGACTTCCACCTTCCATTGAGATATTTGAATCAATTTAAGGATAAAATTTTTGTGGTTTTATTCTAGATACTTTCTTGGGGTTGGATTTTATTTTATTTGATGTTATTAAATTATTAAATTAGTTCTATGGTTTGAGAGTTCCTTTCTCTGACTTATTTTCTACTTTGTCTTTGTCAACTTTAACGAATAAACATTTTGAGTAATAGTAAGATCCAATTACTTGGAGTGATAATGAAAGTGATCCTATAAGTGAATTGGTGATTATACTTGTAATTGTGTATGTATTAAATAAGAGAATGATATTGGGGACTTATCTCATTTATTGGATACCACTTGAGTTATTGAACAAAAAATTCATATAAAAACAATTACATCCATTCTAGACCTAACAACGACCTTGGATCAACCCATATTATTTAATTATTTACATTCAAATAATTAAGTGTTTAAATCATAAATTTATAACCATTATCTTATGAACCTTATTATTTTAGTTTCACAATTTAAATCAACACCAAAGTTGGACACTTCATAGCCAAACCTCCAATATCTTTGAGTGTCTAAAGGTTACTTCTTCATTCCCTATGGATTAAAACCCTATATGTACTAAAATTACAGGTTCTACCCATAGGGTAAATCTTGGTGTCAACAATTACCACATTGGTATACCCAAACTAAGATGAAATGTTCATCTACATTGTATATTTTAGGATGGTATCCCCATTTTTCAGTAATAATCTAGAGGATATCAATGAGATCAACACCCCCTTGACCAGGATAAGCCCGTATACTCATAAAATGATGCCACCAATGAATGGATGTACCCAATTATGGAATATATTTGAGACTAGATCATTCCAATCAATTAATGTAGTAAATAGAATATTCATATTTGAATGATGAATTTCACCATCTATGGTGGTATTGATTCCCAAAAGGAGATCTATAAATGATACTTTAATTGAATTATCCATAGATACATAAAGGGTAAGTGAATCCCTATTGTAATACAAGAAGTCCATTTTTGGATTTTTTGTCACTCACTAGTTAGGGGATGAGTTCTATCATCAAATCAGATGACTTGGTTATTTATATCCCTTGATGACCCAAGATTTTATGGAGTTCACCAGATAATGTCATGCTTTCAAAGTGCATGACAATTTCACCCAAAAGCCTCTATAATTTCTATATTCCACTAGATACTCTTGGCCATTTTATATATGGGGAATCAATTTCATGGTGGAATATACCCTAACTATAGTTAGAAAACTAAAGTTTATTCTTACTACCACTAATTTGTTTTTTGAATGGGAAGAGGCTTTTCCCCTCAAAAGATTTTCCACAAGGGTTGTTATCAACTTCATGAAGTCCAATATCATTATAAAATTTGGTTTCCCTCACACTATACTAATAGATAATGGTACTTATTTCCATGATTTATATTTTAAAATACCATATCAAGAGAAAACATCTAGTCAAACCATTCCTCCCACTTCCATGTGGTGGAAAATAGAAAAATAGAGGTGTTTAAAAAATATTTGTCCAAAATTCTAAAAAATATGGTGGATAGAGATAAAAATACATGGATAGAAAAACTCATGCATACTATATGGTACTATCACACCAAAACCCACACTTATACACAAGTGGCCCCATATTCACTCTTATATAGGGCATACGTAGTTTTACCCATTCAAGTTCAATTTAATTCCTTTGACTTTCCATATGTAGTAAGCTAACTCAGGATGAACAATTGTAAAACATACTTGATGAACTGAAGTGGCTTAATGATAAAAGTTTGAAAAAGTTTCATAGTATTGAAATCCATAAAAACCTAATAGTCCATGACATAAACCATAAGGTATACCTCTATTCATTTGTGTAAGGAGAATTGGTGTTGGCCCTCATAAATCTAATGATTCTTGGGAAGAAGCCTCTAAATTTGGAACCAAATTGGGAGGGACCTTACATTGTACATAAGTTCTACTCTAACAGATATTATTCCCTGATCATGATTAATGGAGATAGAATCTCACACCCCACCAATACAATATTTCTCAAGAAATATTTTTCATGATTTCATGTCAGTTCAAAAATTATTGGTTGTAACACTTTAGACTGTATAACATCATATTATTGTTTCAAGATATTAAACTATAAAATAATGCACTAACTACACCATGTTAAAATACATAGTCCATGTCCATGTTAGAAGATGTTAAATTTTATGACAACTTGATCCATGTCATACGACCTTAAACTACATGGAATACCAGTCTTTATTTCATGAAATTAAACTAAAAGACTACAAAAATCCATTCCTCATGACTTTACATTGCTCAGAGCCATTCATTTTCATATGAAATTAAAATCCAAGACACTGATTCCACTCTATATGATGTTAAAATTCTTATAGTGACCTACTTTTTATGGCCACATTTCAATTCAAAGAGGAATTATTAGTGCATGGTCTGTTTCTTTCATCAGTTTTCACCAAAACCAATCCCTTCCCTCATATGAATGAGTTTGATCTTCATAAGGAAGTTACCTTCAATAACTAAATGTGTCTCGATCCTTGTCTTTAAAAGATACATAATGATTCATGTATCTATTTTCCTATACCTAGTCAAAAATTTAAATAAAAAATGAATGGAAACAAAATTCCCCTTCTACCTACATATGAGATAAATCTATGTAGAGGATTTCTCTTCAAGAACTATGTGTGGATTGATACTTATTACTTTAGGATACACAATGAAACCCAAATCTCATATCCTGATCCCAACCATCATTTTGAAAAAATAAAATTCTTTCCTTAACTTTAGTTTGTATCACTATTATATGGTGTAACCATACTTTATTCCCCCATGCATGAGTCTATTATGTGAAAAAGAAGCCTCACAAAAATTGTGTATGGATTGATAAGAATGATCCATCCTATGTATAAGATAAATTTATATGTATAAACTAGTATAGATTCAATTTTTAAATCTATTTATATAAATTTCCTCTTCTACATATGATATGGATATACATATGAGACTTCATCTTAGAGTTATTCATTTGAGAACATATGAAAAATTATCCTCTCCCTATGTAAGAGCATGAATGACATAAGGATCATTTATCTATCTCTTGAAAATTGAATGTTTATAACTATTCTATCTGATCCTAATGTCATGTCTCACCTAATATATGATAGAAAATATTCCCAACTATATAAGAACTATGTGTAGCTTGATGCCTATTCTCACACGATATGAAGTGATTCCTGAATCTTCTATCCCAAGACCAACCACAAATTATAGTTAGACACCCACTTCTTCTAGTATTTAGACCCCTTCATTCATGTAGGGTTCTTCCCCTAGGGTTTTGGTATTGAGATAAATCCATATCATTTTGCATACATGCTATATCTGTATAGAGCTCCCCCATAATAGTCCTAATCACATGAACGTAAAATGTATGGCACACGAGTCCTTGTAATGTTACATTAAACTACATGAAATATGGTCTAACCTTCACAAACTTAAAATACTTAGAGTATCCTACTTACATGGCCTAATTTACCTATATGAGAGATAGATCTATGTAAGGGTTCTTGATAAAGGGTTATTCTCTAAAACATGCATTGGGATAAAACTACCACTATGTATTCCCTATCGTTCACCCATGTGAGATAAGAATAACCTCATAGTTATCTATTTTTCCCACATAGTGCATGATAAATGTGATAGTATAGGGATTAGTGGGTCACTTAGATTATTTTGATAGAGATATGATATATCTAAAGGTAGGGGAAAATAGTTCTAGTTGGATGATGTTAAATTGTGCAACATAAGATCCATTGTACATGAATTCCAAAATCAATTGAAGTAGTTTTTTAGTGATTCAGATTTACATTACATAGGATCCACATATATGTAAGAAATTTTTGGTTCATTGATCTACACTTAAATGAAATTCACCCATCAATAATCCCATGTGGATTGATTCCTACTGTTGTAGGATATGCAGTGATGCCTAGATCCTTTATCCCGACCCAACCTAAAATCCCAATAAAAAATAATGCACCTTTTCATGCTTTATGACCAAGTCTCACCATCCACATAAAGCTTTATCGATGAACCTATGATTGGGTATAACCTGATTAAATCAACCTATATTCAATTTTAATCTATGTAGAGTCTTTAGAATAATTATTTTTGGATTATTTTTTGTTTTATCATGATATTTAGTGATGATCGAGTCTTAGATCCTAGTATCAACCATGAATCCTATCAACCAAAATGATCATATACTACATACGAGTCAGATCTATATGGGATCCTTCAACACCATGGATATATACTAATAAGAAATTTCTATAAACCTCATTTGTCTTCTTCTTGGTCGTTATGACTCTCTATGTTCACATTTGGATTTTTGTAAACCTTTAACACCAAAATAAGACCACTAAGCCCTTACCCTTTGCACAAGATCCTAATATATGAAAATGGTTTATAAGAACTATGGGGGTTTTAATTCTTACCCTCATAGGATGCATAGTGAAACCAAGAATCTTTATCCTAATCCCACATGTAAGTTGTAAACAAACCTCAACATTTCACAGTCTTTTTTCAAAAGTTACCGCTACTTTTTTGACATTTGTTGGGCTATGTTATAGTGTTTTGTGTATAGTATATACAAAAAAGGCTCCCATCATATGGTTGGTCACTAGAAACTGATGATGAGGAAGAATGTTCCCCATATCTAGATCTTTATCCTATATTAATCCCTCACAGACCCAATACTAAGATGTGTCTATTTTATCTTACACATGAGTCAAATCTTTATGAAGTGCCTTATATTTGTATCCTTCCACATGATGTTAAACTATGTGGTGTGATTACTCATTACATGATATTAAAATACATTAAATCTAAGTCCTTTTTCACATTACAATAATCTAAATGAAATTTTATTCCCCATCACATGACATTAAAATGAACGTCATATAGTCCATCTTGGATGACCATTAAACTATTTAGAGTGGTTATTGTGATACAAACTAATTTTCATGGGTGCGAGTTAGATCTTCTCTAAAGATCAGTGACTTTTGGTCCTATATCTACAACCTTATAGTGATATGAAAATTACACCCTTATTTTCTTTGGAACGATATTCCTACCTATGCCATATTTTCTCAATTTTCCCTATATAAAAATAAGGAAATTTCCCTTTTCATAAGAGATAGATCCATGTGATAATGCACGATATAGTTAAGAACCATTTTGGCTTGATTCTTATTATTTAAAGATATGAAGCGATGCTTAGGCCCTATATTATGAACTTAGTGTAATGACCCAATATTTTTGAGTAGTATATTAACTTACTCTTAATGATTTAATAAGATGTTAATGGTTAATGCAGAAAGAGGAGTCGATGGCTTCATCCAGTAGACTCGACCCTTATGAAGCCCACTTATCAGAGCTTGGGAAGGAGGTAGCATATGTGGGCTTCGCTTTGGACCAAGCCCAAGCCGAATCCAGCATGTCAAGCTTGAATGGAAACGCCTACGGGAGAAGTTCAAGTTAGTCGAGATTACTACTAGGGCAATGTTATCTGAGCCTCCCTCAGATTCTCTCACCATAGCACACCTTACACTTAGGTCTTATGCCGGTGTTATAAGGGGCTATGTGACGAGACCCTAGCTTCATTGTGTAATCCTTTTGGGTGAATAAATTGAGATCTCTTCCTTTAGTGATGTTTGTGGAATTTCTTTTGTCCGGATAATTTTAGGATATATTTTATTGATGATTTTTTTTGAAAAAAGGATATTTTAAAACATTTATGTAAACCCTAAATAATTAATGATGTGTAATGATTTTCAAAAAAAGGTCTTATACAAAAGTGTTTAGTAAGGAATTTGGAGTCTAATAAGATCAAATTAATTTTTGATGAATAGTAAATTATGAATAGTGATTTTACGCTTAGGATTAGTAATGTGACCAAATGGATTAGTAATTTCACTCAAAGAAAGTTTTAATATAATTTAGACACCTAGATTAAGTAATGTGATTCAATAAAATGGGTAAATAACGGTTTCATAAATTATAAGTCAAGTATTAGTTTTTTCATATGAATAGTGTTTTTTAATTAAAAATTTAATTAAAAATAATTAGAAAATTATTTTTATAAAAAGGACTTTATTTTTGAACTCAGAGCATCGATATTATGTTAAGGTAATTTTTGGGGATTTTTCTGAAAAAAATGAATTTTCGATGAATAGTGTTTTTATTTAAAAATTAAATTAAAAATATTTAGAAAATTATTTTTATAAAATGGATTTCATTTTTGAAATCAGAGCATTGATATTTGGTTAAGGTGAAATTTTGGGATTATTCTGAGAAAGTTGAATTTTCAGTGAATAGTAAAAATACAGTTTTAGGGTTTCAGTATGTTTAATGACATCATAACTGTGTCATGATGATGTCATGAGACCTTTCAAGGGTTGGCCGGACAAGGGTGATGAATTATTGTTTTGGGGGCCCCATGTGGCCTAAATTTATGAAAAAATATCATGAGAGAGCACATGGGTTTGAGAAAAACACTTGTGAGGTGCCCCTTGGCCATTAATGCCTTGTCCCCTCACTTTCCCTATAAATACCCACCCTCTCCTCCTTTAGTTATCACTCCCAACTATCCCCCAACTAATTTCTGGTCTCCTTACCTTCCAAGGAGTCCTCCCAAGGTTCCCCCAAGCCCTAAAGGTCCAAAACTTTGAGTTTCAAGAGTCACGTTTTAAGGTAAGGGATCCGACCACTCTCTTTCTTTTCATGTAATCCTTTTTTATGTCATTCCTTTTATGCACCATGTTCTATTGTGAGAGGATGTTCTTTTATATTCCACTTACTGCCCTTTTCATGTTTATATGATGGGAGATCCCCTCTTACTCTCATCATTTCGTTTTATGAATGTTTAAGTGACGCCGTTAGGCTGCCGAATTTTTAAGGGATTCTTTCACCCTTCTCATTTTTCAAGTTCGATTTTCATGTCAAGTATTTCAAGTTCCTTTTTATTATGTTGGGGTATGATCTCTATATATATCATACTTATCTCTTATGATCATATGATGAGAGACCCTATTTGATCTTGTCAATTCTTTTTTATTGAAGTTTAAGTGACGCCGTTAGGCTGCAGAATTTTCATAAGAGAAATCTAATTTTTGTCTTCCTTCCATGTTTTTCATTTCAAATGGTATGTCCTTAAAATTTCATTACCATGTCCATATATCCTTCTTATTCTGTTCCCTTATTGTTTTATGGATCATTTAAGAGTGAGTGACCCATGTCCCCTCTCTTTTCAATGTTTTCTAAAACCTTGTAACATAGCCGTTATGCTGCAGAATTTTCGTCTCAAAATACCTCTCTCTTTTCTCAAAATTATTTTATGTTATAAAGTGAATACTCAAAGATCTTATTTCTACAAGGGTATTCACATATATATCAAAATTTTCTATTTTAAATTCTGGGATTTACATACATGAGACCCGCTTTCCCTTCCGTGGGTTTAAAGTGCCGTAAAGATCATGTCTTTAAAGCAGTTTTTAAAACGTTATGATTATGAAATGAAACCCATTTATTTTATGCTATGTGGGTTATTTATGAAATGTTTGATGATGATATATGTGGCTCACATGATAATAAAGGCAAATTTAAGGGTGCTCCCTGATAGCGCTCCAATGCATTGGGTAATGATGTAACCACTAGAGATTACAATTTTCACGATACCTTGGTGAATAACCTTGGTAATTTTCAAATGACACCTTGGGGATGGACCTTGGTGATATGTTCATGATTGTCTATGTTAAATGATGTAGCCAAATCTTCAAGTTATGGAAAATGTTATTTTTATTATGAAATTCCTCATGATTTCTTTCTCATGCCTTAAAGTTCTTTTCATGTCTTTATTGAAGTATCTCAAGTTCACATGTAAAATGTTCCTATTGTTTCCCTTACTGGGCCTTCTGCTCACCCTTTCTTTTGATGTATGTCCCCAGGTTATGAGATGCAGTAATGAACCTAGAATGAACTTAAGGAGACGCCTTTCAAGTGTTTAAGAAGAATGTTTTATGTTGTTTTCATGTATTATGTTCCTGGTTTCCAAGACACTAGACCTTAAAGATCCTCAGTTTTGTGTAATGTAATGAAAGTTTATGTTATTAAATGGCGGGATGCTATAGTTGGTATCAAAGGATGGTTTAGTTATTTGTGGAAATTAGGATATAAAAACTTTAGGAAGAGCCCTATAGAAAAGTTTAAAAATAGGAAAACTTCCTGGTATTTTGGTAAGTATTGAGTAAGTGGTTTATCAAACAGATACATCCCTGTCTGGATACGAGCAGGTAGAGGCGGATCTGGCCCAGATGTACATAGGGGTAAAACCCGAAAACACCGCTTTGAGCTAGACTCGAATTGGAACTGGTGCACGATAACGGGCCTTGCTGCACTCTTGGTTACGACACTCCTGGGGGATATGTTTGGTTAATCACAAGATTTTTATGAATCATTATGAAGGAATTATAGAAAAGTGTAATTGTCTAAGCATTAAGTCTTAGTTAAAAGATCCATAAATGAAATAAGTTTCTCACTAAGGTTTTTTTTCTTTTAGAAAATGGCGGGAAATAGGAGGAACCGTGCCGATGGTGACCGCAATGCACCTTGTGCTGACGGCCCTCCGATGGAAGCCGGAATGGAAACATTCATGCGAATGATGAACCAACTGACTCAAGTTATGAGTAATAACTTGAATCAAGCTGAGAGGCCGACCTCACCATGAAGGGAACAACTTTCTGTTGAGTCCTTCATGCGTCAACGACCACCAACATTCAGTGGATCTACTGACCCATTGGTTGCGGAAAAATGGATAAGCTCCATTGAAAAGATATTTTCTGTAGTTCATTGTTCGGAACAAGAAAAAGTCACCCTTGCTGTTTACCACCTAGAGGGAGAAGCTGATCAGTGGTGGTCACTGATCAAAAACACGAAGCCACGAGGAGAGATGGAATCTATGGAGTGGGAAGAGTTCCGGGGAATATTCTTTAATAATTATTTCCCTCGTTCGATGAGAATGAGAATGGAGAAAGAATTTCTCGAGCTGAAGCAAAAGGAGAATGAATCAGTTGGAACCTACGAGATGAACTTCACAAGGCTTTCCCGTTATACCTCAAGCTTCGTCATGGACCCTAATGGGAAGGTTGATAGATTCTTTGGTGGACTACGACCTCATCTACGGAAGAATCTAGCCAACAGGGACTATGATAGCTATGAAGAAATTGTTCGAAGTGCTATGAAAGTTGAACTAGAGTTTGGGGAGACACAGTGGTCTCACAAATCTAATGAGAAGAAGAGAACTCTAGAACCAAGCCTGGGAAGAAGTTTTGATCAGGAAAGAGGTGGAAAGAATATGCAACATGCCACATGCAATAAATGTGGGAAGAAGCATTCGGGGAACTGCTTGATCGGAAGTGGTAAGTGATATAGGTGTGGAAAAGAATGCCATATTTCTCGGAATTGTCGTAGTGATGTGAAGCCTCAACTTCCCAACACTAACGATAGAGGAAATATGGTTCTGGCCCTACCCGAGGTCACATGCTTCAAGTGTGGACAGGTTGGGCACTTTGCTAATCAATGTCCAAATCCGAGGGCGGTGGAGGGGAATCACCATCAACCTCAGCAGAGGCCAAGGGAGCAAGGTCATGCTTTCGCTATCACAACAAATGAAGTTGAAGTTCCGAACGATGTGGTAGCGGGTACTCTTGTTGTCCTCTCAAAACTAGCAAGTACTTTATTTGATTCTGGTTCTACGCATTCCTTTATTTCCTCCAAGTTTGCAAGGAATATAGAATCAATCCCCAAACTGCTAGAGGTAGAGTTGTCAGTCAAGACTCCAAGTGGGATTATCCTTGCATCAAAAGTATTTAGAGACTCTAGTGTTTACTTTAGTGAGCACAATCTTATCGCAAATCTAGTAGTCATTCCCATGTTGGAATTCGACGTTATACTAGGGATGGACTAGCTCTCAAAGTATAATGCTAAGATCAAATGCATAAGTAAGGAAATATCAGTAGTCTTGAATAAATGACCTACAGTTATCTTCCAAGGAGAGATATCCCGAACTGATCCCTATCTAGAAGCACCTCCCATAGCTTTCTTTATGGAGATAATCGGTGATGATGAAGAAGGGAAAGGGAGAATACAAATTGAAGATGCTCCAATTGTTCAGGAGTACATGGATGTATTTCTTGAGGAGTTACCTGGACCTCCCCCAGAAAGAGAGGTAGAGTTCTCCATTGAACTCGTACCTGGGTCCCAACCGATATCAAAGACTCCGTATAGAATGGCAAATGTGGAGCTAGAAGAGTTAAAGAAACAACTCCAAGACTTGTTGGAGAAAGGGTTTATCCGACCGAGTGTGTCTCCTTGGGGAGCACCAGTTCTCTTTGTGAAGAAGAAGGATGGATCAATGCGGCTATGCATTGATTATAGAGAACTGAACGAGATCACAGTGAAGAACAAATATCCTCTTCCAAGAATTGATGATTTATTTGAACAACTTCGCGGGGCTCAATTCTTCTCTAAGATTGACCTTCGATCTGGTTATCATCAACTGAGGGTGAAGAAGGAAGATATTCCAAAGACTGCCTTCCGATCAAGATATGGGCATTATGAGTTTACTGTTATGCCTTTCGGCTTGACTAATGCTCCTGATATTTTCATGGATTTGATGAATAGAGTCTTTAAGGACTACCTTGATAACTTTGTGGTAGTCTTTATTGATGATATTTTGATATATTCAAAAAGTCGTGAGGAGCATGAAGATCATCTGAGGGTTATTTTGAAAACTCTACAGAAGGAGAGTCTCTTTGGGAAGTTCATCAAGTGTGAGTTTTGGTTACAACAAGTGGCATTCTTGGGGCACATCGTAACCAATGAAGGAATCTCGGTTGACCCTGCAAAGACAATGGTTGTGGAGGAGTGGCCTCAACCCACAACAGTAACTGAGATTCGTAGTTTCCTTGGTTTAGCGGGATATTATTGGAGGTTTGTGAAAAACTTTTCACGGCTTTCTAATCCACTAACCAAGTTGACTCGAAAAGGGGTTAAGTTCATCTGGACAAAGGAATGCGAGGAAAGTTTCCAAGAGCTGAAGAAGAGATTGGTTACTGCACCTGTGTTAACACTACCCTCTATCGGAGAAGGATTCGTTATTTTTAGCGATGCATCTCTGAAAGGGCTTGGGTGTGTCCTCATGCAAAATGACAAGGTAATTGCTTATGCATCTCGACAGTTGAAGATTCATGAGCAGAATTATCCTACGTATGATCTAGAGCTGGCGGCAGTTGTTTTTGATCTAAAGATATGGAGGCACTATCTTTATGGGGATAAATCTGATATATACACTGACCACCAAAGTCTAAAGTATATTTTCACACATAAAGAATTGAACATGAGACAAAGGAGATGGTTGGAGCTTATTAAAGACTATGGTTGTTCAATTCATTATCACCCTGGAAGAGCAAACAAAGTCGCGGATGCGTTAAGCAGGAAAGATCCCGTTGTTCTGGCAACAATGAGGATCTTACGAGATCCTTTGATTAAAGATCTAGTAAAACTGGACATGGGAATTATAAGGAAAGGGAAATCATCAACCCTATCCCAAATGATTTCTCAACCTTCATTACTAGAGAAGATCAAGAAGGCTCAAAAAGAAGATCCTTTGCTGCAGGAGAAGTTCGAGGCTGTAAAGGATGGTAAGTTCCCTGATTTCAATGTTGATCAAGAAGGTGTATTGAAATTTTGTACAAGACTATGTGTTCCATCTATTCTGGAGATAAAGAAAGAACTGATGGATGAAGCTCATAGCTCTACTTTCTCTATACATCCTGGAAGCACTAAGATGTATAGAGATCTTTGTGATCATTATTGGTGGGATAACATGAAGAGGGAGATTGCTGATTACACTATAAGGTGCCTCGTGTGTCAGCAAGTAAAGGCAGAACGACAACTTCCTAAGGGGGTATTACAACCGCTACCCATACCAGTATGGAAGTGGGATAATATCACTATGGACTTTGTAACTGGTCTCCCGAAAACATCCAAAGGAAACAATGCGATATGGGTTATTGTGGACCGTCTCACCAAGACAGCCCATTTTATCTCTATTCAGGAAGATTTCTCTCTGGATCAGATTTCCAAGATATACGTGAAGAAAGTGGTAAGGCTGCATGGGGTACCACTATCCATCGTATCTGATCGTGACCCAAGATTCACATCAAAATTCTGGAGAAGTCTTCAACATGCTCTGAATACTGAATTGAATTTTAGTACGGCCTATCATCCTCAAACTGATGGCCAATCTGAAAGAACTATTCAGAAACTCGAAGACATGTTGAGATTATGCTCAATGGAATTTAAAGGTGGATGGGATCAACACCTCCAATTAGTGGAGTTCTCCTATAACAACAGCTTCCATGCGAGTATTCAGATGGCACCCTATGAAGCTCTGTATGGAAAGCGGTGTAGAACTCCTACTTGTTGGGATGAAACTGGTGAGAGGAAGCTTCTTGGGCCTGATCTCGTGCAAGAGATGACGGAACAGGTTCATGCCATCCAACAACACATAAAAGCTGCTCAAAGTTGGCAGAAGAGTTATGCTGACAATCGTCGAAGGGACTTGGAGTTTGGTGTTGGCGACAAAGTATTCCTTCGAATTTCTCCATGGAAGAGAGTCATGCGGTTTGGGAAGAAAGGGAAGCTCAACCCTAGGTACATTGGCCCCTATGAAATCCTTGATCGCATAGGAGCAGTGGCCTATCGTCTATCACTTCCACCGAACCTAGCTCAAGTTCATGATGTCTTCCATGTATCTCTCTTGAGGAAGTACATACCCGACCCTTCGCATGTACTGAACCCAGAGGTGGTACAACTGGAACATGACCTCTCTTATGAGGAGCAGCCAGTGGAGATCTTGGACCGTAGAGACAAGGTCCTACGAAACAAGACTACCCACCTTGTGAAAGTGTTGTGGAGGAATCATAAATATGAAGAAGCGACTTGGGAGCCTGAGGAAACAATGAAGCAAAAGTACCCTCACCTTTTCGACTAGGCCTCAAGTGTAAATTTCGGGGACGAAATTTCTTAAGGGGGGAAGAATGTAACGACCCAATCTTTTTGAGTAGTATATTAACTTACTCTTAATGATTTAATAAGATGTTAATGGTTAATGCAGAAAGAGGAGTCGATGGCTTCATCCAGTAGACTCGACCCTTATGAAGCCCACTTATCAGAGCTTGGGAAGGAGGTAGCATTTGTGGGCTTCGCTTTGGACCAATCCCAAGCCGAATCCAGCATGTCAATCTTGAACGGAAATGCCTATGGGAGAAGTTCAAGTTAGTAGAGATTACTACTAGGGCAATGTTATCTGAGCCTCCCTCAGATTCTCTCACCATAGCACACCTTACACTTAGGTCTTATGCCGGTGTTATAAGGGGCTATGTGACGAGACCCTAGCTTCCTTGTGTAATCCTTTTGGGTGAATAAATTGAGATCTCTTCCTTTAGTGATGTTTGTGGAATTTCTTCTGTCCGGATAATTTTAGGATATATTTTATTGATGATTTTTTTTGAAAAAAGGATATTTTAAAACATTTATGTAAACCCTAAATAATTAATGATGTGTAATGATTTTCAAAAAAAGGTCTTCTACAAAAGTGTTCAGTAAGGAATTTGGAGTCTAATAAGATCAACTTAATTTTTGATGAATAGTAAATTATGAATAGTGATTTTACGCTTAGGATTAGTAATGTGACCAAATGGATTAGTAATTTCACTCAAAGAAAGTTTTAATATAATTTAGACACCTAGATTAAGTAATGTGATTCAATAAAATGGGTAAATAACGGTTTCATAAATTATTAGTCAAGTATTAGTTTTTTCGGATGAATAGTGTTTTTTAATTAAAAATTTAATTAAAAATAATTATAAAATTATTTTTATAAAAAGGACTTTATTTTTGAACTCAGAGCATCGATATTATGTTAAGGTAATTTTTGGGGATTTTTCTGAAAAAAATGAATTTTCGATGAATAGTGTTTTTATTTAAAAATTAAATTAAAAATATTTAGAAAATTATTTTTATAAAATGGATTTCATTTTTGAAATCAGAGCATTGATATTTAGTTAAGGTGAAATTTTGGTATTATTCTGAGAAAGTTGAATTTTCAGTGAATAGTAAAAATACAGTTTTAGGGTTTCGGTATGTTTAATGACATCATAACTGTGTCATGATGATGTCATGAGAAATTTCAAGGGTTGGCCGGCCAAGGGTGATGAATTATTGTTTTGGGGGCCCCATGTGGCCTAACTTTATGAAAAAATATCATGAGAGAGCACATGGGTTTGAGAAAAACACTTGTGAGGTGTCCCTTGGCCATTAATGCCTTGTCCCCTCACTTTCCCTATAAATACCCACCCTCTCCTCCTTTAGTTCTCACTCCCAACTCTCCCCCAACGAATTTCTGGTCTCCTTACCTTCCAAGGAGTCCTCCCAAGGTGCCCCAAGCCCTCAAGGTCCAAAACTTTGAGTTTGAAGAGTCACGTTTTAAGGTAAGGGATCCAACCTCTCTCTTTCTTTTCATGTAATCATTTTTTATGTCATTCCTTTTATGCACCATGTTCTATTGTGAGAGGATGTTCTTTTATATTCCTCTTACTGCCCTTTTCATGTTTATATTATGGGAGATCCCCTCTTACTCTCATCATTTCGTTTTATGAATGTTTAAGTGACGCCGTTAGGCTGTCGAATTTTTAAGGGATTCTTTCACCCTTCTCATTTTTCAAGTTCGATTTTCATGTCAAGTATTTCAAGTTCCTTTTTATTATGTTGGGGTATGATCTCTATATCTATCATACTGATCTATTATGATCATATGATGAGAGACCCTATTTTATCTTTTCAATTCTTTTTTATTGAAGTTTAAGTGACGCCGTTAGGCTGCCGAATTTTCATAAGAGAAATCTAATTTTTGTCTTCCTTCCATGTTTTTCATTTCAAATGGTATGTCCTTAAAATTTCATTACCATGTCCATATATCCTTCTTATTCTGTTCCCTTATTGTTTTATGGATCATTTAGGAGTGGGTGACCCTTGTCCCCTCTCTTTTCAATGTTTTCTAAAACCTTGTAACATAGCCGTTATGCTGCAGAATTTTCGTCTCAAAATACCTCTCTCTTTTCTCAAAATTATTTTATGTTATAAAGTGAATACTCAAAGCTCTTATTTCTACAAGGGTATTCACATATATATCAAAATTTTCCATTTTAAATTCTAGTATTTACATACATGAGACCCGCTTTCCCTTCCGTGGGTTTAAAGTGCCGTAAAGATCATGTCTTTAAAGTAGTTTTTAAAACGTTATGATTATGAAATGAAACCCATTTATTTTATGATATGTGGGTTATTTATGAAATGTTTGATGATGATATATGTGGCTCACATGATAATAAAGGCAAATTTAAGGGTGCGCCCTGATAGCGCTCTAATGCATTGGGTAATGATGTAACCACTAGAGATTACAATTTTCACGATACCTTGGTGAATAACCTTGGTAATTTTCAAATGACACCTTGGGGATGGACCTTGGTGATATGTTCATGATTGTCTATGTTAAATGATGTAGCCACATCTTCAAGTTATGGAAAATGTTATTTTTATTATGAAATGCCTCATGATTTCTTTCTCATGCCTTAAAGTTCTTTTCATGTCCTTATTGAAGTATCTCAAGTTCACATGTAAAATGTTCCTCTTGTTTACCTTACTGGGCCTTCTGCTCACCCTTTCTTTTGATGTATGTCCCCAGGTTATGAGATGCAGTAATGAACCTAGAATGAACTTAAGGAGACACCTTTCAAGTGTTTAAGAAGAATGTTTTATGTTGTTTTCATGTATTATGTTCCTGGTTTCCAAGACACTAGACCTTAAAGATCCTCAGTTTTGTGTAATGTAATGAAATTTTATGTTATAAAATGGCGGGATGCTATACTTAGACATAGGATATCACCCATATACACTCTTTTAAAGATATTTATAATAGCCTATTCATGGCCAATCATGTTTAAAATGATTCCATTGACCTTATTAGAAATAATTTTCCATAAATAATACTTCATTCATTGAGTATCATGGATCACTGTAAAACTTTCACAACTATTGGAAACAAGAATATTTTATCCCAATGGACACATTTGTTTGACTATGTATATATTACCCTGATATGGATCTACATATGAACCCTTAATATAGCCTGTACACTAGAGGCATTGTCACCCTAATGGTAAGACCCACTAATCTCTATACACACCTAAAAAATGAAAAATACCCATCATTCCAATATGATCAGTGACCATCCCTTGTGTTCTTGTTCCATATCACCATATTTGATATAATAATCTCAAGTTTTGATTTAGAGAATCATGCCTCTTTGTTTGAAAAAGTGTTGGGAAATTCTTAACATTCAGACCCCATCTAGGTTTTTATTTTCAACCTTTTGGTTAAAGCATCACAACCTTAAACTATTTGGAACACCCATAAGTTGTCTATGATAGTATTGGGATCTTTAATTCCTGGTTTGTCTTTCCCAAGCTAGGTAAATAGTCTTCCACTCAAAACATTAAATTGTATGAAATATTTTTGAGATAGTTTGTACTAGATTTTTACCTTCATTCACATAAGATTTATCTTGGACCTTTCTAATTATAATGTATCAAAATTTTGGTATATGCATTATGAACTTAAACTCTATACACCCTTCTCTGATACATTCTTCATAAAAAATGAGTACTTCATTCACATCAGGTTATTATTCATCCTAGTTTTATAAACTGTCTCATTTTCCGGCCAAAAATATATAACCATAAACTCATTTATTATTGATGAAATCTGAATGAACATAAACTCTATCCCTCATTAGTCCAGACAGAAAGAACCTAAACTGTAGGTGAAAAAGACAAAAAACTTTCTAGTTTGAAAACTCGTAAAGGGTGTCCTGAAAAAAATTTAAGACTCCACTTGCCAAGTCACTACTTTCCAAGAATATTAAAATTATTGATCATGAATATAATTTTTTTAAATATTTTAGGGTCAACCATATGGTCCTATAAAAATTTGATCCATTCTCATTGGACCTACTATTATAGGAAATAGTTAGAGGAATTGTATTTCATATCTCCTAACCATGATAGTGTGTTCCATACATGACAATATAACATTTGGGGAGAATGAACACTTCTTGATAACTTTTTATTTCCATGAAACTACTTCCTCTCATCAGTGTTTTAATCCATATAAATATCCATGACTTTTGGTGACATGTGTATTCGACCCCAAGGGATGCCTGTGTTTGACTATGCATAAATTCCCCAACATGGATCTCTATATTCACTCCAGATATTTATTATTTACCAGAGGTACCTACATAATAATGGGAGGATCCTCTAATTTTCATACACCCATTCGCTATTGAAGTGGAACCCATCATTAAAATTTGGTCAGCGTTCATCCCCAACATACATTTCCTATCTTATCACCCTGATTCGAAATTATTATGTTATGATTTACATAATCTATAACCCAAAAATTCACATGGGTTTAGTACCCTATATATTAAAAAATTATGAATAATACCCTCCTTTAATAAGAGATTCTATATCTTGACCTATTAAACTTTGAATGGTCCTCATCTTGTGACCTTAAACCATATAACACAATGGTTCGAGCTTCATGACTATAAAATGAATTCCCCCTTTACCGAGATAATATACGATGAAATTGAACCTCATAAAAGTTAGGTTACCTAATCCACATTAGTTTTTCTTCTCCAATGTTTCTATGCTAACTTCCTAACCTTATGGTTAAATATGTAGGACCTTAAATTTGAGCTATATTGGGTCAAAGTAGTGTGAGCTTAAACATCATCTTTCATTGGTTCAGTTTGAATGAACTTAAACTACCAATGGAAAGAGACATTTTTCTCACCACGTTGAGAAACCAAAAGGCAATACTTTGAAAAAATTCAAGTCCCTAATCACTAGTAATGCATCTTGTATGATATATGAAAAATTGAGCACTTAAAAAAGAAATGGTTCAAAACTTGTTACGACAAAAAGCCACAAAGGATAACCTAAGTAAAATCCATGTTCCTTCTCACTTTGATTCCATCAAATGAAGTTTAGGAAAAAGATAGGGAAAAAAATAAAAGACTTAAAGCTTGTGGATCCCATAATATTTCCCCAACAGAAGTCAAGTTGTTCTCACTAGGTCCCTTGAATTTGGAAGAGTTTAAAGCATTAATCCATTTCTTTATAGTAATTGAACCCATTTTGATCATTGGAATCCCCATTACAGATTTGACCTTATGATACTGATCACATTGAGTCAAATGATTCATCTTAATGAAGAAAATCTAGTGTTACAATGATGGTATTCCTACCAACACCAGTCCATGAGCCAAACCTAGGAAGAAATCATTCATCTGAATGGACCAAATATAGTGTTTAGGTGATGGTATTCATACCTATACCCATTCACAAGACACACCCAAGAGGAAATAATTCTTTTGAGTGGACCAAGCCTAGTGTTATAGTGATGATAGTCATGCCTATACCCATTTGCGAGTCATACCCATGTGGAAATAATTTATCTGAATAGACCAGATCTCATGTTATAATGATGGTAATCATGCCTATACCCATTAGCGATCCACATCTATAAAGGAATATCCTCAAATCAAGTAATCAGGAACCACATTCGACCTTCCAATTCAATGTTTGTGTGGATCCAAGTTGTCTTGATGACACACTTTTAAATTTTCACATGTAATCATGAAGAAATAGACAAAAGAAAATAGAAATCAAAGAACTAAAAAATGATTGAGGAAAAATATATTTTCATTGATTGATAAAAAAGGAATAAGAACATCTATAATTTTTAATATCTTATTATCACTACATGAAAAATAGAGTAAATGAAAATGGATCATAATAGGCTTTGATTAGTCCTACTTAGAAAATTAGCTACTTATTGGTGGGAAGTGCTGGAAGATTACTAAAAATTCACCCATTTAATAGATTTATCTTTGGATAATGGACATTTTTACTAAATATGAGTTGAAAATTCCTATCTATTTCATTCATAGGCCTCAAAATTTGTGATAGTTTCTAGAAGCTACATTTTTTCTCTTACTATGTGTGCCTTGTATTCCTATATATCTAGAGCTTTCACATCCATCCAATCCTGAAGCCATAGTATTTTAGCAAAAAAGTGGTTCAAATATTTCATGGAAACCTCTATAGCTTCCACATGAAAGTTATTATAATAAAAAAGGAGGAGACCTCTAGGTTTAACTCTTTCATGGAGACCTCTTTCATGAGTCAAATCTTCATGAAGTGCCTTATATTTGTATCCTTCCACATGATGTTAAACTACATGGTGTGATTCCTCATTGCATGATACTAAACTACATGAAATATAAGTCATTTTCACATTACATTAAGATAAATGAAATCTAATTCCTCATCACATGACATTAAACTGCACGTCATATGGTCCATATTGGATGACCATTAAACTATTTAGAGTGATCATTATGATACAAACTAATTTTCACGTGTGAGAGTTACATCTTCCCTAAAGATTAGTGACTTTTTTTCTTATATCTACAACCTTATAGTGATCTATAAATCACCCCTTATTTTCTTCAAAATGATATACCTACCTATTCCATATTTTCTCCAATGTCCCTATATAAAAATGAGGCAATTTTATTTTTCATAAGAGCTAGATCCATGTGATAATGCATGACATAATTATGAACTATTTATGGATTGATTCTTATTATTTCAAGATATGAAGTGATGTTTAGTCCATATATTATGGAATTAGACATAGGCTATCACCCATATCCACTATTTTCAAGGGATTTATAATAACCTAGTCATGGATAATCTTGTTTAAAATGATTCCATTGACCTTATTAGAAATCATTTTCCATAAATCACACTTCTTTCATTGAGTATCATGGATCACCGTAAAACTTTCACTACTATTGGTAACAAGAATATTTTACCCCAATGGACACCTCTATTTGACTATTCATATATTCCCCCGATATGACTCTACATATGCACCCTTGATATGGCATGTCAACTAGAGGCATCTGCACCCTAAGAGGAAGACCCACTAATCTCTATATAACCCTAAAACATAAAAAAACCCATCATTCAAATATAGTTAGTGACCATACCTTGTGTTATTATTCCATATCACCATATTTGATATAATAATCTCATGTTGTGATTTATAATATCATGCCTCTTTTTTTTAAAAGGTGTTGGGAAATTCTTAACATTCAGGCCCCATCTAGGTTGTCATTTTCAAACTTTTGGTTGAAGTATCACAACCCCAAACTATTTGGAACACCCATAAGATGTCTATGATAATATTGGGATCTTCAATTCATGGTTTTTAATTCCCAATCTAGGTAAATAGTCTTCACCTCACAACCATAAATTGTAATAAATATTTTTGAGAAAGTATGTAATAGATTTTTACCTTCATTCACATCAGTTTTTTCTTGGCCATTTCTAGGTAGAATGTCTCAATTTTTTCCATGCATTATGAACTCAAACTCTATATACCCTTCTCTGGTATATTCTTCATAAAAAATGAGAACATCATTCACATTAGGTTATTCTTCATCATTATTTCATAAATTATCTCACTTTCTAGTCAAATATGTACATCCATAAACTCATTTCTTGTTTGTAAAATCTGTATAAACTTAACCTATATCCATTAGTAGTCTAGACCACTAGAACCTAAACTGTAGGTGAAAAAGAAAAAAAAACTTGTCAGTTTGAAAACCTGTAAAGGTTGTCCTGAAAAAAATTTAAGCCTACACTTGCAAAGTCCCCACTTTCATGGCATAGTAAAAAGTTTGATCATGAATATAATTTTTTTAATGCTTTTAGGGTCAACCATATAGTCCAATAAAAAGTTGATCCATGCTCATTATACCTAAATTTCTAGGAAAAATTTAGAGAAATGGTATATCATATCTCATAACCATGATAGTGTGTTATATACATGACAATTTAACATTTGGGGTGAAGGAAACCTTCTTGAAAACTTTTTATTTCCATGAAACTATTTCCAATCACGAGTGTTTTAATCCACGTAAATATCCCTGACTATTAGTGATGTGTGTATTAGACCCCAAGGGACACCTCTATTTGACTATGAATACATGCCCCCCAAAATGGCTCTCTATATGCACCCCAGATATGGATTATTTACCAGAGGTAACTATATCATAATGGGAGGATCCTATAATTTTCATATGCCCATTTTCTATTGAAGTGGATCCCATCATTAAAATTTGGTCTGTTGTAATCCCCAACATACATGTCCCATATCATCACCCTGATTCTAAATCCTTATGTTTTGATTTAAATAACCCATATCCCAAATATTGAAGTGGGTTCAATACCCTCTATGTTACAAAATTATGTATCATACTCACTTTTAAGAAGAGATTCGATATCTTTCCCTATAAAACTTTTAATGGTCCTCATTTTGTGACCTTAAATCATATAACACAATGGTTTGAGCTTCATGAATATAAAATGAATTCCCCCTTTCCTAAGATATTATATGATGAAATTGAACCTCATAAAAGTTAGGTTACCTAATCCACAATAGGTTTTATTCTCCCATGTTTCTATTCTAACTACCTAACCTTATGGTTAAAGATATATGACCTTAAATTTTAGCTATATTAGGTCAAAGTTGTCTGACCATAAACATCATCTTTCATTGTTCCAGCCTGCACAACCTTAAACTACCAATGGAAAGAGATATTTTACCCACCAAATTGAGAAACCAAAAGGTGTGGCTTTGAAAAAATAAGTCCCTGATCACTAGTCATGCATCTTGTATGATTTATGAAAAATTGAGCACTTAAAAAGGAAATGGTACAAAACTTTTTAGGACAAAAAACCATGAAGGGATGACTAAGTAAAATATAAGTTCCTACTCACTATGCTTCCATAAAATGATGTTTAGGAAAAAGTTAGAGAAACAAAATAAAATACTCAAAGCTTGTGGATCCCATAATATGTCCCCAATAGAAGTCAAGTTGTTCTCTCTAGGTCCCTTGAATTTGGTAGAGTTTTGAGCATTAATCCATTTATTTAAGGTAATTAATCCCATTTTTAACATTATAATATTCATTATAGATCTACCCTTGTTATACTCATCACATTGAGTCAAATTATTTATCTTAATGAACCAACTCTAGTGTTACGATGATGGTATTCCTTACAACACTAGTCCATGAGCCACACCTAGGAGGAAATAATTCATTCGAATAGACCAACTTTAGTGTTTCAGTGATGGTATTCATACCTATACCCATTCACGAGACACACCCAAAAGAAAATAATTCTTTTGAGTGGACCAAGACTCTTGTTACAGTGATAATAGTCATACCTATACTCATTCATGAGTCATACCCACAAGGAAATCATTTATCTGAATTGACCAGCTCTCATGTTACAGTGATGGTAATAATGACTATACCCATTAGTGATCCACACCTAGGAAGGAATATCCTAAACTCAAGTGCTCAAGAACCACGTTCAACCTTCTAATTCAATGTTTGGGTGGATCCAAGTTGTCTTGATGATACCCTTTGAAAATTTCACAAGTAATTATGAAGAAATAGCCAAACAAAAATAGAAATCAAAGAACTAAAAAATGATTGGTGAAAAATATATTTTCATTAATTTATAAAAAAAGTAATAAGAAAATACATAATTTGTAATATTTTATTATCACTACATGAAAAAGAAAGTAAATGAAAGAGGATCATAATAGACTTTGATTGGTCCTACTTAGAAAATTAGTTACTTATTGGTGGGTAGTGTTGATTGATTACTAAAAATTCACACATTTAATAGATTTATCTTTGGATAATGTACATTTTTAATAAATATGAGATGAAAATTTCTATCTATTTCATTCACAGGGCTTAAAATTTGTGGTAGTTTATAGCAGATATATTTTCGCTCTTAGTACATGGGCCTTGTATTCCTAGAGATCTAGAGATTTCACATCCATCCAATCATTAAGACATAGTATTTTGGAATAAAAGTGGTTCAAATATTTCATGGAAACATCCATAGCTTCCGCATGACTATTATAATAACAAAAAATGAGGTGACCTCTTTCTTGGTCCACTCATTTCTTTCAAGCAGTCAGGACTATTTGGATAAGAGCATGTAAGTGTCGGTAATCGAACCCACACACACCCAAACCAAAGAATAAATAGTGAAGGAAATCCACATTATTACATATATCCTCTAAATATGTCTCTATAATGATGATACATAATTGGTTCCAATCCCACATTTTTTCCACCTAATATTTGGTAGAAACATCATGATCAAAAATCAGTTCACTCATTTCCATATGTATATAATCAGGAATCAGATCTGTGATGGAGAAAAAAGTCCATCTATTGAGGTAGGTATTGATGAGTCCCATATTGACACCCCCTGACTGGTTTGTTGGACTGACTTAGTAGGGGAAATCTTCACCAGTAGATCACTTGTGTTTGTCATAACAAAAAAAATTCCATCGGTACAAACTATAACTTTAGTTACTAGAATCGAGCATACTATTACCTCATTGTAAAGGGAATTAAATGGTCGATACGACAAATAATTATGAGTATTATTAGTTGTATGGTTCCCTAATTTCAGGATCTTTTCCAAGGGGACATTAGGTAGTAGGCTCTGTAAAGGAAGTGGTTTATTCACCCAACAAACAAGCTGTCCCCACACCGTATCTGGGTAACTCTCTACCCACACCTTATAATAATCCCATTATAGGTTTATTATACCACTAATAGGAGTAAATAAAACCTCCTTATTTATATCCTCCCATGTTAATATCATCAAAATATGGTAGATGATGACTGAATGCTTCTTTCTCCTAACTCCAGTGAAAGGAAGTGGGGACACCCTCTGTAGGAATTCAAATTAGTGCAAAAATACAAAAGGTGAGTAGGGTTTATAAGTGACTAAATCATCCATCCATTCCACTAGAACATAATCATAAAAATTAATAATAAAAGTGCATTCATTTTTGGTATCATTTCAATTATCAATGATTCTCCCTGAAGGTGAATTATAGGGAATAATGGTGCAACATAAATGATTTATTAGCATGGAATTTTTTTTGGGAATGTAAAGACATCGACCAAACATAAGAAACTTTGAGTATCATAGTATGATATGTATAATGAGTAATATCCATGGTATACTATAACTCTTAGCCTTGGAAGTGTTCTAAGAACCAAACATACAAGAACTGAAATAGACCACTGACCCGATATGAGGTCTTCTCCTATTGTATATGGCCCAATATATGGTATATCTAGGAAAGAAATGGAACTTAAAAATTAACCAGTTGATGTTGTATTATTAGTGTGGACATAATCAGTGTACCAACCCTAATTCCTAAGTGAGAATCCCCATCAGGGTAGAGTCAACCATTCAAAAATATGTCTAGGAATCCTGCTAGTTGGAGGGTGGGGGTTATATTTGGTTAGAACATGTACCCCCATGACTTGTATTGGACCATTTCTAGAGTATCCCAATATGGAACTTCAGTATTCCTATCCTTTTTAGAAAATATGCTCCCTAAATTCCTTACCATGATCTTTGGTTCGCTAGGTTAAAGGAAGGAGTCAACCCATTTCCCAAATGAGATGGTTGAAAATTTATTAAGACTCTTTCCCAATATCCCATATGCTTCATTAAATATATATATCACTAAGGGATGGGTTTTTTCTATATCTTCCCAAACATTAGGTGTAGGAAGGAATTCATCATACATTATTCCAATGATTGGAATTCCTCATAGATGATGGATATCCCATAAGTTAATTCCAACCTTTCCATGTGATAGAAAAGAAGTGTTATTACTTAAAAACCAATGACTAAACAATCTAGGAAGAATGTAGGCTGGAAGACACATCAAAAACTGGGTGGTATATATGGCCTTTTACAAATAAACTACTAATTTTTTGGTGAACTCTATATAGCTCTGATTAACCTAGAAGGCCTAAGCCCATTTGTTGGAAAAGCTGCCATGTGGGCACAAATCCCACTTGAGACTCCATACTCTATTGAGATTATCTTACTACGTAGTGAAAATGGATGAGTAATTCTGATAAATGGGTTGTTGAAATTGATCCTAATGATATTGGGTTAATAGATAACTATTCAAAATGTATGAACACCCTTGGTATTGTGGGAAGGAAATGGAAGCTTCAGAAGATAGGGGTCTCAGGAGACAATGCCTGGGTGACTTGGTCATGCAAGGGTGACTCATAAGGAAAGGGAGGGTAGTGCAACTGGTGGAAAGGGGTCGGGTGTAGATCAAGCTAAGTGAAGTTTCAAATATTAAGCTTATCAACCAATTTGAAGGTTTGGAGATAAAAGGGATAGATCAATGTCACAATATATCTTGGGAAGAGAAACTCAATGGAGACCAGGGACTCTAAAAGGTAGAGTATAGTGATGAGTCTTCTAGCCATTTTTCAGAAGATAATGTAGAATAAATCTAGTGTATAGGTCTTCTCAGTCCGAGGAGAAGGAAGGTTTTAAGAGGAAGTCGGGACTCGGGGAAGTGTATCCTGATTAATGGAAAAAATTCAAAAAGGGAACAAGGACTTCTCCTACTAATCCCAACTAATGGAAAAAGATATTTCAAAAAGGAAAAGTCCAAGGTGATAGATTGTGATTTAAATTTTATTCATAACAACTTGCATGTTTCTAGTGATTATAAGGACCAAGAGAAGGAAGGAGATTTGTTGGAGGATTTAAATAAAAATTACGAAGGCTTGGTGGTGACAAACCTACCTCCCAGCACGGTCAAAACTAAAAGGGCTAAGGATATAGGCAATGAGGACCTATCAGAAATTATTATTCAATCCGAGGAAGAAATGTTGGAGGAAAAGTTCCTAATCAATTCCATGAAAGAGAATGTAGATAAGATGTTTGAGATATTGCTACATGTGGATACTAATAAGGTGAAGTTAGAGTGGATCAACAAGAAAGATCATATTTTAATAAGTGGATTCAATGTAGGGAAGATAAAAATGGAGGAGTACATTCAGATGTGGGATAAGATGTCTTACAGGTTCGAATACCTTATCAAGGATGATCCTAATTCAGAGGTAAATGGTCTTCATTAAAAATTACTTAGGGATAAATCATTTAACAGACTAAAATTATAATTCAATGGTATGACTATCTTTTATGGAATATGAAGCTTTGTATTTTGTAACTACATGGTTTCTCACTTTACTTTAAAAGTGTTTTCAAAATAGAAAAGGTAATTTTTACTCAGTATGAACACCCTTGGTAAGCCTTTATGATAAGTTGACTATTAATGGATATGTTCACATGGATATAGCCCGTGGAGGATGAGAACCATGATGATGGTCATTTATGATTGGGAATATGAATTAAGACTCCATCCCCAATACTGAAATCATATATGGGAAATCTATCAGATAGTGAATAATCTTAAAGCTCTAGTGTGAGAAGATCCTTTAAAGCCTTATTCTAAGATGCAATGTAGTACAAAGGGTCATCTTCATTATTTCCCATGATAAAAACCCTTTATTCGGTCGTATTAATCAAACTAGATATAAAAATAGATCTAAAAACTATTATTTCTATAATAAATAATGGTGCCATTAATTTTCAAAATTCAAGAAAGATGAGCTCAAAAGAAGATCAAAAGTAGAAAAAGAAATTCATCATGTGGTTGACTTTGTTTACTGAATATGAGACTACAAAAAACACATAGTCAACCATGTGGACGGTGTAAGAGACCACATGGATGCATGAACTCATGTATACCATGAAATAATAGCACAAACCATGATCTATCTAGCCACACTATGAGCTGGTTGTATGGTAGAAAGTGTAACGACCAAAGTATTTATAGAATAATACTTTTTCATATCTATTAATATTTATGAATAAGATATTAATTTTATGTTAAAGATGACACTTTGTTTGATACTGTACTCAACACGCAATAATGGCTTTCTTTGAAATCTTATGTTTCACACAACATTGAGTCATACTGAAAAATAATATAATAATAATATTATTTTAAATGGTAGTTAATGCATAACCGTTGTATTTCTAGGAATGAACATAAAAAACTACATTATGATTATTTATTTAAATTTATTTACATTTATCCAATAAATTTTAGAGGCTTAATATAAGAATGAATCTGATTTTAAGCATGAAATACTTTAATATTCTTTAAAAGGTTGATTTACCGCCTTTTGATGGAGAACCCTTTTTAAATATAGTTTTGTCACTTTTATATGTTCTATTTTACAAAATAAACTTCTTATTTAGAAGTGGTACATAAAAATTTACTTTGGGTAAATTTTTTGTATTTTTTTGATAAAGTTCATTTTTAATGAATAGTGAAAAATACTGCATTTTAAGTCAAAACTGTCTTTTCAGCTAATTTATTTATATGATTAGATTGTCCTTTTAAATGGTTTTAAAGTGTAATTAGATTAAATTTTTTTAATTTAATCCAATTTTGGTCATTTTAAGTAATTTCACTTTGAAATTGGACATAAACGCATGTCAAACTTTTGGTAGTTTTTACTTCTTAAAAACACGCTTTTTGGTTTTGAAAACGAGAATTAATTTTAAATTAATTTATGCAACTTATGTGTTTTGAATTTGAAAAAATGGATTCCATATTTGGAATCATGAGTTTCAAATTGTGTAAATAGGAAACTTTTATTTTTAGACATTATGAATAGTAACTTTAGTAAATATTTTATTTACCATGGTTAAAGGGTAAATTTGGTAAATAAATGTAAAAAATAATATTATAATAATATTAAATTACCCTAACACATGTCCTAACCCGATTTTATTAGATATGTACAACCATTTACATCATTGTGTATATTTTAGAACCCCATGGAGCCACTTGTGTGTGAAAATGACATCTAATTACTTTTAATTTAAAGTTAAGGAAATATATCCTAAACATATATATTTTAGTAAAATATTTTTTATATGGGGTTATATAAATGATCTCTTCGAATATAAATATTTATTTAAAATCTAAAAATATTTCCTACATCATGGTATTTTATTTATAATTTTTAGACATTAAATAAATAAATTTAATCATGACACAATGATGATGCACTGATTTCTTCATTAATAAGGGATTCAAATAAATGATATTATAAATGTTAAAATAAATGTAATTTTTTTTTATTTTGATGTCATACACGAATTTTTTGGATTATATTTACATGTTATATATGTATTAATGAAGTTGTTTTGAATTAATCAAGTTATGGATTTTCTAAAAACTCATGAAATGAATAGTGTCAAAATTGACATAATTCATATTTTAAAATATAAAATATTTTATTAAATATTATAAAATTCCAAAAAATATGAGATTCAGAAAAAAATTTATAATAAGTATAAAATTTGATTATTGACTCTTTAATTGTATATTTTTCATGTTTTGGTAACTATTTTGATTCTCAAAGTGTTAAATGCTTGATAAAACGGTAAGAGTAAAAAAAGGGTTAAATAAAAAAGATAAGGATTAACAAATATCCAAAACCTATATAATTATTATTGGATGATTTTATTTAGACTTATATTTATCTTATCTTATAACTAACTTAATTTTGACTCATTTATAATCTAAATATAATTTATAATAAAATAATATTTCAAGACATTTCTTAAGTGCCTCTCCTCCCTCTTATAAAAGGCCACCACCTCTAACCCTTACTCACACCTCTCAAACCCCTTGGATAATCCAAACTCTACTAAAATAAGCTAAAAATATCCTAATATTAATTCTAGAAGCCTTAACTTGGGAAGAAGTCAATTCAAGAAAGTATTTTGGCTCAAATCGAAGGGATTTACCCGTTTTAGGAGGTAGTGTCTTCTCTAAAGTTCCTTTCCAATATTCTACTTCTTAACTCCCTATTCTATTATTATTATTTGATTACATAAAAAAACAGTATAATAAATATACTAGGATGTTTTTAGGAAAATTATTTGAACTAAACTTACACACACCTCCATCTAATGGATTTAGAACATATTGTTTCTATGGACGGTGAACTACTGCCTCACAAAATGATGATTGTTCAATTATCTCCTACCACCTCTCATGGTAGACATTATGAAGGAAATGTATTTATAGCCACAAGGTTCAGGAAACAGGTAGAAACCTGCTCCCATTAAAATTAATAAAAAAGAAGTAAACAATACAAAACAGCTCAGGAACAAGAGGCTTTGCAAAGCCTTGAGTACAGAACCCCATTCCTATCATTGCTACTCAAATCTTCACAATAGAAAGGCAATACAAACGACCAGATAGAACTGACCTCTACAATGGCCCTTTTAGAAAGAGCATCAGCGACCTGGTTGGCTTCACGATATGCATGCGAGACATCAAGGCATAAGCTGTCGGCAAGCCTCAGGCAGGAGATCCAGTCAGGCATCATCCTCCAAGGAACATTTCGAGACCTATCCTTCAATATCTGCACAGCTAGAGACGAATCCGACTCCAACCATAGTCTATGCCAACCATAACGAACTGCATACCTGATAGCTTTGATAATCTCCCATAGCTCAGCTTCAATAGCATGCGCATAACCAATATAATGGAAAAAACAACCTTTCACAAAGCCTCGATGAGTTCTGAACACTCCACCACATCCAGCAGGACCCAGCGCACCATCAGCCGCCCCATCAACATTCACTTTCAGCCACTCTGGAATTGGTAGAATCCACCTAATATGTTTGACCATTCTAGGCTTTCGTTCCCTGGCACTAACACCAAGGGATCTCAAGATGACAAAGTCAGAAATGTTATTATGCATAGACCCCGTTTGGATCCTGGAAGCAACTGCAATGCTTCGGTGTATATGCAGAACACCATCCCGGAATGATGGCTTTCCATTGTTAAAGACAACGGAATTCCGAGCTTTCCATATGTAGGAAAAAACTGAAGTGATAGAAGCAGTAAACAAGGAATGTAGTTGATCACTGAACTCAATTCTCAAGGGCGAGCTCAGCACCGATTCAAGAGAAAAGTAATCAAGACAGCAGTGAAAAATTGATGCCACATAATTCCATAAACGTGCAGAAAAAGTGCAGTGCAGGAATATGTGCGGAAGGGACTCATCACCACTGAAACAGAGGTAACATACCGAGGCCAAGTTGAGTCCAGCACGCTGCAGCACACACTGAATTGGCATTCTGTTCTTCCAGATCCTCCATATCAACATAGCATCGCTGGGAGAGATGTATGGTTGATGAAAACCTTCCAGCCAAGAAGGAATTGCAAAGAGAGTGCCACACTGCATACTGTAATTATAATATATCTATGAATCATTAAGTTTTCATTCCACTAAATAGGAAATAGAAATGAAAGTAGCGATCATGCGTACGTACGACTTACCGTCTCCATGAACGGTGCATTTTATTTCTTATCTCCAAATGTTATGGACTATTATAAAAAACATATATACTGGATATAAATACATATATAATAGATTTATATGACATTTAAATCATGAATACAATTTTGGAGATAATGTACTTTTGACCACATGGACAATTTGTAATTATAATAAGTTCATTTTTGACTCAAGTACCGAACATCGACAAAAAGACCTATATGAACTTGAATAATTATATGATTGTTATAGTAGGGTAATAAGTTATATAAAATTAATAATAAACTTGAAAAAGTTTTTGAATCAATTAGAATTAAATTAAATATATTATTCAGGGAGATAAAGAACGAACAAGACAAGTCAGACATAAGGTAATAGAACCTTTCACCCTCCTCTTTTAGTCAAATACTTATTTTTTGTTGTGTATTTTAATTTCAATTTTCTTATGTTGGGATATGTTCTTATATATCCTGATTTAATTATATTTTATTTCCATGTGATGAGAGACCTTTTTCTCTCTCATCAACTCAATTTCTGAATTTTTAAGTGACGTCGTTAGGCTGCTGAATTTTCGTAAGGGAACTTCTTAACCCAATTTCTATTCTTTGGGTTAATATTATACCTTTAATTATGTAAGAAATACATTTTAATGTCTTATCTTGTATTTATACATTACTTATGTGTACCTATAGCGAATACACATAATCGATCTATTTTATTTACAAAATGATCTTTGTAAGGGACTTCATCTCAATCTCCATTCATTGTGGCATACTTTTATTTATACATGACTTCCATATATATTTTGTATAAACCCCTTTGAATTTTAATTTCATTCAAAGGGAATCTTTTCTCTATGAATCATTTTACTAAACAAAAAAAATAATGTTTCTTTTTAACCTACGTAGTGACAATGACCTTTCTGCCTCCACGAGTATTATTTGATATTTGGATTCCTTAATAAGCCATAGTGTTTTTTTAAAAGTAAAATAAATAATATATACCCTTTTATGTATTTTGATATTGAAAATGGTTTTGATAAAGCATTTATTATTTCAATATCTTAAAATGATATATTGTGATTGTAATGTGAAAATGTTATCTTTACTTTATTCTTGTTTTATGTGTTATGGCTCTTGGGTATTGTTTACATATATGGGTGGTTTCATGATAAACATAGGGAGGGTGAGCCTGAGATATCTCTTCAATGCATTAGTTAACACGACATACGTAAACGTTAATGTTTCTCCTCAGAGATTTAGGGAATATACTATGATGGGTATTCCAAATTTAACTCCCTATGTTGGTGTGAAAGCTACAATGTAAGTATGATATGGATGCCAAAAGTTACCTCTATGATTTATGATTTCTATGTGTTATTAATAAATATTATGATTTTGTGAGTTATGTTAAAGAGCTTATGTTTTATGATTGAAAAGTACCATTTCATTAATTTGTATGTATTGATGATCTAATGTTTTCTTTCTTTGTTTTATAACCCTTACTAAGATTTTTATGTTGATCCCAAGTTTTTGAAATATTTTTCATAGGGTATAAGGAAGGTTAAGGGAATGGAATAATTCAAGAAGATTTATATCAAGAAAATAATTCTTGTTTTATTTAAATAGTTTTATTATTGTGAAAAACATTGGATAGAGTAGAAGTGCCTACATTGTAATCTTTTGAGATGTAATAGTTATGGTCTAATTCTATAAAACTATAAACCTAAAAATATCCTCAATGTGAATTCTTGACTTAAATCAAGATTGTGTAATGTTTAAGGTGAGGCCTTACAACAAGTTTATGGGGAAACTCTTACCGATTTCCTAGATAAATTTAGAAACTTCATGGGATGTGTTTGATTCAATAGAGAGATTCACTAAAGTCATTCAAACACTAACTCATAGAAAATATTAAATGATAGGGGGACCAAGTTTCATATTTATAGGGGCCCACCAGATAGTGGACCACATGGAATCTAAGGTATTTTTTGTACTTCCTCAGAACCAACAAATTATTGTCCCAAAAAACTCAATTATAAGGGGTAGGGGAATTTTTTGAAGCTCACAAGTTCTATAATAATAATAATCAAGGAAAAAAAATTAAAAAAGGATAATATATGAAGGATATTTATAAATATGTTTGAGGAAATACAATGATACTCGAGTGCACCTTGAGGTTAATAACTTAAGGTCAAGACTGTGAGGTTGAGCCCATATGGTCAAGACCCCGAGGTTGAGAACACGATGTTAAGCCTGCAAGGTTGAGCCCATGTGCTTGAGTCCATAGGGTGAAGCCCACATTTTTGAGACCTGAATCCATCATGTTTCATGGTTTGACCTCATGGAATTGGAGCATATTTTTAGGATTATGTTCACGGTCTCACTTCATGGTGCTAGAGAATATTTTTGTGATTCTCTATATGGACTGAACCCCTGACCTCAATGTGACTTTTTGTGATACTCCACTTGGTCTGACCTTACGATGTCAGAGAATATTTTTTATGATACTCTGCATAGTGACCTCATTATGATGAACCATCACATACTCTTTTCATGGCTCCACCTCATCGTACACTCTCTGTATGATCATCCACATACTCTATATGGAAACATTCCACTGTAACACCCCGAGCTTCCACGATACGCCTCTCTTTCAATAATGCAATAGCTTGCATTGTACGCAACTTCGAGTTCTAAAACACCGCGACTAATCAAAGTAGCCGTTATGAATAGTAATAACCACTTTTTAAAATTATAGAAATTTTATATTTCAAAATGGACTTCACTTTTGTATTCGTAATATCGAAATTAGCCTATGTTAAATTTTTGGTATTTTTCTGAGAACTTCTAATTTTTTATGAATTGTGAAAAATACTTAAAAACAACTTTTTAATCAAAATAATTTATTATGATAAATTATACTATTTAGTGGTTTTAAAGTATAATTAGAATATATTTTTACTATTTTATCCAATGTTGGTCATTAGAATTAATTTAACATTAACATTGGACATAAACAATTGTCAATCTTTTGATATAAATTGTTTCTTAAAAACACGCTATTTGTTGTGACAGCGGGAATTAATTATAAAATTAATTAATTCAACTTATATGTTTGTAATTTTTTAAAATATAAATCATTTTTGAATTCGGAATATCAATTATAGATTAGGGTGAATTTTTGGCATTATTCTGAAAAACTTCAATTTTTGATGAATAGTGAAACCACTAAGTGGTAGTTAAATAACTGATTTTTCGTTTAAATGAAATATTACCACTTCTGTGATTTGATTTTCAAAAATCTGACATACATGGTTGTCATTAAGAAGTAAAATGTGGTTGAATGAGATTAAAATAATTTTTTGGTGAATAGTAACTTTTAAGTTCTTAATCGCGATTAGAGGTAATTAGTGTAGTTTAAGGTACAAATAATGTTTTAATAATATGAGATGAGCATGAAACCTGTCCTAATCCTATTGGATGAGTCATGGCCGACCAAGACAACCCATGGGTAAACTTGGGGACCCCATGGAGCCACTTTAGTTGGAAAATGACATTAATATATATTTATTTAATGTTAAAAGTAAATTGACACAAACATGAGTTGTCTTACTAAAAGAGTTTTTAAGTGGGGTTACACAAGTCCAAATTTTGACTATAAATATTCATTAGAAATCTAAAAAGATTTCCTACATCATAGTATTTTTTTTATAATTTTTATACATTAAATAAATTAAATTATTTATGACATCATTATGATGCAGCGATGACCTCGTTATTTAACGATTTAAATAAAATGAGAAGATAATGCAAAATCCAAGGCTTACACTTGTCCAAAGCCTATTGGATGAGGAGATTTAAAAACCTTATCACCTTAGCCTCGAATTATATAAGTGTGGGACCTTTAGAATCCGAAAATCATTGTGAAATAATGTAACATTTCAATCTTTCCAAAAGAGCCCCTCCTCTCCACTTATAAAAGGCCCCCACCTCTCCCACCTCATTTACACTTTCAAGCCATTTGGATCGGCCAACCTCTGCCCAAATACTCTCCCAACTTCCCCCTATTACTCCTAGAAGCCTCACTTTGGGTAGAACGCTTCCCAAGGAAGCCTTTGGCTCAAATCAAAAAGAGTTACCCGATTTTGAGGTAATGTCTTCTCTAATGTTGTTTTGTTTTATTTTTCTTCTTCAACCCCCTAAACTCTTTTTATTAATTTCTTTTGTAACAAAACCAGTATCCTCAATATACTAGGATGTTGTTATAAGAAGGATTCGAGCTACACTTACACACACCTACATCTAATGGTTAAAGAACATACGATTTCTGTGGATGGAGAATTTCTGCCTCACGAAACGATGATTGTTCAACACTCATATAACACCTTCAAAGGTGGCCATTAAGATGTAACTATATTTATATATGATATAAAATATGTTTATGTTTTACTTATGCCTCTGTATTTCTCATTTATGACATAATTTATGATTTCCATTATGGGTAAAATGCGATAATTTCATTTTAGGAAGTGCGGACTACCGCCCCCTCAAAGTGATTTGAATCATTAATACCATATGTGGGATGTATAAAGGATGGAGTAAATGATATTATACACTATATTATACTGGAATTATATTATACATTTATATAATTATGATTTCATTCCATTAAATATTAAATTGAAATGAAAGTAGCGTTCATGCGTACGTACGGCTTACCGTCTCCATGAACGGTGCATTTCATTTCTTACCTCTAAATGTTACATAATATTATAAATGAATGTATATACTGGATATATAAGATATATATGACATCTAAATCATGAATATAATTCTAGATATAATGGATATTCTACCACATTAACAACTTGTAATTATAAGAAGTTTATTTTTGACTCAAGTACCAAAGATCGACAAAACGATCGTTATTAACTTGAATAACTACATAATATTCATAACATTGTAATAAGTGATATAAAAAGGATAATGAAATTGAAAATGGTTCTTAATAAGGTAGATATTAACTCTAGTTTATTATTCAGGAGGTTAAAGAACGGTTGAGTCAAGTCGGACACAAGGTAAGGGAACTTCTTAACCCAATTTCCATTCTTTGGGTTAATCTCCTACTTTCAAATTATGTCATGATGTTATTATGTCCTATTTTGTATTTTTACTTTCTTTATGTGTACCTATAGTGAATACACATAATATATCTATTTTATTTTAAAAATGATCTTTTTAAGGACATCGTCTCAATCTCCTTTCATTGAGGCATATTTGGTTTTATACACAACTTTCTTTTATACGGTGTATAAACCCCTTTGACTTTTAAGTTTATTCAAAAGGAATCTTTTTATACGAAGCGTTTTACTAAACGACAAAAAGGGAATGTTTTTATTTCCGTACATATGTGGCGACAACGACTTCTCCGCCGCCATGACCATTATTTGAGTTTCATCTTCCTCTACAAGCCATCACTTTTTTTTAATAAAAAATAAATACAAAGTTTTAACTTTATTTTATTTTGGTATTGAAAATTGTATTAAAAGCATTTTTTTATATCAATGTGTTGTATTGAAATCTTGTGATTAAAATGTGGAAATGTTATGTTTCATTTATGCATGTTTTATGTGATACGATTATGTTATGGTTTATGATATGTTTAAACCTATTCATATGAGGAATGCATTGGACTTAATAAGTGACGGGTGGAGCCCGCTATAGCTCCTCGATGCATCGGCAGGTCTCATGAGACAAACTAGTGTCTTGGCACAAGGCCTTGACAAAATCTTATTTGTGGTCTTGGCATGAGGCCTTGACTACGTGGTTATGATAGTCTGGCATTATGCATTCCATCATTATGAAAGTGGTTATTGATATTGCATGTGATTATTCGACCAGTAGGATATCCATGTGAAGAAGTGAATGGCATTATCTCATTTTACTTTTTCCATATTATGTTGATGTTCAAGTTTAAAAGGATTTTGTTTAGTTATACATTGCCTTAAATATTTATGTTTATTTATGAAAGCTTCCACATTATTGTTATCCTTACTGAGCATCTGAGCTCACCCCTTTCAATGTTTTAATATTATCCAGGATATGAAGAAGTATTTTATGAATGACCTGCAGGGATTGACAGAAGTGGATATGAGTGTGGACTATTGAGACTATGTTATTGTGATGTAATGTAACGTTTACGAATGTATCTAGTGTTTCCAAGGCTACTAAACTAATCGGTCTTTCGAGACTTGATCTTTTGTGATCATGCCAATGTTATGAAGTAATGCACCGACTCTGGGTAGCTGGGGTCGGGGCGTTACAGTTGGTATCAGAGGCAGTTTAGTACTAACCTTGTAAGGTAGATTTAGATAAACTCTGATTAGAGCACATAGCCCAAAGATAGACTTTGAGGATTAGTATAGAAGAACTTCCTAGAATTTTGTTATTGTAGAGATTTTGTGAGTTTTCCGAGCAATACATCCCTGTCTGGATACGAGCAGGTAGAGGCGGCTCTGGCACAGATGTACCTAGGGGTAAAACCTGAAAACACCGCTTTGAGCTAGACTCGAACGGGAAATGGTGCATGACAACGGGCCTTGCTGCACTCTTGGTTACGACACTCCCGGGGGATATGCTTAGGATAACTCTAATTTTCTTTACAAATCATTTTGAAGGGTTTATGAGTATATACTTCCTCAAAGAAAACATTTTTATGATTATGGATTATATCCATAAATAGTCCAATTTATGTTAAGTATTTTATAAGTATGGAATTATGTATTTTGATTCATAAACTAATATAGTTTATGCCATTGTATAGAAATGGCGCCCAGTAGAAGGAATGTGAACTCCAGCAGTACGTATGATCCAAAGAGTAAGAAGGATCGTATCTTTCACGGTATTAATCCAACATTTCTAAGGGAAATAGTCTCCCATGTGTTCTCAACATATGAAGAAATAGTATCATGTGTTAATAAGATAAGTAAAGAATTCTCTGAGTCCTATGGCTTTGAAGCGAAGCAAGAGACGAAAGGGATGGAAGAGAGAATGATGGATAAAGGGATGAGGGGAAAGAAGAATTTTCCAATATGCGGTAATTGTGGGAAGAAACATCATGGAACTTGCCTAAAGGGAATGAGAGTTTGTTATAAGTGTAGAGAAAAAGGACACAAAGTGCGTGACTGTAAGGGTAAGAAAATGGTTTCAAATGTACAATGCTTCTTCTGCAAGGATTGAGGACACTACGCAAACCAATGTCCAAATCATCAGAGTATGCCCCAAATGATGTTATTGGATAATAATCAAGTTATGATACTACCACAGACGAGGAGTAATGATTAGAGTTCTTATGTTGTTATTAAATAATTTTGTAATTTGAGTGTTGTATCAATGATGTACTGGTTATAATAATTATGGAGTATATAAGGATTGTACTGCAGTACTATTTCATCAAGGACTTGATATTGTGTGGAACCAAGAAAAGTGACTCCACAGTAGGTTAAATTTTTGGAAAATATATGGTTGAAAGAAAGATAAACCATAATATGATTCTGATTTTGAGATAGTGATTTTGGAATAAGGTGTGATTGATTTGGATAAATTATATTGGATATTCTTAACATCCTTGAAACTGATTGATGATTTGTAAACATTTTTGGATAGAAGGAGTATATCTAGTATTCTATAAGGAATAAGGGATCATGGTAATTCAGTATGTTTAAAAAGAATACATGATGAAGGTTTTCACATGTTGATATGTGGAAAAAAGGACCTTCATTATGTTTACCTTCCTTATAAAATTTGGACTGTGAGTTGGACAGAAGTATTTTGGATAACTATAAAGGTTGGAATGGATTAAGTTGATATTTGGATAGTATTGTTTAAGGTTAAAGCATTTCTGAAGATTATTTTTGGAATATTATAATAATATAGTTTTAGGAAAAGGACAACCTGCATGGTGGGGCATAACCCGTCGCGTCGGACAAAGCTGCAGGAATCGAACCCACAACCATAGTGCGACAAGCCTTTATTTCCTACCACTAGCCTACAGGAAGTCCCTGGTTATTACAAAATAATTTTACTAATCTAAATGGTATGTGTTAACATTTGGAACCCTATACAATTAGGATAAATAGAATATTTTTGAGTTCCGTTACCATTTGGAGTAAAAGTTGGGTTTGTGGTAAAAATTTATTAACGAATGAAAGTATACATAACAAGTATGTATATTCCCTTACGTTCTTAGTAAATATCCTAAATAAATTCCTCAACATTATAAAAGGTAACTTAAAACAAAAATGTTGTCGGTTAACTTTTCCAACTGGGGATTCAATGACCGTTTAACCAATCACAAGTGTAACGACCCGAAATTTTTAAATAAATTTTGTTTCCTAATTTTATGTGTTATTGTTATACTCAACAAAAATGTTTTATTTGATAAACATGATTATAATTAAAATGAGATCAGCGGGTTTTGACTATTATATAACCATCGGTCAACATGACCGCTGTGAACAAAATATTTTGATTATTGTCTCTAAATATAAGTAATCTTGGTTAATTATTATAGAAAGAAGATTCGATGGCCTCACCTAGTAGTCTTGGACCGATCGAAGCCCATCTAACAGAGCTTGGGAAAGAGGTAGCACCATTGGGCTTTGCTCTGGATCAAATCCAAGCCGAGCTTCATCATGTGAAGCTAGAACGGAATCGCCTTCGTGAGAAGTTCAAACTGATAGAAATTACTACTCGGGCAATGTTGACTGAGCCGCCCCAAGCTTCTATCACCCTAGCACACCTTACTCTTAGGTCCTATGCTGGTATTATAAGGGGCTATGTAACGAGACCGTAACTACCTTGTGTAATCCTTGTTTTAAATAAAAATTGGGATTTCTTCTTATGATGAAGTTTATGAATTTTGAAATGACCGGATAAATATAGTATGCATATTTTTGATGAATTTTATAAAAAGGTTATTTTAAAAATGGTTGTGTAAACCTTAAATAATTAAAAATGTGTAATGATTTTCAAAAAATGGTCTTCTACAATTATGTCCAGTACGAAATTTAGAGTCTAATAAGATAAACTTGATTTTTGATGAATAGTAAATTGTGAATAGTGATTTTACGCTTAGGATTAGTAATGTGACCAAATGGATTAGTAATCTCACTTAAATAAAGTTTTAAAATAATCTAGGCACCTTGATTAAGTAATGTGATTCAATAAAATGGTTAAATAACGGTTTCATTAATTATTATTCAAGTATTAGTTTTTTCGGGTGAATAGTGTTTTTTAATTAAAAAATATTTAGAAAAATATTTTTAGAAAATGGATTTCATTTTTGAACTCAGAGCATCGATATTATGTTAAGGTAATTTTTGGGGATTTTTCTGAAAAAAATGAATTTTCGGTGAATAGTGAATTTATTTAAAAATTGAATTAAAAATATTTAGAAAATTATTTTTATAAAATGGAGTTCATTTTTGAAATCAGAGCATTGATATTTGGTTAGTGTGAAATTTTGGGATTTTTCTGAGAAAGTTGAATTTTCAGTGAATAGTAAAAATGCAGTTTTAGGATTTCGGTATGTTTAGTGACATCATAGCTGTGTCATGATGATGTCATGAGAGATTTTGAGGGTTGGCCGGCCAAGGGTGATGAATTATTGTTGTGGGGGCCCCATGTGGCCTAACTCCATGATAAATGCCAAGGGAGAGCACATGGGTTTGAGAAAAGCACATGTGAGGTGTCCTTTGGCCATTAATGCCTTGTCCCCTCACTTTCCCTATAAATACCAAGCCCTCCTCTCATCCATTCGACTCCCCACTCATTCCCAACGAATTTCTGGTCTCATTACCTCCCAAGGAGTCCTACCAAGGTGCCCCCAAGCCCTCAAGGTCCCAACCTTTGAGGTTTAAGAGTTACATTTTAAGGTAAGGGATCCGACCCCTCTCTTTCTTTTCAAGTGATCTCTTTTATGTCATTCCTTTTATGCTCCATGTTCTTATTTTGGAGGATGTTATTTTATACTCCTCTTACTGCCCTTTTTATGTTCATATGATGAAAGACCCCCTCTTACTCTCATCATTTCGTTTTAAGAAAGTTTAAGTGGCGCCGTTAGGCTGCCGAATTTTCAAGGGATTCATTCACCTCTCTCTTTTTCAAAGTTCTACTTTCATGTCAAGTCTTTCAAGTTCATTTTTATTATGTTGGGGTATGATCTCTATATTTATCATACTGGTCTTTTATGATCACATGATGAGAGACCCCATTTGATCTCTTTAATTCAGTATTTTGATGTCTTAAGTGGCGCCGTTAGGCTGCCGAATTTTTAAGTGGTTCTTCACCCTTCTCGTTTTGAAGTTCTACTTTCATGTCAATTATTTCAAGTTCCTTTATATTATGTTGGGGTATGATCTATATATCTATCATACTGGACTCTTATGTTCCTATGATGATAGACCCTATTTGACCTTGTCAATTCAATTTTGTTGAAGTTTAAGTGATGCCGTTAGGCTGCCGAATTTTCACAAGAGAAATCTTGTTTTGTTTTCTTCCTTTCATGTTATTCATTTCATATGGTATATTTTCAAATTTCATTACCATGTTCATAAATCCCTTATATTTTTTCCCTCTACTGTATGATGGGTCATTTATGAATGTTTGACCCATGTCCCCTCTTTTCTCAATGTTTTCTAAAACCTTGTAACATAGCCGTTATGCTGCAGAATTTTCCCCTCAAAATGCCTCTCTCTTTTCTCAAAAATTATTTTATGTTATAAAGTGAATACTCAAAGCTCTTATTTCTACAAGGGTATTCACATATATATCAAAATGTTCCATTTTAAATTCTGGGATTTACATACATGAGACCCGCTTCCCTTTTCGTGGGTTTAAAGTGCCGTAAAGATCATGTCATTAAAGCAGTTTTTAAAATGTTATGATTATGAAATGAAACCCATTTATTTTATGCTATATGGGTTATTTATGAAATGTTTGATGATGATATATGTGGCTCAAATGATAATAAAGGCAAATTTAAGGGTGCGCCCTGATAGCGCTCCAATGCATTGGGTAAAGACTTAATCTCTAGAGATGACCATTTTAACGACGCCTTGGTGAATAACCTTGGTAATTTTTAACGACACCTTGGGGATGGACCTTGGTGAAACGAAACGATTGCCAATATTAAATGTTGCAGCCACATCTTCAAGTTATGAAAAAGTTTTATTTTTATTATGATATGCCTCATGATTTCATTTTCATGCCTTAAAGTTCTTTTCATGACTTTATTGATGTATCCCAAGTTCATATGTAAAATGTTTCACTTGTTTCCCTTGTTGGGCCTTCTGCTCACCCTTTCTTTTGATGTATGTCCCCAGGTTATGAGATTCAGTAATGAGCCTAGGGTGAACATGAGGAGAATCCTTTCAAGTGTTTAAGAATAATTCTTTATGTTGTTTTCATGTTTTAAGTTCCTGGTTTCCAAGACACTAAACCTTAAAGATCCTCGGTTTTGTAAAATGTAATTAAAGTTTATGTGATAAAAAGGTGGGATGCTATAACAAGTTTGTGATTTTCTTGTGGTTAAACTTTCTCCTAATCCTGTTTTCTATAACTCTCCATCAGACCTTGATGGTTTGTTTTTCTTCTATATCCATATTTTCATAGAATCCTAGAATGGGCTATATCGGGTGACCTTTGTACTTATCTTGCTTTCTTTTAATGTTATATATTTATTAACCTTATTTCCGATGTGGGTTTTCCTCAAAGGTATTTTCTATTTTCAACCTTTTATTTTCCAAGAAAAATTTCAAATTGCAAGGACGCAATTTATTGAAGGAGGGGAGAATGTAACACCCCGAGCTTCCACGATACGCCTCTCTTTCAATAATGCAATAGCTTGCATTGTACGCAACTTCGAGTTCTAAAACACCGCGACTAATCAAAGTAGCCGTTATGAATAGTAATAACCACTTTTTAAAATTATAGAAATTTTATATTTCAAAATGGACTTCACTTTTGTATTCGTAATATCGAAATTAGCCTATGTTGAATTTTTGGTATTTTTCTGAGAACTTCTAATTTTTTATGAATTGTGAAAAATACTTAAAAACAACTTTTTTAATCAAAATAATTTATTATGATAAATTATACTATTTAGTGGTTTTAAAGTATAATTAGAATATATTTTTACTATTTTATCCAATGGTGGTCATTATAATTAATTTAACATTAAAATTGGACATAAACAATTGTCAATCTTTTGATATAAATTGTTTCTTAAAAACACGCTATTTGTTGTGACAGCGGGAATTAATTATAAAATTAATTAATGCAACTTATATGTTTGGAATTTTTTAAAATATAAATCATTTTTGAATTCGGAATATCAATTATAGATTAGGGTGAATTTTTGGCATTATTCTGAAAAACTTCAATTTTTGATGAATAGTGAAACCACTAAGTGGTAGTTAAATAACTGATTTTTCGTTTAAATGAAATATTACCACTTCTGTGATTTGATTTTCAAAAATCCGACATACATGGTTGTCATTAAGAAGTAAAATGTGGTTGAATGAGATTAAAATAATTTTTTGGTGAATAGTAACTTTTAAGTTCTTAATCGCGATTAGAGGTAATTAGTGTAGTTTAAGGTACAAATAATGTTTTAATAATATGAGATGAGCATGACACTTGTCCTACTCCTATTGGATGAGTCATGGCCGACCAAGACAACCCATAGGTCAACTTGGGGACCCCATGGAGCCACTTTAGTTGGAAAATGACATTAATATATATTTATTTAATGTTAAAAGTAAATTGACACAAACATGAGTTGTCTTACTAAAACAGTTTTTAAGTGGGGTTACACAAGTCCAAATTTTGACTATAAATATTCATTAGAAATCTAAAAATATTTCCTACATCATAGTATTTTTTTATAATTTTTAGACATTAAATAAATTAAATTATTTATGACATCATTATGATGCAGCGATGACCTCGTTATTTAACGATTTAAATAAAATGAGAAGATAATGCAAAATCCAAGGCTTACACTTGTCCAAAGCCTATTGGATGAGGATATTTAGAAACCTTATCACCTTAGCCTCGAATTATATAAGTGTGGGACCTTTAGAATCCGAAAATCATTGTGAAATAATGTAACATTTCAATCTTTCCAAAAGAGCCCCTCCACTCCACTTATAAAAGGCCCCCACCTCTCCCACCTCATTTACACTTTCAAGCCATTTGGCTCGGCCAACCTCTACCCAAATACTCTCCCAACTTCCCCCTCTTACTACTAGAAGCCTCACTTTGGGCAGAATGCTTCCCAAGGAAGCCTTTGGCTCAAATCAAAAAGAGTTACCCGATTTTGAGGTAATGTCTTCTCTAATGTTGTTTTGTTTTATTTTTCTTCTTCAACCCCCTAAACTCTTTTTATTAATTTCTTTTGTAACAACACCAGTATACTCAATATACTAGGATGTTGTTATAAGAAGGATTCGAGCTACACTTACACACACCTACATCTAATGGTTAGAGAACATACGATTTCTGTGGATGGCGAATTTCTGCCTCACGAAACGATGATTGTTCAACACTCATATAACACCTTCAAAGGTGGCCATTAAGATGTCACTATATTTATATATGATATAAAATATGTTTATGTTTTACTTATGCCTCTGTATTTCTCATTTATGGCGTAATTTATCATTTCCATTATGGGTAAAATGCGATAATTTCATTTTAGGAAGTGCGGACTACCGCCCCCTCAAAGTGATTTGAATCGTTAATACCATATGTGGGATGTATAAAGGATGGAGTAAATGATATTATACACTATATTATACTGGAATTATATTATACATTTATATAATTATGATTTCATTCCATTAAATATGAAATTGAAATGAAAGTAGCATTCATGCGTACGTACGGCTTACCGTCTCCATGAACGGTGCATTTCATTTCTTACCTCTAAATGTTACGTAATATTATAAATGAATGTATATACTGGATATATAAGATATATATGACATCTAAATCATGAATATAATTCTGGATATAATGGATATTCTACCACATTAACAACTTGTAATTATAGGAAGTTTATTTTTGACTCAAGTACCAAAGATCGACAAAACGATCGTTATTAACTTGAATAACTACATAATATTCATAACATTGTAATAAGTGATATAAAAAGGATAATGAAATTGAAAATGGTTCTTAATAAGGTAGATATTAACTCTAGTTTATTATTCAGGAGGTTAAAGAACGGTTGAGTCAAGTCGGACACAAGGTAAGGGAACTTCTTAACCCAATTTCCATTCTTTGGGTTAATCTCCTACTTTCAAATTATGTCATGATGTTATTATGTCCTATTTTGTATTTTTACTTTCTTTATGTGTACCTATAGTTAATACACATAATATATCTATTTTATTTTAAAAATGATCTTTTTAAGGACTTCGTCTCAATCTCCTTTCATTGAGGCATATTTGGTTTTATACACAACTTTCTTTTATACGGTGTATAAACCCCTTTGACTTTTAAGTTTATTCAAAAGGAATCTTTTTATACGAAGCGTTTTACTAAACGACAAAAAGGGAATGTTTTTCTTTCCGTACATATGTGGCGACAATGAATTCTCCGCCGCCATGACCATTATTTGAGTTTCATCTTCCTCTACAAGCCATCACTTTTTTTTAATAAAAAATAAATACAAAGTTTTAACTTTATTTTATTTTGGTATTGAAAATGGTATTAAAAGAATTTTTTTATATCAATGTGTTGTATTGAAATCTTGTGATTGAAATGTGGAAATGTTATGTTTCATTTATGCATGTTTTATGTGATACGATTATGTTATGGTTTATGATATGTTTAAACCTATTCATATGAGGAATGCATTGGACTTAATAAGTGACGGGTGGAGCCCGCTATAGCTCCTCGATGCATCGGCAGGTCTCATGAGACAAACTAGTGTCTTGGCACAAGGCCTTGACAAAATCTTATTTGTGGTCTTGGCACGAGGCCTTGACTACGTGGTTATGATAGTCTGGAATTATGCATTCCATCATTATGAAAGTGGTTATTGATATTGCATGTGATTATTCGACCAGTAGGATATCCATGTGAAGAAGTGAATGGCATTATCTCATTTTACTTTTGCCATATTATGTTGATGTTCAAGTTTAAAAGGCTTTTGTTTAGTTATACATTGCCTTAAATTTTTATGTTTATTTATGAAAGCTTCCGCATTATTGTTATCCTTACCGAGCATCTGAGCTCACCCCTTTCAATGTTTTAATATTTTCCAGGATATGAAGAAGTATTTTATGAATGACCTGCAGGGATTGACAGAAGTGGATATGAGTGTGGACTATTGAGACTATGTTATTGTAGTTTTTCACTTTATGATGTAATGTAACGTTTACGAATGTATCTAGTGTTTCCAAGGCTACTAAACTAATCGGTCTTTTGAGACTTGATCTTTTGCGATCATGCCAATGTTACGAAGTAATGCACCGACTCTGGGTAGCTGGGGTCGGGGCGTTACATCCACCTTCACATGTTTTCTATTCTCTAGACACAAATCACTTAGGTATTCCTATGAAAACCACATTCCTATAAAAAATACACACACAGACACACATAGAGAGATTTATAGAGATGAGATCCAACCCCTTCTACTTCTTTGAATTCTTATTGCGAACCCACAATCAACCAAAGTGGGAAAACTTTTCAAATGAAAGAAGTGAAGAAATTATAGGTCTATGAGGTGAATTCATGGAGGATAATCCCATAGGTAAACCAAAAAAGGCCAAACTCACAAGGTAACCTATTAGAGGCTAATCCCATGGGGTGATCACATGAGGACAAGCCAACCTCACATAGGCCAAGCCTATGAGGAAACCACATGGGATGACCCCACGAAGGATAAGACCATGAGACAACCTCATATAGGATAATATACAAAGTTAAAATTGAATGAGATTTTCCATATGGTAATCCCCTAAGGAAAACATCTCAAAGGCTTATTTATGAGGCTATTTTGTGAGGAAAACCTTACAGAGGATAGTTGTGACCTCACGAGACCCAGTCTATGGACTAAACTTTTGAAAAGGGTTCTCCCACTTAGGAAACCAACCATCCTCATATGGAATCCATTTGAAATTGTAATTAAGTCACATAGATGTCCCCTTAGGTCCATGATAATTCAAAAGTATCATCTTGCTTCATTACTCCAAGGTTAAAACCCCAAATATACTAAATTTGAACCCCCTATGAAGCCACCTAATCCATATAACTAGGTCATACACATCAGTTAACACCCCTTAGATCATGAATTACCTTGATAAAATGTGTCTCCCAATTGTACTCCCTAACTGGACAGGGTACTCATATAATTAGAAATCGTGCATTCCCTTGATAACATGGGTCCTCATCATAGAAATGTTAGTGAGAACATTTTGGGCTCATAGATTATAATATATCTAGCCCCATCCCAAATTCTATCATACTATAAACTTGGTGTAAACTTAAGTAAATTTAGTGTGAGACGTAGAAAAAGATAGCATAATACTTACATCAAACCTTTTAATCCCTTAACTAGGATCATGAATCTATTATCTCTCCCCACTTACCAACAATATGAGAGATAGGAGGATGATCCTCTAACCATGTTGTCATGAAACATAAAAATGATTATGATTTTAAGGTTGATTTATAGTATAGGTCAGACCCTAGGTCGTCTCTCATGGAGCATTGATAGGTTTAGAGTATTCATTTTTAATAAAAGTAAAAAAAGGGGATAATTTTGAAAACAGTTTAAAGAAAATAACATAACTTAAAGAGTTTAATAGTTAAAAAATCAAGTGGATTTTGAAAAATATGAGATAAAGGGGTCATCTTGATTTCACTAAACACATTTCAAGTTCATTGTTCTTATATATTCATTTAGGTTTGGAGTATTTATTTGGTTGAAATTAATTGGAATCCTGATTAATTCCTAAGACTTTATTTCATTGCTTGAAGAACCAAACCTTGAAATAACAATCGTATTTACAAGGTACAAAAATTATGCATGGAATAAGAGCTTCCAAATAATATTTAAATCTTAAGAAATTGGTTAAGAAAAGGATTTTTGTGTTGTCCAATCGGAACAACACAATTCACACACTCAAAACCTCACACCGGTCGGTTAAATATTAAGAGAAAATCAATCACATGCATCAAAAAAAGCATTCAAATAAGAAATAATTTAAGACACATGGAAAGAAATATTTAACACCAAAATCACTCCAAAAGAGTATCAAATATACTTATTGGAATTCCCTTGACATGTGTGTACTTCCCTCATAATGAATGCCCACCGTTTAGCTCGACATCGGGAGGAGGAGGAAGATCGGGTGAAACTCTTCCTTCATTCTTGACCCCCTATGAGGATAAGGCCCTCTAGAAAATCTAGGATTAATAAGATACTCCTATAGGAATCCAAAATGGAAGATATTTTATTCTGGTTTGGACTTGTAAATGAGGTTCACAAGGTATCATTTTATAGGAAAAGTGGAAGGTGGTTTTGGGCACACAAATTTTGTAAAACCACTGAGCTTATTTTTTTCGGTGGTTAGAAAGCCTTATCTCACCTTTGAAAAAAACTAAAATGTTTTTTACAAACCTCTTAAATATCTTCAACTAAAGTTTTAATTAATTTGGACACCTACAGCTCGAGATATAGAGAGATCACAACACACCGCTTTTGACTACGTGTAGAATCAGTGTGCTAGACAGATCAACTCGGTTGGGCCACCAGATGGCCAAATGAGGCTCAGGTTCCTTGAGATTTAATGTAGAAAAATTAATTGTGGACTATAAAAAAATATTTTATCCCATTTAGATGAACGTTTTAGTATAAGTGTGTGGTTTATTCCACTGGTGTGCTTGGATCCTTTGTAGTTTGGCCCATTTTTCTTAGACATCATCATGGGCCCTCCAAATCACCTCCACCTACAATGTAATTTTCAAAACAAGTAACATTTCTATTTTTAACAGTGATAAAAATAAAATAATTGAATCAAAAATGAAGTTCTATTTGTTATTAATTTTACAAATTTCAATACAAAACTAGTTTAGCATAGTGGTGTAAGGGTGAAAATGAAATAGTGAATTGTTGTGCGATTACACCCCCACAACTAAAAATTTTCACTGCTAATCAAAGTTATATTTCCAAAAATTATGCATGTAGATATTTCCAAATTCATAAAGATTTAACATTCAATGAAAATTTAATTCCTAATAGAAATGTGATCAAATAAAAAATCACACCGAAGATTTATTCTCAGTGAGCATGAAAAATGATGTCTCAAAAATTGTATCAGAACAAAATTCCAAGAGATGCCTGATACCAATCAAAGAAAACAATTCAAAATTTAATAATGTCACTAATTATCCACGTGTGTGTGTGACAACCATTTCATGCTATTATTTCCACTTTCTATCAAGTAAATACAAGTTATTTTAAAAATTGTCTACATACATGATCCATTCCACCGAACCTTCCCTACATACTTTGAAATAAAATTATAAGACCCACTCACTTAAGCATTCCTAGAAGTCAAACCATAATCTCTTGACCTAGATATCCCCATATATTGTATATTTCAACACTGCCCTCGTTTATTATTTTTTTTTTCAAAAGTTTCACTTAGAATAAATCTCACACTCTTCTCTAAAAACTTGTTTGATCTCCTCACGACACTAATTGTAATTGTTATAATAAGATCAAAAGTCAAGGAAGGGTGGTTTTTGACCTACCAATATAAAACCGTTTTTCTTTTTTTTTGTTTTTTAAGGGAATACAACAGTCGGATAACAGGTACAAACACATAGGTCAATATGGTATAATAATGGAATAGATCAGATAAGGAATGAATGCATGGAAAAGTGATTTTGGAAAGTAGAGAAAAATAAACCTAACTTATATTTACTTTCCATTAAGTAATAAAATTTTACACTTCATGGTTGGGTGCAAAGATGTGTGGAGAGATTAAGTGAAACATTTTCCCCTTAAACTATTCACAAGAGGGTACCATTCTTCTCAAAGGTTTTGAAATGATACAACCATTTATATCATTGAAAAACAAACAAATTTCAAGAGAAAGTCACACCAAATTATTGAATTCTTGCTAAAATTAACATTTCATCATAATGTTTTTTGAATGTTAAAACAAAATGAAATTGAGAAATTACTCATGTTTTTTTAATAACTTCCATGATTAAGAAGATATCATTTTCCATGATAAAGTGGGAATAAAAAAATTACCATTTTGGAAAAAAAGTGAGGGGGGAAATAAGGGGGAAAGTGAAAATACTATACATAAAGTGAAAAAGAGAAAAAGAAATAAAGTTGATGAAAATTATTAATTAACCTAGAAATATACCAACCCCCACACCTAAAGTGTGAAGTGTATTCACTGTAATAAAATATAATGCGAGAAATAAGGAAAAAACTTGGTGAGCGTCATTCATAGATTGCTTCTTGAATATGGAGTTCCTCTATCAGGGAATCTGGAATAGATTGATAGAAGTGCTTCAGCTGCTGCCCATTGACATTGAGGGTTTTCTTTGTTTCTTCATTTTGAACCTAGAAAACACCAAATGGAGAGAAATTAGTAATATTTTATGGTCCAAACCAGTAGGAATGAATCTTTCCTAGATGAAACTGCAACCTTGCATTGTAGAGGAGGACCTTATTCCCAATGTGGAATTGATGATGAAAGATGAGACGGTCGTGGGAAGCCTTGGTTCACTCCTTATAAATCCTAGAGTTCTCATATGCATCTCTTCTCATTTCATCCAGCTTCTAAATCTGCAACTTCCTTTGAACACATGTGCCAAAAATATTAGAATTTCATTGTTTGATGGCCCAGTAGGCCCGATGCTCAATTTCAAGAGGGAGGTGACAACTCTTTCCAAACAAAATTTGATAGGGTGACATTACAAAGAAAGTTTTAAAGGTATTATGGAAATACCATAAGTAATCATTGAGTCTAAGAATCCAATATTTTCTATTAGGTTGAATCATTTTTCAAGAATTTGTTTTACCTCCCTATTTTAGACCTCATCTTGACCATTTTTTTATGGGTGATATGCAGTAGACACTCGATTACTGACCCCATACCAACACAAAAGAGATTACATTGTTCGATTGCATAAATGAGAACCCTAGTCACTGATGATGAACCTAGTTAATCCAAACCTATAGAAGATTTGGGTTCTCAGAAATTCAATAATTACCTTAGAATCATCAATCTTTATAGCTCGTGCCTCTACCCATTTTAAAACACAATCTACTACCAGAAGAATGTAAATGTTCCCAAATAAATTAGGGAATGGTCCCACAATTTCAATGCCCCACACATTAAAAATGTTATAGAAGAGAAAGGGTTGTTGTGGAATTACAATTATTTTAGATAAATTCCCCATTATTTGATAGCGAGGACAAGATTTATAGAAATCATGGGTATCAAAAAAAATTATTGGCCAAAATAGACCATAATTGAGGACCTTGCGAGTAGTTTGTTGGGGACTAAAGTGGGCCCCACACTCAGGAGTGTGGCAGAACCTAAGGACGGACTAAAACTCGCTATCGGGAACACAATGCCTGTGGAATTTATCACTACATGTGAACCAAAGGTAGGGTTCATCCCAAATATACCAAAGAGACTCATGTTTTAGATAGAAAGCCAAATTTTTATTGAAATCATCAAGATTGAAAGATGCTACCAAATAATTCACAATTTCGGCATACCAAGTAATAACATCTTGCACTCGGTACAATTTCTCATCTAGAAACATGTCATTTATGGGAATATAGGAGATGAGTCAATGTACGAGGATGGGTGGATCCTAATGATATGGTCAGCCACCATATTATCTACTTATTTTTTATCTCTAATTTCTAAATTGAATTCCTGAAGGAGGATCATCTAGAGAATGAGACGTGGTTTGGCTTCTGGTTTTTTAAAGAGATACTAGATGGCTGCATGGTCCGAGAACACAATAAATTTGGACCCTAAAAGATACAACCTGAATTTATCCAAGGAAAACACAATTACAAGAAATTATTTTTCAGTTTTGGTGTAGTTTTATTGGGTAGGGTCCGAAGTAAATGAGGAATAGGAAATGACTTGTAGAGATCAATCGACCCTTTGTGATAATACTTCCCCAAATGCATAGTCAGAGGCGTCACACATTATCTCAAATGGTAAATCCAACTGAGGTGGTTGGATTACCAGGGGTGTTGTGAGACTCTATTTTAACTTATTAAAAGATTCCTCACATTCTATATCAAAAACAAATTCCTTTTCTTTTTGGAGAAATCAGGATATGGGGAGTGAAATTTTACTAAATCCACGAATGAAATGACGGTAAAATACAACATTAACCAAGAAAGACCGCACATCCCATAAATTTTTGGGGAATGGTAGGGAAAAAATGACATGCACTTTTGATTTATCTACTTGGATACCATCCATATAAATGAAATGTCCCAAAACTATACCTTATAACACCATGAAATGAAATTTCTCTTAATTTCATACGAGATTATTTTCAATACAGGGACGTTGGACTGAACCAAGACTAATCAAACATTCATCAAAATAGGATCCATAAATAGTGAAATCATCCATGAATACTTCCATGTAAATCTATAGGTAATATAAAAAAATACTAACCATGCATCGCTAAAAAGTATTCAGAGAATTACACAGTCCAAATGAAATCCTCTTATATGAAAATGTGCCAAAGGGGCAAGTGAAGGTCATATTTTACTGATCCTCAGGAGAAATATGGATATGAAAGTATCTAGAATACCCATCAAGGAAATAATATTGGGAATTCCATGCTAGCTTCTCTATCATTTGGTTAATGAATAGAAATGGGAAATTTCCTTCCTAGTGTGTTGATTTAGTATGAGATAGTCTATATAGACATGCCAACTATTTTACACACAAGTTAGAACTAATTTATTATTTTCATTTTTTATTACATTAAGACCAGTTGTTTTAGGAACCACTTGTACTGGACTAACCCATTGGCTATTAGAGATAGGTTAAATGATTCCAGAAGACAATAATTTTTATTACCTCATTTTTAACAATATCTAAGAGATTCGAGTTCAGTCGACGTTGTGACTGCCTCACTGGTTTTGCCTCATAATTTAACAATATATGATGTGTGAAAATTGATGGGATAATACCAATAATGTCATCAAGTGTCCATCCAAAAGCTTTTTTATACTCCCTCAAAAGTTTAATCAGTCACAATTCATGGTCAGGAGGGAGTGAACTAGCAATTAAGGCAAGAAACTTGTTTCTATTCTCAAGATATGAATATTTTAAATCTTGAGAAAGTTGTTTTAGTTCTATTTCATGGGGATTTTGGATTTATGGGAGTGGGTTTGAAAGTGAGAGGTCACTAATCTCATCTAACTTCTCAACGGAATCATCCTCCTATGAGAAATGATCTTTTACAAGCATAACATTATCATCGATAGTCATGTGATCCTCAGTGTTCAAGAAATCATCAATTAATAAACACACATGAATTTTTTCTAGACTCATACAACATTCAATGCATGATTAATTACCTAACATTTAAATCAATGATGAAAACTCAGAAAGGGGATCAGGGGAATGAAAATTTGTTTTTTAGTGGATGGGAGTACATCAATTGAATTAACAGAGAGATATGAATGTTATTATGACGGGTATTTCATGGCATCAAGGACATTGAAGTGGAGAATTTCACCACTAAAATCCATATATAATGTACCATTATGGATATTATTTATGGTTTTAGAAGTTTTCAAGAAGGGTCTCTCCAATATAAGAGGGTCATTTCCATTCATCCTATCATCTTCCATTTTAAGCACATAAAAATCAGTAGGAAAAATTAAAATTTTCACCCTCACAAGAACATCCTATAACATACTAGAAGGGTGTGTTGTACTATGATCTGCTAATTAAACAAAAATTAAAATGGGATTCAGTTCTCCAACCTGCAACGAAGAGTAAATGGAGTGAGGAATCACATTTATTGTGGAACCCAAATCAATCATAGCACAGGAAAAGGAATACCCCTATGGTGCACAGAATTGAGAATGTTCCCAGATCATTGCATTTGGTGGGAAGTGATGGTTCTATCAATTCTAAGACATTCCTCCACAGGATCACCATATCATCACATCGAATTCTCCTTCGGTGTGTACACATATCCTTCAAAAACATGGAATATCTTGGAATCTTCTTCATGGAATCAATCAAGGGGATGTTAACCTGCACTTTTTTGAAAGTTTACAATATTTCCTTATCAAGTTTAGTTTCCTCTTGTTTTTTTGGTTGGGTGGGCCTTTGGGGAAATGGAAGAGGAATGGTTAGGATATATGACTCATCAACAGACACACTCTTTCCTTTTGGAAGGGCTTATTTTAGGACAAGTATTTTCTTCTCTTAGACCATTTCAGCAGTTGGGATGGTGTTTTCCTCAAGGGTGGATGAATATAATGGAGGGTTCATTTGGTTTTTAAGTTTTTTCCCACTACTAAGGGTTATGGAACTAACATTTCCCTTATCCCTAGGGTTAACTACTAGTTGATAGGGTAGTTGACATGACCCTTGAATTTGAATTTCCCCCACAGAGTTAGCTAGTTGGCCTAATTGGGTTTTTAGGTCATGTATGAATTCTTGGGTGGATTTTTTGGAATTGGAGATTATTGGAAACCATTTGTTTCATAATATCTTCTAGGCTAGGCTCAGGTTTTGGATGGGGTGGTTGGAATGGCATTTGTAGTGGTTGGGTATTTCTGGGTGGTGGTGGTGGATGACTAATCTGCCCCGGTTGGTTCCACTATTATTGAGGTTGGTTTGAATACCCCTTACCTATAAGATTGGTTTTCTTTCCACCCATGATTTTATGGATAATATGGTTCTTTCTTAAAGGGTTATCTTTAGGGGAATCTTAGAAAGATTTCCTCATAACTATCAAAAGTTTTTCTCAATTAGGGGCATTGGTTAGAGTAGTGAGTGTGAGAAGAATATATACCATAATAGATGGGAGGAGGAGACTGGGATTTAACTTAGGAAAGAGAAAGTTGTCAAAGAAAGGTACTTGCCTCTTTGAACTTTGTGTCCACCTTCTTCTCATATTTAGTACTTTTCACCTCATGGACACTTTGAATGGGTACACTAGACCTTGAACCGAATTGTTGAGTGTTCTACACCATGTTCTCAATTAAGGTTCTTACAGCAATTGGGGTCTTATCAACTAGTGCACCACATGCAGTAGCATCAATCATATTTCAATCAATAGGAATTAAACCTTCACAAAAATACTGAATTAAAATTTGATCACTTATTTGGTGGTGTGGGAAACTTGTATATAACCTTTTAAAGTGTTCCTAATATTTCTGTAATGTTTCCCCTTGTGATTTACTTATACCACAAATTTCTTTCCTTATAGTTGCAGTTCAAGAGGATGGGAAATATTTTTCAAGAAAAAGACATTTCATGTCCTCCCAACCATTTATTGGTGAATTAACATAGTAAATCCAGTCTTTTGTAGTGTATTCTAATGAAAATGGGAATTCTCTAAGCTTTACTTGTTCTTCATCCACATTAGTAGGTTTTAAGGTTGAACACAAAGTATGAAATTCTTTTAAGTGCTTATGTGGATTTTCTCTTACAAGTCCATGGAATCTTGGTAACAAGTGAATTTAATAGGATTTTAGTTCCAAATTGGGTGCCTTGACTTGTATTTGAATGTATGTGGATTGGATATCAACATCAGGAGTGGTTAGTTATTTTAGTGTTTGATTGTTTTCATCCATGTTATATATGTTAATTTAAGGTTCTAATTTGGTTCTAGAAGAAGAAGTATTTAGAAAAGTCTCAAGTGGTGGTGTGTCCTCCTTCAAAAGGTTTTCTTGTACATCTATGTGTCGCTGGCGTAGGATCCTCTTCGATTTGGGTTCAAAAGGTGTTAAGTCTTCTAGAGTAGAACATTTAATTCACAGAACCTACACAAGAAATAAATAAGAACACAAAAAAATATACAAAGGTAGAGAATAAAATAAATAAATATTCATAAATTTTACAAAAATATTATAAAAAACATGCACTAAAAACCAAATTGCTCCCCAAAAATGATGCCAAAATTTGACCATGTTATTGTGACACATCAAATTGATTATGATTTTAAGGTTTATTTATAGTATAGTGCATACCCTAGGTCATCTATCAAGGAGCATTGATAGGTTTATAGTATATATTTTTAATAGTTGATAAACCAAGTGGATTTTGAAAAATTTGTGATAAAAGGTTTTTTTATTTCACTACACACATTTCAAGTTCATTGTTCTTATAGATTCATTTAGTTTTGGAGTAATTCTTTGGTTTAAATTAATTGTAATCCTGATTAATTCCTAAGCCTTTATTTCATTACTTGAAGAACCAAACCTTAACATAAAAATCGTATTTTCAAGGTACAAAACTTATACATAGAATAAGAGATTCCAAATTAGATTGAAATCTCAAGAAAGTGGGTAAGAAAAGGATTCTTGTGTTGTAAAATTGGAACAACACAAGCCATACACTCCAAACCTCACAGCGATCGGTTATAAATTAAGAGCAAATCAATCACATGTATCAAAACAATAATTAAAATAATAAATAATTTAAGATACATGGAAAGAAATTTTTTAACACCCAAATAAATCCAAACTAGTAGATAATATATGCGTCGGAACTACCTTGACTGTGTGTAGCTCCCTCACAACAAACACCCACTATTTAGCTCGACATTGAGGGGAGGAGGAAGCTTGGGTGAAACTCTTTCTTAATTCTTCACCCCCCTATGAGGATAAAGGCATCAAGAACTTCTAGAATAAATAGGATACTCCTATAGGACTCTAAAATAGAATATCTTTTGTTTTGGTTTGAACTTGAAAATGTGGTGCATAAAGTATCATTTTATAGGTAAAGTGGAAGGTGGTTTTAGGCACACAAATTGTGTAATAACCACTTGGACCATTGTTTTCGGTGGGTAGAAAACCTTATCATGCTTTGTGAAAAACTAAAAGTTTGTTTCCCCACATATTTAATATCTTCACCAAAAAGTTTTGATTCATTTTAAATCCTGCAGCTTGAGATATGGAAAGATCACAACACACCACATTTGACTTCATGCATATTCATTGTGCTGGATAGATCAGGTCAGTTGAACCACTAGATGGATGAATGAGGATTGGGTTACTTTAAAGGAAATGTAGAGAAATTAAGTTTTGACCAGACCACAAAATATTATCCCATTTGGGTGCATGTTGTAGTAGAAGTGTGCAGTTTAGTCCACTAGTGTGCTTGGATCCTGCATAGTTTGACCCATTTTTTGGAAATCATCATGAGACCTCAAAATCACCTCCAACTATAATGTAATTTTCAAAACATGTAAAATTTACCTTTTTAATAGTTATAAAAAAAATTGAATCAAACATGATGTTTAATTTTTTATTATTTTTATAAATTTCAATACAAAACTAGTTTAGCACAGTGGTTTAAGGGTGAAAATGAAACAGTGAATTGCGGTGCGATCACACCCCACACCTAAAAATTTGAACTACTGAGGAAATTCATATTTCAAAAAATTTAAATTCAGATATTTCAAACTTCATAAATATTTAACATTCAATGAAAATTTAATTCTTGACAGAAATGTGATCAAAGAAAAAATCACACCAAGGAGTTATTATTAGTGAGCATGAAAAAAGACGTCTCAAAAATTATATCAGAATGAAATTCCAAGAGATGCATGATACCAATAAAATAAAATAATTCAAAAGTTAATCATGTCACTAATTCTCTATGTGTGTGTGTGACAACCATTTCATGATATTATTTCCACTTTCTATCAAGTAAATATAATTTATTTTAAAAATTACCTACTTACATGATCAATCCCACCGAACCTACCCTACATCCTTTACAATAAAATTCTATTAACCACTCACTTAAGCATTCCCAAAAGTCAACCCATAAACTGTAGACCTAGATATTCCCATATGTTGTACATTTAATCAATCCCATCACTTATTTTTCAAAAGTTTCACTTGGAAAAAATATTACACTCTTCTCTCAACCCTTTTTTGATATCCTCATGACACTAATTGTAATAGTTATAAAAATATCAAAAGTCGAGGAAGGGTGGTTTTTGACCTAGCAATATACAACCCTTTTTGTTTGGTTTTTCTGAGGGTGTACAACATTCAGATAAAAGGTACACATGCATAAGTCAATCTAGTATAATAATGGAATAGATAGGATACAGAACAAATGTTTGGAAAAACGATTTTGGAAAGTAGATAAAAATCAACCTAACTTATATTTACCTTTCATTAAGTAATAAATTTTCACACTTCATGGTTTTTTGAAAAGACGTTTGGTGAGATGAAGTGAAAAAAATTTCCATTGAACTATTAACAAAAGGGTACCGTACTTCTCAAAGGTTTAGAAATGATAAAAACATTTATATCATCAAAAAACAACCATATTTCAAGAGAAATTCTTGCCACAATATTGAATTCTTACTGAAATTCACATTTAATCAGAATTTTTTTTGAATGTTAAAACAACATGAAAGAGACAAATTACTCATGCATTTTTAATAACTTCCATGATTAATCAGGAATCATTTTCCATGATAAAATGGGCATAAAAAAAATTACATTTTGGCACAAAAGTGAGTGGGGAAATAGGGGGTGGAAAGTGACAATACTATATAGAAAGTGAAAAATAGGGAAAAAATAAAGATGAAGAAAATTCCTAACTAACCTATGAATATACCCATCCCCCCACACCTAAAGTGTGCAGTGTCCTCACTGTAATTAAATAGAATGTGGTAAGGAAGGATAAAACTTGGTGAGTGTCATTCATAGATTTCTTCTTGAACATGGAGTTCCTCCATTATGGAATCCAGAATGGATTCATGGAAGTGCTTCAGAAGCTGCCCATTCATAGTGAAGGTCTTCTTGGTTTCTTCATTTTGAACCTGGACAACACCAAATGTATAGACATTAGTAACATTGTATAGTCTAAACCTGTAGGAATGAAGCTTATTTTGATGCAACCTCAACCTTGAATTATAGAGAAGTAATTTCTTCCAAATTTGGAATTAACGATGAAGGATGATACGGTCATGGAAAACCTTGGTTCGCTCCTTATAAATCTTGGAGTTATCATATACATCTCTTCACATTTCCTCCAGGTCCTGAATCTACAACTTACTTTGAGCACCTATGCCAAAAAGACTAGAATTATATTATTTGATGTCCTAGTAGGCTCGATGATCAATCTCAACTGGGAGGTGACAACTCTTTCCAAACACAAGATGACAGTGTGGAATTCCAATGGGTGTTTTAAAGTCAATACAGTAAGCCCATAATGAATCATAAAATATAAGACTCCAATATTTTCTATTAGGTTGAACTGTTTTTTCAAGAATCTTTTTTACAACCCTATTTGATACCTCAACTTGACCATTGGTTTATGGGTGATATATAGTAGACACTCGATGACTGACCCCATACAGACACAAAAGATATTGCATTGTTCAGTTGGATAAATGAGAACCCTGGTCATTGATGATGAACCTAGGTAATCCAAACCTACAGAAGATTTTGGTTCTCAAAAATTCCAGAACTAACTTAGAATCATCTGTCCTTATATCTCGTGCCTCTAACCATTTTGAAACACAATCCACTACCAGAATAATGTAAAGGTTCATAAATTAATTGGGGAATGGTCTCATAAAGTCAATGCCCCAAACATTGAAAATGTCATGGAAGAGAAAGGGTTGTTGTGGAATTTCATTTATTTTAGATACATTCCCCATTATTTAATAGTGAGTACAAGATTTACAGAAATAATGGGTATCTCAAAAAAGTGTTGGCCAAAAGATACTAGAATCAAGGACCTTTCAAGCAGTCTATTTGGGACCAAAGTGTCCCCCATAAGTAAGAGTGTGAAAAAACCTAAGGACGGACTGAAACTCGCTATCGGGAACACAATTCCTAAAGAATTTATTACTACATGTCCACCAAAGGTAGGGGTCATCTCAAATTTACCAACAGGACTCATGTTTTAGACGGTCGGCCTGGTTTTCATTGAAATCAACAGTAATGCAAGATGCTACCAAATAATTCACAATTTCAGCATACCAAGAAATAACATCTTGCACTCGGTACAATTTCTAATTTGGAAACATGTCATTTATGGGAATACAGGGGGATGTGTCAATGTTTGAGGATGCATGGATCTTATTGATATAGTCATCCACCACATTCTCTGCTGTTGTTTTATCTATAATTTCTAAATTGAATTCCTAAAGGAGGAGAATCTAGAAAATGAGACATGGTTTGGCTTCCGGTTTCTTAAGGAGATACCGGAGGGCTACATGGTTTGAGAACATAATTACTTTAGACCCTAAAAGATACGACCTGAATTTATCCAAGTCAAACACAACGGAAATAAATTCTTTTTTAGTTATGGTTTAGTTTACATGGGCATGGTCCAAAATATGTGAGGCATAGGCAATGACATGTGGATCTCGATCGACCCTTTGTGATAAGAATTCCCCAACTACCAAGTTAGAGGCTTCACACATGATCTCAAATGGTAAATCCCACTGAGGTGGTTGGATTATTGGGGGTGATGTGAGACTCCATTTTAACTTATTAAATGATTCCCCATATTCAGTATCAAAATAAAATTCCTTTTATTTTTGGAGCAATCAGGAGAGGGGGAGTTCAATTTTACTACAGTAACTAATGAAATTATGGTAGAATCCAGCATGACCTAGGAAAGAACTCACATCCCATACATTTTTGGGTAATGGTAGGGAAGAAATGACATCCACTTTTTATTTATCTACTTGGATACTGTCCCCAAAAATTACATGTCCCAAAACTATACCTTATCCCACCATGAAATGGAATATTTCATAATTTAATACGAGATTATTTCAGTACAGCGATGTAGGACTAAACCAAGACTACTCAAACATTCTTTAAAAGAGAACCCATAAACAGTGAAATCATCCATGAATACTTCCATTCAATTCTCTAGGTAATCCAAAAAAATACTAAACATGAATCACTAGAAAGTACTCAGAGCATCGCACAATCCAAATGGAATCCTCTTATATGCAAATGTTTCAAAGGGGTAAGTGAATGATGTCTATTCCTGATCCTCAGAGGAAATATGGATTTAAAAGTATCCAAAATATCCATCACGAAAACAGTAATGGGACTTCCCTTCTAGCCTCTCTAGCATTTGGTCAATGAATGGAAATGAGAAATGGTCCTTTTTAGTGTGTTGATTTAGTCGACGATAGTCTATACAAACATGCCAACTATTCTTCACATGAGTTGGAACTAATTCATTGTTTTCATTTTTTATTACAGTAAGACAAGTTTTTTTAGGAACCACTTGTATTGGACTGACCCATTGGCTATCAGATATGGGGTAAATTATTCCAGTAGCCAATAATTTTGTTACCTCATTTTTAACAACATATAGGAGGTTTGGGTTCAGTTGACGTTGTGATTTCCTCACTGGTTTAGCCTCATCGTTTAACAATATGTGATGTGTGAAAATTTATGGGATGATACTAGGAATTCCAGCAAGTGTCCATCCCAAAGCTTTTTTATACTCCATTAAAAGTTCAAGCAGTCACAATTCATGTTCACGAGGGAGTGAACTAGAAATGATGATAGAAAACTTCTTTTCATTCTCAAGATATGAATATTTTAAATATTGAGGAAGTTGTTTCAGTTCTAGATCAGGGGTATTTTTGATTGATGGGAGTGTGTGTGAAAGTGAGAGGTCACTAATCTCATCTAACTGCTCAATGGAATCATCCTTAGATTAGGAGTGAGCTTTTACAAGCTTAACAGAATCATCAATAGTCATGTGATCCTCAATGTTCAAGAAATAATCAATTAATAGACACACATGACATTTTTCTAGACTGGTACAACATTCAATGCATGATTCATTACCTAACATTTCAATCAATTATGAAAAAAACTAAAGGGGATCAGGGGAATGAAAAGAAATTTTTTTAGGGGATGGGAGTATATCAATTTAATTAACAGAGATAGAGGAATGTTATTCTGAGGGATTATTCATGGCATCAAGGATATTGAAGTGGATAATGTCACTACCAAACTCTATATATAATTTACCATTATGGACATTAATTATGGTTTTATAAGTTTTCAAGAAGGGTATCCCCAATATAATTGGGGAATTTCTATTCATCCTATCATATTAAATTTTAATCACATAAAAAGCAGCAGGAAAAATTAAAATTTTCACCCTCACAAGAACATCCTCTAACACACCAGAAGGGTGAGCTGTAATCTGATTTTCTAATTGAACAACAATTCCAGTGGGTCCAACCTGCAATAAAGAGTAAATAGAGTGAGGCATCACATTTATAGAGGCACGTAAATCAAGCATAGCATTAGAAAAATAAATACTCCCCTATGGTGCCTGGAATTGAAAATATTCCCATATCTTTTCATTTAGTGGGAAGTGATTACTCTATCAATACTAAGACATTCATCCCCAATCTCACCTTCTCATCACCTCAAATTCTCCTTCGGTGTGTAAACATATCCTTCAGAAACTTAGCATATCCTGGAATTTTCATCACAACATCAATCAAGGGGTTGTTAACCTACACGTTTTTGAAAGTTTCTAATATTTCTTTATCAATTTCAGTTTCCTTTTGTTTTCTTGATTGGGTATCCCTTTGGGGAAATGAAAGAGGAATGGTTGGGATATTTGACTCATAAATAGACACACTCTTTCCTTTGGAAGGTCCTCTATCAGGACAAGTATTTTCTTCTTTTGTACCATTTTCATCTATTGGGATGTTGTTTTCCTCAAGATTGGATGAATCTAATATAGGGTTCATTTGGGTTTTAAGTTGTTTCCCACTTCTATGGGTGATGGCACTAAAATTTCCCTTATCCCTAGGGTTAACTACTCATTGTGAGGGTAGTTTACCCAAACTATGACTTTTAATTTCTACCACAAAGTTATCTAATTTTCCTAATTGAGTTTTTAGGTCTTGTATTGGTTCTTGGGTTGTTTTTTGGAATTAGAGATTATTATCATCCATTTGTTTCATTATATCTTCTAGGCTAGGCTCCAGTTTTGTAGGGGGTGGTTGGAATGACCTTTGTGGTGGTTTGGTATTTCTGGGTGGTGGTGGTGGATGACTAATCTACGCCAATTGGTTTAATTTTTATTGAGGTTGGTTTGAATACCCCCTTACCTATAATCTTGTTTTTCTTTCCATATAGGGTAGGATTGATAGCTTGGTTCTTTCCTAAAGGGTTGGTTATAGGGGTGGTCTAAAAAGTTTTCCTCACAACTCTCAGAAGTTTATCTCAATTAGGGGCATTGGTCAGAGTAGTGGGTGTCATAAGAACATATACCAAAATGGATTAGAGGAGGATATTGATATTTCACTTAGGAATGATCAAGGTGTTGAATAAGGGTACTTACCTCTTCAAAATTCATGTCCACCTTCTTCTTGAATTTAATACTTTGCACCTCTTGGACACCTAGAATGGGTACACTAGACCTTGAAACGAATTATTGAGTGTTCTACACCATGTGCTTAATTAGGTTTATTGCATAAATTGGTGTATTATCAACTAGTGCACCACTTTTATTAGCACCAATCATATTTTGATCAATAGGAATTAAACCTTCATAAAAATACTGAATTAAAAGTTTATCACTTATTTGGTGGTGTGAAAACTTGAACATAACCTTTTAAAGAATTCAAAATATACATGTAATGTTTCCCTTTGTTATTTAATTATAACATAAATTCATTTTCATAGAGTTTTAGTTTGTGAGGTTGGGAAATGATTTTCAAGAAAAAAGACGTTTCATGTCCGCCCAACCTCTGATTGGTGAATTAACACAGTAAATCCAGTCTTTTGTAGTGTCTTCTAATGAAAATGGGAATTATCTGAGATTTAATTGTTCTTCATCAATATTAGAAGGTTTTAAGGTTGAAAAAATATTATGAAATTCTTTTAAGTGCTTATGTGGATCTTCTCCCACAAGTCCATGAAATCTTGGTAACATGTAAATTAATCCGGATTTTAGTTTAAAATTAGATGTCTCACCTTGTATTTGAATGTATGTGGGTTGGATATCAACATTAGTAAAGGTTAGTTCTTTTAGTGTTTGATTGTTTTAATCCATGTTATATATGTTAATATAAGGTTATAATTTGGTTCTAGAATAAGAGGGGTTTAGAAAAGTCTCAAGTGGTGGTGTGTCCTCCTTGAAAGGGTTGTCTTGTGAATCTCCGTGTCGCTGGCATAGGATCCTCTCTAGTTTTGGTTAGAAAGGTGGTAATTCTCCCAGAATAGAATGTATAATACACATAACCTATGATTGAAATAAATTATAATACCATAAAATATACAAATGTATAAGATAAAACAAATAAATATTCACAAATTTTAAAAAAACTTATCAAAAAGATGCACTAAAAACCAAAGTGCTCCCCGGAAATGGTTCCAAACTTTGATTGTTTTGTCATGAAATGTAAAATTTAGTATGATTTTAAGGTTGATTTATAGTATAGGTAAAACCCTAGGTCATCTCTCAAGGATCATTGATAGGTTTATAGTATGCAATTTTAATAAAATTTAAAAGGGGGGGGGGTGATTTTGAAAGAGTTTAAAGAAAATAAATTAACTTAAAGAGTTTAATAGTTGAAAAAAATTGGATTTTGAAAAATATGAGATAAAGGTGTCATTTTTATTTCACTAAACACATTTCAAGTTCATTGTTCTTATAGATTCATTTAGGTTTGGAGTAATTCTTTGGTTGAAATTAATTGGAATCCTGATTAATTCCTAAGACTTTATTTCATTGCTTGAAGAACCAAACATTGAAATAACAATCATATTTTCAATGTACAAAACCTATTCATGGGATAATATCTTCAAAATAATATTTAAATCTCAATAAATTGGGTAAGAAAATTATTTTTGTGTTTTCCAATCGGAACAACACAATTCATGCACTCAAAACCTCACACTGATCAGTTAGAAATTAAGAGCAAATCAATCACATGCATCAAAACAAGATTTAAAATAAGAAAAAATTTAAGATAAATGGAAATAAATGTTTTAAAACCCAAATAACGCCAAACTAGTATCTAATATATGCTTCAGAACTCCCTTGATATGTGTGTAGCTCCCTTACAATGAATGCCCACCATTTAGCTTGACATTAGGAGGAGGAGGAAGCTCGGGTGGAACTCCTTATTCATTCTTGATCACCCTATGAGGATAGGGGCCTCTAGAGATTCTAGGATGAAGAGGATACTCCAATATAACTCCAAAATGGTATATATTTTCTTCTGGTGAACTTGAAAATGAGGTTCACAAGGTATCATTTTATGGGCAAAGTGGAAGGTGGTTTCGGGCACACAGATTGTGTAAAACCACTTGGAACATTGTTTTTGGTGGTTAGAGAGACTTATATAGATTTGAGATAAAATAAAATTTTTTTACGTACCTCTTGAATATATTAAACAATTTTTTGGATTCATTTGGATAGATACATATTGAGATATGTATAGATCACATCACACCACTTTTTACTTCATGTAGATTCAGTGTTCTGGATATATCAGGTATGTTGGGCCAACAGATGGATGAATGAGGCCTAGGTTCCTTCCTATGAAATGTATAAAAATTAAATTTGGACAAACTCACAAAAGTACAGGTTATTTGGATGCATTTTATAATATAAGTGTTTGGTTTAGTACACTGGTGTGCTAGGATCCTGTGCAGTTTGGCACATTTTTCTTAGACATCATCAAGGTCCCTCCAAATCAACTCCACTTACAATGTAATTTTCAAAACAAGTAACATTTACATTTTTAACAGTGATAAAAATAAAATAATTGAATAAAAAATGAAGTGATTTTTTTTATTATATTTATAATTTTTAATACAAAACTAATTTAGCACAGTGGTGTAAGGGTGGAAATGAAACAATGAATTGCGGTGCGATCAACCTCCTATTAGATGTAATCCAAAAATCACCATGTCTTAACCTAATTCAACAATTATTTTAGGAATTTATAAGAATACATGGTGTATAATCCCCATTCAATTATAATAGTACAATCACATTAAATGTGCCTTATCTTTTATTGTTTATTGTTTCTAACACTGATCATGAATCACATGGGATTAAAGATCTATGTTGATCAGGCCATTATTATCATCAAAATTTCCCCAGTTTGGGCCTCCTCATTAGGTATAAAACCCAAAAAAATATTTTCTACATTAATGAATTAATCCTGATGGTTTTTTTGTGAGCTACATAAGGGAAGATCCATTGTTTAAGCCCTACACAATCCTCTATTTTTTCACCTTTCATGAAACAGATGTCCCCAAAACATAAAATTAAAATACCTGGACAATGTACTAGCTATATAATGTAAAACTATAAAATAATTTCCTTAAAACATGATGTTAAACTATATATACTGATCCTATCACAAAGACTTAAATTATATTACTGAAACTATGCGAGCTTTGATTCATATTAAGAAGGATATGTAGGTTTCCTCCTAGAGGTTCAAACTCAACATTACCAACCTCTTTTCTAATCCTACAATCCACTATCATGAGGCCACATTCCTCATAAATCCATTTATGTCCTCACTTAAATTGTCTATATCCCTCGTGAGTTTTGATATCCATGCCTCATAGGTTCTATCCTCTCTAGGCTATTCCCTCATCAGGATATAATCCAAATAAAATCATGCCCCCACCTAGAGGGCCAAATTCTCTTTGGGTAATGAACATATATTTCTAATCTAATTCATATCCCCAATGAATCCATATCTTCCTTAATGAGTCCATATCCCTCCCCAAACCATACACATCCTTATTAGGCTATATTCTCATCGAGGTCAACCATAAAGGGCCTCTCACACATAAATCCCTCACAAACTATTTTTAGGTACCATTTTTCTTAAAAATTCCATTACACATGACTTTAAACTAATTGTAATTGGTCTATTACACAATAAACATAAAAAGGTATGTTGTGTCTCATTAAATTACACCAATCTACATGGGTTTTAATTACCTTTATGAGGATTCATAGAAATCCCTTCTAATGGGAATGATCCCAACACTACAAACACCCATCTCTTCCCTGTAAGGTGATAAACTTTAGAGTGCTCATCCATGTGTCTTTAAACCATAGTATCCCGAAATTAACCATCACTAATTAGTTAATAAAAATATAGAGAACCTTTAATATATATATACATATATGTTCATGTTAATCAGGGACCTTTTCAATGTGATAAATTTTCACCTCAACGCATGTCAACAACCAATTTTTAGTATAGGGAAATCTAGTCCCATATATTGATTTAGTAAGGATTCATGAATATGAAATAAATATATAAGAGAGTCCCAAATTAGGAAACAATCCACCCCCCCAAAGTGTGTGATGATCCCAACCTACCATCCTCCTGTCTAATGTATGTTTTGAAGTGTAACTAATAAGAAACCCTAGTGGCCACCTACCTTTGAAAATATGATCTACAAAAAAATTTATTATCATGAATATAAGATTAATTGGATGTTTATTGTTACACAAATTAATCCCTTAAGAAACCACTGAATCCTAGGTATTCCATGAAATCAATGAAAAGCACTATGTTTTCATGAAGTGATTTTCATTAATGAAAGGTTACATGAAGCAGTATTGAGAAGAGGTTTCAGAAGCTATGTAAAAAGTAGTTTTATTAAACATTTTTTTAAACATAGATCTATGTGTAAAATATTGATAACCCTGAGAGATAAAAGATTGATAACTACATAAGTCAAGAAACTAAAAGTTAATATAGTGATCTGAATCAATAGTTGCATCTTTTGATATATTTAGAAGAGTAATAGGTTTACTTGTATGCAGTTGAAGCTGTTTACTTAGCGGTATTCAAAAATCTACAGTTTAGGCACAAGATCATTCAGTTGAAAAAAAGTTATATCTGAGCATAGGGATGATATTGTTCATGATTTATTTGAAAAGAACCATTGAAAACCAGTGGTTCTAGTATAAAAAATGTCACCATTTCAATAGATAGATTAAATAATCTTTGGGAAGATAGATTAAGAGAAGTAAATGATACTTGACCTAGGGATGTTGATGATACCTACCCATCCCTTTTATTACATTATTAAGAATATATAATCACTATAATATTAATAATTATAATCAGTGTCTTAACAAGAGTTAAGAACAAAAAATATAAAGTTTTCTCATTGGACCTGAACCTTGTAAAAACACAATGTGTTACTATTCTTATTTGATTCCTAAATTTCATGTTATATATCATATTTAAATAACATTAAAAATACATAAATCTTAATCAGGTTAATGTTTTAAGTATTAAGAGGGTATAATTAAAATATAAGTAAAACTTGGTAACATAGGGAACACTGATTCACACCCCCTCTCAGCATCCACACACAATCCACTGGGCATTTCAACTGATATATTATTATGGGATTTTAAAATTAAAATATTTTAAAATAATTAATGGTGATAGAATATAGAGTGATTAATATAAGAATATTATAAACCATTTTAAATTAGAATATGGGTATTTTTAGAATACCAGTTGAAATAAAAAGAAGAATATTCAGAGATAATGGGGAGGTGGCCCAAGTGATTATGTTGAAAAAAATAAGAATATTGGAAATATCATGGGGGAAAATTCCATATAATTTATACATTATAAATATAGATATAATATGAATGTTATTATTATAATATAACTAAGAGGATGAAGAAGTACGGTGGTTGAGAGTGGGTGAAGAAATTTATATCGTGTGTTACTTAATAGTTTGAGTATCTAATAGTGAAAAGTGAGATATACTAATGAATTTTTTTTAGATTATATCCTATGTGTTGAAACAAATATGGAAAAGGAATAATTATGAGGTTGATGAGGTATTTCTACTACACACCCAATTATTATAAAAGGTAAAAAAGAAGAAAGAAGAAGATCGAGTTGAGGAGTTGCTGTGATTGAAGATTATAGAAGTTTCAAAGAATATTGAGTGAATAAGAATAATAATCTTGATACTTAATATAGATAAGAAGTTAGGATACTTGATTTAAAAAGGATGATGTGAAAGATGTTGTATAATAAGATAGATTAGTAGTCAAAACCTGTTACTGAGGAAGAATACCTTATATCTTAATACAATGATATCCTAGAGAAGAATAAAGATATTGTTCATTAGGGAGTTTGGATGGAACCATTGTACACTAGTATAAGATAGTATAAACAAACCATTTTGAAGGCTATAAACTAGTGATATATAGTATAATAAACTAATTAAGAGATAGTGATTTTCTTAGGGATGTGGATATCTACTTAACCCTATAGTTTCCTTTAGACTAAAAATAATCATTCATAGGTATTTATTTAAGGATGATACCTTATCACCCATTATAACCACTTTACTACACTAGTTATAAAATCCATGTCTTAGAATCAACCTAAACACAACAAGTAGTAGATTCCCACATTGCAGTGAAACCTTGTAAAAATACTGTGTGATGTTGTATTTTTTTATTAAATGATTTCATATGGTATTGTGTTTTGGTAATTCATAAGAATATATATCCATCTTAACTAATATATAGGTTTTTATATTAAGAGGACAAATTTCTAAAATATTAAAGAATTTATTAAAATTGGTTAAGATTAATTCACCCCATTCTCAGTGTGACTAAAAAATCTTATTAGGGTACTAGAAGTGGCATTAGATCTAATCTACTATACCTATGATAATATATATTTTCTTTCCTAATTATTTTTATTTGAAATTTATGAAGTGTATATTTAAATAATACTCTGAGTTTCCTTATATGGAAAGTATAGTCCTTATTCATATCTACACAAACATTCCAAAACATTAAATAAAATGTAGAGAAAAGAGGCTAAGAGTTTAAGAAATATCTCAATGGAGAAAAGGGATCCACCACTACTTAAATTTAATCAAATTAATAATTTTTTAGTTATATCTATTTATAATAATCCTCTTAAATATCCATATTTATTTTTTGAAAAGTATATGTATAATTATTCACTTACAAAATTTTACTTTAAAGTAAAGGATTATTTGTAAAATGTTCTCATGGAATTTATCACTTATAAACTTGAATACATAAAGGATATATAGGATGAAAAGTCATAGCTAGATATGGAAGAATATTCTCTTGAAAAAGGACTAATTGAGAAGTTTCAAAAGTATATAACTCTCATAAAATATTTTAAAATCCAAGGAATAACATTTATGATTCTATAGGGAAGAAGACACCTTGATTGAAGAAGATCTGAAAAAAATAATTATTGAGAAAACTGAAATAATAAAATCTTTTGAGTAAAGGATCTATGGATTGGATGAAACTCAAATAGAATCCATGGATATAAATAATTCTCAATTAGATAATAAATCTAAAATGCTAAAAGAGATTGATAATACCTTGTAAGAAAAGTGTAAGATATATAAATATCACATTAAGAAGGTGTAGAAATAATGGTAACATGGATTAAGATTAATATAGGTTGAGAAAAATATCCTCAACTTAATGTGTATTGAACTAGAAAAAAAATGAGAAATCTGGAGGTGACACAAGATGAGTCTTCCCAAGAGGATAAAATAATACACATTTCCATAAATGGTAATGATAATAGTCTTTTCATAAAGAAAGACACATATTATTGGAAATAAAAAATTGAAATCATTAAAGAATATATCCCCTATAAGATCATAGAAAACGGTAGCCCATGTTCTAGAAAAACATGGTTTTTCTAATACTATTTCAATATATTATGCAATTTACAAAAGGAATTATAGACAAACATAGGTGAATAAAAATACTAAAAAACCCAACATAACATATAGGGTGGATGTAAGAATGTTCTATGATAATGGATTCCCAAATTAAATTCAAAGGAAGATATTTTTAGCCCAAAAATATCATGGGAAAAAATATGGAAAGGCTGCAACTAAAGGAAAATAATAAGGTCTATTGGACACTACTGGTGCTATGAAATTTTTTGGAACAAGGCCATTGATTATTGGAATGATTTTTTAGTCACTTAAGATTAAATAAGGCATATATTTAAGGTTATTATATTTTATATGAAAATAGGTTCTATTGAGTATAATAAAAGCACACAAAAGGAGAAACCTATCCATTAAGAATAGATTTGAATGTCTTAAGAAATGTTATGGAAATTGAAACGCTAGTGGTTATTGTGATGACGAGTTATGAAATAATTCTACCAAGCATGATTCATGTGATTCATGAGGAATAATACTACAAAAGGTGAATAAAAAAGAAAAAATGGAGTTGATTTTACCTTGGGTATGAGAAAAAGAATTGTCTTGAGAAAAAAATCATCCAAGAACAATGTTGTGAAGGATGCTAAACTAAGTAATAGATGATTATATTATGGGAGAAAAGGTTACATCATGTACTATTTGAAACAATCCATGAATATCAAAGTTTATGGAATAAATATAGAATAAATAAGAGAATAAATCCAAGAAATAAATAAAAGGATTGGTTTGTTGGAAGACATCAAATAAAAAGGTTTAGAGGAGTTTCCAAAGAAGGGTAACTTGAAGACTATTGATAAGCTATGTGTAAGGTGTAAATATACTAGAAACACTCCTATAGAATACATGCCATGAATAACTATATATAAGGAGGCATTGAGAAATAAAGATAAATCTTCATTGACTTCATGTACCAAGAATGTTGTTGTGAAAAGGGAATTTTCACATAAGGATAAAGCTGAGTATGCTTCTAAATAATGCACAATCATATGGCCAACAAAGTTAGATAATGAGGGAAAATTGTATCAATAATAAAAAAATTCACATGACTTTATAGATGATTTGAAAAATTAAATTATAAATTAGAATATAGATAGAGAAAGAAGGAAGACCGTGCTACCTATAAATGGTCAAGTTCAGAAAATAAAAGGAGGAGAAAAATTGAAGAGTTGTAACTAAAATATATCCGAAAATAAAGTGTTTATAGGTTAAGAAATTATTATAATACTTTATTATCACATTAAGGATCTATAATTATCCACCTTAATCTAATATCTTTCATTTTTATGTTTCCATATAGGGAATTAATGGTGACGAATAAATGGGGATAACTAGAATGATGTGAAAATATAAATTCTAGGAAGGTATATCCATCAAATAGATATCTATAAAGGATAATTTATTTCATTAATGAAAAATTTCAAGTTGAACCATCCATGATGAAGAATTATGGGGTGAATCCCTTCAGGGGAAACTATGAATTTGAAAAAATAACCATAAAATCTAAAAAACTTAATAACACTTGGATAATTCTAGTGATGAGCCCCTAGAAAGAGGTAATTGAGTTGATATCAAATGTTGAAAACATTATGGATAACTTTTATACCTAAGCTATCCCTCTTTTTTTCTACACAGATCTAGCTAACATATACTTAGAGTTTATTAGTTTGTGGATCATTGTTAAATGAAATGTCATTCCAACCTTCTTTCAAGTGAATCCGACTGCAATATTCAATAAGGAGAGAATAAAGGGGAGAATATAATATTTGAAGTCATGATTAAATTACGAGATGAGTAGAAATTTCCCTCACCATTTAATCTTTTCATTTATTGTTATTAAGGGGGTAAATGATATTAAAATACCTAATAAATTCTAGTAATAAATAATAATATTTTTATTGCCAATTATGTACTAAAAATAAAATAAAAAAACTTAATAAGACTGCTACAACTAATAATGTAAAATAGAAAATAATAATAATTAAATTACAATGTAGATGACACCTAGATCATATTCCCTAATAAAAATCATAACTATAACAAGAATAATACAAAATAAAATAATACAATACATTTAATTGACACTGTGAAAGAACTAAAAATGATAATTATTATTTAAGGGATTGGTTTTAATGAATTTATAAGAATTAAATATGGCCATTACATGAAAAATTTTCAACATTCCCATTTGGAATTATGACCATTGGGCATTATAACCATTGGTAATGTAATAATTATAAAGTGAACATTATAATTATTGTATATTATAGGTAATAAAGAGTGATAATTGATTTAGAAGGGAGAAACCATGGAATTGACCAGTATAAACTTCCATTATGAAGCTCATTTATTATATATTATGGAGTAGGTAGCATCATTGGGATTCACTATTGACCAATCCCAACAAGAAATTCAATAATTGAGGACCGAGTTGAATTTTCTATGAGCGAATTCAAGTTAGTTGAAATAAATACTAGATGAATGTTGGCCCTACAACCACATTAAAGTACCACTTTTTAAAACATTACCCTTAAGGATTATTCTAGTGAGATAGGGGGTTATGTATCTATGGGTTAAGTAGTATTAAAGTGTACATTCTTTTAGAAATGAGGTGGTGTTTACTTTGAGACCACATTTTTATCAAATGTATCAAAATTATATAAAATTTATAATGTACATGATTATAGGATGAATATGATAAAATGGTTTTATATTTCTAATCAGGATGAGAAAATTATCCTAGGGGTGAAATTTAGTATTTTTTGGTAAAAATAGTAAAATATGATAAAAAAATGGCGGAATACGATAAATATGACATCATATATATATAAAAATGACTAGAATCATCCAAGGTGGTGATATTTTCCTAATTTTAGCACTAAATGTTATATTTTATTACTAAGGTAGGTAATGTATCACTATGGGGGGCATTGTAGAGCACTTAAGACAATGTAAAAATAAAATATTTATTACTTTATTCCATGAGATTCCACACACCACACCTATAAATATGCACCCTATTATCATTTTCCCCACATAAAATTTGAATTTTCCTCCTTATAAATCTATTTAGAAGTCTCTCTCATATATATCTATTCAATATTGAAAAGTTTGTTTGGTTATAAGGGTCATATCTAGGCTAATAACTCAAGAGAGGTAAGGGTTTCTATTTCACCATCTTCATTTCCTATTTGAATTTATTTTATCATGATCTAATTTAAACTCACACTTTATATGATTACATGATTATATATCCATGTTTTTTACCCCTATGATTTATTATTAAGGTTATAGTACCCAAATCCCTATCATATTACACTTTCATAATCCATTACCATGATAAAGTAAGGGCCCTTTCTCTCTCTATTTCAATTTCTATTTATATTCACATTATTTATACTTTTTGTTTTTTATTTTATTATTACAATAATATCATAATTTAATTTTAATTATTTTTATTAAGATATTATACCCATGTGGGTACCCATTTTACTCATAGTAATATTCGTTCATATGCCATTACTATGTTTAAACATACTCATAGCTATACAATCCATTATCCAAATCCCAAAGTATTCCATGTATTATTGGTATCATGGATATATTATTTTTAATATATGTTCCTTGTATATTTAATTATGATAATGATTTATTTTATGTATACTTTATTGGGACCTAGCGGATTAAAATCTACTTTTGGCACAAGTTCACCTTTTCCGTCGATGCATATTGACATAGTGGTCTTTCCTCAAAGAAATTGTGTATCAAATATGTGTGATTTAATACTACTTATTTAGAGGTAATTTATCTACAATTTCATTGGTCTCATTCCATTTAAAATTTATGTATTCTATTTAATGAACTCATTTATAATCTTAATCTTTGTAAACACTTGAAAACTAAAATTCCATATTTGTCACTTGATAATGATACTTATTTGAACATTATGAATCTCTAATTATAATTAATAAGTTTCAATAGAATTAACCTTAATATCCTTATTAATTTATTTATTGGTGAAATATATTAAAATTAAAGTATAATCCTTTATTCCATATGAAAAAAATATTATAAACAAGATTCATTGAGAAATGATGTCAAGTATTTCTTAGCTGTTCATTATTGAACATTATTCCTTGTATTGCCTATGCACTTTTAGTTTATGATGTAATGAATTATAATTTTATATGATATGTAAGGCCTATAAATATATATCCTATCAATTTACTAATAGGTCTCATGATACAACTAAGATAGGTTAATGGGATCATCTGTACACTTTATATATATGATGTCTTGGAACAAGGCTTTGACAACATGTTTATGATGTTTGACATTATGAATTCCCATAATTATTATAATTATGTGATCATTTAATTTTATTCATGTAATTATTTATTTCTATTTTCATCAAAGGGTTATGTTATATGTATTCATTTACATGAAATCATTTTTTATCTTTTCCTTTTATATTGCTTATGCCATTATTATGATATGTTAGCTTCTGGTGTATGTTATTCCTTACTGAGTGTATGTGCTTACCCTTTACTTTTATTTCCCATTTGACTATGTAATAAAATGGAATACTATTTGTGATAATATCTATGGATGGTATTAAGGAATAATTATTTATACTCAAATTATGTAATATTTCATGTTGTAATATAATATTTATGTATATAGTCTCTTAAGGATGACTAAACCTTGATAATGGGAATGCAATATTTTTTAATCTGATTACCATGTAATAAAAAACCCATGAGATCTAGGTTACTAGGGTGGGGGGAATTACATATATTCACTTTAGAAATAAAATTTGTATAATTGAAATGGGAATTGAAAAAAATACAAAGGGGGAGTTTGAAGTGACCAAATTGATTATGATGAAGTGAGTTATATTTTTTGTCAATCTGTTAATGAGAATTGAATTCAACAAGAACTGAATATGGGTGATGATAAAGAGACTAATGAGTGTGATATGTAACTTGTATTTATTATGGATTACTTATTCCTAATCTATCTACCATCAGATATATGCAATGGGATTAATTAATAATATTAAAAGGTTATTGAATCAGTAGAATGAGGTGTTACCATTGTATAGACTGACAAGGAAGGTAACAAATCTTCCACTACTTGTATTTAAGGGAGCAATATAATATCAAATTAATATTTTCATGGAATCTATGTAAATCCATTAAAAGTTCTATTAGATTATACTACATGTTCTTGATGAGTTTGAGAATATGTCTATGACTTATGAAGAATAGAGCTATTGAGTTAAAGAGAAAAGATGAACCAAAGGTTAAGGAACCATCCTTGTATTATCAAGCATAAAGGCTATTATATATATTGACCAGAACACTTAGATGATGTTCAAAGAACTTTATTTTTAACAAGAACATTGGTAATCATTCTAATACAATTTAATATGATTTAAATATACCCCAAAGTGATTTTAAGAAGATTGGAGTCAAGGAGAGATGGATGGAGAAATTTTGTGTCGTAGGTTATTAAGGAATTTGATAAAGGAATATATACATAAGAGTTATTCTAAATCTTCAATGAGTACATAATATTATTCTTGAATCTATACTAAGTACATAATAGTTTATGGAGAAGTATTCATGGTAAAGGAAATACGTAAGGGTTACCTTGTAATAAAGGCAATACATAAGGTTTTCCCTACACCAAAGGCTATATGTAAGGGTTCCCTCAACCATATAGATTAGAAAATGACAAAGTACTAGAGACACATTATGAAATTTAAGGGTGAATCCAAATTTCTAGTGCACACATACGATCCCTCAAGGTGATATATAATAGTAATTTACCCATATATAAGAGTTAGAAGGGGAAATCTAATTTTCCAGTGCATACATAAGAGTTAGAGATTCCAAGGAATAAAAAATGGTCACATGGATATTACAGATGATACTTAAGGGTGACCTAAAGATTTAAAAGAAATTTCAAGGGTATTAAAGGTAATACATATTAGTTATTGAGCTATCAGGTGATATATAAAGGTTATGTCTTTGAAAATAGATTTGAATTTTTTAAAGGATAGTTCAAAATAAGATAAAACTAGATGATGTTGTGTTGGATTATAAAGTTTAAATATCATGATACTGTTATAGATTCAGTAGTGATTCAAGATAAGATTTGTGGATTACTAAATAGTGAGTGTTGATAAGATCACTGCTATATTATTTTAAGATTTTCAAATATAAAGATTAAAAAATTAATAGTGATCAATACTAGAGTAATCATTGGAAGAATATTATCAACCAATTTAAATTATAAGATGGGTATTTATGGAATAGTAATTGAGATAAGAATAATAATATTAAGAGATCATGGGATATATGCCCACATGATTTTGTTAAGTAATTAAATGAGAATATTGAGAATACCTCAGTACTGAATATCATTTAATTTAAATAAACAAAATATGGATATAATATGTATGTGATTATGAGAGTATAACTAAGTGGAATAAGAAGTATAATAATTGAGAATGGGTGAATAAACCAATAATTTATGCTACTAACAATTTTGAGTATCTAAGAATGAAAAGTGAGAGATGAAAATGACATCGAGTCAGAGAAAATCCCATGTGTCAAAAATGAAAAAGATGAAGGTAGAGATATGATGTTGATGAGGAACTTCTACTACATACCCAACTATAATTGAAGGTAGAAGAGAATAAAGAAGAAGAATATTGAGTTGAGGAGTTTCTGTGATTGGAGATTATAAAAGGATTAAAGAATATTGAGTGAATAATACTAGTGATCCTAATCTTGAATAAGGTCTAAACGTTAGGATACTTGTGAAAAAATGGCCAGCGTGCATACAATTATAACAAAAAATAGATTGGAAATAGAAGAACCATTAATGAGGAATATATTATATCATGATGTAGAGACGTATTGTCATATAAGAAATATCATGTTCATTAGTTAGTTTATAGGTCAAGTGACTAGGTTCAATGGACCACTGGGGGGGGGGGGGGTAAATCAGTGGCCTCTTTTTATGAATATTATTCCAATTTAATTCAACCTCTTAGTTTAGTTAAAATCTTGATCAAATCTTATTGTTACCACTCAACCTTACCCAAATATATATAATGTAAAAGGTACACGACATGAGGGTTTATAAGGTTCATCCTTGAATGCCTACTCCTTACTGTGAATGGTTAAGCCCCCCAATCATGGATTCCTACACTATTACATGCAAAGTGTTTACACGAAATGGTCTTAAACTATACTTCCATGGAGTCCCACCATAGGATCTAAAGTCCCAATAGAGGATATTTATACTTTTTAATACAGTTTTACCAACTTCCCACTGGCCTTATTGATGTCTCACAAAGATCGGTCTTCTCAACTAGTGTCGACTACCTCACACAGACCTTGAATGGATATTCCATAAACTAGTGAGTAGGACTTTCATTCCTTTTATCTTCTAGAGAAGTAGTGGTTTATCCTTGCTCTTCCCCTCAATATACTTTATCATATTATTATGAACAGGTCAACAACCCCTAAAAATATTATTATCAGCTTCACATGCATGTTGGTTTTCTTATTTCTTCTTAATGATCACTTTCTATGATACATGTGTACCATAGGACTTCTCCTAATCCTTCCTAAACACAATAAATGTTATGAATGGATGTGTTTCTTCAAGTAATAACAACATCAAGAATTATTGTCATCATCTTCTCCTTCTTCCTTTTTTATATTCACTAGATCATAAATATTTTGAGTTTCAATATCAATTTGGAAGATCCTAAAATATCAGTAATATGTGATCCACCTATTCAAATATGGAAGATATTTTCTAGTTTTAATCCTCATTCAAAATCATTTAAATTCCTGGTTAATTCTCCCAATATATTAAGGTGTTTCCATCTTATAATATTTCCTTTAAATCAACTATAATTAAACTCCTTTGAATTATCCATGAGTACATGGTACTATGACGCGGTAGTAGCTCCTATGGCATGAAACTCATATCAGACTCTAGAATATTCCTTGGATGATATTCATTTTATCTTGGATAGAATAATGATCTAATTGGATTAATCATGATGTTTTAATCCTTAAAGAATAAATCTTGATCATCATTTGGTTTTATCTTCTTCATAATTGAATAATTCTATAATTCTCAAATATCCAGTTTAAAACATATCTAATAAGATTAGTTATATCTTATGGTTTATGTATTATATGAAATGTTCTTTTGTATGAGGTTCACTTCTTCCATGAATATCATAATTGGTTTCCTTTATTATTATATTTTCTTACCATATGAGTTATTCCATTCATATGAGTTATGATTATTATACATACTAATATTATATGAAGTATTTATCTTATGAGATCACTATGTTATACATGGAATAACTTGATATCTTAAGATCTCCATGTATCATATACACCCCATGTATCTTATAAAAAATCACTAATTAAAATGTAGATGACCCATACCTGGATCCTTAAATGTTTTATATTTAAATCCACAACCCCTAGATCCCTATGTTATTTTTATTTCAAAAGTTTCTTTAGTAATATAACTTATGAATATACTGTCTCAACCTTATGAATAGATCATCTAGATCATGAAGACCTTATGAAGATTCACATCAACCATATGAGTTTCTTGTCCTAACCTTATGACTAGTATCTCTCAACCTTAAGATGATGATTGACTCAATCTTATGAGATCTATACTTTTCCATAGTTCTCAATGAGTTTAAAAACACTTCAAAACTTTCTACAACCACCTCAAAACCAATACTACTAAACCCAAGGCCTTCTCAAAAACTATATAATCCTTCTAAAAATGTTGTAGTTAGAGTATTATTCTTATACAAACACCCTAAATTTATTTCCTTTAATATTATCACAACAGTCATCACATTTATGGGATGCTAGTAGATTCTACATCTCTATTTCCATATATGGTGACAATAAATCATCAACACCTTTACTCTTCTCCAACAAATATTAAAAAATTCCTTATTAAAAATAAATAAAATCCACACATGGGTTCTTCAATCTCCCCCTTTTTATTTGTTATCAATACCATCAAACTCCTATGTCAATATGTGTGTTTGATATCCTTTCTTCTCACAATTATTGATAATAGATTCAAAGGAATACATGGATGGTCTTTTTATCAAAAACAATGTCTTCTTTATATTATTCTCTAAGTTATTACCTGATTATTTTGAGATAAATATGAAATATCCCAAAACTTAACCAAGAAACTCTAGTTAATATAGTCTATCTTTATATGGGAAAGACCAGTGTATAAAACAAGAGAGACTTCATCAATACTTTAAAGTAGTAAATTAATAATTTCAACATTTGATACCATTCTCAATTTCTTATTTTGTGATTTTTAAATAGAATTTTAAAAATTAAATATCCTATTCTCAACTCAAAAAATGCATCAGAAAATTTCAAGTTCAAAAAGGATAAAACCCAACTTTTCTCTTAGAATTCACATCAACCAAAACTACCCCATTATAAACAAGTATGATACACCCAAAATAAGAACATTAAGTGTGATTGGAATACCTAAATTACAAATTTTACTAGTCTATCTAAAAATTCAATATTCACATAAATTATAGATTTTTTATAAAAGAACATAGTTTGAAAAACTCTCTTTATGTTATCCCCACCTCAAGGGATGCTTCTCACTAACTCTTCTTCATGGCAGGTTGGAATACTCCATGATGGAATTTATTTTCCTATAAATTGTATATATAAACTCATCTAGTTACTATTTTGTTATAATCCTTTAATTATTTCCATTTAAGTTTTCATAAAAAAATAAAATAGGATAAGGGTGGTTTTATCCTTATTCATTAATGATAACATCAAGTTTTAGAGTAATCTATCAAACAAGATATTCTATTATTTCCAACATTAACATTAGAGAGATCTTTATGCTTGGTTTCCCTTTGATTTTATAACTCTAATATTTCTTGGGTAGTATGGACTTCTTAACAAATTTTTCATTACCTTTATTAGGAAACAACTTTATCTCCTCATCTAGGATGTCATCGATCAATCCAAACTTCTTATTTTTATCTTAGAATGATTCCAATTTTAGATTTATATTTCTTTCTTTAATCTTGATCTCCAAGGCCCATTTATAGTGATGCATGGAATTGACCTTTTTCCCATAATAGAAGAACCTTATTTTGGGATTGGTATCCTCTCTATATTTCCTTTCATACTTCTTGGGAGTTCCTTTAGTATCCTTTTTATTTTTTTGAACTTTCTTATCTTCTAAGGAAGATTCATCTTTCTCTCAGACATACTTTTGTCTCTATTGTGGCTTTATTTTTCCATCACCACATGATTTGTTATTCGTTAGAATATACCAACTCTCATATGTAGTTCCTAACTATTAGATTGTATTTTTTTCAATGTTTCAACATGTGTTTACTAAAGGAATGTGGATATTCATGGAGGATTATTTGAGATTATTTTTGATCATTGAGAATTCCTTGAGAACAATAAAAAAGTTCTTATATTTACTTGAATAAATTATGGAATCACTATTCTAGAAATGAAGTCCTAAAAAATGGAAAAATTAATTTATCCTACCCATATAATATTTCATATACACAACTCAAGTTTAGAGAAACTCCCAAGGAAATTATCTTATACATAATAGATTATTTCGAACATGAATGATATTTGATATAATGTAAAAAAATTTGGAAAAATTTATGAGAATTCATCTACGTGGAAGAGAAGTGTCCAACATATAAGACCTTCCATCTATGAAGAGGTGAATGGACTAAAATGTAAGATATTTTGAGACCCCTTATGATATTTGAGTTTGATGGACTTTATTAAAGGATAATTTCATATGGAACGTGGAATTTTTTCGTATTTTATGTCATTTGAGAAGGGTTCCAGACATTTTGACTACCCATATGATATCTCTATGCTTGTATGATATTAAAACTTATTGAAATTTCAATAAAATGAAGATGAAAACCAAAAGATTATTTTAATCCATTCTTTATGGATTAGACACCATGATCACATATGAATCATGATTCAAGAAAATATGAAGGAATAACTTTATGAGGGAGGACCTGGTGTTGTTGAGAATAGTATTATTCTATGACATAGTGTATACCTAGTGATGCTGAAATTGGAAGATTAAAGAAGCCACACCATAGTGAAGGTAGTGGTGAAAATAAAATAGGAAGAACATTCTCACCACAACATAGTGATAAGCATCTCATGTGAGTTTTCAAGATGAGTTCCACACCATAACAAAATAGGAACTGAATGAACACCATGCTTTGGTGGTGAGAGTTTTAGGAAAATGTCTACATATGATAAATGGTGTGTTACCAAACTCCATGGCCCACACTTAGTGACTATCTTGAGAATCCCTCAATACTAGAAGTAGATAGTGGTGTAGCATGGGGACCTCTATACCACATGACATGTTGTGGTGTTGCATGATTCATGCTGATATGAATGGAGATTTAAAAGGAGTGTAAATGAAGTAGATTTTGTGGGGAATAAAAAGAAGTAAACACCTGAGTCATTTAGAGATTAAAAAGTAATGATTAACCACGAATTAAAATGAATTTGAATGAGAAATAAAATAGAATTTTGTTGACTGATTTAAAAGGGATATTTCACACATCCAAAGGTCAAGGAGTTTCTATATTTCCAATATAGAAGACAATATTATTCATGACACTACTAAAAAACATGCCTATAATAGCACTGACATTTATCAGTTCTCAAAAAATTCACTGATAAAGTCCTTCTTTATCAATGCTAAAATAAGTGTTGATAAAGGAATCCCTTTATAAGTGCTAAAAAAGCACTGATAAAATGCACCCTTTATCAGCGCATCTTTTTTAGCATTGATAAAAGGTAACCTTTATCAAAAATTTATTTTATCATTGATAAAAGAAACATGTATCAGTACTTTATTTATGGCACTGATAAAAGGTATCCTTTATCAATGATTCTTTAGCACTGATAAAAGTTTCCATTGATCAATGCTTTTTAGTGCTAATAAAGGTCCAAAATAAAATGAAAAATTAAACAAATAAAAATAAAATGGGTAAATAAGAAAAATATGAAATATTTTATTAACTAAATAATTATTGATAAAATGAATAAATTTCATATACATATATATAGATTATAAATATTAATAAATTTTATATATTAAATATAGATATATAAAATGAATAAGTATAATACATATAAAATGTTAATTAAAGACATATTAATGGTTTATTCATTTTTAATGTTGTTTGATTTTCAATTTAACATATATTAAACATCATGTGTTGAATTTATTTCACACACACACACAGAGAGAGATATATATATGTTAATGCATTTTTATACACAAACGTACAAACAAATATATTACACAATATATAGAAACACATGAACCTAATATTTATATAATTTATTCAAATTTTAGTATATTTTAGAATTTAATTATAACATGATACATTTAATATATATTATGTTTTTAATTGGATGATTTTATTTATTTGTTTTTAATATACTATATCTAGGGTACTCATTTTTAATGTTTTTTATTTTTTATTTTATTTTTGAATTTGATCATTTATTATTATTATTTTTTATATATATTTTTACTATGTTTTAGTATTTTCAATGTGCATTAATCCACTTCAATATATATATATATATATATCCATATTTTTTAATAACTTATATTTAATTAATAAAATTTATCCATTTTTTCAATAATTTTAAAGTGTACTCATTTTGAATTATTCAATTTCACTCATTTTTAAAATGCTTGTATTAAATATTATATATCTATTAATAATGTTAAAAATATATTTGTAAATAAATATTTAGAAATAAATATATCTATAAGTGTATATTTATTATATTAATAATTATTATAAATTAATAATTAGTATAAATAAATAATAATTATTTTTAAATAAGTATTTATATAATTATAAATAAATAAATAAATATTTTTAAATAAGTATAAAATTATAATAAAGTTATTTAAATAATTATAATTACAAAACTTTTAATAATGATTTTTTAGCATTGATAAAGATCAATCTTTATCAGAGATTTGTTAGAGCTGGTAAAAGACATATTTATCTGTACTAAAACATTAGTGCTGATAAATATGTCTTTTATCGGTGCTAAAAAACACTGATAAATAATCTTTTTATCATTGCTTATAAATTTAGCACTGATTAAAGGGATCTTTATCAGTGATTTTATGAAAGAATTATTAAAAGTGTCCCTGATCTATTTTAAAAAACCCTGACCATGACTCAGTCGCTCACGATTCTCAAGCTCTCATAGAACTCATCTACTTCTGCTGAGACTCCTCTACGTTCTCTCAAATTAATCAAGTCTAGAATCCATTGTATGTTATTTCCTACTCTTCCTCTATCGTAGTTTGATGTTTTGGCTTCTGTGTTTTTTGTTTTTGTGTTGTTCTTAAACATGACGAACCCTACATCTCTTCTCGTTGCTACTAAAAGACAATGAGTTTGGTTCAATTTCCTATTCTCCTTTCATATGTATTTGAGTTTCCAACCCATCTATCCCTCGAGACACACATAGATGGTTTACTATACTCTCTACATTAACAAGTATACCTCTCACCCCCTCGGTTTTCTCTTCATTTAAATAATATAGGGTTCTAAAATCTAGGTAGTTTCTCAAATTTAATTCATCTTATATACTAGATTATAGATTCTAATGGCTTAATTATGAGGATTTTTAAGGATTAGGGGATACCAAGTTGTGGCCCTAATTTATGGGAGATGAACATATAGGGACCAAGATAAGTATAAAAATCATTAAAAAATGTTTTGTGGATTTTGGTTATTCATGCAACTTGTTAAATCATGAAATGGGTTATATAGATTTATGATTTTGATGAATAATTTTTTATTAAATTCAAAAAAATATTGAATTAGTTAGTCACGTTACAAAAATTATTTTAGTGATGCATGTTTTGATAGTTTTTTTTAAATTAATTCAAAATTATTATTAAACTTTAACCAGTCATGGTGTATGACTAAAGTTTCATCATAGAATATTATTGAGTTGCAGGGATACCTCTCTCCTATATTATATTTTACAATTGATGGTATCATTATCAGTCATAAAGTAGAAATTTCTTAGAGGTAATTGTTGATCTACTTCAAGATATGTGGTATAATTTTCAATTACAGGAAGTATCTATGGTTCCTATCTAATATTTTATGGTAATATATCATAATAATAAATTTTGTATTTCATTGAATAGATTCATTTCATTTATAAGAGTAAAAAATTTCTAGATAAATAGTGATCATAAGTTAAAAAATTCACCCTCTAAAGGAATTAATGTTATTGGAGGGATCTTACGGTGGATTAAAAAAATATCCAAAATTGGAAGGTGAGTAATCCTTGAGCATATAGAAGTGATGTACAATGTAGGTGCGGTGAGATTCATTTCTACAATACCATCAGAGTGGAGGTATTCCAATTCCTCTTCAATTGAGGATACTTTTTGAGTAATTCCATTAGTGTAGGTTCCTAGGAAAATTTAGTCCTTAGACACTTGATTGTCTTCCATCTCTTGATGATGGATTGGACTCCATATTTCAAACTAGATTTCCTACCATCATTGTGGTTCCAAATTTCATTGATCAGGTACCTCCTGGACAATGATGGAAGGAAGGCTAGTTTGAAAGAAGGATTGAGTAGCCTAAAATACATTATCAAGAGATGGAAGACAATCAACCATCTAAGGAAAAACTAAATAAATGTAGTAAAGGTTATTTATACTATAGTATTAAAGTATTATATCTCTATTCAAGACAGTAATAATTTTCATGCTAGATGAATGAGATTGTGGACTTTTATGCATGGAGTGTATTGTGTTGTTGTTATTCAAGATAAATTAAATGTTTGACTACTCATGAAGAAAATGTATTCTGAACATGATGATGTTTCAAATCCCAAGAAAGAACAGACTATTGATGATGAATATTTAGAATTATTTTGGTATCAACAACATTTTGATGAAAAAAAGAAAAAAAACAAGAATGACACATCATCATAGTTTGAATAAAATTATCAATGAAAGAATTGAGGGTATAAAATTTGAGGTTGGTTGGAATAAACATGGACAACCTATTGACCCCAACAAGTCAACATTCATCAGTTATATTGGGGTCACAACAAGACTGAATGTGCCAATTTATATTGACTCATGATGTTGCATCCAACCTGTAATGAAGAAAATCCTTTGGAAAGATATAATGGTAATGTTACAATATACTTTCTCTATTTTACTGAAAAATTATATAATGAAATGTTGATTTAGTTTTCATTATTTCTTGAAGAATTTTTTTATTTTAGAATATTTCCATAATAAATTTGTCTTAATGGACACTATAAAAGACAATAGAGGCTTCCAGACTCTTCTGATGAAGTTATATCTTAATGATGCTGAGGGGAAAATAAATCCCCACCCACCACTTTGTTATGCACACATTATAAATCAGGAAACATGGACTGGTTTCAACAACCATCATAATGAGAAATAATTTCAGGTGAATTGTGGTCGAAAATATATTATTTTACATTATTTATTTTATCCAACTTGATTCAAAATTGTTAGTTTATGAAACATCAAAAGAGTGATGAAAATAAAGAGCATGTATCAAAACCAGCACACCCCTATTACAAAGGGAGGATGGGGTATTCTTCATTAGAGAAGAAATTGGAATTTATTTTAAATCAAAAATAAAAATTTAATTATGTGATATGAAACAACATATGTTACTTTGTTTATATGTAGATTGATGAATCAAAATATGAATCCACTTTAATCCTAGATCATGTGCTATGGAAGGAGGATCATGTAAATAAGGATGATATATTAGTTGATGAAAACAAAAAAGCAGTATGGGAAGCATGTGTAAGTATGAAATAATTGTAATTAGTTATTATTTATAACAATATTAAATAGAATAAATATGTTCATATTTTTTATGTGGTTTAGACACAAGAATCGGTAACGACCGTACCAAAAGAAAAGTAACTTTCAGTATATTTGAAGTGGCATGAACAATATAGTCATGTTAGAGGATTAAGTTTTGGAGTCTCTCCTCGAATATATTTCAAGAAGCTAAAATCACATAAATATATATATAATATACTGATACGAATGCAGACAAAAATAGACTCACTATAAGATATTATTTTGTGGTTTGGTTTACAATAAAAATCTATAAGAAAAGATCAAAGTGAACTAGAAATGGAGAAAATATCCTCACATGATACAAATGATCCCACTAGATTTGATGTTAGTTATTCCCCAAAAACCTTGCCTGGGGTAATCAATTTTTTCATTACTCTTTCTACTAAATGTGAATCAAAAAACTTTTGATAACTTTATATTACTAAAATTTTTCAGGGTGTAGTTGTATGTGATTTTTATCTGTCAACACCTATGTACCACCGTGTTGTTAGGGATACAATGTATAATATCTATGGAGACCAGCTACACAATCAACCCCTCCAAAAATATCATATGAGAGTGGTGATTGAGGTAGCTTATTAGCCGACTGCTGAGCTGCATATTCCACTTGATGATCCATATATTACAACAGTACAAGATGCTATTGAATCTTTCATAGCATGACCATCTAATATTATAAAGACACATGAGGTATGTCTTTAACAAATTTTTTCTTAGGAAAAACATGTAACATTTGATGATAAAAGGTCTGAAGTGAGGTATAATATTATAGATGGATAAAGCGGTGGAGAAACAAAAGGTCGAATTAAGAAAATCTACTGAATCATCCAAGTAAACAAAATAAATTTTCGAGAGTACCTTCTTTCCGCTAGTTCCAGAGAAAAAATTATTAATATTAAAACACCATGAATAGACCACATTTAAATATAAAACCACATCCTATATTCATTATGAATAAGAAATATTTAGAGTTTACATTATGGACGTAATTGGTCTCGAGACTCTAAATGAGATTCTCAAGCATGAATGGATGGACATCTCAATTGTGAATACACACATAAGGTACATTTTCATAATATGTATTTCCAAATAGTGAGATAAATATGTTTATTAAAGTTAATAAATATTCATATTTTGTATAGGCGTTTATATTAAAACTATATAAAGAGAATATCACATGAAAAATGATTTGGATTCATTAATCCCAATACCATTTCAATAGTAGAAATTGATTTGGATAAGAAAAAAATAGATAAGAAAAGAGATGGGTTAATCAAAGCATTTAATAAAAAATTATTAGGCTACAGACTCTTTTTGATTCTTACAATGCAAGGGTAAAACTATATGATCCAATCACATCAAATATATTTTTAATTTTTTCATTACTTAATTGTTTTTGTTTTTTAGGAAGCACTGGATGCTGATAGCAATCAACATAGACACCCCAACTATTTATTTTTTTGGATTCAATTCAAGGTCTTCCAACCAACTGACCACACATGATGTGTATTTCGAATATGTAATACACTACAATCAAAATTTTATAGATAAAATTCAAACTATATGTTTAGTCTATGTTTTAATGAGAATTTTATTATAATAGGGAGGTCTCTAAATATAGGAAAAATCATGGCATGAGGCTGACATCTGGAAATCTAAAACCCATGGATTACTAAAAATGGAAAAAATTAAGGTATATATATAAATATTTAACTATAAAAACATTTCATAACAATTTACTTATTTTGGTCAATGTTTTTGTAGTGTCTGAAACAGGATAATTAAATAGATTGTGGATATTATGTTTGAAAATTTATGAGATAAATCATACAATATGAAAAAACCAGCATCCCCTTATAGGTAATTTCTGAAGGTAATTACGATTTCATTAAATATATTTTATAATAATTTGTTTGTTTATATTTTCTCAGTACTATCAATATTTAAAACAAAAGAGTTATTCAAAAGAATAAATCAATTTGTTTAGAGATGAGTGGGTAACATAATTTTTGTCATAATGTATGCTAACAACAAATGTAGGTGATTACATGCTATGTTTGTGATCTAGTATGAGTTATGACCATTAAAAAATATTCGGGGTGTGAAGCATTAATGTCAGAATGCTTATATATTGTTATTCTTGTCTTTCTCAAGGAGAATATTATTAGATAAAATCAATTTGTTTAGAAGCACTGACCTACAAATAATAAAATTATTGGGAAAACAAGTAGTTGGAGGCTAAGGTAGAGGCAAAGGCGAAGTAAAAGTAGGAGTTGGAGACCAACATCGAGAAGGAGGTAGAGGTGAAAACCAAGGTGGAGACTGAGGAAATGAAGGATAATAAGTGATATCTTGAAAAAAAAATTGTTGGGAAATGCAGTATAATAAGTATCATACCATTATTATGTTTGAGAACAATTATTTAAAATTTAACACAACACTTTTCACTTAAGATAAGATCCATTGTGTGTCTTTCCAGTTTAAAATGTAATTTTAGTAAAAAACACACATGGCATACTAAAAATTTATCAAAAACATTCTTATTGTTTTGATACTTTAGGAAATAGATCCGTGAGTCATTTGGGACGTGTAGCATTTACACACACCTCAATATGACACACAGTGTGATCGGTATGACTCCAAGTGTGAATTTTTTTATTCAAAAGTGACATTAATTTTAATAAAAAAAATGACATACTCAAAAATAATAAAATGCATTCTATTTTTTTGATACTTTAGGATAATGATCCATGATTCATTTGGGATGTGTATCATTCAACTATACCTCAATCTAACACACAGTGTGACCAGTATAACTTCAAGTGCACCTTTTTTATTCAAAATTGACATCAATTTTAAGAAAAAAACAACTAACATAATCAAAACCAATAAAATGAATTCATATTGTTTTTTTAATTTAAGAAAACGATCTATATTTCATTTTTTACATATAAGGATCAACCACACTTCAATCTGACACATGGTTGACCAGTATAACTCAAAGTGCATCTTTTTTATTCAAAAGTGACGTTCATTTTAATAAAAAAATAGAATAATCAAAACTGAGAAAATTAATTCCTATTATTTTGATACTTTAGTAAAATTTTCCATGAGTTATTTGGGACTTTTAGCATTCAGTTGTACCTCAATCCGACGCACGGTGTGACCAGTATGACTCCAAGTGCATATTTTTTATTCAAAATTGACATTCATTTTAATCAAAAAACCAACTAACATACTCAAAACTAATAAAAAACATTCATATTGTTTTTTTAATTTAGTAAAATTATACATACACCATTTGTGATGTGTAGGGATCAACCACACCTTAATTTGATGCATGGTTTGAGCAATATGATTCGAAGTGCATCTTTTTATTCAAAACTAAAATTAATTTTAATCAAGAAAACAACTAACATACTCAAAACAAAGGAAACACATTCTTATTATTTTGATAATTTAGGAAAACAATTCATGAGTCATTTAGGACATTTAGCATTCGGCCTCACCTAAATCCTATCCACGGTGTGACTGATATGACTCAAAGTGCGTCTTTTTTATTCAAATTTTACACTCATTTTAATAAAAACATGACATAATCAAAACAAATAAAATGAATTTATATTGTTTTAATGCTTTAGAAAAATGTTTTTTACATCATTTGTGACGTTTAGGTATCAACCACACCTCAATACGATGCACGGTGTGACCGGTATGACTCCAAGTGTGTCTTTTTATTTAAAACTAACATTAAGTTTAATAAAAAAGTTGACATACTCCAAACTAAGAAAACACCTTACTATTGCTTTGATACTTTAGGATAATGATTCATGAGTCATTTGGGACATGTAATATTTAAATTCACCTCAATATGACACAAAGTGTGACCGGTATGACTCAAAGTATGTTTTTTTATTCAAAACTAACATTCATTTAGTAAAAAAAACAACCGGCATACTCAAAACTAATAAAACACATTCAAATTGTTTTGTTACTTTAGGAAAATGATCTATATGACATTTGTGATGTTTAGGGATCTGCCGCACCTGCATCTGATGCACTATGTGACCGGTATGACTCAAAGTAGATCTTTTTATTCAAAACTGACATTAATTTTAATAAAAAAATAACTAGCATACTCAAAACTGAGTAAACACATTATGATTATTTTGAAACTTTATTAAAATTATGTATGAATAATTTTGGACATGTATAATTAATCCTGACCTCAATCCGATGCACGGTGTGATCGGTATGACTCCAAGTGCATCTTTTTTATTCAAATCTGACATTCATTTTTATCAAAAAAATCTGACATACTCAAAACTGAGAAAACACATTCATATTATTTTAGTACTTTAGTAAAACAATTCATACATCATTTTTGAAAATTAGGGATCAACCACACCTCAATATAATGCATAGTGTGAATGGTATGACTCCAAGTGCATATTTTTATTCAAAAATAACATTAATTCTAATAAAAACAACAGGCATAATCCAAACTATGAAAATTCATTCCTATTGTTTTGATACTTTAGGAAAATGATGCATGAGTCATTTGGGATGTGTAGAATTCATCCACACCTCAATCCGACGTACAGCGTGACCGGTATGACTCCAAGTGAGTCTTTTTTATTCAAAAATAACATTAATGTTAATAAAAAAATAATTGACATACTCAAAACTAAGCAAAAAAATTCATATTGTTTTGGGAATTTAGGAAAATGATCCCTATGTCATTTGCGATGTGTAGGGATTAGCCACATTTCAATCTGATACACATTATGACAGGTATGACTCCAAGTGATTCTTTTTTATTCAAAAGTGACATTCATTTTAATCAAAAAAACATCTGACATTCTCTATAATAGTGTTTTCCTTTTCTTATATTTGTGTTAGAAATTTTATTTAATTTAAATTAAATGTTTTTATCTTATTTTGGTAATTTTTGTTGTTGTTTCTGCTGATGCAGTGTGTTGTTGCAACACACTGCACCTATTTCTAGTGATGCAGTGTGCTGCTACATCACACTATAGTTTCACCTTTATCAGCTCTATTGACTACAATGATAAATTTGTCCTTTATCAGCACTTATAAATGGGATGATAAATCATACTTTTATCAGTGCTGATAAAATCACAGATAAATCGTACTTTTATTAGTGCTGTTTAAAGTGATGATAAAAGTTATCTTTTTCAATGGTAAATAAAAGCGTTGATATATGGGGTCTTTTATCAGTGCTTTGAAAAGTGATGATAAATGAAACCTTTATCCACACTTTTATACGTTCTTCTAAATCTCCCCTTTATTTGCATTTTTTTAGCGCTGACAAAAGTCATAGACTTTTAACAACGCTAATGTCATCAATGCTTCTCTAGTGCTAATAAAATCCGATTCTAGCATTGTTAAAAGCATGTTTTATATTAGTGTGAGATTATTTTGATAATATATATACGAGAAGGTACTAAATAAGGTGTTAAGGTATTAAGAGAACACATGAAATTTGAAGTGTGATAATTATGAATAACTATGATTCTAATACTTTATAGTATCATAGAGGGAAGGAGAGTCTGAATCTAGGGAGATATTTTGCTGGAGATGAAAACCCACCACCTGAGTATTTAGAAGTAAGTGAAAGACTCATATCATCCATTATCTAGAGTGATTTTCAATTCTAGAAATTCTTATCATCATTGTCGCCTATTGAAGCTCTTGAAGGAGGGGTACATGAAAAAACCTAATCCTATAGGTTAATAGAGGAATATCATCTCCAGAGACACATAAGTATTCCTGAAGAATAATGAGGTCCTTTTATCATTGGATCAAAATTTATGGATCTTGTGATTGGGGTGTCTAACTAGTCACTGGAGTGGAGTTTTAAATTAGGGTGCATAACCAATTTTTGAAGAGGAGATTTGTGATAGGGGTGTCTAACTAGTTAATATAATATTGTAGTTTGTGTTTCTAACCAACTAATATTGTAACCAATTTTTCATATAGTAGAGAATCCATGATTGGGGCATCTATCCAATCATGGAAAGGAGTAGGCTTTTACATTGAACATTATAAATATTCATGTTCCACTTTATCTATATATATCCTATATATGAGCTGATATTGAGTGAATATGTCGATAGGATAAAAACCTTAAAAAGTTTAATATATTGATTTTAAAAAAGAATTTATAAAAGAAGATCATTAGTTCACCCCCTCTTAGTAGTCAATCTAGATTAGTGAATCACAAGTGGTATCAAATACATATTTCCTCTTAATATCCAAGAAGTTTCTAAGTATGGATAATTAAAACACTATGAATAACTAATATTTTCCTACATTCTATGTAAAGAATAATAAATCTAGAGAAATAGGATTGTACCCTACCTCTTATCTCTTGTCCTAGAAGTGAGAGATACCCCCACAATTTATTTTACTCCCATTACTAAAGAGATTCTATGAAAATTTCAAATAAGAAAAATATAGAGAATGATGGTAAGATTTAAAATGAAAATTTAAGGTATCATTTAAAAAAATATATAAAAAATTCATGCGACTTTAAACTATGAAAGAAATTTTAGATAAGATTATAAGTAGTTATGAAGAAAACATCAAACTCGAAGAAGAAAAAATATATGATTAGAGGATAAAATTTGAAGATATAAGTATATATATTTTTTGATGGGAACATAGATGACTACTTTACAAGGGTCAATTAGATTGTAAGTAACATTTAGGATTTTGGTGAGAATTTAGAAGACTCCACTATTATTAAAACATTTATGATGAATTATCCAGGTGGGTTTGATACAAAAGTATCACCCCCAGAAGATAGATAAGGCATTATAGTCGATAAGTTACATAATATACTCATTTATTATAAAATGAAAAAGGCTCCAACTTTCAAAAATAAATCAAAGGATGAGATTGATTTTAAGACCATGAGAAAAATAAAAAACAAATAAAAAGAGGTTTCAAAATCAAGTGATTTATGTGATGATGAGGAAAATAAATACTTTAGAAAACTTATTTCTCTTCTTTAAAAAAGGTTTAGAAAGTGAAAGTGGAATGTAAAATGTGAGAAACCACATAGGTTCTATAACTATAATGACATTGGTAATTTTTAAAATACTTCCCATAGAATAATGTTGAAGAGTCTACATCACATGAGGAGGATGAGAAATTTTAAAAGTAAAAAAATGGTAAAATAAAGAAAAATTTTAGTAAAAAGAAAAAAGTTTTATAAGAAAGAAAAAAAATGTGACTCATCAAGAAATGAATCAAATGATAAAGTAAATTTCTTTTCTCATATTGGGAAGGGTTTTGATTCATCAAGGCATAATTATGATGGAGAATAAAGGAAATTGTTTTATTAGAAACTGAAAAGAGTAATGGAATCTTATCTGAGTATATTATACAACCAAATAAATAAAAGAGAAATCTAGTAAAAGAAAATAAATAGATAGATTATTAAAAAGATGAATATGATTGAAAAGAAACAACTTTTATTGATGAAAGTAATAAAAATAGATTTAATGTGGTTGAACATGAGAATATGGTAAGTGCCATTGAAGAGAATATTGTTACAAGGGAAGAAGAATTGATCAAGACAATATATATATATATATATATATATATATATATTAATTCGTAAAACATGTTAATAAAGGTCACATAAGACTTTTTAATGGCTAATGAGGTTAAATAAAAATATTCTCAAGCTAGGGCAATGAGGTGTTCAAATGGGTAAGAAAAATATGAAATTAATCAATCCCAAGTTAAATATGTCATTTATTATAGTGAAGGTGAAAAAATAAAGGCTGAATCTATGTGTACTATGAAGAAAATTGAGAGGTTCAATTTTAAAATAAAGGGAGAGAGTAATATTCCAATAAAACCACTTCCAATAGAAAAAATAAGTCTTAATCTAAAGGAAGACAACCCCAAAAAATATGGACAAATTTATTCTCAAAATGTAAGATCCAATTTTAGAGGATTTTACTATTGTTGTGGAAGGTATGACCATAAACCCTATTCTTATTGGTTTAATATATAATTTCTAGGGAAGATTCAGTAACTAAGGGGGAGTTTTGCTGATAATATGAGAATATATTTACAAAATAAGAATGGTGGATTCAAAAAATCATCAATTCTATCCACCCATAACATATTTGGGTGTCTCAAAAAAAATATGGAATATGTGATCAAGGATTTCACAAATATGAGGTGTGAATAGTCATGTTACCTAGATGATTTCTCTATGAAGAGAAAAGGAAATAAAATCAAAAAATAAGAAAGGAATATGAGACTATCAAAAGGTCATGCAATGGTAATCCTAAGAAAGATAACCAAGGAAGAAATTAATGCTTGATAGTTAGGATAGACTAGTTGGACATGGCCAATAAAATAATGAAATAAGATATAGATGCTAGATACAAAGTAAAACAAGTGGTTACAAATGGAGAAGTTAGAATGCATAAGAAGATATCCAAAAATAAATATTTTAAGGTTCAAGAAATTTTATGTGAATGGTGTGGTTAGAGTGGGATTGGAAAAAAATATTTTATGAAAATTCTACTAGACCATGAAGAGATAATGAAAAGGATTGAGAAATAAAAAGGTAATGAAGTTTCCTTATACATTTGAGGCAAAGAAAGCCACATCACAAAGATTAGTTGTTCAAGAGGAGAATATGAGTAAGTAACCTATTAAGTCTATTTAAAGGAAAACAAGTGTAAACGGTGGAAGTACAGAGTGTCCAATATTTTGAGGAAACTATAATCCTCATTTTTACTTCTGAGGAACAAAAAGTTTACTCATTATTCTCTTTATATTTTGTTTTTTTAAACACTAAAATGTAGTTAAATTATGGAGAAGATTGAGTATTGTACATAATGGAAAAAAAATAAGTTTAAATTCATGGAATATTCATATGAATATGAAGAGGAGTACTTGAGTTCATCTCTTTAGGGGAAGAAAATATGAAAAAATTCAATCATCCATTGAATCTGGAAAATTCTGGGAAGCTACATAAAACTGGAAGAAATTGTGTTTTAATCACACTTTTAACATTTTTTTTGTTTTTATCAAACATATTTATGAAGGGATAGTGTTAGTTGGTGGAAAGATGATAAAATGGGTATTTTTATAGATTTTACATAATATTTTTTATGGGTTTGTTAATATATGTTCATGTTAAATATATCTTGATTAATATATTTAAAACAACCTCTAGAATGAGCTTTGAGTTTGTGTCACATTTATATGAACCTATTTATAATATTGAATACCTTGGTAAAATCCCTCTTGTTTTCTATATCAAGTTATCCCAATTAAACTTAGAGTGGACTAACTAAAGTCTCTTTGGTAAGGAAAATTATGTGGTACAATCCTTCTTTGACAGGTGGCTCAATTAGAGAAGAATATGTCTTAAAGGTATTGAAAGAGAATATTAGGTGAGAAACATTACCTATATTTCCTTTGTATTTATTATCAATAATGGGGAGATAAAAACAGATACATATTGACATAACAAGTTCATGGAGGTATTGAAAACAAACACAAAGGGGGAGATTGAAGTTCCCAAATGTTGGATTGTATTTTTTATCAATACAAAAATATGTGTTTAGAAATAAAAAGTGGTGATGTTCGGAGGGTTGTTTAAGATAAGTTTTAATAATGGGTAATTCCTTGAGAATAAACCAAAATGATATAGGGTGATTTGAATAAATTTCTGAATCATTGTTATGGAAATTCAGTATTTGAAAATAGAAAAGGGATTTATCCTACATGTAAGGCATTTCATCTACGCAACTGAAGTTTGAAGAAATTATAAAAGAAATTAACCTATACGTATGAGATCTTTTCCAGTGTGGATGATATTTGAAAATGTGTAAGTCATTTAAAAAAATTTAAGCACATTAATTTATGAATAATATAAGTGTCCAACACAAAATACATTTCATCTACACGAAGATAAATTAGCCAGCACATAAGAGAATTTGATCCCCCACATGATATTTGAGTTTTATGGAATTTATTAAAGTAAAATATCTTATGCTGTATGAAATTTCAGAAGGCATTAAAACATTTTAGAAAGAAATAATATATTTTGACTTCTCATACAGTATTTCTCCTATTGTAGGATATGCACACTTAATGAAAATTTTAGAAAATCATAGATTAAAATCATATGATGCTTTTAATCTATTATTTATGAATCAAAAACCTTGATCACATATAGACCATGATTCAAGAAATGATGAAGGAATAACTAGATCACAGAATAAATGGTGTTATTAAGAATATTACCACACCACAAGACATTGTAGACTTAGAGATTCATAAATGGGAATATGAGAGAATCCACACCACAATAAAGGTTGTGGTGTATGTAAAACGGTAAGAATATTATCACCATGACACGGTGATGATAATTTCATTTGAGTTGCTAAGATGAGTCCCACATCATAAAAAAATAGGGAAAAAATGAAAGACATGTAGTAATAGTGGTAGTTTTAAGAAATGTGTTTACTTCTAATAAATGAAAAGTTACAAAACATAGCGGTCCATACCTAGTGACTGTTTTGATAATACCTCATTTCTAGAAGTATATAGAGGTCCAACATATGGATCTCCATGCTATAGGGCATGTCATGGTGCTACGTGATTCATGGTCATGTGGATTGATATTTAAAATGAGTTTAAATGAAATAGATTTCATAGAGAATAAAAAGAAGTAAAAACTTGAGTCTTTTGTTGATTACAAATCAATGATTGATTAGAAATTCAAATGAGTTAGATTGGAAATAATAATAGATTCTATTAACTAATTTAAAATGGAAATCTTCTACATAAAAAGAGAAAATATTTTTCATATTTGGAATATGGAAGAAATTTTTATTCATGATATTATATATAAACACACACACACACACACATATGAGTAGGTACCAAAGAAGGAATTAAGGGAATGAGAGAACTCATGAAATTCTATGTGTGATAATTCCAAAGAACTGTGAGCCCAATACTTTCCAGTATCATAGAGATAATATAAGTCTGAATCTGAGGAGATGTTTTTCTATAGAAGATAATATATTGCCCAAGTATTTATAAGAAATTTAAATACTAAAATTATTCAATATCTAGAGTGAGTTTTGAGACCAGTAGTTTTTATCATCATTGTCACCCAATGAATTTCTTGAAGATTGGGTACATGAGAAAACTTGATCAAGTAGACTCATGGAGGAATATCACCTCAGGGAGGAATAGAATAATACCTAAAGAATAATGAGGTATTTATATTTTTGGATCTATATTGAAGGATTTTGTGATTATGGTGTCTATCCAATTAGTAAAGTGAATTTTGAAAATGGGGTGTATAACCAATTGTTGAATTGGAGATTTATGGATGGGATGTTTAACCAACTGCTGGAAGATTGTAGTTGGGGTGTATAAAAATAAACTATTATAACCACTTGTTCTCATAGTGTAAAATACATGATTGAGGCATCTAAAAAATCATGAAAAGTGGTATTCTTTTACATTGAACTTTGTGAATCCTTGTGTGTTTATTTTTTTTATATCTACTACATAAAATTTCAGGTTGAGAGAATATATTGAGAGGATTAGAACCTTAAAAATTTCAATAGGCTAAGTTCTAAATAATATATCATAAAATAAGACCACTGATTCATCCCACTATCAGGGGTCAATCCAGCCTACAGAATCACATCACCATCATCCCCATGAACAGATTTTTTAATAATTAGTATAGAAGTTTTGAAGGAATTAAAATCTATTCTTGAGTGAAAATTTTCATTCTTATATGAATTCATATTTAAGGCAATAAATTGTTTTTTTCTTAGATCTTCCCCTTTATTATGACCTTATATAATGTTTATAAATTGATATGTTATACCAAAATTTTGTGGTCCTATGACCAAAATTCCAACAACACCAGTAATAGCCAATAATACTCCTCTTTTTACTTATGGGTATAGTCTGTCTAGATTTAAATTTATGATGTTTTTGGGTAGAACATCCATGATTTTGTGCTCTTGTTGGAGATATTTTCTTCATTCATGTGTTGAAATTTATCCATTATATTGTGGTAATTTTTTCAAAATTTCTCTTTTCCAAAACATGCCTAAATTTTGAAGATAAAAATGTACTAAAATTAGAAATAATATTCATACACATTGAAATAACTAGGTTATGGGTTACCTTCTTCTTAGAGTTTGTTGAATCTTGACCAGAATATGATTTTAATCTCATTTTTACACTTTTAAGAGTCTTTTTAGAGCCATGAATCTCAATAAATACTTGTGTGGTATCATCATTCTGTTCAATAATTTGGTAATTTCTAGCTCGTGTTAGTTTTATATTTCTTAGTCTCACCTCAAACTAAAGAAAATTAATGTTGAGGGAGTTATTCTCATCCTCAACTAATCTTAGGATGTATTCACAATCCTTTCTTGATTTTTTCTTCATACATATTTCTAGATTCTTGTAAATAATTATCAAGATCTTTCACCATTTTTCTTTAACCTCAATCTGGGAATCTTTTACATTGATGGTGGTTTTGTATAATTTTTCAAATGCATGGATCACTTACACAAATACAATTTCAGATGACACTATCTTACAAACATAAAATTTTAATTCTTATTTAACTAGGTATTATATTCAATTTAAAAGTTTTATTAATTATTAATTTTATTCAATAAGGTCTGTGGGATATATTTTAGTTCAAAACATCTTACTTAGTGAATTCACTATTTCTTCAACTTCTTAATCTAGTTTTACCTTTTCATTAATAATTTCTTTGATAGCATCATATATACACGTAACTATTTGTTTCAGAATTTATTTTAAATGATCCTTTATTTTTGAATGAAGATGTTAAGTTATACATCATCATCAAATATTGAACTAGATTTATTAAAAGAATAATAATAAATTGAATTATAAAAAACTTTTCCACTTTGATTACTCTTAGCTATTGGTGTTTCTTTCTTCACTTTTGAATTATTTTTTAGATTCCTTACTTCTCTTATTTTTTTGTTTTTCTAATTCTTGTTCAAGGTTTCCAGATTTTTATCAATAGAAGTATATACCTTTTTATCAATTTTATATATCTCAAAAACTTTCTAAAATCTATAATTAATATGGGGAAATTAAATATAATAGGGAAAATTTGGATTCAATTAGAGGAAATCTTGATTATCTCTGATACCACATAAAGTACCCAGTTTTGGTGGACCTCCAGAGGGGATCGATGGCATTTTATTACAAATTATTCCAATTTAATTCAACCTCTTAGACATGTAAAGATTTTGATCCACTCTTCTTACTGTCTCCTATCCTTACCCAAATATGTAGAGTAAAAGTGATGAGATATATGGATTCACAAGGTTTATCCTTGTACACCTACTCCTTGGTGTAATTAGTTAGTATTCCCAATCACAAATTCTTTTATTATTTCATGAGAAGTTGTTATTTGGAATGATCTCACACTATGCTTTTAGAAAGTCACACAATAGGCTCTAGAGTCCTAGTAGAAAATCTTTATACTGCTTCACACAGTGTTACCAGCTACCCAATGGCCTCCTTAATATCTCCCACATCCTAGTCCTCCTGAAATTCCTTAAGTAACTTTCACATTCCTTGAATGGATATTCGAAAAACTAGTGAGTAAGAATTTAACTACCTATATCTTATAGTTTAGGGGTTTTTCAGTATTAATATTTCCCTCAATCTTCTTTGGAATATTCTTACAAACAGGTCTTCAACCACAAATAATAAAATAAATATATTTACAAGTGTATTGTCCTTGTTCCTTCTTCTCAATAACAATATTCTTCAATACATATTTGTTATAGGAATTACCCCTTATCCTTATTTATCACAATCAATAAAATATATATTTTTATTATAAGTGAAATATTAGGTTCACTCACACCTATGACCAGATGCGTTTCTTTAGAGAATACAATTATAAAGAGTTATCGTTAGCTTATTCTCATAGTTTCATTTTTTGATTCATAGGACCATGAATATTTTGAGTTTCGATATCGATTTGAAAACTCCTCAAATATTGAAAATAAGAAATATACATATCCAAATATGGAAGATATTTTCCATTTTTAATCCTTATTAAAACTCATTTAAATTCTAGATAATTTATCCCAAAATACTTAGGTGTTTAACAATTCTAATACTTCCATGGAATCCTCTAAAATTATACTCCTTTTGAATTATCCTTATGTACATGTCACCATGACATGGTATTATAACTTATGGTGTGGACTTATATCAGACACAAACATTTTCCTTGGATGGTATTCCTTTGACATTTTCTTGAATCTCAATCCAACTAGATTGATCATGATGTATGAATACTTAATGAACATGTCTCAAGAATCTCCTAGTTTAATATTCTTTAGAATGGAATAATTCTATAATTCTTAGATATTTTGTTGGAAGAATATCTCATATGATTAGTTGTGTCTTATGGTTTTTTATCTTTTTAAATATAATTTCATATGACGTGCACTTCTTCTATGACTATCTTATACAGTTTCCTTTCCTTTTATATTTTACTGTCATATGAGATCTTCCTTTAATACAATTTCAACCTATCATATGCACTGATATTATAAAAATAGGTTATATTATGAGATCTTTGTGACATACATGTAATACAATGATATATTATGATCTACATGTGTCATATGCATGCCGTGTATCTTATAGAAACTCATTGATTCATACATAGATGACTCATACGTAGGTCCTCAGATGATTTAAATGTGAACCTACATCATATAGATCCCTATTTTCTTCCCATTTCATAAGTTTCTTTAAGAATTTACCTTATAAATACATTGTATCAACGTTATGAATATATTTATAAGACTGTATCAACCTTAAAATGACTCCCATAAACCTCACGAGCTAATTATCTCAACCTTATGGATATCCTATCATCTCAACAGTACCAGATCCAGACCTGAGCATATTTATCAACTAGCACAACAAAAATTACAAAATTACTCAAACTATCCTATAACCAATTCTTCTAAACTCGAGGCCTTCTCAACCACTGTAAAATCCTTCTAAAAATATTCTATTTAGAGCACTCTTCTTTCATTAGTACCTAACATTTATTTCATTTAATATTAACACAAAAATAATCTTATTTAAGGTTGTGAACTACTTGTCTCTCTCAATTTTCATATATGTTGGTAGGAACTCATCATTAGATTTACTATTCTATAATACATCTTGATATCTTTCTCATTTAAAACAAATACAATCCACATATGGGACCTTCAAAAATGACCATTTTATACTGTTAGGATCTAGTAAAAACAAACCCATCTAGATACTGTAAACTAATGGGGGAAAATATAAAAAATCTATCGAGAGATAGTAATTTTATTCACCCATTGTAATCAGTTTACAACACTAGTGATAAAATATGTGTCCCAGACTCTACCTAAACACAAAAAGGAGTATATTCTCATATTGGAGTCTAACTTTGTAAAAATACCGTGTGACACTGTCTTTTATTATTTTCTACATGCATGTGGTGTTGTATTGTAGGAGTTAATAAGAAGATCCTACTATATTAACTGATTTATAAGTTCAAATATTAAGAGGATAAATTGATAAAATAGTAAATAATTTAGTGAAATTATCCTACACTAATTCAACCCCTCTTAGTGTGACTGTACAATCCTGCTGGGGTAGTGAACTAACATTCACACTTCATCATCACCTATAATAATACATGAATAAAATTGGTTAGGGATGAATCAAAGTCATAAATTGAGAGTTTAATTATCATTTCACTTAATATATTAGTCTCAACTAACATAGATAAAAAAATAAATCAATGGATTCCTTTGTCTAACATGATACATTTCATATTTATTGGAACTTGAGGTCCCAATATACAACCTAAGAGGAGGGGGGGGGGTGAATTAGGGTGTTTTAAAATTCTATTCTTGTATCAAACTTCTCTATATATTATCTCCATGTTTTTAGAAACACTTAGAATCTATAACAATATTTTCACACCCACTCAACTAGAATAACAAAAAATAAATGACCCTGAACACTGAGATTTTACTTGGTTCACCCATACTAGGATACATCCAAGGAGAACATATCAATGATGTGTTGATATCGCTAATTATCACTAATAAAATAGTTTTATATTAAAATCTTAACCACAATCTCACTACTCATCCAAGGTATAAAACCACTTTATCTCTTCCACTCACTACTTTCAAGAGATATTCAAGAAATGATTTTATCGACATGTAGGTCAAAACTATAAGAATAACTAAGAAATGAAATAAAATCATACAACATGGGTGTTCTCTATGATTATTTGATGTTCACCTTTTATATATTAATAAGTATTCACAATAAAATTCTTCTTATACATGAAATTCAATGATATTAAATTTAACAATAACCCACTTTTTAATTCTATATTTTTTCTAACATCCAAGATGTTATATTCTTCTTATTCTCCAGAAATTATGAGTATTACATTATCTATTTCAAAATAGCACTCTCCCCTTATTGAAATAAGTAACCAAATTGAACTTATTATACTTTAAATCAACAATTGAATTATTTTCAAGAGAATCTATGCCATTAAAATTTATTTTAATTTATTCAATTCGTTTTATAACTGCTAATAACTCTCATGAAATCTAACTCATCAATTCTTCTTGAATTATCCATTTCATTATCAATCATGGTATGACTAGCACTGTTATGACGTGACAATTATTTTTATACTAGTTACTTAAAACTTAAATATAATTTGTGTCATGACTATTTTTTACAACATGATTTAAATTTTGTCTCCAAATAGGGCTAAGACTAGTTTTAATAGCCTTACCATTTCAGAATGATTTAATCATATGAAGATTTGGTTTAATCTTATGAAAATCCCAAGTAATCATATGTAGCTTGATTTTACTCATACATAGGACCTATTATGGTGTGAAAATCCCCTTCTATAACGTGATTTCACGTTCAACCAAAATAACGAGACTCAAAATTCTTATGGGGCACTCACTATAATTTGAGATATGATATTTCAACACAAATCCTATTACTATGATGTGACATAATTATTACCCTTTCCAAGTATGAATCATCCACTAATCCTTCAAAACATGATCCTCTTGCTTCCACCATGATGATATGAACATCATCATAAAAAATATTTAGACTTTTAATAAACTCCCCCACCTTTCTACAACTCAAACCATGAATTCCATGTTATTCTAATTGACAAAAATTCTAACTTTACAACCACTAGTGGAAACATTATCCCTCTTTGTATTTTTTATATTATTCTATAAATCCAACACAAAATTTTTAATTTCTTATTCACTTTAATCCATTATAAATTTATACATAAATACCTTTGTAACATTCTCCTCCTGTACGTAGCCACTAATAAGTGAGATTGCCCATCCATGATCAATGTATCACTGAGAGGGGGGAGGGGTGAATCAGTGATATCTCTTTCTTTTAAGTTTCCTTCCTTTTGAAACAAACTTCACCTCCTATTAAAGTGTAACAAAATTAATGAAAAAAAAAACAATCAAACATCCACAAAAACTTGAGAATTTATAAGATTCCCTACTCAATAAGAATAGCTACATCCTTATTATGGTTTGAAAACAATCCAATACTACACAATCCACTAGAAAATTATCCCTTTGTGTAAATACAATAAGTAGGATGTTACCTTACACTTGTGTAGCACTATAAACAATACAAAAATTCATGTGGTTCAAGTAGAATAAAATAATGTAATAAAAGTTTTTGTAACAAGTTAATAAACTTTAAAAAATTTATTCAAAACATTTTACTATGACACATTGACAACTTTCACAAATATACTCTTAAAAAATTCTTAACTTTCCTACCCAGTAGTAGGTAAGAACTTATCTGGACTTTGTAATGATACTCAGTCTAATACCCAGTCCGATTCTTCAGTCTGATTTCTCAATCTAGAAATATAAATACTCAAGAATATCAATGAAACAATTTTGAACTACTTCTATCACAATCCAGAAAACCCGGTCATATTTATTTATATAATGGCCCAATCTGATATGATAAACTATAAATATGATATTCATTCTTCTTATTATTTATTTTGGAAAACATCCTCATGAATAAACAATATGGAAAATTCCTCTCTCTAAAAACTTTTAGCACTCCTTCTTATTTCTTCACCTGTGAACAGTACAATTAGAATGTACAAAGTACTCTCCTTATTTTATTGGTGTGCCAAAAATGTATTAGGTGGGATTCTAAAAATATTTCATGCTCAACCAAATTTCCAGAATCTTCAATTTCCACTTACATTTCATAAATATCATTGACTTATTTAGTGATTCTCAACTCTTATTAACTCTTATCAAACATTCTCATAACTTCATCTCTCTTTAAACTATCTAAACATTCTTCAGTCTAATTCTGATTGTCACTATGGTTTCCTCATTATGATAAATAAATATGTACAATAGTAGATTCTTCATTACATTTCTCTACAGTAATTAAAAGATATGAAAATAAAATGTCTTCTCTTTATGATTCTAAAAACAAAATGAATACAAACAACTTATTCCTATGATCCGTACCACCTATTGGATATAAAACATTGAAATAATTCTCCTACAAACATTATTCATACTTCATTAGAATCCATTCTCCTTTTTTCCATAAAAATACTCACAACTTATAAATATTCCAACACTTCTTGATAGAACTTCAACATCTACTTCAAATATATTTTAATTTTTTTCTCTAAACTCTTCGAACTTCAAGTTCCCCTTGACAACTATTTTGTAACTAGTTTAAGCAGTTCTCCTTTTCTTCTTTTACATAGACCGATGATCCTGCATCTGATAACCTTATCAGTGTCAGTCTGTGCTCGATGAATCAGTCTCTTATTTACTCTGATAATTGATTTTAGTTCCAGTCTGATGACTCTTGACCCAATTGAAAACATATCAGATTTTTTATATTTTTACCTAGTTGAAAAATAGTTTATCTTGATGAAAATGGTTGACTACATTGTTGATTGACCTCTGATACCTTTTTATATAGGTCCCAAAAACTTATACATTATTTTCTTTATAAGTTATCCCAATAAATAAAAAACAATTCTTCCTATGACGAACTTTTGAAAGCATCATTGCATCTAACGATCAGTGTTAGTATCACTCAGATTATCGGTGGAACACTGCATCTGGTAAACTCATGTCAGAAGCTTCGAATTCAAAAAATTATTTCCTTTTTTGATTACACCACATACCAACTTATTTCTCCAAATATTTGTATATCTTGTATTATTTTTATTACTAAAAACCATTATCTTCATCTTCTCATGTTCTGATCAAAACATCTTAGCCTTCAATAAATCTACGTTTGGTGATATCACACCGATGAAATGAAACTAGAAAGCTTTGACTCCTGAAACTTACTACTTACACAAACTTCTACTTGCATCATGGCTTACTCATGATTTTGAGAACATTTAGGATCATCATAACATCATCTAAATTTCATTGGAAATTATTGTAACTTCCCATCCTTTAAGAGCTTATTTCTTTCCAACCAAACCTCAATACGACTGGCATCACTTGTTCTCATAATTTTCTTCATAAGGATTTAATAAAAGGTTTCCAAGATAACTTATAATATTTTTGAATTAAAAAATAGAAAAACATCATCAAATTTTCATCGGATCCATGTGGACTTCGATACAACTTCTCAATATAATTCACACTTTTATTCTAGACCCGAGGTGAGTCTGATGAAACTTTTATTATAGAAAAACTTCTTCTTAACCCAATCGAATTTCTTAATAATTTTTCATCTAATATTATAATTACAATTTTATGTCCTATCAACAAAGTGAGGTGATTTCATTTTCTTTAACAACAAAAGACAATACCTTCATCAAAAACTTATTTCATCTTCCAAAAACAACTTCCAGCCAACTTGGTCCCAACAATATCTCCATTTGGATTTTGTTTTAAACCAAGGTTCATAAATCACTAACTATTTAATCTCAAGATATGAATTACTTTTCAATAATTCTAATCCTACATGAGAAAACTCATTGTAGCAAACAAGAATCAATGACAAAAAAAACATGCTATATAAAATTAATGACTCTGGAAACATCTTTAGCTTTTCATAACATCTTTATTTACTTATTTCAATTTAATATAAACATAAGTTTCTTACAACCACTCCAAAAAACTATCATAAAATTTAACACACCTACATTCTGAGTTCATAGCTTACCCAAAACTCCCCTAACATACATGCTTCCTTAAAAGGTTTGGCTCACATCAATGTATATATTTGTGAAAAAATTATCCCCCTTGATAATACTATCCAAAGAATAGATGAGAGAGGGAAAAACAAACGTATCTCAACCTTGAAAATAAATAGACTGGATTCCCATGTTCAACATCAGTTTTTAAAAGGTTTCCTTCCGTAAAAGTTTTGTAAAGATGCCAACAACTTATTCCGATATAGTAACATACTCCAACTACAATTCATTCTTCTCCACATGCTCTTTGATTAAGTGGTATTAGATGACAATATGTTTTGAATGATAATATTTTACCAGGTTAATTTTAAGGTTGATAGCACTTTGATTATCATAACACAAGAATAAGGGTAACTTTACATCAACAAGTCATTCTTACAACTGAGTCCTCATCCACATAAGTTGGGTAACAACTTGAGTGGAAATAATATACTCAACTTCATCCATTATAAGAGTTACTAAATTTTGTTTCTTTGTATTCCAACTAACATAGCCTTTTATATGAAGGAAAACTCCACCAGATGTGGATATTATATATTCAATATTTCATTCCCAATTAGCATCTGAATATGAAAACAAGTCAATAATTTCTGAGTTTTCATACCTAATTTTGAAATTTATTGTGCCTTTGATATATTTGGGAATTAATTTTCCATCCAATATATGTGATTCTTTTGGAGTACTCTGAAATATTTCAAATAAGGTTACAACATAAACAATACCGGGTCCTAAGGAAATAAAATACAACAAACTTCTAATCAAATTCCAAAACTCTTTAGAGTCAACTTCCTTTCCTTCTACATATTTATATAACATGGTTTCCACTGAAATAGGTGTGGAAACTAGTTTCGAATATTCCATGAAAAACTTCTTAATATGTTAATTAGCATACTTTTCTTGGGAAATAAAGATGTGTTTCTTCTTTTGTGATATTTTTAACCCAAGAAAGTATTTCATTTCACCCACCATGGACACCTTAAACAACTTTTTCATCTCTTCAAAAAATCTTTCACAAGTTCTTTCATCATTCACAACAAAGATAATGTTATCAACATAGACAATTAAAATGAAGTAAAAATCCTAAATTTCTTTTATGTATAGATTACTATAAACTATTACTTTCTTAAAACTCATATTCCTCTATCAAGTATCTAATTTAAAATACCATACCCTTAAAGATTATTTTATCCCATACAAGGATTTCTTCTGCTTGAACACATAAATTTCATCCTTTCTAGCAACAAAGCCACATGGTTGTTCAATATACAATTCTTCATCAAGATCCCCATTCATAAATGAAGACTTCACATCCATATAAATTTTTTTTATAACTTTATTGGGCACATATAGAAAGAAATATTTTTATTGTTTCTAACCTTTCCACCAAAGAAAAAGTTTCATCAAAGTAAATGCATTCAATTTTTCAGTAACCTTTGCACACTAATCTTTCTTTGTTTCTTATAACTCCATTATATTCATTCAACTTATTCCATAAAACCTACTTTTTACTGAAATCATTTTTGTCATTTGTTTTAGGTATGAGTTCCAAAGTATCATTCTTTTCTATCTGGTCCAACTATTCATTTATAGCATGAACCCATTCTGGATACTAAAAATCTTTATTCACATCATTCAGCTCCAATTCTAAATACAATGAATTATGTGTAATAATTTTTGAATTTTTTCTTGTTTGAACCTTTTGGTGTTGATCAGTAATTATATTTTGAGATTACACTTGATTCCTCAGCCTGGGATGAGATTTTCAAGATTCTTCCTCATCACTAGAAATAGTTGAGTTTGATTCTTTTTCTTGAGTAGGATTATAATTTCTTGTATCCTTATCAGAATTATTAACATAAATTATTTCATCATGTTCACATTCCTTATCCGCACAAGTTTTTTTATCATCTTCCTCAACATTTTCAATAACTTTCACATCAACAGATTCAAAAAATATTCCTATCTCTTTGTTAAAACATCTATATCCTCTTCCTTCCAGATCATAGCCAAGAAAAATTTCATGTTCACCTATTTTATCAAACTTTCCAAGGTTTCCACCTATCTTATTTACAATGAATGGACTCCCAAAAACTCTTAAGTGTTTCAAACTTATAGTTTTGTTATAAAATATTTCTTACAAATTCATATCATAAATTGTCATATAGAAACACTGATTTTGAATATAAATAGCAGTGCTCATGGATTTCCTCAAAATATAATGGGAGAGACCATGTTCAAGTAGCATAGTTTATCCCATTTCAACAAAAATTCTATTTTTTACTTTCAAAAACACCATTTTATTGAAGATTGTATGGTGTACTGAACTCATGTATAATTCCATGATTCTCAAGATAACTTTTAAATTCTTCATTCTTGTATCCACCACCATTTTCTGTTATCAACTTCTTCACTGAATACTCACATTACTTCTAAACTTTCCTCCTAAAATTTTTAATCATTTTCAAAGAATATGACTTATGTTTCATTAAAATAATAGAAGTAATACAAGAAAATTCATCAATGAAATTAATTAATTATTTATATCTATTAGTTGATTGTTTTTTTATTGGCCCACAAATATCAGAATGAATAATTTATAGGGGTCATTTTGAACAAATGTCAACTTTATTATGCACATAGTCTGTAATATTTATTTTTTGAAAAATTCTACAACACCAATCTCTTTTACAATTAAAATTGTCAGTATGTACATTATATATAAGAAATTTGGTACACAAAAATAAAGTATGTCTCAAAGAATTGAAATTGAGACAAAGTCCCTTACTACTTAGTAACTTCTGAACCATAAGCCCCATGAAAGAGAAAATATCAAATGAAACTTTAAATACCATGAAGATAAAATAATTAAAGATATAATATATCAAAAATGGTCATTATATACACTAAAAAAAATAATTAAGTGGTCAAAATGGTGTATGTCACACATAAAGAAAAGTGAGACAAGAATCTCTTACCTTGTGTTTTCTTTTGGATGAACGCACTTTAACTTATTATACAATGGTTTTAAACATGTAAATAAATTATAAAATAGCCATAATATTATTTATAATATCATATATTAATTTCTTAAAATATATTATTACTATTTTTTAATAATCTTTCATTATTTTCACTCTTTCAGGTGTTAATTTCCTAGTTTATCGGGTATGTTTTAACTTGTTATTTTTGTTCCAATTAATTAGATCATGATTTAATGATCTAAAAAATATAAAACATGATTTAAATTATATATATTCATTATATATTTATTTATAATAATCCATAATATTTTGAGATAGGAAATGAAATACATCGTTCATGGAGACGATGGGTCGTACATACGCATGAATGCTACTTCCATTTCTTTATCATATTTTAAAAGAATGAAAAGTAAATGAAATATATATATATATATATATATATATTATAATTCATGTATTATTTTTATGTCATATATTTTATATATTTTTATTAAAACCATCCGTTATACATTCCATGTATAGAGTGAACGAATCACATTGCTTTAAGGAGGTGGTAGTCCACACTTCCACAAATGATGTTATTATATTCTAGAAAAATAGAAAGAATAAAGGTATGTGTTATATAAAAAATTAAATAAGAATAAATAAATTATAAATATCATATATATCATATATAAACAATTTTTCCATCATAATGTCCAACCATGAGAGGTGTTAAAGGAAAAACGAATAACATCATTTTGTAACATGATAGTTTATCGTACACAGACGGGAAGTTCGTTACCCATTAGATGGAAGTGTTTGTAGGTGTAGGTATAATACTTAAAACAAAAAATAACATTATATTTAGGATAGTTTTGTTTTTATATAATCATGTAATAATATAAAATTAATGAGTGGAGAAATAAATAGTACTAAAGTGATTGTTGAAGAACATCACCTATTATTTGGGTAACTCCTTTTGGTTTATACCAAAAGCATTCTTTGGTTTGATTTTTTCCCAATGTGAGGATTTTCAGATGATTTTAGGTGTTTTGGGAGATTATTGGATCATATTTTGGTTGATCCAAAGGGATTTATAGGTGTTAATAAGTGAGAGGGGTGAGTTCTTTGTTTATAGCGGGGGAGGAGTCACATCCTTGTAAATTTATGAAAAGGGAATTCAAATCATGTTTTTCCCATGTCAAGTGGCCCAAATAATAAAAACAATTACATAAAAGGTATTATATGTTCTAAATATGGACATAAAATTTATTTTGGACCAGTTTATATGTCATTTTGGCCCTTAAGAGTAAGGTTTATTCCTTTGTTAAGCTAAATTTTCTCTTAATCATTGTGATTGACTTTAATTACATTCACTAATATTTTTGGTAAAAACTAATTTTACCTTATTATAAATTATGAATTAGTCTTATTTAAAATATTTAATCTATTTTTTGAAATTAAAATCACATAAGGGGTAGAAATTAATTTAAAATTAATCCCGCAGATGGGATGGCAAAGCGGTCTTTTAAAGTAAAAATGTTCAAAAGATTGCAAAGTTTTATTATCCAATTTCTTAGTGAAATTGATTCCAATGACCTAAATTAGAATAATTAATATAAATTTTATATAATTAAACATTAAAACCAATTATAAATATAATTTTACCTTATAAATAAATTAGATGAGAAAATAGTCTTGAATTAAAATTCAGTATTTTCACTATTCATTAAAAAAATGAAATATTTCATAAAAATTATAAAACATTACCCTAACCTAATTTTTATATTTAAATTTCCAAAATTAATTTTATTGTTACATATAAAATTTATAAAAGTTTCAAAAATCTAATTTAAAATATTTTTTCCATTAAAAGACGGTAAAATCGCCTTTAGAATAATATTGCTTTTTATACGTAAAATTGGTTTTGTTCTTATTTTATGCCTATAAAATCTATTGGATGAATGTCAAAAATATTTTATTGAATATTTAATATATATATATATATAATGTTAATATCACTCACTAATTGTAATTAATTTAATTTATTAGAATAAAACACATGTGTGAGCATAAAAACATATCCTTTATATTCAATTGATTTTATATTCATTTATAATTAATTGGTAACATATAAATTCATATTATATTTTTTTAAATCATATATTTTCATAAGTTAGTTAATAATATTCATAACTACTAATTTAATGAGTAGGTTATATCTTATTATATTAAATAATAATATTTTATTAATATATTGTTGTTCGGTAAAACTCAGTCTTGCATGTAACACAAGCCATTGAAGAAAGTTGTTGTGTGTGATGAAAGATAACACAATATTGCGTGTATTTAAAGCTATATCATAGATTGAATTAATTTAAAATAGTAAATATTATGTAAAGTCTTGGGATATTATATTCCATTACATGTTTTGTGTTGTGTGTCATACATTCTATTGAATACCATGTTCTTATTTTAGAATTTCATGGTGTTACATATTCTGAAAAAATAAAAATTATATTTTAAATCATAATCTATAAATTATGTTAGGGTGAATTTATGATAATTTTCTAAAATACTTAATTTTTAATGAATAGTAAAAAACAAAGTTTTGGGTTTTCAGTATATTTTATGACTTCATAATTATGGGATAAGGATTTAATAATTAATTAAACACAATACAAGACCCAAAACACGTTTCTTTATTAATATTAATTATTTTAATATATTTAAATCAATTTATAAAACTGTAACTGACTTTCCAAAGTCTAAAAATTTAAATTTAATTTTTAAAAACATTACTTTGTGGAATCTTTACTTTTACATGATAAAAGAAGTATAAAAAGGATTTGGGTTATATTGGATTAAAATATCATAAAATGTGACACAAATTTCCAAAACAATGAGTAAAAACCACCATTAAGCTAATGGTTTTTCATTTTTCTAGAACCTAAATTCCCAAGACCTATATTTGGGAATTATTAAACAATTACTCAACTTTTTCTATAAATAATCACACATTTCACCATTTCCATTCACTACCAATCCATCATCCAAAAATTTCTAGTTATTTTTCCTCCCAAGCATTCACCCCAAGGTGTACTCATGCCCTTGAGTTTCCATCCCAAAGTGTTAGGAACAACTCTTCAATGTAAGGGAAATCTACACTTATTTTTTCATTCAAGACCCCTTTTATGTGGTATTTCCTCTAATTTTAAAAATAAGTTATTTTGTCCACTTTATATCACCCCTTACTATAATAGTAGTCTTTTATTAATGGGGTACCTTCATTCTCCCTCATTATACACTTTTTTGAAACCATGTTTTATACCCGTCATGGTACTGAATTTACTTCTCACAATTCACTCTTTTACTTGAGAAATTCTCTTTTCATTTTTATTTGAATACCCAAACCTCTTTATTTTAAATTTTTATTAAAAAATATATAAACATGAATTTTCGATTCAAGGATTTACATATATGAAACTCACATTTCCTTTCGTGGGTTACAAATTATGTAATGAAAATGTCCTTATGTACTTTTTTACACCAATATTTTGATAAGAAACCCATTCATTGTTCTCCAAAGGTTATTAATGAAATTATTTGTTATGATATATGTTTCTCAAATGAAATTAATATATATGAAGGGTGCTCACTAATATCACTCCAATTCATTGGGTAAGTAATTTAATCTATAGATATGACATGTTTTATGATACCTCAGTGAATAAACTTTATAATTTTCATTTACAATACCTTGGTGATAAACCTTCTTAATATGATTATGAATGACTCATTTAAATGTTGTAGACACATTTCCATGTTATAATTCATGTTCTTATTATTATGTTATGTCTCTTTTTTATTCCTTATTGTTATGCCTCATGTTCTTATTGATATGTCTCGAGATCACATGTTATATGTCTCGCTTGTTTATTCCCTTATTAGGCTTCATACTCACCCATTTCCTTTGATGTATATACCCAGGATATGAGATATAGTAAAACTAACCTTAAGTGAACCAATGATTATATATTTCAAGTTTATTTATAATTTTTTTTATGTTTTTAGGTATTATTTATCTTATTTCCAATAAAATAAACTTTAAAATATCCTATGTTTTTTCTTATGTAATGAAAATATATTAAATAAAAAGGTGGGATGACATAGTTGGTATCAAATGATGTTTTTTTTATTTGTGGAAATTAGGACTTGAAAACTTTAGGAAGATCCCTAGGGAAAAGTCTAAATACATGAAAACTTCCTGGTATTTTGGTAAGTTTTATGTAAGTGGTTTCCAAATAAATACATCCCTCTATAGATAATAAAAATGGATGTTGGATCTAGAACATATGTACTTAGAGGTAACACATAAAAACAATGCTTTGATCTAGAATCAAATGGGAACTGATGGATGAAAATGGTCTTTTATGCACACCTAGTTTGACACTCATGTGGGATATGTTTGGTTAATCACAAGATATTTATGAACCATTATGAAGGATATATTAAAAATGTAATTATTATTAGATGAGACTAATAACATATTTAAGCATGATGTTTTAAGAGTTAAAATACATTTAGAATTATAATATTCATAAAAGTAACATGTTTCTCACCATTTTTTTCTTCTTTTATAAAAATGGAAGGAAATGGGAGGAACTACTTAAATGAAAAGTGAAACAAATGATGCACTGACAGTGTTCTAATGGAAGATGGAATGGAAAACTTCACAAGGATCACTACAACAGAAATTGAATTTAGCGGCGGTTTTTTAATGGTGGTTTTAGGAATTTATGCTAAACCTTTTTTAAAATGGTTTCATGGAGGTTTATAATAAACCACCACGAAACAATTTTTTTAACACTGTCGACCCTTCGCCCCCACCCCGACCCCGCTTCTCACCCTACAACCCCACTTCCCATAGCCCCTGGCTTCCCCCGCGACCTCGACCACCCAATACCCCGGAGACCCCGTGACCCTGGCGATCCCGGTGACCCCGCGAACCCAGATACCCCATCCCCCCATGACCTCGGCGACCCTGTGACCTCAGAAACCCCACTTCCTCTGGCCCCCCACGACCCTGATGACCTATATGAACCCTAAGGTTTTAATTCTAGTAATTTTACCTCAATTATTGATTTTGAATTCTCTAATGAACCATAATACCCATAAGGGATATATTTATGGTTTTGTATGTGTTTAATCACGAGGTTTGGTAGTTTAGGGTTAGTGGATTTTATTTAATTGCAGTGTGGTTCTTATATCATAGAAGTAGATTTGTATCCTCTTGGACATTGAATTTGTTTTTTTGAAATTACTTAATTTATAACATCATGAAATTCTTGTATGTCCTGACGTTTCTTTTCTTATTAATATATAAATTTTTATGGTTCATGTAATTGTTTTTTAATAGTGTTTTATTTTTTTCCTAGATTTTGATAAAAGGGAATTATAATTTATATCTACTTTTGATATGAAAATTAATGATATTCATGTAATTTATTTTGGAAAATTACAATGAGTCTCCTTCTAAGGGATTTTTATTTTTTTAGAGATGATTGATCCCCATTTTTTTATTACAAAAATATGCTTTATGTTTTTAAGGTATGGTCTATAAAAAAGGTGTGTAATTAGACTATGTTTAATGGAAACAAGACATATATGTCTTATAATGATTTTAAATTGTTCTTAATGGAATGTATTGATTTGTAAAAGTATTTAAAATGTGATTTGATTAAAAGTTTCAATAGTTATAAAAATAGATTGGCATCCAAATATTTAATTAAAACGATGATTGGAATCTTAATAATGAATGTTTTCCATGTGATATTTATACCCGCATTGTTACCTCATTGGCTATTTTATGTTGTGTGGTGACATATTCCCTTATTAGGAATAATTTTATAAAAATTTAATTATTGAGATGATATAAAAGAGAACTCTTTCTTGGTAGGTTATTGGAAGTTAGATAAGATTTATTTAAAGTGTAATAATATAATATATTTTATCCTCATATAATTTGATTTTTTCCTCTCCCCCAATTATTGAATTATTGGGAAACCAATGTAGTAAAATATAATATCTTGATTAGTGTTAAAATATTAGATATTATGCAATTTCTATCTCACCTAGAATGACTTCTTTCTATTTGGGGTTACCTCCCCATGAGACTGAGAGGATCGACCAGGGTTGGGTGGATTTTAGTTCAAATAGGGTTGGCCGATAAAAATTTTGGTGTCCATATGTGTGTTCCAATATCCTTCATGTTATAACCCAGTGAGTTACACATAATTCTTACTTCCCATTGATGATTACTTAGTGTATCCCATTTTATTCCTAGATTGAACCCATAGACCTTGCTTTTTTAATTCGGAACCATTTCTTGGTGGATGTTTATATAGTTATTTAGTAATATATTGGTGCTTATTTATGTTCATTTCTTGTTTTAGTTATTTTTTTGGTTTAATGTTTACTATATAATGTGTTAATTCTACCCATGTTTTATATAGGAATTGTATATTTTTTACTAAAATGGATAAATCATGTGATTTATGTATTTTAAAACTTTTATATGTAAATAATATACTCTAGAACTATATTTAAAATAAGTATTTTTGAATCTTTTTTATAAAATGAATTACAAATAATCTAGGGTGAAATATTTCTAGGACTATTTATATCACACTTTTAATACACATTCATGTGTGTGTGTAACTTATATATTTTCATTATAATTCCAAGATTTTGATTTCTAGTTATTTGTTTCCTCTTGTTCCATTAATGTACATTGGAATATTGGGACTTTTCGGGGATCACATGGAGATGTTTTGAGTTGTGAATATGGTTGTGACTTTTTTTGGGAAATTTTATTGTGAGATAGTTCAACTAGGTTTATTTTGTATTTAAATTTTATTTGTATTTTCTTTCTCTATATGTTAACTAAACTAGATGTTTTTTCATTAATATGTATAGTCTTGGATGAAAGTACTCACTTTCATTTAATATGTATCCTTGTATTTTTCATTAGTTTTTGAAATGGATAACTTATTTATTTATAAGGCCTACTTGACTATAATGAATTATGACACTTAGGTATGGAGTTACTTATACTTTTGATACTTGATCATGGAGTACATCAAACATGTGTTACTCAAGCATATCATCCCTTTACTTTGCATAATTTTTTTGTGTGTTGAAGTGAATGGTATTGAATTCATTCTAACTTATTGTAGTGGTTTGGATGAATATAATTATTCCAAGTTCCCGAGTATAATGTTTAGAGAGAATTCCTTCTGGGATCTATTTCCACCAATGTTATTCTGATTATATTATTATGTTGTCCAGGAGGATAGTACCAACACCCCTCATTTCATCTCCAAATTCCCAACATGATTCTACTATGAAACTCCAAACACCAAGCCCAAAAACATAAACTATTATTCAAATACCCTAGTTTGATCCCCAAACCACATCAACCGCATCTTGAATGACATTTCTGATGTGGTCTCCACCATACCACATCAATTTTTATGCAAAAAAACTAGTAAGTACTTCTCTAGATGAATTATACAAAAGGCACTCAATCCCACCCACCAATGCGCATTAATATCCCGACCACGATGCCTTAAAACTCAAGAAATAACAAAAATGTTCAATGCCCACACCGAAATCTGAATCCGACTCTTAGTTCAACTCCATGGTCATATCCTCGATCGTCCCATTTAACCATAATTCTCCACTCATGAGCACTAACAAATATATGATCCAAATCACCCTCAAGTCACTCCACCACTCTTTTCTATGTGAATACACCAAAGAGAGGTCTAGGAATTCAATCCACACAAGGTTTGTAGAACCTCAAAACCTAATCTCCCAATTTATTTCATCATGAATTACCATGAACACCACCCCTTATCATGCCTCAAGACTACCATCACTACTGAAAAACGACCTATAACCACTGTTCAAAACCGTGGGTATAGCCCCCAAAACCGTGGGTATAGGCTATACCCACAATTTTGGGAACCGTGGGCTCGAAAAGCATCTGTATAGGTCCCCAGTATATACCCATGGTTTTCTAAAACCATGGGTATAGGTGTTATGCCACCATGTCAACGAAACATACCCAATTTCCATGGTGTCAAAGTCTTTTACCCATAGTTTCAAAACCGTGGGTATAGATCATAAAATAATGCAGGCGGCGAGTTTCGATCCCACAACCTCTTCACTGAAAACACCGCGTCTAACCACTACCATAACATCACCTATGTGTATATATATTTATATTTAGTTAAATATAGTTATATAAACTGTGGGTATAGAGGGAAGAACTGTGGGTATAGGACTGCCGCAAAAAAAAATTCCTTCCCACAAGAACAAATGGTTTCTCGTGCACACATGGGAAACCTATACCCACGGTTTTTCATAACTGTGGGTATATGTATTTTATCCCAGACCTATCCCCACAGTTTTGGGGAAAACCATGGGGATAGGTACCCCTATACCCACGGTTTTGAGAAACCATGGGTATAGGTGTCTTTTTCGGACCTATCCCCACAATTTTGGGGAAAACCATGGGGATAGGTCCATTTTCCAGTAGTGCATCCCTCACGTGGTTCTTTCCACTCCAAGGAAAAAACAATGAATTCATCCAAATATAAGGCCCCGACCCCCCACGACCCCGCAACCTCGGCGACCCCGCGACCCCGCAACCCTGACGACCTCACTTCCCCCAACCCCTGTTACCCCAGTGACCCCGCAGCCCCAGCGACCCTGCTTCCCCCTGCCCCCCGTAACCCTGCGATCCCAGCGACCCCGACGACCCCGTCGACCCCGGCCCCCTGCTTCCCATTATGCATTGTATACATTTTAATGGTTCCTTTATATATATTATAGGTATTTTTGGTTATTTTTCATATTGAGGATGCACATATATTGAAGGTTATTATATGATATGACCTTGGTAGGGTTGCATGACCGTATCTAAGAATGTGTTGAGTTTTGTAAGCATCATAAGGTTTTCCCTAAACATTATTTATAATAGATTTATTCGATATTAGAGTTTTATATGAAGACTCTATAGAGAAATTAGGTTGGGGTTATTCTGAATTAACAATGTGCTTTGGTTTTCATGGTAAAGTAGCTACCACATTGTTAGTACACTATTTCTCTTTACCAAAGAAACTTCCCCTATCCCAAACACTAGAGGGTTCATATCTAACTCAGGGGCTCATCTTTATTTTATTATGTTTCTGTAATCTTACACTATCATATATATGAATCTATTTCTCTATTTAGTAGTAACTATGTGTTTTAATTTTTTTATTATTGTGTAGGCACATTGTGACATACATGGATAAAAGCTAGATCACATTATCGTGGAACACACCTCAGTATGTTAAGGGTTTGAATGAGTTTTTAGATTTTTCAATTTCTAATCGATCCGTTGAAGGGAGAATAAGATGTCTATGTTCTAAATGTAAATTTAGAACATGGTTGAAGAGAGATTAAGTTTATGAACATTTAATAATGAAGGAATTCCCTGATCAATATTTGTGTTGGATTTGGCATGGAGAATCGAACATTACAAAAAGATAGATCACTGATGTTAATCCACAGAATGAGGTCCCAAGTTTGTCAAAAATGGAAAATTAAATGAAAAACCTCATAAATGATGTATTCGGCACTACAAGACACCACTATCATCATCAAAACATTTTAGAACAACCAGAAGAGGGTGCTATAAATTACAACGTGACAAGTGATGTTTTTGAGACTGTAACACAAGAAGATCAAGATTGTAACATATAATTGGATCCTCCTCTTGATTCTGTGGAGCAAAATGTAAGAGAAAACTTCATTGAGGAAAATGTGTTTCATGATTTAGTTGATGATGGAAATCAAGAGTTGTATAGTGGGTGTTTGAAATATTCAAAGCTTTCATTTCTGCTGAAGTTGTACCATATAAAATGTCTATGTGGAATTACAAATAAGGAAATGTCCATGATTTTGAAATTTATTCTTGATGAATTCCCTAAAGAAAAAATCCCAGAATCTTTTTATGATATAAAAAAAGTTTTTAACAAGCTTGGTATGAATTATACAAAAATACATGCGTGTCCCAATGATTGTATGCTTTATTGGGGAGAGGATTCAAGTAGAAATAATTGAAATAAATGTTCTTCTTCTAGATGGCAGTCAAAGGGTGATGTTAGAAGTCTGAATGAACATAATTTCATGGAGAAGAAGAAAAGGAACACACCTTCAATGGTTTTGCGTTAATTTCCTTTGAAGCCTCGATTGAAAAGATTATTCATGTCATCGAAAACCGCTGAACACATGAAGTGGCATTCTATAGATAATAACAATGATGGGTTAATGATACATACACAAGATTCCAAATCATGGAATATATTTTATTCATTACATATAGATTTCTTAGCTGATCCTAGGAATGTTCTATTGGGATTGGCTGCCGATGGATTCAACCCATTTGGGACTTTGAGTACCAGTTATAGCATTTGGCCAGTTGTTTTGATCCCTTATAATCTGCCTCCATGGATGTGTATGAAACAAACATCTTTTATCCTTTACATGATTATTCATGGAAAAAAATGTTTGGAAATGATATTGATGTATACTTGTAGCCTTTGATTGAAGAATTGCAGGAGTTATGGAGCAACGATGTTGAGACATTTGATGCTTCTTCTAAAAAAATGTTCAAAATGCATGCTACTTTAATGTGGACCATTAGTGACTTCCCTTGGCTTGGGAATTTTTCTGTTTGGAACACTTACATGGGTTTGGATTATCCCATTTGTAACTTTGATTTTGAGCCCAAATAGCTACCTCAGAGTAGAAAATGGAGTTTCTTGTGCCATCAAATATTTCTCGATGCATCTCATAGATTTCGGCTGAACAGATCAAAATTTAATGGTTCCATTGATCGTAGACCACCTCCAAAGTTGTTAACTGGTTCTGAAATATTGACACAGCTAGAAAATGTTGAAACAGAATTTGGGAGGGTTCATCATTTGAATGATAGCAGAAAATGGGTCCGAAGTGCATCGTCAAGTGAAATCAGAACACAACAATGGAAGGAAAAAATATATATATTTCAAACTTCTGTATTGGGAATTTAATTTTTTGCGGCACAATCTTGATGTGATGCACATTGAGAAGAATTTTTGTGATAATTTGATTTTCACATTACTTAATGGGCGTGGAAAGTCAAAGGATCATCTCAATACTTGCAAAGACATATAAGTAATGAACATAAAACATGATCTCTGGCCAGATGAGAATGAAAAGTATGCTTTGACCATTTTTGTAATGAAAAATAGGGATAAAGATACATTCCTTTGAATTTCAAAGAATGTGAAGGTATCTGATGGGTATTCGAGTAACATATCAAGGTGTGTTGACTTGAAGAATCATAAGTTACATGGATTGAAAAGTCACGATTCACATATTTTGTTACGATAGTTACTGCCATTGACATTGTGTACATTATTATCTAAAAAAGTTACTGCTATTGTACCCCAATTCTACACATTTTTCAGGAAATTATGTGAGAAATCTCTACATCCATTTCAGCTTGAAACCGATATGAGAGGTTTTTATTGACCCTTTGTGCAATGGATATGATCTTTCCTCCATATTTGTTTATTGTCATGATGCATTTAACTGTGCATTTGGTTGAGGAAGATAAATTAGGAGGTCCTGTTCATTATTGATGGATGTATCCCATTGAGAGGTATTTTATTTATATGTTTTTCAGTTAAGTAAATTTTTTTTTTCATTTTAATAAATGCATAATATTATTATTTTATTTCACAGATATCTTTGGAATTTGAAAGCATACGTGAGAAATAAAGCGCAACCAGAAGGCTCTATTGCTGAAGACTATTTGGCTGAGGAGTGTCTTACCTTTTTTTCTAGATATTTGGATGATATTGAGACAAGATTTAATCGAGTTGGTCATGTTGAAGACACATAAACTCAATCTCAAATGCATCATAAATTAAAAATATTTCTTTCTATTGGCCGATCAGTTGGGAGGACCTCAAATGTGACACTGATAGAATTTGAATTATTACAGGCACATAGATATGTGCTACTAAATAGTGAAATTTCAGATCCATTTATTGAAGATTTGAGGACACAAAAAAAGAGACGAACGAGAGGCCGAACACGAAATGAGAAAGATATAACGAAATATGTGAATAGAGAGCTTATAGAATGGTTTTCACAATGTTTATGTTCATAAATATTGAAATAAATACTAATATTAGTTTAACACATACATTTTTTAAATCTATTAAATTATATTTCTTTTTTCAGATCATGAATTCTGATACTCGAGAAGAATTGTCAGAAGATTTGAATTTTCTTGCTAGAGGTCCTATAAAACAAGTTATAAAGTTTGACGCTTATAATGTGAATGGATTTAGATTACATACAGTCGATTGAGAAGTGGATTTGAAATGACAGAATAGTGGTATATTAACATTTTCTGAAGTGAGATACTATGGAAAGTTGTATGATATTATTGAATTAAACTACCACATAACTTTTTCTGTTCTTTTATTCAAATTCTAATGGGTCGATATTATCAGAGGTGTTAAAAGAGATTCCTTGCAATTTAATTCTGTGAACTTATCTCACTTGATGTATGTTGGTGATCGTGAAATGCATGATCTATATATCTTAGAATCACAATAAAAAATGGTATATTATGTGAATGATGTTGTGGATGAAGGGTGGAGCGTATTTTCTCACGTAATACAAAGATATTTGTATGATATGGATGATGAAGTGGAAGTTTTGACCTTTGAAATTGAATTTAATCAACAACAGGAAGCAGAATTATTTATCCATCATGATATTGAAAATATTAGTCTAACAAGGATGAATGAAGTGGATGAAGAAATGGAGAAGGAAACTGACATGATTGAAGGAAAAAATGATTGTATGTACAATTATATAATCATTCAGCAACCACTTGTTTCATTTCTGCAGTCATTCATTATCATTGTTATATATATTTTGTCTGTTAGTACTGGGCATCTATTATCATTTTTAATTTTTTTGCATAATTTTTTTGAAATATATATTCTGAACTTAATTTTATTTTATTAAATGACAGGAATGCCAAGGAGGAAGCAGTACACTATATTCATCTAGTTCTGCGATAGATGACGATACATCTGGCTCCCTCCCCACGACATCTAAGGCACCAGCTGCCTACACCCCTACACCATCTATCACACTATCTATGGATGTCCCATTAGAGGATGATTCGTTGACTCCCCCTTCAAGAGCATCAACAGTGGGGCATCGACACGCCCCTTCCAGTTCATCATAGACATACTGGAGTGTCACTGTCATAGGTACAAATTTTAAATAAATAAATTTATTTCATTTTGTTTATACTAATTGTTTTCTCATTGAAGATGAAAAAATGCAACCGTGGAGAAAAAAATAAAAATTTCAGATGTTTGGAATATGAATGGTGAGAAGATATTCGTGCCATTTGATTATTATGGGGTCCCTACGGATGACGCCATGGGGTTACTTGTCCAGATTCTAGACCAGCTGGCTGCAGAGCCCATTTCCCTTCCTATTTCTTATGATTATTGGAGACATATGCCTCCAAGCTGGAAAAATGAAGTTTTTGATTCCGAAATAAAGTTAATTTTATTACATTATGTTTTAATTTAATTTCATGTTACTAATATGTTTAAAATGAATTTCGGTATACAGAGGCTCTTCCACATTACAGTTGCTGATGTGATAAAACAGAAGTGGAAATTGAAAAATCTTGGTAAGAAATGGAAAGATTTCAAATGGAGATTGTGGTGTGATGTCAACGATACTTCATTAATTGTGCAACAAATGTATGAGAATCTACCCAGTGGGGTACCAAAAGAATAGTGGAAAGTTTTTGTTGATAGACATCGTGATGAGAAACAGATGGTATTGAAATATATATTATTATATTATCCTCATTTTACAATAATACATGTATATGAAGAGGAGATGACATTGAATACATTACTATTAAATTGCATTTTATTTATTTCCAAATCTCTCATGACAGAATGCATCAAACCGGGCTAAGCAAGTCATCCCTCGTATTGCGGGCTCAAAATGATTTTCTAGAAGCTGAATGAAATTGGTAATCTTTTAATTAGTTTAAATATTTATAAGACAATATTATATGTTTAATATATTGAATTACTGATTTATCTTTGCTTAATGCAGTCACAGAGTTTAGGGCACGAAGCATCCCGAACTGAACTGTGGTTGGATGTTCAGAAAAAATCTGATGGAAGTTTTTGTTAATGAGACTACTAAAGAAGTTGGGGTATGAAGTCAATTTTTTATTATAATAATTTATTATCAGTTTTTACTGTGTTAATATATAATTATATTTTATTTATAGGTAAAAATTAAAGAACTATGGGATGTAAATCCTGCGCAGTCCTACTCAGTCTCCCAGGATGACCCAATTGCTAAAGTCCTTGGGAAGGAGCATCCTTGTAGAGTGCTTGGGATGTGTTTAGGACCCATACCATCTGAGGTATTTGGCATGCCACCAGGGATTCCATATGCATCTACTCTTGGTTATAGTCAGTCCATACCCAAAGATGCTCAGAGGGAGATTTCTTCTCTACGAACCACAGTTCAAGACTAGGGGGTTTAGATATCTGCTTTTCAGAAAGCGATGACTGATATACATCAGCAGATGGGCAGATATGACCCCAGTGGTAGTGCATCGATTGGTGTCATGCAAGTAAATCACAAAAAATCAAAATCATTTAGTTTTAAAACTTTCATTGGTTTTAAGTTTTAATATAAATATGCAACAATATTTAATTTTCTATATAATGTTCTTACAGGTGACAACAGAAAGTGGAGATGGAGGTGGATAGGGTGAAGATGCATCATCAGACCATGATTTGTTGTATTGTTTATGTGTTGAATAAATATGGGAACATTTGGTTTGTATATGTAACATGTGTGGTAGGTAGTTTCCACTAAACATTTTCATGTCCTACCTTTTCCTTGATTTCTCATGTTTTCTTTTATGCATTTTATTGATTTCTGATGTTTCCTTTTATGTCTTGATTTCTCAAGTGTGGTATAAATCATTCCATTTAGGCCTGTGTCTGAATTGATAGTCGAGATTTTGGATGACTAGGAGTTAAACCCATTGTTGATGTGTTGAAAAAATTGGGTCATTTCATAGTGATTAAGGGGATAGTGTTGTGGACACTTTGGTGAGGCAAAATGTGTAGATAGTGAATCTTCATGCATTGTTAATGGTTATCATATTCTGTTCATGATGATAAAACGTGGTCATAACCCATATAAAACCTAGGTTACTCTTAATGGGATATGGTATTAAACTGTATAAAACCGGGATTCATTGTACGATGTGTATTGGATGATCTAAAAGTCTTACACTATATAAAATTTGGATTCCTCTTATGATAATTATGATATGTTCAAAAAAATTACCTCATATAAAAAATGGAAGTATCACATTATGTGAGATGAAAAAAATCATTTTCTTCAGGACATGACATTAAATTTTTCATCATGGTCTTGGTTGTATGATCTTACATCGTGTGCAATCATATTCAAAATTTCGTCATGGGTTGAAGGGCCTATTTTATCCTATAACCCTAGGTTTTACTCACCACAACATTCTAGTACTATGGGTGGATTGATTCCCATTTCCATGGGATACGTATTGATTCATATATCTTCTATCATTGAGCCTAGCTGATGATTCACCATATAATAATCCATTACATAAGGTGCCATTTCCCCAAAACACTCACATGAGCCTATTTTTTAGCAATAATCTCCTTTCATTTATGTTGACACATCAGTGGACCAAGATTCTCTCTTTTCCTGATATGAGGAAGTAAATAATGGGTATATATATGCAAAAGACCTTCTAAAATCCTAATAAGTTGAATTTAAACTATATCATTACCCTGTGTAAAATATATATACCTATTAATGATAGATAATTTTACCCCATAAAAAATTGATATGTCTCTTAAAGAGAGATAATTTCACCTCTTATAAATTCTCGATGCCTAATATTATAATATGTAATTATTCAATATCATCATCCAAGAAGGTAAACCCTTCTGGCGTTGGTATCCTAAGACACCATGAATCATAAAAACATGTGGATTGATTCCAATAATCACGATATAAGTATTTACATATAAATATTTTGTCTAGGGCACAACCCTATCACTGACTCATTATAGTTTTCTCCCTTTCCTATCTACTTTGGTCAAAGCTTGGAGACCTTTAAATCAAACCTATTCCTATATTTGGAGCTCTAGTAATTTAACCTAGTTATAGTCATAGTCCATGTTGTATGATTTTAAACATCAATGCCCAATGTCCTCAGCAAACAATATTAATTAACAACCATACCCTATTAAATGAAATAAGGATGCCTCATCCGATAAGTGTGGGATGATTATAAAAATAATCAGTACATATAAAACTGATATTCCTCATATGATAAGTATGAAATGAACCACATATTACCCGTATAAAACTTGTATTTCTCCGAATATGAGATGATATGATATCCTTTCCAGATATGAAATCACTCCACCGACAATAGTCTCTTACCATGTCACACATCAAAACTATGTTTGTCTTGATTCTCATTATGAGGAGACACATATTGATGCATGTATATTTTATCTTAGTCCCATCCCTACCAGCAACTCATCAAGGGGATGTTTCCCTCTTGGCCAGGCTTGAATCTTGTCAACCCACATGTTTAAATAGAACATTTGAGCACATGAGGAAATATCTCCCATGGAACCTAATATTCTATATGGTACATCCGCATATACACTTGTGCGGTTCACACATTCTACTATTTGGATAATCCTCACCCTAACAATCTGAAAAGGATCTCTAATGAAATGATTCATGGACATAATGTCTTACATACCATCTCAGGCTCATTTAATGAAGTAAATTTACTGATAAAAAGTGGATCTCATTCTTTAATCTCTATAAATAGTAGATCATGATATTTTTCATCCTATCCTCAACCAGCTCAGGTATCCTATGTTTCAAACATATTCAATAAAAATTCTATTTCTGTCGATTACTCCCATTTCACTTCCTAGTTCTCAAAAGTTGTAATTGTCATCGTGATATTTTTCAGGTCACTTCTTCCCCTCATTGGGTTCACCCCTATAATCAATTATAACTATATAAATATCCTTGATTCTTGAATCAATCATGGCTCAGCAGGGCTTAGGGGTTAGGAGGAAGTCCACCTCAAGCATGGTTGAGTTTCATGATAACCACATGGTCCTAATTCTATAACCTTAAATGAGTATTCCATGTCCATGAATCACTAATCTAAACTAATTTTAAATCAACATTAGAATGTGTTTTGTGGTGTTGTACCCATTCTCTATCAATTCAGGTCATGTTTTTTACTCCTCCTCACTACACATATCCATTTATGATGTTCCACTATATCTTCCAAGCATCACGACCATAAATGTTTTACTAGTTGTCTCCATTATTTTTTAAATTTTGTGTCCATTAATATGTTAGGCTATTGGTATTTCTAGTTTGATTTTTTTTTCAAGGTAGTGGTGTAGTGGAAGCAGAAACTTTTTTTTTCTGGTCAGCTTTTCACGATAGTTTTAACCACCGCGAAAAGTATACAGGTAAGACATTAGTGGTGGTTAAAACTGCCACTAAACGTAAGTATTTTTTATGTTTACTGGAGGTTTTAACCACCTCTACAGAGTCGCATAACCCGCGTGAATTCCGCGGTGGTTCTCGTGACTTTAGCGGCGGTTTTAAAACCGCCGCTAAACTCAGTAAAACCGCCGCAAAATGAGGTAGCTATGAAGCTTCCCTTTAACCACCGCTAAATGGAAATAACCACCACTAATAGATTTCTGGCGCCCAATTTAGTAGCGATTTTTGTAAACCACTGCTAAATGGAGGTTTTCTTGTAGTGGATGATGGATCAACTAACTTGAGTTATGAATAATAATTTGAATCAAGTAGAGAGACCATATTCAACTCGAAGGGGACAACTTTCCTTTGAGTCCTTTATGTGTCAATGACCACCATATTTTAGTGGATCTACTAACCCATATATTGATAAACAGTGGATAAGAAGTATAGAAAATAACTTTTTGGTACTCCATTGTTCAGAGTAAGAGAAATTCACCTTGGAAGTATACCTCTTAAAAAGATAAGTTGATCAGTGGTTGAAACTGATTAAAAACACAAATATAATAAGTTATATTGATGTTATGGAGTGGGAAGAGTTTAGGGGAATATTTTTCAATAAATATTTCCCCGTTATATTCTAAAAAAATAGAGAAGGAATTCCTAGAGTTAAATCAGAAGTAAAATGAATCAGTTGGAGTATATAAAATGAACTTTAAATGACTTGATAGATATAACAATAGATTTGTTATGGATCCTAAACAAAAATTTGATAGATTATTCGGTGGACTAAGACCCCATCTATGGAGTAATCTTGAAAATAGAGACTATTAAAGCTGTGAGGAGATAGTGCGGAGTTCTATGAAGGTTAAATTATAGTTTGGAGAGACACAATGGTTACATAGATCAAATGAAAAGAAGAGAGAAATGAATCCAAACTCAGGGAATAATTTTGATAATGGAATAGTTGGAAAGAAAGTGAAACTTCCCATGTGTAATAAATATGGGAAGAATCATTCAGGGAACATTCTTGGGAGTGTAAAGCTCTACAAGTGTAGTAGATATGTCCATTTATCTCGAAACTATCAGGGTGAGGTGAAGCTTTAACTTCTAAACACTAATAAAAAAGGAAATATGGTGTAGTTCTAGCCGGAAGTTCATTGCTTCAAGTGTGAATAGCTTGGGAACTTTTCCAATTGATGTCTAAATCAGAAGATAATGGACAGGAACCATCATCAACTTCATCACACACCAAGGGAGAAATGTTAAATTATTTTTATCATGACAGATGAAGTAGAGGCCTCAAATTATGTGGGTAAGGTACTCTCATTGTGCTCTCAAATCTAGAAAGTGTTTTTTATTCTGGTTTTATGCATTTTTTATTTCATCTATGTTTTCAAAGAATATATAATCAATCCCTAAACTTCTAGAAGTATATTTATCAATCATGACTCCTTGAGGTATTATCCAAGCCTCAATAGTGTCTAAAAACTCTAGTTTTAACTTTGGTGAGTACAATATCATCAAAAATATAGTACTCATTCCCATGGTGAAATTTAACACTATACTAGGGATGGATTGGATCTCAAAGTATAATTATAATATTAACTATAGAAGAAATTAAATTCTAGCAGTCCTGAAAGGAAAATCTACAGTTATTTTCAAAGGAGAGATATCCTGACTTGAGTTTTGTCTAGAAGAACCTCCCAGAGCCTTCTTTATGGATATGATCAGTGAGTATCGAGAAGGAAAAGAAAGTATAAATATAGAGAATTTCCCCATCATTCAGGAATACATTAATGTATTTCCTAAAGAGTTACCTGGATCTCCCCTAGAAAGAGAAGTAGATTTATCCATTAAACTCATACCTGGATCCAAAAAGATATCAAATACCCCATATAGAATGGAAAATATGGAGTTAGAGGAATTAAAGAAAAAACTTCAAAATATTTTAGAGAAGGTATTTATCTGACCAAGTGTGTCTTCTTGGGGATAACATTTTATCTTAGTGAAAAAAGAATGATATACTAATAAAACTATGCATTTCTTATAGAGAACTAAACGGGATCACAATGAAGATCTAGTACCATCTCCCAATGATTGATGATTTATTTGATCAAATTTATGGGGCTAAATTCTTCTCCATGATTGATATATGATCTGGGTATCATCAATTGAGGGTAAAGAAAGAATATATTCCAAATATTGTCTTCTGAATAAGATACAATCGTTATGAGTTTGTTGTTATGCAATTTGGATTGAGTAATTCACCCTCTATATTTATGGATTTGATGAATAGATTATTTAAGGAATACCTTGATAAATTCATGGTAATTTTTTATTGATTATAATCTGATATATTCTAGAAATCTCATGGAGCATATGGATTATCTAAGGGTTATATTGGGAACTCTGAGGAAGGAGATGCTATTTGGAAAATTTAGAAAATTTGAATTATGGTTACAACAAGTTGTATTCATGGGGCACATTGTAACCAATGAAGGAATATCAGTTGACCATATAAATACAAAGGCTGTAGGGGAGTGACCTCATACTACAATGTTAATTTAGATTCATAGTTTACTTGGTTTTACAGAATATTTTAGGAGGTTTGTGAAAAAAATTCACAACTTTCTAATCCACTGACCAAGTTAAGTAAAAAAGGGGCTATGTTCATCTGAAAAAAGGAGTATGAAAAAAGTTTCCAATAACTGAACAAAATATTGGTTACTTCACCCATGTTAACTCTACCCTATGTTGAAAAAGGAGTGGTTATTTATAGTGATGCATCCCTGAAAGGGCATGGGTGTGTACTCATGAAAAATAACAAGTTGATTTTTTATTCATATCAATTGTTAAAACCTCATGAGAAGAATTATCCTATGCATTACTTGGAGTTTTCTACAATTATTTTTTCTCTCAAAATATGGAGGCACTATCTTTATAGGGAGAAATGTGATATATACACAGACCACCAAAGTTTGAAGTACATTATCATGTAAAGGGAATTGAACATGAGAAAAATGAGATGGTTGGAACTTATTAAATACTTTGATTATTCAATTTATTATCACCCCATAGGCACAAAAAATTGTTTCTGATGAATTAAGTAGTAAATAACCTATTGTACAAGAAATGATGATGACTTAAGGAGATCCATTGATCAATGACCTAGTAAAATTGGATATGGGAATTGTAAGGGAAGAGACATCTTAAACACTATCCCAAATTAATTCTAAACCACTATTACTAGAGAATATCAATAAATCTCAAAGAGAAGATCCTTTTATACAAAATAAGATAGAGTTTGTGAAGAGTGACAAGTTTCTTGAGTTCAATATTAATCAAGAAGGTGTACTGAAATTTCTTACAAGGCTATGTGTCTCATCTATCTTGAAGATAAAGAAGAAGTTGATGGATAAAGGTCATAGCTCTACATTCTCTGTACATCTTATAAGAACTAAAATGTATAGGGATTTTTGATCATTATTGGTGGGATAATATGAAAAGGGAGAATAAAAACTACACTGAAAGATGGTTGGTGTGTTAGGAAGTGAAGGTATAGCAACAACTTCTTAAAGGAGTATTTCAAAAACTACCCATACCAACATAGAAGTGGGATAATATCACTATAGATTTCATCACTGGCCTCCCAAGAACATCCAAAGTAAATAATGTGATATGGGTTATAGTGGATAAACTCACCAAGAAAACCCATTTCATCGCTCTTCATGAAAATTTATATCTTGAACAAATTTCCAAGATTTATGTAAAGGAAGTGGCGAGGTTGCATGGGGTTCTAATTTATATCATTTCTAATCATGATCCAAGGATTACTTTTAAATTTTGGAGAAGTCTTAAACATGATATGAGTGCTGAATTGAATTTCAGTATGGCCTATCATCTGAAAACTGATGGCCAATCAGAAAGAAATATTCAGATACTTGAGGATATGATAAGAACATGCTCAGTGGAATTTAAAGGTGGATGGGATCAACACCTACCATTATTTGAGTTCTCATAAAACATCATCATCCACTCGAGTATTCAAATGGTAGCATATTAATCTCTATATAGGAAGCGATGCAGAACTCCTACATGTTGGGATGAAGTTGGTGAGCGAATACTACTTATACAAGAGATGAGATAAAAGGTTCATTCTATCCAACAACATATAAAGGGTACTCAGAGTCAGAAGAAGAGATATGATGACAATTGTTAAAGGGGTTTGGATTTTGATGTTGTAGAAAATTTTTTCCTCTATATATCACCATGGAATAGAGCCATGTGATTTGGAAAGAAATGGAAGCTTAGCCTTAGGTATATTAGACCCTTTGAAGTCCTTTTTCTCATAGAAGTAGTGGCCTATTGGATAACATTTCCACAAAATCTAGATCAAGTTCATGATGTATTCCATGTATCTATTTTTAGTAAGTATATACATGATCCGTCACATGTACTTAATCTGGAGGTGATACAACTAAAACATGACCTCTCTTATAAGGAGAAATTGATGGAGATCTTGGACCATAGAGACATGGTTCTATGAAATTAGACAATTAACCTTGTCAAAGTGTTGTGGAGGAACCAAAAATATAAATAAGTGATGTGGGAACCAGAGGAGATAATGAGACAGAAGTACCCCGCCTTTTCTCAACTGAGAGAATGAGTTGAAATTTCAGGGATAAAATTTATTAAAGGGAAAGAATGCAAAAACCCATACTTTTTAAATTATATTTGTTTCCTAAATAAATTTATGTTACATATTATAGAAAATTATAAACATACAAAATAAAGATAAATCAATTTTATTTTATCTCATTAACAATGATCATTTTGTTAATCAGCTATGAAACCTATTAAAATTCCAAACATTACAAATGAACAAAAAATATAAAATAGAAAAGCTAAAATTGGAAAATAAGGATCACCCTAATCTACTAGAATCATAACCACCACTAAAAATGATACATAAATAAAATAAAATATTATTAAACCAATCAAAATATTTGGAAATGAAAATATAAACTTAATGAGGAATTGAAGTGAATTTTGAATGAAAGAGTGGATTATTTTTATAGGATGTAAAGGGAAATGTGACTGTTGGGATTCCACCATTGTATTATTGTTGGTTAAATATGATTGTTGGTTAATATGACTATTGGTCAATAAGGTCATTGAAAACTATACCCTTATTTTACAATTTTCCCATTACAACTAGTGTTTATAAGTAGTAATGAAAAAAGGATAATTAATACAAAAATGAGAATCGATGGCCTTAATCCGTAGGGTTGTACCGTTTAAAGCCCATTTTTACGCACTTGGGAGGGAGGTAGCATCAATAGGGTTCACCCTTGACTGAGTACAATATGAGATTTAGTAAGTGAAGATTGAATGAAATCACCTACATAAGTAGTTCAAGTTAGTTGATATTACCACTTGGTCGATGTTAGCTGAGACACCCCATGAAACTATGACCATTACACACCTCACCCTTGAGGTATTCATGGGAGTAATAAGGGGTTATCTGTCTAGGCATTAGTTTCATAAAGTGTAATTACCTTTTTAGAAATAAAATTGTTATACCGTCTATTTTATTTTAAGAATAGTTTTTTATAATAAAATATATGTTTAATTGAGATGAATTTGATAAATTGATTTTTTGGATGAAAATGAAACATAATTATATTTTTCTAGAAAATATATTTAAATTTTATAATAAAATCAAGTATTATGAATAATATTAGTTTTAACAAAATATTATTTTAAAAAAAAATCTTACCTCAATATAAATGATAAAAAAATTTATAATGGCCTAAGGAAATTTTTATAAGTTTCAGGAATTTGATTATGCCTTAAAAACTATTATATTTAAATAAATAAGGAATTTTATATTTAAAAGTTAAAATTATAATATTTAGAGATTTATTTATGAAAAATAAACATTATATTTTAAATAATCATATTTAAATTAGGTTAGGTAGAACTTATGATAATTTTCTAAAATACTTTATTTATTCATGAATAGTTAAAAATACTATGTAGGGTTTTCAGTATATTTTATGAATTCATAATTCTTTCATAATGATGTAATAATTTATTAAACACAATCCATGACCCAAAATATTTTATTTTTTAAATATTAATTTTTTTAATATATTTTAATCAATTTCTAAAACTTTATGTGACCATCCAAAATCTAAAAATGAAAATGTAACACCCCGAGATTTTATGAAAAATATTCTTTTTAATTTCATTAATGTCTTGTGTTGTACGCTACACCAAAAGGAGCTTGCACAACACACATCCTTGACTTGCCTTTCATTACACACAATCGTGACCTTCCTTGATAGCGTGTGTAGTACGCAATACCGAGTTTTACTAAACAATGATATGCTATTAAAATATTATTAAAACTAGCCGTTATGAATAGTAATAACCACTTTTTTGAATTTTTGTAAATTTTATTTTTCAAAATGGACTTCATTTTTGGATTCGGGATATCGAAATTAGCCTAGGGTGAAATTTTGGTAATTTTCGGATAACTTTCATATTTTGATGAATAGTGGAAATTACTAAATTTTAATTAAAAACCACTTTTTCAATCGAAATAATTAAAAGTGATAAATTATTAATTTTAGTGGTATTAAAGTATATTTAGAATATATTTTTACAATTTAATACAATGATGGCCATTGGATGTAATTTCACATTTAAACCACTTATAAACAAGTTTCAATCTTTTGATAGTTATTATCTCTTAAAAACACGCTATTTGTTATGACGACGGGAATTAATTTTTAAATTAGTTAATGCAACTGATATGTTTTGAATTTGGTAAAATAGAAATCATTTTTGAGTTCATAATATCAAATATATCTTAGGCCTAATTTTTGGTATTTTTCTGAAAACTTTCAATTTTTGATGAATAGTGAAACCACTAAGTGGTAGTTAAAAAAAACTGAATTTTTCATAAAACTTAATTTTACCGCTTCTGTGAGTGGAATTTCGAAAATCCGAGAGACACGGTTAATATCAAGGACTAAAATGTGGTTCAACGAGATGAACATAATTTTTGGTGAATAGTAACTTTGACCTTTTTTTTACCACGGTTAAAAGTAAATATGATAATTAAGGGTAAAAATGATATTATTATTACCCTAAAACATGTCCTAATTCTATTGGATAAGTTTAATTCGACCAAAAAGAATCTTAAGAATAAAATATGACCATTTAGGCCCACTTGGATTAGATTAGGACATTTATTATTAATTTATTTAAAGAAGGGTTAAAAGAGTTAAAATCAAAGTTTATTTACTAAAACATTTTTAATATGGGGTTATACATAAGATAAATTATAGTATAAATATTAATTAGAAAGATAAAAAGATTTCCTACATAATGGTATTTTATTTGTAATTTTTAGACATTAAATAATTTAATTTCTTTATGACACAACGATGATGCAGTAATTATCTTATTAATGAAATATTGACATAATTGATGTTATAAATACCCAAATAAATATAATTTGAGACTTTTTATGAATTCCAATAATTTTCTAGGTTAATATGACATGTTATTATTGATTTAATTAACGTTATTTGAAATTATCATTCTGTCATGATTTTCACAAAAATCAATTACTAAATAGTGTCAAAATTGACATAAAATAGTTTTTAAAACAAATATTATATTATTAATTATTATTTTATTCCTAAAAATATAAGGTTCGGCCAAATGACTTAGATAAGGTTATATATATTAATAATAAACAATTTGGGGTTCGTTTTGCTTCTTATAGTAAGTTTATTAACCATATAGTGTAAGAACACAAGAAGACACGGTAAAAGTAAAATTATTTAACTTAATGTTAAATATAAATGATAAGGTTAAAATAGGAACCTAAACTTGTATAAATTCTATTGGATTAGAGTATTTCGACCCATCCCCACCTTAGCCTCGAAATAAATCAATTTGGAGCTATTTAAAACCGAACATGACTTTATAATAAAATAATATTTTTAGTTATTCCAAAGGTGCCCCTCTCCTCCCTTATAAAAGGGCACCTCCTCCCTCTCTTCCTCACACAACTTTGAGCCTTAAAGCTCGGCCAACCCCTGAAAAATTCTCTTCTCCACTTCCCTAGAATAATCCTAGAGGTCCTGGTCTTCTTCAAAGACCAATCTTAGTTCCCTAAGTGGAGGATTCAAAGAGGCGTTTCAAAGAAGAGGTAATATCCATTACCGATCTTTTCAATTTCTTTCTTATTCAACTTCTTCTTCTTTAGTTGTTTCATGATAAAGTAATAACATCAGTATTACTTACATACTGATATGTTATTATAATTATGAAACATTCCTAATTCACCATCTATCCATCCTACGGAAACTGAAATCACCGCGCGTGCGTACGTACGGAATACCGTCTCCACGCCGTGGTGTAATCTGTTTTTCCACCAACACCTTACATGGATGGGTATTATGGTGTAAAGAATAACTATAAATAGTTATTATAACATCATAATTATTCTGATATATTGTATCATCCACTCCAATTCAATTCAATAATTATGGAAATGATATCATCGCTCGTGCGTACGTACGGACTACCGTCTCCACGACGCGATGAGATTCATTCTCCATGTTAACCATTTAAGAATGATTATAAAGTATATATAAGAAATAATAATGAAATATATGACATTATAAAGCTACTTTATTTATGTGTATATATATGTATGTCATCTACTTAATTCCACTCAATTCAATAAGAAAACGAAAACAGCGTTCATGCGTACGTACGACCTACCGTCTCCATGAACGGTGTATTTCTTTCCATTTATCGATCCATTATATATATGTATATTCTCAATATATATTATATATAAATCATGTTTTATATTCTGGAATTAAGTAATCATGATCTATGTAATCATATGAATAATTACAAGTTGAAACACGAACGACCAATGAGACGATTTTACCCAAAATGCTACTTTAACATGAATTTACAAAAGAACGGGTAATATAAAGTCATAAGTGGACCATATATGATATAATAACAATGAATATGATTCTGGAATAAGTCAATAACATGATTTAAATCATTATACAGGAGGTTCAGACACTTACAAAGCAAGTCGGACCTAAGGTAAGGGAAAATCTCGCAATCTCAATTTTTATCCGAGATTGTTTATACTTTGAAATTTACTGGGGTGTATTTTATCATCCAAATCCATGTTTACTCAATATGTAATATTATTTCCATCCACCTACAATTATATAAATCCAATTTTACCCTTCGGTGAGTTTTTAGAAAAAGATATGAAAGGAATATTTTGTCGTTTTTCGTACGTGGTACTTTTTGACTTTTCCGACAAAAAGTACGAGAAGAATGTTTTTTTTAAACTTAAACGGCACGAACGGATTTTTACGGTTTTATAAAGCCTTATTTTCATGAAGCTTCCTCCAAAAGATTTCATGAATGTTTTCAATAAAATCACTTTCTTTTAAAATTGCATGACGTTTTGTGAAAAGAAATTGATTTTGAAGAAGAAAGGATATTTTCCTCAAGAATTCATTTCAAGTGTTTTATCAAAATTATTTTCCATCTAAGATAACATAGGGTTCTGTTTTTATCCCTATTGTTACATTGATTTGATTATGTTGTGATGGAATTATTTTTATGAATTCCTTTATCTTATATGAATTGTTTTATGATGTCATGATGTTTAAGAATCCCATTTTTACTACATGGGTTATGAAATGATGTATGATTTATGATTTTGTGGCACACATAAGAATGGTATCATTATGAGATGGGTGGGACCTATATCTCCCTCCAATGCATTGGGTAAAGATTTTATATCTCATGAGATAGACATGGCTGGAATGGTAGGTTATACCGGTTTAGTGAAACAGGACTGAAACGAGAGTTACTCGATTCAGAAAGGGACTTTGTCCACTAAGATAGTCTTGGAAATGAGTCTTGACTAACAAGAAATGATTCTCTATGATTATGTGTGAATGCCACAAAGTTTCATGTTTTAAGTTATGATTATTATGATTACATTTCACTGCCCTGAGTTATCCCAGGTTATGAAATTATGATCTCTTTTATAGGTTAAGATTTCCAAAAGTTATGTGCTTATGTATATGATGTGATTGATATTTCTTTTGTTTACCCTTACTGAGCATTTGAGCTCACCCTTTTATGTTTTCTTTTCCCCAGGATATAAAGAAAGGTTTTAGGTATAAAAAAAAGGAAAATCATTATGGGAGATGTTGAAGATCTTTCACCAGGATTAGAAGATTATATTCCGAGTTTCCAAAGACACTAAACTATTACGATCCTTGTGTGTGTGTTTTTGTTATTTACTAAGTATTCCGCAAATGAAATGTAATGTCAATGTACGTCAAGCTTCAGGTCTCTACAGTTGGTATCAGAGGAAAGGTTTAGTCAACCTTTGGAAACTAGGATGCGAGAACTTTAGTGAGATCCCTAGAGATATTTATAAGGTTTGTCTAGGGATGTCCCTAAGGATAAGTATACGTATAGGATATAGTCCTAGAACTATGGTAACGATATTAGATTAAACCAAAGCTGTTAGATATTGAAGATACTCCCCCTTTATTATGATTTTTGCCTCTCACACTATTCTTTTTGGGTTTTAGACGATGGCTGGAACCCGAAGGAACCGTGTTGATCAATGCAATGGACAATGCAATGATTGCCCTCCTGAACAAACAAATGTTATGGGAGATGGAGTGAAAAATCTTATTGCTATACTTACACAAGCTATGAATCATTCTGGACTTCCAAATGAGTAGAGAAGGGAACAATATTCTATTGAGTCCTTCATGAGGCAACGTCCACCTTCTTTCAGTGGGTCTTCCGATCCACTTGTTTCTGAACAATGGATCAGTACCACTAAAAAGATATTTTCAGTTCTACAATGTTCTGAGCATGATAAAGTCATCTTAGCAGTATATCGTTTGGAAGGTGAAGCTGATCAATGGTGGAATCTTATCAAGAATACGAGGCCAAGAGATGAAATTGAGTCCATGGAATGGGACGAGTTGAAGAACTTATTTTTCAATAAGTACTTCCCTAGTATTCTTCGAACAAAGATGGAGAAGGAGTTTCTTGAACTAAAGCAAAAGGATGATGAATCTGTTGGTATATACGAAGCTAATTTTACAAGACTTGCAAGGTATGCATCTGGAATTATCATCCAACCTGAAAATAAAGTTGATCGATTTTTCAGTGGATTAAAACCAAGTCTTCGAAGGGCATTAGCTATAAGAGACTTCAGTAGCTATGAAGAAATTGTGCATTGTGCTATCTAGGTAGAAATGGAAGTTGGTGTTACATATCTATCTCATGGTTTTGACAAGAAACGAAAGATGGAGTTCAAGGAGAAATCTCAGAATACTGGTGAAAAGAAGATGAATGTTTCCTTATGCACAAAGTGTGGAAAGAAACATGGTGGAGATTGTCTTAAAGGGACTAGAAAATGTTTTAAGTGTGGAAAAGAAGGTCATCGAGCAGCTGGGTGTCGAAGTAATGGAAAAAGGGTTTCTAATGATGTGAATAAAGCAAACACTGCAGAGAACGCACCACCAACACTTCAATGCTTCAAGTGCAAGGAAATGGGGCATTATGCTAATAAATTCCCTAATCCAAGGGTTAGTGATGATCGACATGAGCAACCGCTTAAGGCAAAGGATAAATGGAAGTCACATGCGATCACTATTGGCGATGTTGAATATGACAACGATGTGGTGGAATGATTAAGTTTTTATGTAATGGGATTCTAAAATAATGTTTTATCATGGAGTATTGGAATATTTATGTATTGGTCTAATGTGGTATTCAAAGTGATTGATATATTTTTGGAAATAAGACGATATGCGCATAATGAAGGGAAAATGAGAAAATGAAATGTTTAATAGTATTCATGAGCTCATGATTGATAAAAGGACTAAGTGATATCATGGTTTGAGTATATAGAATTTTGAGGATTTTGGTATGTGGAAGGTGTTAACTTTTAACTGCATTCATGTTTTCACTAAGGTTCAATGGGTATTCAAGAGAATACATGATTAAGGCCTTTGAATGTTTGGAATGTGACCAACAAGACATATCTTATGATATATGGGGATCAACGATGGTATTAAATCTCTCATAGTCGTTTTCACTATATTATGAGAGTGGAATGCAGTATTATGGATAAGCCTAAAGATTGGAATGGATTATGTTAGACATAAGTTAGTATTGTTTAAGGATAGAATTTTTTTCGATATTATTGATGGGATATTATAGTAGTATAGTTTTAGAAAAAGGACAACCTACAGGACAGGCGACAGCCCATCGCTTCGGACAAGGCTGTGGGAATCGAATCCACAACCGAAATGCGACTAGCCTTTATCGCCTACCACTGGCCTACAGGAAGTCCCTGTTTAGTAGAAACTAGTTTTATTTTATTAATCGGTATGATATATGAAGTATACGTTCATTTTTGGAACTATATACGATTAATCTAACCATAAGATGAACTTATAACTTTTCAAACCTTTTGTTTGAGACAGATGGAATGACCCATTATTCTATTACACGATCTGTTAACACTTCATGAATAACAAATTAAACTTCATTTCTTTAAGAGATGAAGTGGAAATTGTCCAAAGAACGACCAACGGTGAGACTATACCGAAATCACAAAAGTATTTCTTCTAATTCCAATTTCATCAACTTTAGGGAAATGATCTTGAAAACCAAAAATGTTGTCCTATTGCTCTTATATCTGATGAATTAGATGGTACCTTAGATCATCACAAATTTATGGCTTTGTGATTTCTGGATTTTCCATAGCCATGTTCTCTACCACTCTCCATCAGAACATGATGGTTAGATTTCTCTTCCATATCCATATTTTAACCTATGTGGAAACCCAGTGATTAGTTTATTTGGGTAACCGTTACATTTCATACTTTTGTTTTTAAAGATTGGTTTTGGTAATCCTTTTTACGATGTGGGTTTCTATTAAAGAAACTTTCGAATAGTAAACCATTTATAACCCCAACGAATTTCGAGGGCGAAATTCATTTTAAGGGGATAGAATGTAACACCCCGAGATTTTATGAAAAATATTCTTTTTAGTTTCATTAATGTCTTGTGTTGTATGCTACACCAAAAGGAGCTTGCACAACACACATCCTTGACTTGCCTTTCATTACACGCAATCGTGACCTTCCTTGATAGCGTGTGTAGTACGCAATACCGAGTTTTACTAAACAATGATATGCTATTAAAATATTATTAAAACTAGCCGTTATGAATAGTAATAACCAATTTTTTGAAATTTTGTAAATTTTATTTTCCAAAATGGACTTCATTTTTGGATTCGGAATATCTAAATTATCCTAAGGTGAAATTTTGGTTATTTTCGGATAACTTTCATATTTTGATGAATAGTGGAAATTATTAAATTTTAATTAAAAACCACTTTTTCAATCGACATAATTAAAAGTGATAAATTATTAATTTTAGTGGTATTAAAGTATATTTAGAATATATTTTTACAATTTAATACAATGATGGTCATTGGATGTAATTTCACATTTAAACCACTTATAAACAAGTTTCAATCTTTTGATAGTTATTATCTCTTAAAAACACGCTATTTGTTATGACGACGAGAATTAATTTTTAAATTAGTTAATGCAACTGATATGTTTTGAATTTGGTAAAATAGAAATCATTTTTGAGTTCATAATATCAAATATAGCTTAGGCCTAATTTTTGGTATTTTTCTGAAAACTTTCAATTTTTGATGAATAGTGAAACCACTAAGTGGTAGTTAAAAAAAACTGAATTTTTCATAAAACTTAATTTTACCGCTTCTGTGAGTGGAATTTTGAAAATCCGAGAGACACGGTTAATATCAAGGACTAAAATGTGGTTCAACGAGATGAAAATAATTTTTGGTGAATAGTAACTTTGACCTTTTTTTTTACCACGGTTAAAAGTAAATATGGTAATTAAGGGTAAAAATGATATTATTATTACCCTAACACATGTCCTAATTCTATTGGATAAGTGTAATTCGACCAAAAACAATCTTAGGAATAAAATATGACCATTTAGGCCCACTTGGATTAGATTAGGACATTTATTATTAATTTATTTAAAGAAGGGTTAAAAGAGTTAAAATCAAAGTTTATTTACTAAAACATTTTTAATATGGGGTTATACATAAGATAAATTATACTATAAATATTCATTAGAAAGATAAAAAGATTTCTTATATAATGGTAGTTTATTTGTAATTTTTAGACATTAAATAATTTAATTTCTTTATGACACAACGATGATGCAGTAATTATCTTATTAATGAGATATTGACATAATTGATGTTATAAATACCCAAATAAATATAATTTGAGACTTCTTATGAATTCCAATAATTTTCTAGGTTAATATGACATGTTATTATTGATTTAATTAATGTTCTTCGAAATTATCATTCTGTCATGATTTTCACAAAAATCAATTACTAAATAGTGTCAAAATTGACATATAATAGTTTTTAAAACAAATATTATATTATTAATTGTTATTTTATTCCTAAAAATCTAAGGTTCTGCCAAATGACTTAGATAAGGTTATATATATTAATAATAAACAATTTGGGGTTCGTTTGGCTTCTTATAGTAAGTTTATTAACCATATAGTGTAAGAACACAAGAAGACACGGTAAAAGTAAAATTATTTAACTTAATGTTAAATCTAAATGATAAGGTTAAAATAGGAACCTAAACTTGTCTAAATTTTATTGGATTATAGTATTTCTACCCATCCCCACCTTAGCCTCTAAATAAATCAATTTGGAGCTATTTAAAACCGAACATGACTTTATAATAAAATAATATTTTTTGTTATTCCAAAGGTGCCCCTCTCCTCCCTTATAAAAGGGCACCTCCTCCCTCTCTTCCTCACACAACTTTGAGCCTACAAGCTCGGCCAACCCCTGAAAAATTCTATTCTCCACTTCCCTAGAATAATACTATAGGTCCTGGTCTTCTTCAAAGACCAATCTTAGTTCCCTAAGTGGAGGATTCAAAGAGGCGTTTCAAAGAAGAGGTAATATCCATTACCGATCTTTTCAATTTCTTTCTTATTCAACTTCTTCTTCTTTAGTTGTTTCATGATAAAGTAATAACATAAGTATTACTTACATACTGATATGTTATTATAAGTATGAAACAATCCTAATTCACCATCTATCCATCCTACGGAAAATGAAATCACCGCGTGTGCGTACGTACGGAATACCGTCTCCACGCCGTGGTGTAATCTGTTTTTCCACCAACACCTTACATGGATGGGTATTATGGTGTAAATAATAACTATACATAGTTATTATAACATCATAATTATTCTGATATATTGTATCATCCACTCCAATTCAATTCAATAATTATGGAAATGATATCATCGCTTGTACGTACGTACGGACTACCGTCTCCACGACGCGATGAGATTCATTCTCCATGTTAACCATTTAAGAATGATTATAAAGTATATATAAGCAATAATAATGAAATATATGACATTATAAATCTACTTTATTTATGTGTATATATATGTATTTCATCTACTTAATTCCACTCAATTCAATAAGGAAACGAAAACAGCGTTCATGCGTACGTACGGCCTACCGTCTCCATGAACGGTGTATTTCTTTCCATTTATCGATCCATTATATATATGTATATTCTCAATATATATTATATATAAATCATGTTTTATATTCTGGAATTAAGTAATCATGATCTATGTAATCATATGGATAATTACAAGTTAAAACACGAACGACCAATGAGACGATTTTACCCAAAATGCTACTTTAACATGAATTTACAAAAGAACGGGTAATATAAAGTCATAAGTGGACCATATATGATATAATAACAATGAATATGATTCTGGAATAAGTCAATAACATGATTTAAATCATTATACAAGAGGGTCAGACACTTACAAAGCAAGTCGGACCTAAGGTAAGGGAAAATCTCGCAATCTCAATTTTTATCCGAGATTGTTTATACTTTAAAATTTACTGGGGTGTATTTTATCATCCAAATCCATGTTTCCTCAATATGTAATATTATTTCCATCCACCTACAATTATATAAATCCAATTTTACCCTTCGGTGAGTTTTTAGAAAAAGATATGAAAGGAATATTTTGTCGTTTTTCGTACGTGGTACTTTTTGACTTTTCCGAAAAAAGTACAAGAAGAATGTTTTTTTCAAACTTAAACGGCACGAACGGATTTTTATGGTTTTATAAAGCCTTATTTTCATGAAGCTTCCTCCAAAAGATTTCATGAATGTTTTCAATAAAATCACTTTCTTTTAAAATTGCATGACGTTTTGTGAAAAGAAATTGATTTTGAAGAAGAAAAGATATTTTCCTCAAGAATTCATTTCAAGTGTTTTATCAAAATTATTTTCCATCTAAGATAACACAGGGTTCTGTTTTTATCCCTATTGTTACATTGATTTTATTATGTTGTGATGGAATTATTTTTATGAATTCCTTTATCTTATATGAATTGTTTTATGATGTCATGATGTTTAAGAATCCCATTTTTACTACATGGGTTATGCAATGATGTATGATTTATGATTTTGTGGCACACATAAGAATGGTATCATTATGAGATGGGTGGGACCTATATCTCCCTCCAATGCATTGGGTAAAGATTTTATATCTCATGAGATATACATGGCTGGAATGGTAGGTTATACCGGTTCAGTGAAACAGGACTGAAACGAGGGTTACTCGATTCAGAAAGGGACTTTGTCCACTAAGATAGTCTTGCCAATGAGTCTTGACTAACAAGAAATGATTCTCTATGATTATTTGTGAATGCCACAAAGTTTCATGTTTTAAGTTATGATTATTATGATTACATTTCACTGCCATGAGTTATCCCAGGTTATGAAATTATGATCTCTTTTATAGGTTAAGATTTCCAAAAGTTATGTGCTTATGTATATGATGTGATTGATATTTCTTTTGTTTACCCTTACTGAGCATTTGAGCTCACCCTTTTATGTTTTCTTTTCCCTAGGATATAAAGAATGGTTTTAGGTATAAAAAAAGGAAGATCTTTATGGGAGATGTTGAAGATCTTTCACCAGGATTAGAAGATTATATTCTGAGTTTCCAAAGACACTAAACTATTACGATCCTTGTGTGTGTGTTTTTGTTATTTACTAAGTATTCCGCAAATGAAATGTAATGTCAATGTACGTCAAGCTTTGGGTCTCTACAGAAAATTTAGTTTTTAAAAACATTACATCATCGAATCATTAATTTTTCATTTAAAAATAAGTGTCAAAAAAGGTGTTAGGTTTTGGTGGATTAAATATCATAAAATGTGACCCAAATTTACAAAACCATGAGAAAAACCTTGGGTAAGATAATGGTTTTTTATTTTTCCACAACCTAGATTTCTAAGACATATATTTGGAAATTATTATATAATTCATCCACTTTTTCAATAAATACCCATCCATTTCACCATTTACATTCACTAAAACTCCATAATCCATAATGTTTTGGTGATTTTGTCTCCCAAGGAGTCCACCCAAGTTGTCCTCAAACCCACAAGGTTCCATCCTCAAGTTTTAGGAACAACTCTTCAAGGTAAGGGAAATATTCACTTCTCTTTCAATTCAAGTTCCCATTTTATGTGGTATATATTATAATTGAACAACTAAGTTCTTTTTTTCCACTTTATATCATCCCAATACTATAATATTAGTATTTTATCAATATGGTACTTTATTTCTCCCTCATTTTACTGTTTTTTAAAACCGTTTCTTATACTCGTCATGTTGTGGAATTTACTTCTCAAAATTCTATCTTTTACATGATAAATGATATTTTCCTTATTATTTGAATATCTAAACCTTTTTATTTTCAATAGGTATTCAAAAATATGTTAACATTAATTTTTTATTTTGGGATTTACATATACGAAACTCACATTTCCTTTTGTGGGTTAAAAATGATGTAGTCATCATGCCTTTAAGAACTTTTGTATGCCACGATTTTGATAAGAAACCCATAAATTTTCTTCCATGGGTTACTAATGAAATTATTATTATGATATATGTGGCTCACATGAAATTAATACATATTAAGGGTGGCCACTAATGAAGATCCAACAAATTATTTAAAGAATTTAATCTCTATAGATGACATGTTTTATGATACGTTGGTGAATAACCTTGGTAATTCTCATTTATGACACCTTGGTGATAAACCTTGGTGATATGCTTATGAATGTGTCATTTAAATGTTGTATCCACATTTCCATATTATGATTCATCTTATTATTATTATGATATGCCTATTATTCATGCCTTATTGTTAGGCCTCATGTTCTTATTGATATGTCTCAAGATCACATGTTATATGTCACTCTTTGGTATTCCCTTACTAGGGTTCATTCTCACCCCTTTCATTTGATGTATATCCCTAGGATATGATATGAAGTAAAGTAAAACTAGAGTGAATCCATGATTATTTATTTCAATTATATTTTGAATAATGTTTTATGTTTTTGTGTATTATATACCTTATTTCTAAGAAACTAAACTTTAAAAGATCCTTTGTTTTTTTATATAATGAAAGGTTATGTAATAAAAAAGGTGGGATGCCATATTGTGACTCTACCCCCTTAACAAGATATTTATTTTGGGATGGAGCTACAACTAAGTGTTTTTTTGATATCAATATATATTGGATATCCCCTTATAAACTTTAATAGCCTCAGATTCAAATTGATGATCTCTTACATAGAAGAATCGTTAGTCTAAGAGTGTTACCTTAGAGGGATCTAGTTCTATTAATAAATATGGTAGATGGAATTTTATGGTTGTATGTCAATTACCATAATTTAAATGAAGTGATTGTGTTGAACCACTATCCTCTTCCATGGATTGATGGTTTATTAAAACAATTGAAGAGTGAAATTTGGTTCTCAAATATTGAATTGTAGTATGGATATCATCACATGTGAGTAAAGGATGAGGATATCTTGAAGAATATTTATTGATATCATGTGGGCATTACGAATTCATTGTGTAGTCATTTAGAGTTAGGAACTCTCTATTCGTGTTCATGGGATTAATGAATATAGTGTTCCATGAGTTTTTTTATTAATTTTTGGTGGTCTTTGTAAATAATAAACTTGTGTTTTTAGTATCAGAGGAAGATCATTTAAAGTATTTATGAGCTATGTTAAGAGTTATTAAGCTTCATCAACTATTCAGAAAGTTATTTAAGTGTAATTTTTTGGATTATGAGATCATCTTCTTGGAGACTTTCATATCTCAATGTAAAGTGTATGTATACCATTTAAAGATTGAATTAGTAGTTTCTTAGGTAGCACACAAGAATGTTATTAAGGTGTAGAGTTTACTTTGTCTCTCCAGCTATTATAAGAGGTCTGTGCCTGATTTATTCTAGATTGTGACTCCTATGATAACGTTGACCCAGAAATATTGGGAATTTTTGTGGACTGACCAGTTTTAGGATGTGTTTGAGTATTTGAAGGATAATCTACTCATTGATTCAGTTATTCATCCACCATAGGATGGAATTTATTTATAAAGTTTACTGTAATGTTTTTCATCTTAGATTGGGGTGGAAGTTGATGTAGTAGGGGGCCGTTATCTATTATGGGTCTCGGTGGTTATGACCCCATGAATATGACTTTTTCACCCACAATATAGAGATTATTATGATGGTGTTCACCTTGATGTTATGGAAGAAATATCTCATCGATGATCACTTTTTGGTCTTCATAGATCACAAGAATATAAACTATATTTTCTCCCAATGTGACTTGAATTTGAAACAACGATGGTTGATGAAGTCATGTGGTGTTTTTTTGAAAGAGTCTGAGACTCTTTTAGAGTGATGTAAGAGTTTGTAGCAATGGACCTTAGTATGAGATCTATTGGTGGTAGTGGTTGTATTAATCAGATAACATTGGAGTCGTACTTGGTGTAGTTATGGAGGAATCCCATATTGAGGATCCTATGGAAAGAGTTTAGTGTTATTATATTATTTCTATTTATACTCCCAAAGGATGGTCAGGGGATGAAAAATAGTGGTCATTGTTCCATGGAAATATTTTTGTTCCTTTAGTGATATATGAGGTGGTTCTCCATGAGTTCCATAGTTCTCTATTATCAGTATATCCTTGTGTGAAAAATATGTACCATGATCTGAGAGACTATTTTTTGTGGTCTGGTTTGATGAAGTTAGTTTTAGGTTTTGTCTCTTTGTATATGGTCTACCAGAAGATGAAGTTCCATAATCATGTTCTTGGTGGTTTTATTTAGCCACTTAATGTTCCCCAATGGAAGTCAAAGGACATTTTTATGGAGTTTATCACCATATTACCTAGATCTCAAGGTATTTATGATTATATATGGGTGATCATGGACTGCTTGATTAAATGAGCTCAATCGAGGTGTTGTTAAGTAAGTATCTGCAGGAGATAGTGAGGCTTCATGGGGTATTGAATATGACCATCTATGATTATGATCATTATTTTACATCTAGAGTGCATAGAGGTCTCCAACATGATTTTATATCTCAATTATTCCTTAAAACTACTTTTCATTAGTGGATGGATAGTTAGAAAAAGCATCCTATCTAGATATTAGAGGAAATTTTACATGTGTGTATTCTAGATTTTGGATGTTCATGGGTGAGGAACATTCCCTTGATTGAGTTTTCCATAAAAATAGGTATCAATATAAAATTGGTATGGCATCTATTGGAGATCTATATGTCCAATATTTCCATTCTTCATTGTATTGGGTAAAGGTCAGAGAGTTTATTATTCATAGACTGGAATTGGTGAAGAGTGCGATAAAGAAGGTATAGGTGATCCATGAGTGAATGAAGGTGGTGTAGGATCATAAAAAATCCTATGTCAATCATAGAAGTAAGACTCTAGAGTTCGAAACAGAAGATCACATATTCTTGAAGGTATCTTTTCATCAGCGACAGTGGAGGTTCAGTCATGAGAGTAAGCTTTATCACATGTTAGATTGATCTTTAATGTGTTTTATCTTTTCATATTCATGACATATCAGTTAGAACTACCCCAATAAATGAATCAGTATCATGATTTCATCATTTAGCATAGCTTCACTAGTATCTTCATAATGATTATCACATCATCAATTAAGGTGATCTAGATGTTAAAGATGGTGTAGTATATGAGTAATGAATTATCAATATTTCAGAACATCAGGATAATGTGTTTCATGGGCATTTCATTCTATTAGTTTGTGTTCTGTGGAAGAACGGTGTCTTGTAAGATAGAACATATGAGAAGGAGTAACATATTCCTGCTCAATACTTAAAGTTGTTCAGATGCTTTATTTATTTTACCCTTTTTTGAGATGATGTATTAACCCTATGTTAATATATGAAATTGTTTCTATTCCTCGTTTGATCATGTTTTAGGTTTATGTACTTTTTTCCTCAACTAAGTAGTTGTGTTCCTATTATAGAAAGATCCTTAAGAGGTATCTCATAGGGTGGTTGCTTGGACCCCCTTTCATTTTCTCATGGGTTTGTTTTAAATTCTTGAGGAAGATAATTTTTTGAGAGGTATCTTATGTAAGGTACTAGATTTCTAAAACCCTCACTTTGGGTTTTTTGAGTCATATAAGTGTCAAAAGGGTTTCCAAAACCCTTATCCTTCTTAATTTATAACTTTTTTTTTGAAAATTTAGTGATGTTAAACTTTTCTTTACCCTTATACAACCTCCCATGTGTAAGGGTGGTTTATGTTTTTCATTACCTATATAAAGGTTAGGGTGGTTTTATATAGGTCACATAAGAGTAGTTCACTGCTTTCTAATAGTCCATGAGAGTTTCTTAACCTCATATAAGGGTTATCAACTTCATCATGTAAAGGTAAGTTTCTAATCTCATGACTTTCAAAATGGTATTATATGGTTTCTATGTCTTTCATGATGGTTGTTAGTTTCTTATATATAGGTACTAGAGAATTCCTTAAGCCTTCATAAGGGTCCTTTTAATTTTTTAATACCCATGTTAGGGTAACTTGTCATGTAAGGGTAAAACCATGTTATCCATTAAATTTTTTTTCTTCATGCATAATGGTGGAATTATTTACTTAAAAATACATAATTTCCTTCCCTTTCAAGATGTAATACATTTTCAATATATTAAAGGGAATTAAAGATGGAAATCAATGGTTTAGAATATCTTAAGTGTTTTAAATGAAGAATTGACTTTCCTTAATATTTAAAGATCTTAAATAGTGGCATAATGAAAATTAAATGGAAACCAATTTAATATGATTTGATAAAATATGGAATGATTGATGGAGTTTTTGAAGTATTTGAAGAGAGATAAATGTTAATATTGAAAACCATTTTCTTTCCCACATTTGAATCTCTATTCATTTTTATCGAGTTTGGGTGATATAAAACCCTATTATTCAAGTTTTTTAGAATCTTCTATAAATAATTTGAATCCTTTACATGATTAGAATCCTACGCACATCAATCTCCCCAGTTCTTCAGCAGTAGTTCATGTGAATCCTTCTTTATAGATATGAGATCAGATTCCTCTCTTCTATTATTGTTCAAGTTTTTTTGTTTCATACTTTGGTTCGTTTATTTAATGAAATACGGTTAACCATAATCATATAATAATTTGAAACAAGAATAATATGATTGAATGGTTATTGAATAAACCTAGAAAATTTATATAGGAAGAGCAAGATGATGAAAATGCATATAGTGAATATTAAAATATTAATATTTCAATATTTGAAATAAGAAAGATATTCCATGCTATTTTTTAATTTAGTTCAGTTGGAATTATTCCCATATTATGGTATTAATCCTCCTTTGAGAATAAGTTCATACAGAAAATAAGCCCTATACTTTTATGATTTAGAAATTACATGATGTTATTATTAATTAATTAAGAAAAAGTAATTTTAATCAAAAGTTTTAAAAACACTCCCAATATTTCCTTATTATTTCAATATTTTAAATAAAAGTTAAATATAATGATGCTTTATATATATTATTTTCATTCTAGAATTATTTTGGAGAGATAAAATAGTAATCACCTATTGTTTTAATATTTGTTAATGTTGTATGATAAGAATTTCTTGTATAATTCTAGAAATTATTGTATTGAAATGAGAGTTATCATATGATTAAGATAATTGATATTTCATGTTTAGAATAAAACAAATAGTTCAGTTGTGAACACACCTGATTTGTTATTTTATTGATGGTCCATATTATTGTTTATTAGATATTGTGATATATATTTGATAGTATTTTATTATTGTCATTTAGCATGTTAAATTTCTTTACAGGTATAAACAAATTAAAGTATAATGGTGTTATAAATAAATCAGAGAGTAACTATTAGTTTAAATATGACTCTTTTTCAATTGATTAAATATTATAATTATATTTTTGATCATGTTTATAATTATTTATAGCTACTATTAGATATTTATTTAGGATTAATTATTATAGAAAACCTATGCATAATAAACTAATTAATTTAAGATTAAATTAAAATGTTTGTTTGTTAAATAATAAATATTTGGGGCTGAATGAGCTAATTCCTTATTGTTGGAGGGTTAAATTCCTTTCTTCCATGGCGTCAGTTTCTTTTTCCATATATTAATAATACATTTTAAATGTGTGTGCGCTATATGGATGTAGAGCCTTGATATAATGATGATAATTTTGTTTGATTGTGATTACTTTATGAGAAATGAGCTAGGATCCTTGGCTACAGTGATGTTCAATGTTAGTGATGGAAGGACATATTGATTTTATATGCAATGGTGTGGTACATTGGTGTGATCAGGATGAGTTCATAGTATGAATTTCTTATTGATGCTTACTTTATGCATGATTCTTTCTTGATGATCATATGACCATATGTTATTTATATGATCAATTTATAACTGAAGAATGTAGTTTGGTGATATTCACTATAAGTTAATCATTTAAGTGGTATCTTAAGTTGATTCATAGAGTAATTTAATAATTATAAAATGATAATTTAACTAATAAATTAATAGGGTTTTATTCATGGTGTTCATAGATGGTTATGGAATACTTAAAAATATAAACAAGAGAACTAATAGTAACATCATCATTTGGATTAGAATTTTAAATTGTTGATATTGGAAATAAATATGGAATAATATTAATTAATGTCTAATGAAATAATTAATATGTAATTACTTGTGTGCTTATTTGAGAGTTATTCCTTAGTAGTGGAAGTCAAGAATCATGTGAAAAAATAGAAGTAGATGTGTATAAGGATAGGTAGTTTTCCTTAGTGTAGTTGTATGTGATAGTATTTATATTTTATGATTTCGTACACTTCACTACCCGTTTCAGTAGGGAAATTGACACCAACATGTTTTGAGGGGTTTTTTCCTCCAATATCTAGGAAAGAAAGGGAAAAGATGGCTAAATTATCCCTCTTCACTACTGTCACTCTAGAATTTGATGAGAAGTTGTATCTCAGGATATAATGGCTTAAGGTATATGGTGCATTCCTACCTGGGTGTTCTTATCTCACAATTTAACAATACATTTATGTGTGGGTTGTACAATCTTAAGTAATAGCACATACTTATATCTGGATGTGGTGGTTTCAGCTTTTATAGGTGTATGTGTATGCACTATGATGGATTGAGGTATAATGAATGTACACGAGTTGTAGTGGATTTTGATCATACACTTGGGTTACTACTTGGATATGATGATGATCAAATTTTGGGTTCCACAAGATATAGTAATTGTTGTGATACTATTGCACAAGGTGAATAATTAATTATAAGATAGATGAGAATATGAAGTGAGCCATTGGGCCATGAGAGAAACAAAATAGTGGAGAAGTTGATGTGGGGTAACTTCATTATTTATATATGTTTTCAATCAATAATTACTTTCTTTTTTACATTAAATAGTGATCGATCCATAGTGATGATGTAAAAAATAGTATTACTTGTTTAGGTGATGAGTTAGTTTCATTTGTTTATTCACTGGGCTTTAGTATGCTTATTTGAGATTTTTTATTTCTTTAGGGAGGATTTTATTGAGTATAAAAGTTATTATCACCCTACATATATGTATATATAAATAGTTTTTAAGGTCCATGGGTGTTTTTTGGTGATTGAGTTGGGCGATACTAGCTTGAGGAGTTGTCTGGGAGTTATTAAAGATCTGTGGTCATTTCCAAGGATTTAATTTTGGTATTTTGGTATTTTAAATTCAAGTGTATCTAGTTTATGTATGACATCACATGAATTAGGATTTATTATTAAATTTATTCATTGTGTTGGTTAGGGGATCATTTGATCTTATATATTACTCCTAAAATTTTTATAGAGGGAAATGGCTCTCATGTGTGTGATTTATATACCCTCAATGATAGTCAGTAACCTGTGGCATTCTTGAGGTGGGTTTTAGGATTAATTATCTCTCTTTATCCATTCTCATCTTAGGAGGGGTACGTTTGGAGGGAGAGATTCATGATAAGTGATAAAAAATCCAAAAATTCAAACAAAACAAATACAAGTATTTAGTCTAAATTGCTTTATTCTTCCCCCAAATTCATAGGTAAAACATCATTGTATTCCACTTCTCTTACCAATACAATATTTTTACTTTCATTCTCAAAATATTTTCTCAAATAATTTTCTTCAAAAGTTGTATGGTTTCATTTATCATTATCATATTCACCCATTTCATACAAATCATTGGGCTTAAGATACACAATAACGCTCCATTCAAATGACACCTCAACATAATAATCCATTTGATCTTGAGATAAATAAATGAATAATTTATTCTCTTTGTATTCCTTGATGTAAATCAATTTAAAAAAATTAACAATATTAAAACCCCAATCATCCTTTCTAAATCCTCTATTAGTTATTGTATTAACTCATATAAATTTAAAGAGTCAGAAAATTTCTATAATAATTGAGCTGGATAATATCATTCAACTTCCCATAATATAAAATATCAGTATCAATTACATTTCTATTGTGGTGACTTGAAACAAAACTAGTTATAGATATAATTAAAACTAAATAATTTTATGTTTTTAATCCTTTTTCACTATCCAATATATGAAACATGTATCCTTTAATATTGAATAAAAGAAACATTTTAGTATTTAGAAGAGGGCGTTATGCCAAGTGTTTTAAATTATCTGATAGAGTACCAACTATATCTTCTAAAAACACCTAAATAAATATTTAAAAAATAATTATCATTGAATAATTGGATTAAAAATCATTCCATTCACTTACATATCTAGAAAACTAATTGAAAAAGTATTCACTTACAATATTTTGAACTACAAAAGAGGATCATGTCTAACTTCTCATTTTTCTCTTCACTTATAATGTGTATTCCCTATAATTAATTTTTTCTAAAAAAATAAATCATATACTTATTACTATTTAACATTGAAACATAAATTGATACTTACTCTATAAATGGATTCACCTCTTCAAAATTGAACAATACATATCAGTGTGCTTGTTTTATCATAATGGAAATTTGGAAAAAAATAAATAAAAATATTAATTGATCATACAATCTTTTAAAAGATAGTATATAATTTATAATTTTCAACATACATTAATTCATAATTAAAAAAAATTTACTTGTTGAATTTGGTCACCATCTATTATAAATATCCTGAATAAATTTAATACATTCCTCTGATGTATACCTATTTTGAATAAAACAATGTGGATAATTAATATTATTAATATAAGACATTAAAGTCCCCAAATATCTATAAAAAATATACAAATTACAAGAACGAAATAAAATATTTTTGGTGTGAATTTTTATATGTTCATAATTTTGAATTAACTTTTTATATGATACATCAATCGATATTGTACCAACCTACCCAGTCATAGATCATCAACTAGATGAATGAAAAATGGGATCATGGTAGTAAAAAAATGGTGGGAATGGTGTCTCTAGATGATAAAGTATGAGAACAATATGATGTTATACATTTTAAAGATTAATAGAAGTGATAACCTTACCATATATTAAAGGTTCTAGGTAGAATCATAAGTTGGGGGGTGAGTGCCCAATTTTAATTTTTCATCAATTTAAACATATAATATCAGAATAAAATGATGAGTATAATCCCATAATCACCTAGATAGGATATTTCACAATTAATTATTAATTAATTTAAAATAAGAATTACCTCAAACTCAATAATTCTTCTTGATAAATTCTGATGTTTCTAATGTCATATTGTTGTTGAGGTGTAAATCCAGGTGAGGGGTCCTCTAGTAGTATTCACATATTCTTCATGAATCATTGAACAACGATCTTTGTATTTAAAGTGCTAGCATGGAGGAACCTAGTGATTTATGTTGTTATATTTTCATCATAATGAGAGGATTGTCTCGTTCTCTATTTTTTAATAGGGAGAGAGGATAATATTCTCTCCAAGGCTTGGGAGAAATTCTTTAGAGGTTCTCTATTGTGCATGATGATTATTTTTACACCAATACCATTGTTTTATTTTTATTGTTATTATTTTTTTCATTTATTTTTATTTGTATTTTGGGTGGTTTTTCAGGTGAATATTTGAGCTTTGAGGAGTTTTTGGAAGGTGGGAGGGTGGCGTACAGTTGGTCCACAGTTAGGGGAAACCATGCACTAGCTCCCAACAAACCATGTGGCCTAGATAAAAGAACTATAATTCCCACATGGTTAGGTTCATGAGTATTCGACCTCCCCTAGGTGACTGTGTGGTCTCCTCCCCTCTTGGAAAGAGGCCACCGCATGGTTGGTACACTATCTGGAAGACCATGCATCCAAACAGTGTGGCCTACCCATGCCTTTTTAAATAAAAAAACAAAAAATAAATATTAATAATGATTTAAATTAAAATAAAATAAAACCTAAAATAATGCCTCCCACTTTCTCTTTAGGTCTCATACCCTCACCCACCTCTCGCTCAACGACCATGGGGGTAGGGTCTCCTCGATATATGTTCACCTCCTCCCTTCTACCTCCTATGGTAGTAATTTATTCTTTTGATTCATAGTGAGATCATCCCATGTAAGTGTTTACCCTATTCTTCTTCCTTCTTCTCCCCTATTTCCTAGTTACCTATCCTCCCTGTAATGCATTGTTACCTTTCAATCATGTATATTCTAATCTTTTTTTTGGTTTCCTTTTTCATTGGGTGAGTATTTCTGACCATGAAATTGGATGATACCTATAATGGTGAAGTCAAGGATTTGTTGTATTTTTTCACATAAAACCTTCTTTTTATCATATTTTATGGGTAGTTACACGATGTGTAATAGTATTACGCGACTTGTAATGGAAACTGGACATATCCCATGAAATGAATACTCAACATGAGAATTATACATGTTATTTAAGTTTTCTATGTCGTGCAATGTGATCAATTAGTTTTAAATTAAAAGGAAACATGTGTGTTAGTGTAACATAAAATGAAAGAATTTCACAATGTGTAAATTAGTTCATGCTATGTAATTACCTAAGTTTATTCTATTTGTGGAAATGTATGGGTGTTTGGGGATTCATTCTTTTCTTCATCCTCCCCCTATCATCCAGAACTCTTACCCAAGGAATTTTGGGTGACTCCATTCCCTATAAATCACTCTATTAGGCAATTTATAAATAGGGATAGGCATTTTGTATCTTTGGGTAAGTATTAATTTTTTGTTTCTTCCTTGTTAGTGGTTGAATCACCATTTTCAATAGTTATTGGAAATTAGATCATGTTTTATATCGATCCTTTTTCATTCTCTTGTTGTACCTTGTCATCTAAAGGTAGATTTTGTGGTTTCCAATCCCCTTCAAAAAATTTGGTTATTTTTTTACATCCTTAAGGTTGGTGGATCTATCCAAGCATTAAAATTTCTTGAATTTATTATTGTTCATATTAATTCCATAAAATTTGAAATGAAATTTGATGTGTAGAAATTGGAATGGGAATGTCTTCATGTGTTAAAGGGGTTTTTTGTTTGAAGACAAAATTTCCTTGATTTAGAAAAAGAATGGATTTTCAAACCCTTAATCATATTGTCTTTTCTTTGAAATGGTTTTATAAAAAATGTGATCGTGGTTTTTAAAATGGGAATTGGCAGAAATTGCACAGTAGGAACCTTAGGTGCATTGAGAAAGAGACACAGGTAGCCTTAGTGTGTGTGATTCCACTAGGAGGTAACCTATTGTATATCGATGTACTATGGTAGGACTCAATATTAGTTAGATCCAAACTTATTCCTTTTTTTCTCGTGAGTGTCTATTATGTATTTTCCCATAGGCTAGAGCCTGACTAGATGGTTTATTGTGGTTTCTAGTTTTTTATTTCATGCTAGATTATTTCATGGATGTTGTATCACATGTATATTTATATTTCGTTATGTTTACCCACTTTTTTTAATGAATGGCATGTTTCTGGATTTGGAAATCATGATATAAAGTTTTTGGAAAACCTAAGGATTTCATGAGAAATGTTTTCAAATTGTTTTATTTGTAAAAATTATGGTAAAAATATTTTTCTCTAAAGTTATAACTTGTATATTCATGATATTAGAACATGAATATATTCTTTGGTGGTTTCCTACTAGAATTTTTTTCTCATAGACTACTTCTGGATTTGGGTGTCTTTGGACCTTGTTTTGCAAGAAATTGGTCAAGGAAAGAGAATTATATAGTATGTTGTACTCTCTTTATGTCATTGTTTCGGTTTGGGTTACTTTTTGGAGGTGACAATGGGTCACATAGAGACCTGTTAGTATAGACTTCTTGTTATTCCGAGTTTATCCCATTTGGATTAGTTGTATCTCCCTTTTCCCCACTTTTTACTCTAGTTGTATGTCTCATTTTTCTTTTACCCATGACTTATTTTGTTATCTTTTTCATACCTCACCCTGTAATGGGCTATCTTGGGTGGCTAGTGTGGTTAACCCAATTGGTCTATTACTTTGGTATCAAAGGGGTTAATTATCTCGATGTGTGTTAACACTGCCTAAGTTGGTTATGTGTCTTGGGTAGACTGGAGTAGGATATTTATAATTCAGATAGTAGGTGACAAAAAAGGGGCCTGAACAGCTCACTCATGTGATTGAATCTAAATTTTCATGGGTGGTTGGAAAATATTTACGAATTTTGAGACCAAGTATTTAGGTTCATTTAGATAAATAGTATGGGAAATTTATTTAAATTTACCCCTATACTAATATTATTAAATTAGTGTGTGTAATTTCTTTTGAATAAACTAAGTGGTGATTTTATTTAGATAGACCTGTTCCTTTTAAAATTTGTCGCCTTCTTGTGGTAGAATTCATAATTTCTTTAAATTCTTACCATTTTGAAGCATTTTTTTGGATTCCAGAAGTTGGTTCAATGGTATTGGAGTTTGGTCATAACTGATTGGTTATTGTCTTATATTTAACAAAAAAAATTCTTAGTAGAGCTCTTCCAAATACAAGAGGCGAATCTGTGAGGTAGGTTCTATAGGTAGATCTTCCTTTGGACCCTTCTTTGGTCGAAGCAGTTATTCATACCATATAGAATCTGGGTTTAGTGGGAATCATAACCCTGGGATGAGTAATATATCATGGCTTAGAATTTACCAAGAAGCATCCACCTATATTCTATGGTAACAAATGAACACAAGAGTTAGAGGAGTGGCTTGAATGTATTGAGAGGATCTTCAAAATTTTGAAGACTCGTGAAGATTCTCAGGTGATTTTTCCATGTATATGATTAGGGGACTATGAAGAAGATGGTGGGAACTATAGTGAAAGATAAGTTTTATGAAGGACTTACCTGAGTTTCTTTTATTAAAATTTTCAATCAGTAGTTTTACCCTGAGACTTTACATGTAGAAAAGAACTAATAGTTTCTAACCATGGATAAAGGTGAGTGTACTATTCTAGATTACTCCACCCATTTTGTTGGGTTGGTGCATCTAGCACTGAGCTAATCACTAATAACTACCTAAAGGCTCAAAAGTTAGATATGGGGTTGAGGGATGATATTTTTTCAATTATAGTTCTTTTTTTACTTTGAAAATTTTGGAGGTAGTGGATAAAGAAGCTTTGGCTCAGTTAGACAAAGCTGGAATGATAGGTTTGGGTGAAGCTTTAGTAGGTGAAGTAGTTAGCTAGGGTGCTTCTTCTGGTCAAGAAAATAAGTGAAATAGTGGTCAATTTTCTACAGGACTAGTTTTAGGGGCTTCTTCAAGATAGAAATAGATTATATACTATTAGTGTGGGAGGTGTGGTCATACCAGGCCTCATTGTATAGAGGATCCTAAGACTTTTCATCTTTGTGGGAGATCTAATCATCTGAAATGTTTCTATGACAAGATATCCCAATATAGTAAGGCAGTATCCACATTCGCCAAGGGATCACAAGTTTAAGTTGATGCTACCAAGGGTGGTGGGTCTCATTATCATTCCAAGGGGGATATCTAGGTGGGTAATTCTATATGGATTTATGTAGCAAAGTGTGTGCCAGAGAAATCGGATGCAGGGCCAGCTACTATTAGAGGTCTTGTTATTATTTCATCTTTTATAGTACTATATTTGATTGATACGAGTTCCATTAATTATTTTATATAGTCAATGTTGGTTGATGTGTTAGGTTTTTTTGATCAAATTTCTTTCTTATTAGATCTTTTCACACCTTTGGGAAAGAGGTACGAACAAGGTTTCAAGTGCCCCAAATTGTCATGACCCGTCCTCAGGACCCGTGCCGTGACTACCCCATGCCCACCTCCCATAGGACAGGGGATGGTGACTAGAACCAAAGGTGTAAATCCCAATATAAGGGAAGGCATTGCCTTTAAGTAAGATAACAAAAACCATAGAGTATGCATGCAGAAGTAAACACTAAGTAAACTGAGTACAAAGGTAAGTGATGGAAAGTAAACGGGCCAGAATACAAACCCAACTGAAAGTAAAGTACAATGGAAAAGAGAGTACATCAGTAGAAAAGTAAAGCAGCAACACTGAGCCATCCTCTGGAAATCCCACCTGAAGGGTGGGTATAGATAGTCTTCTCTGCTCCTCAACTCTAGTCACCTGCTCCGAGCACATCCCGTCCAGTGATCCACCTCCAGGTATTGTCTAGCTCCACGAGCTCCCACATCAATTAGCGTTGTCCACCATCTGCATCCAACACAACGTAGTGCGGGCATAGCTCGTGCATGGGTGAGTATATGCTACTCAGTAGGGACCCCGAGACCCCCGTAGGTCTCCCAGAATGCACAAAGGATAAACCACAAATGAAAGTTACAATCATGAAGTAACAACTAAAACTACTTAGGTATATTTCCATACATATACCTAAGTCATGAATTCTAGTTCGGATCCAACATCCGAGCCCATGTTCGATCAAGTCCACACAGGATACCACAATCCAATCCACACAGGATAAAACAACCCAATCCACACAGGAAAGCTAGACAATCATATTGAAGATAATGATTTAAAGTCAAGACTCAGCTAAAATAGGTATAATTCTTCATAAGATTATAGAGATGATCAGATGTAGCCACTGATTCATCTAAGCTATCGAACCCACACAAGATACAAGACCAGATAAGTTGTCGGACCCACAAAGGATACAAGACCAGCTACTCTGCCTGACCCACATAGGATATAAGTACAGAGTCAAATACTGCCGGACCCACATAGGATACAAGAACAGTAGTACTACCAGACCCACATAGGATACAAGAACAGTAGTCATCACCGTCGAACCCACAGAGGATTTCAGTATGGTCGTCGTCACTGCCAAACCCATGGAGGATCCCAGTACAGTCATCGTCATCGTCGTAGTCACAACCAGCTCTAGGGTTCCCGCACACAGCATGCTCGATTCCGAGAGGGTCTGCTCCACGAGCCAAGGGGGTCGATACATCAACTGAAACGAATTCTGGAGTTTATGTATCCCAAAGTTCCATCTCGTCAATAGGAACTCAACGTGACAGACGACGCGTCAATCAGACGCTCGGTCTGAGAGTTATCATCTTTTTCATCTGAGGGGCCAGTTGGTTTTTTAAGTCAAAACCATCCCGACCATAATCCAACTATATCCAAACCTTGAGCGGAGTATTCCAAAATAACCATCTCACTAAGAGAAATCCAACAAAGTCGATGGCACGTCAATCGGACATCCGGAGCTCAAGTTATAATCATTTCCGCTCCGAGGGCCCGGTTGGTTTCGTGTTTGAACCAACCCGGCCGTACCCAAATTTCTCCAAAACATTGAGTGTAATATACCAAAACAAAAGCCTCGATCTAAGGATCTCTACACAATTGACAGTGCGCAAATCAAAGGTCTGTAGCCCAGGTTATAGGCGTTTAAACGAATCTGTCCGATTTTAGGGGGGGTTTGGGCCCAGACCGACCTGGCCCAAGACCCCCTGGGTCGTCTTGGACCGGGTCGACCCGACCTGGGTCTGGGTCTGGCCCACTTGGGCGTGGCCCGGCCCGGCGCGGGCGGCCTGGCACGGCTGGGCGCTCAGTCCGTGATTGAGCGGCGCGGAAGGGGGGGCGCTGCCCCCCTTGATTGGCGAAACGGCGGACCCATGGGGGTCCGCACTTGCTGATCTGGTCGGGGGTTCAAACCCCCGGTTTCCTCGGGTAACGGCCGTCCATTAAGGCCAAACGGTGTTGTTTCTGCGAGACCAGCCGGTCTCGCCTCCCATTCCGCCGGTGGCTGGATTTCCGGCCTCCCTTCCCGGCACCGCCACGACCTTAGGCCGCGACCCTTGTCCAACCGGTGCGGCGCGACGGCGCCGCGCCCCCCCGCCGCGGCCCACCTTTGGCCACAGCTTCCTTCGGATTCGTCGGCGCGGTGCGACGGCGCCACACACCTTCTTCACGTTTTCCTCATTTCCACGTGGTGCCGTTGCACCGCGCTGCCTCGTTCCAAACCAAAACGAAGCACAAAAACAACAAGGGGAGGATGGTCGGCCGTGTTTGTGCGGTCCGGACTCCTCCCGTTAATTCGATAACAAGAGGCTAAGAAAAATTAACAATGAACAGAAAAAATAAGTCACGAACATAAAAACAATCCCCTACCTCGAAGAAGTTGTCGAACGATGATCGTCGCGGGAAAACGGCGTCACGAGGAAAGGCTCCATATGCGATGATGGAGTTCGTCCAAGGAAGAAACATCGTTCCCCTTTCTTTGACATGGAAAGAAGATGGAACGGCATGCGTCCAAGAAGGGTAAGTCATCACACACTGGCTACAGAGATAAGAAGAGATGGCTCGTCGATCTCTCCTTGCGGTGATGACGTTCTTTGTCGAAGCCTCAGCGTTCTTCACGTTCTTCAAACTTAGAGCATTCTCTCCCAAAATCTCCACACAACGAAAACCACCCCAAATAAAATAAGGAAGGCTTATTTTATTAACACATTCCATGCATTTTCAAAACTTCAAACTCAAAATTAAATTAATTGGTAGCATTAAACAATCAATTTAATGTGAGAGTTGACATGCAATTAAAGAGGGAGAATGGGTGAGTTACAAAATAATGGGGGGTTTCCCAACTTTAAGAGGGTTAGAGGAGTTAGAGGAAATTGAAGGGGTGGGGATCGTGTGGGCCCCACCTCACTAATATCCTTCCAAGTGGAGTTAGGATGTAGTGGGTCCCACCCCAACTTCCATGCATAGTTTATAACTACTTAGAATAGAAATAAAAATTTGTAGCGCAAATTTTTATTTCACTCTTCAGTTAACCCCTTTATTTAACAACACCGCCCAAGAAAAAGAAACTCCAGAAAAGCTCTTCCTAAGAAATTACTGGTGCTGTTGTTTCATCGGTGCCCTCAAATTTCGATTCTGAGAACCGATTCAAAAGTTAGGAAAACCCGATCATTCATTCACTAAACGTACACGAGCTAAACTTCAGAAATTGATTCTGGGCACACCGGGCGTCAGAATCAGGTGTCGTCAGAAACATCTTACTCGTAAAATCCCAATGAAATTAAGAAAAACATTTCCTTGAAATTTACGAGTCTTTACATTAATCCCAACTCAGGGCTTTACATCCCCATAAAGATACATCACATACTAGAGGAACAAATGAGGGTATTGAGCACGCATATGAGCCTCCCGCTCCCAAGTGCTCTCTGGGAGGTTTCCGTGCTGCCACCTGATGCGCACTAGAAGAATCGACTGCCCACATAGGACCTGATCCTGTCGATCATAAATCTCCACTAGGACCTCCGCAAAAGTCGCCCCGTCATCAATGTCCAGCTCCTCATGGTCGATGATATGCGTCGGGTGGTGCACGTATCTCCTCAGCTGTGATACGTGGAAGACGTCATGCACCCGATGCAACTGAGGTGGTAGGGCCAGGCGATAAGCCACCTCGCCTATCCTGCTGAGAAACTGGAATGGTCCGATGAAGCACAGAGATAACTTGCCGCCCCGGCCAAATCTTCGTAATCCATGACGAGGTGAGACCCGTAAGAAAACGTGGTCACCATCCTCAAACTCTAGTGGTCTCCGCCTCCTATCAGCATAAGACTTCTGTTGGCTCTGAGTTGTCCTTATCTGCTCTTGGATGACCTGGACCTTCTCTATCATGGCTTGGACCATCTCTAGTCCCACAAGTGCTGACTCCCCAGGGTCTGTCCAACACAGAGGTGATCTGCAGGGTCGGCCGTACAATGCCTCGTATGGTGCCATCCCGATGGTGGAGTGGTAGCTATTGTTGTACGCAAACTCCACCAAGGGTAGGTGATCCTCCCAGCTACAACCCAAGTCGAGGACACATGCACGGATCATGTCCTCGAGAGTCTGAATGTTCCTCTCTGTCTGACCATCCGTCTGAGGGTGAAAGGCGGTGCTAAGACGTAGCTGCGTCCTGAATGCCTCCTGCAACCCCTTCCAAAGCCGAGAAGTAAAGAGAGCATCACGATCGAAGATGATAGATGATGGCACACCATGAAGTCATATGATCTCCTAAACATAGAGGTTTCCCATGCTCTCCACTGAGCCCTTCTCTCTGATAGGTAGGAAGTGAGCCGACTTGGTGAGTCAGTCTACAATCACCCAAATGGAGTCGTGTCCTTTGGAAGTACGTGGAAGCCCAGTCACTAAATCCATAGATATCCCATCCCACTTCCACTCTGGGACCTCCAAGGGTTGTACCTAGCCTGCTGGTACATGGTTCTCCACCTTCACCTGCTGGCAGGTGAGGCATCGAGAAACGAACTCTACCACAACCTTCTTCATACCCAGCCACCAATGCTGTCGTCTAAGATCCTGGTACATCTTCTCCACTCCTGGATGTACCGCTAAAGGAGAAGTGTGAAACTCTCTCAGAACCTTCTTCTATAAAGCAGCTGGTACCATGGTACATCCTCTGAAAAGGATGACATGATCTCATCCTACAGAAAAGCCATCAGGTGCCTGTCCTGTGGAAATCTGTGCACGCCGCGTATCACAGTCAACGTCCCCACGCTGTGCCTCTCTGACCCGCTGAAGAAGTGGAGGTGTGACTGTGAGTGACTGAAGGAAGGCTACCCCATCTCTATCCATGAAGGATATATGCAAAGCGGATAGTTTCTCTATCGCCTCTCCAAGTAGCTGAATGCCCATATTCCTACTGAGAGCATCGGCTACTACGTTCCCCTTTCCAGAAGTATAGAATATATCAAAGTCATAGTCCTGGAGGAACTTGAGCCATCGTCACTGTCTCAGGTTCTGGTACTTCTGCGAGAAGATATACCTGAGAATATGGTGGTCAGAATAGACTGTAAGGCACTCGACCATCAGATAGTGTCGCCACATCTTTAGAGCAAAGACCACTGCTACTAAATCCAAGTCATGGGTAGCGTAGTTCTGCTCATGCTGCCTCAACTGTCATAATCCATAGGTGATCACTGCCCACTCCTACATCAGGACACACCCAAGTCCGGTCCCTGATGCATCGCAGTAGACTACGTACCCTACTCCCTCCTCCAGTAGCCTCAAGATAGGTGTGCTGGTCAATATCTGTCTCATCTCCTGGAAGCTCTGATGACATCTATCTAACCACACGAAGGGTTTCCCCTTCTTCGTCAAAGATTAAAGTGGTGCCGCAACTCTGGAGAAGTCTAGCACAAATCTCCAGTAGTACCCAACCAAACCTTGGAAACTCCGCACCTCTGTCACGCTCCTGGGTGCCTCCCAAGCTAGAACTGCCTCGATCTTCGTAGGATCCACCGCAACTCCCGCCTCAGAGATGACATTCCCCCAGAAGTGAACCTCACGTATCTAGAACTGACACTTTGAGAGATTACAATAAATTTGGTGCTCTCAGAGTGTATCCAATACAACCCGCAAGTGGTAGGCGTGCTCCTCCTCAGTGGTCGAGTATATCAAAATGTCATCGATAACGACCATGAAAAATCGATTGAGCTAAGGTTGGAATATCCTGTTCATGAGACTCATGAACACTGCTAGAGCATTGGTTATGCCAAAAGTCATAACCAAGAACTCATAGTGGACATACCGACATCTGAAGGTCGTATTCTGTACATCCTCGTCTCGAACTCTGAGCTGATGATAGCCTAACCTGAGGTCTATCTTCGAGAAACACCATGCTCCCTTGAGCTGATCGAAGAGTTCATCAATCCTTGGAAACGGATACATGTTCCTCATGGTCACCTGGTTCAGGCGTAGATAATTGACACACAATCACAAGATCTCGTCCGCCTTCTTGGCGAACAATATCGGGGAAGCCCAGGGTGAAACACTGGGTCGAATGAATCCCTTGCCCTGCAAGTCCTCTAGTTGTACCCGTAGCTCTCGAAGCTCAGCGGGAGCCATCCGATATGCCAGAGTGAATATCGGGGATGTCTCGAGGTATATGTCAATATATAAGTCTACCTCTATGCGAGGAGGTATTCCTGGAACGTCGTCAAAAAAAATGTCCGCATACTGATCCACCACTATAGGAAAACTCGGACTCCGCACGTCCACTGCTCCTAGGATGAGGCTAGACAACTGATGAGTGATCGACTGTCCTCTCCTCTGTGTGAGTCCATCCTGCGCTGCAAAGGCTCCCTTCTCTCCGGTGAAGGTTAACCTACTCCCATCGGTACGGACACACCACACCTTGCGCCTAATACAGTTGATCTGAGCATGGACCATAGATAACCAATCCATGCCCAAGATGACGTCGTAAGGCCTCGACGCTACTACAAGAAGATCCCAGCCTAAGATCTTTCCTCTTAGAGTAATCTCACACTGACGGCACCAGTGCGTAATCATCGAGTCTGCTCCCGTAGGAGTCTCTAGCCGTAAGGATCGAGCCAACGGCTCCGTCGGAATCTCTGAACTCCGAATAAGGGCAGTGGTAATGAAATAATGATTTTTTTTGTGTCTATAAGAACTACAACAAGGGTGGAGTAGACACAGATATTACCTCAAATCATCTCTGGTGTGCCGTGGTCATAGGCCTCCACTGCCTAAAGCTGAGCCAGCCTCTGTCCGCCGGCTCCCTGTGGTCGGGGTGGACCTCATGGTGGTTATGGTGGTAGAGCCTCAAAGCGTCTCCCACCACCTGCTTCTCGGCCAGCTCCTCTGCCTCTTCTGCCTGCTCCCTGCGAACCACCACGGTCGAACCTCTGCCTCTGCCTGGGTGGTCCCTTAACCATCTGCTGCTCCTCTACATGGCGGGTCGGGCAGTCACGATCCATGTGGCCCTGCCCACCGCATGCATAGCAGTGTCTGCTCCTCTAAAGGATGGCTCTACTGTGTGCGCCCTGCACCTCCGAGCCAGTATCCTGAGGTCGTCCGCCTGATGGTCTGGTCCGCCTGGACCCTTGTGACATCCGTCGACTGCCATCTGCAGAAGACTCTACTACATGCCGCCCTGCGGTAGGTTTCGCTACTGGTGTAGGCTCAGCAAGAAATCTCTCTACGAGAAGGGATCACTCCAGTACCCCTGCCTGCATCAGAGTGCTGAGGGAGATCATCGATGCCCTGATCTCATGCCTCAGTCCCTGCTCGAAGGTCCGAGCCCAGAAGAATGGGTCTCGTACCATGTCCGTGGAATAGTGCGAGAGATCGGTAAATCTCGCCGAGTAATGGGCTATCGTCATGCTACCCTACCGCAGCTATAGTAGCTTCTGAATGCGCACCGCACGGAGGGTGGCTGGGACGAAATCTGAGCAAAAGTGGCTCTCGAAGTCCGACCAAAGGAGAGATGCCTCATCGTGCACCTGGAGCATCAGGCTCCACCATCTGCCTGCTGCCGCGTGCAGGAGACTCGCTGCAAGGATCACCATGAGGTCTGCTGGTGTCCCTACTAACCTGAAAACTCGAACAACAGCCTCCAGAAAATCCTCGGCTGCCTGAGGGTCTATCTCCCCGCGGAACCTGGGTGCTCTCTGACACTGAAACTCGTGTAGTGCACTAAGGCGACGTGCACGCTCAGCGGCTGGGGCTGCTGGCATCGGTGGCTTGGCAGGTAGAGGTACCGCCGGTGCCCCCGCTGTAATATGGCCCTACAATGAGGCCTCGTCGCTTGGTGGGCTGTTGTCTCGCACAAAGCTCAGAACACTAGATGGATGCCTTCGTGGGGACATCCTGAAAAGAAACAGGTGAACCACAGTCAATACAGTATACCTGGTGAGCTAACACAAAGTAATCACAAAGAAAACTTTTGAAACACACATGGAATCAATGTTTTTGTGCACTGAGTCGAAAATTAGAAGTCAGGGTCCTGGTGTATGGATACGTCGGCTTCCGCACCAACACTGGACTCCCTGGACTGATAACCACACTCAATACCCTTAACACTATTGCTTCACATAGAATAACGATCAGAGTCCTGAGTTCTGTGGTAGAACCAAACTCCTCTGATACCAATTTGTCATGACCCGTCCTCGAGACCCGTGCCGTGACTACCCCAAGCCCACCTCCCATAGGCCAGGGGCAGATGACTAGCACCAAAGGCGTAAATCCCAATATAAGGGAAGACATTATCTTTAAGTAAGATAACAAAAACCACAGAGTATGCAAGCAGAAGTAAACACTAAGTAAACTGAGTATAAAGGTAAGTTCTGGAAAGTAAATGGGCCAGAATACAAACCCAACTGAAAGTAAAGTACAACTAAAAAGAGAGTACAATAGTAGAAAAGTAAAGCAGCATCACTGAGACGTCCTCTGGAAATCCCACCTAAAGGGTGGGTACAGATAGTCTCCTCTGCTCCTCGGCTCCAGCCGTCCGCTTCGAGCATGTCCCGTCCAGTGATCCACCTCTAGGTATTGTCCAGCTCCATGAGCTCCCACCTCAATCAGCGCTGTCCGTTGTCTGCATCCAACACAATGTAGTGTGAGCATATCCCGTGCATGGGTGAGTATACTCTACTCAGTAGGGACCCCGAGACCCCCGTAGGTCTCCCAAAATCCACAAAGGATAAACCACAAAGGAAAGTTACAATCACGAATTAACAACCAAAACTACTTAGGTATATGCCCATACATATACCTAAGTCATCAATTCTAGTTTTAATCCAACATCCGAGCCCAAGTTCGATCAAGTCCACATAGGATAGCACAATCCAATCCACATAGGATAACACAACCCAATCCACCCCGGAAAGCAAGACAATCATATCGAAGATAATGATTGAAAGTCAAGACTCATCTCACACAGGTATACTTCTTCGTAAGACGATAGAGATGATCAGATGTAGCCACTAATTCATCTAAGCTATCAGACCCACATAGGATACAAGACCAGCTAAGCTGTCGGCCCCACAAAGGATACAAGACCAGCTACTCTGCCGGACCCACATAGGATACAATTACATAGTCAAATACTGCCAGACCCACATAGGATACAAGAATAGTAGTACTACCAGACCCACACATGATACAAGAACAGTAGTCATCGCCATATAACCCACAGAGGATTTCAGTATGGTCATCGTCGCTGCCGAACCCACGGAGGATCCTAGTACAGTCCTCGTCATCCTCGCAGTCGCAACCAGCTCTAGGGTTCCCGCACACAGCATGCTCGATTCTGGGAGGGTCCGCTCCACCAGACAAGGGGTTCGATACATCAACTGACACGAAGTCCGGAGTTGATGTATCCCAAAGTTCCGTCTCGTCAATAGGAACTCAATGTGACAGACGACGCGTCAATCGGACGCCCGATCTGAGGTTTATCGACTCTTTCGTCCTAGGGGCCCGGTTGTTTTTTAAGTCCAAACCAACCCGACCGTACTCCAACTATGTCCAAAACTCGAGTGTAGTAAGCCAAAAGAACCGTCTCACTAAGATGAATCCAACAAAGTCGACGACACGTCAATCGGACGTCCGGAGCTCAAGTTATAAGCGCTTCTGCTCCGAGGGCCTGGTTGGTTTCGTGTTCGAACCAACCTGTCCGTACTCAAAAATCTCTGAAACCTTGAGTGTAATATACCAAAACGACCACATTGATCCAAGTATCGCTACTCAATTGATGGTGTGCAAATCGGATGTCCGTATCCCAAGTAACGGGCATTTAAACTAATATGTCCGATTTTAGGGGGGTTTGGGCACAGACCGACTTAGCCCAAGACCCCCTGGGTCGGCCCGAACCGGATCGACCCGAACCGGGTCTGGGTTCGGCCCACTTGGGTGTGGCCCGGCCCGGCACAGCCGGGTCGGCTCGGCATAGCCGCGCCGGCTCGGCTGGGCGCTCGGTCCGTGACCGAGCGGCGCGGAAGGGGGGGGGGCACTACCCCCCTTGATTGGGGAAACGGGGGACACATGGGGGTCCGTCCTTGCTGATCTGGCCGGGTGTTCAAACCCCCAATTTCCTCGAGTAATATCCGGCAATTAAGGCCGACCGGTGTTACTGCCACGAGACCAGCCGGTCCCGCCTCCCTGTCCGCCGACGGCCGGATTTCTGACCGCCCTTCCCGGCACTGTCGCGGCCCGCCCCGGCCGCGACCCTTCAAGGTACTCCGGCTCCGTGCGACGGCACCACGCCCCTCCACCACGGCCCACCCTTGTCCGCAGCGTCCTTCAGCTTCGTCGGCGTGGTGCGATGGCGCCGCGCACCTTCGCCGCGTTTTCCTAGTTCCCGCGTGGTGCCGTTGCACCGCGCTGCCTCATTCCAAACCACAACGAAGCACAACAACAACAAGGGGATGAGGGTAGGCCGTGTTTGTGTGGTCCGGTCTCCTCCCATTAATCTGATAACAAGCGGCTAAGAAAAATTAACAATGAATGCCAAAAATAAGTCACGAACATAAAAACAATCCCCTACCTCAAAGAAGTTGTCGAATGATGATCGTCACGGGAAAATGACGTCGCGAGGAAAGGCTCTGTATGCGATGACAGAGTTCGTCCGAGGAAGAAATGGCGTTCCCCTTTCTTTGACATGTAAAGAAGATGGAACAACATGTGTCCAAGAAGGGTATGTATTCACACGCTGGCTGCGGAGAGAAGAAGAGACGGATCATCGATCTCTCCTTGCGGTGACGACGTTCTTCGTCGAAGCCTCAACGTTCTTCGCGTTCTTCAAACTTAGAGCATTCTCTCCCAAAATATCCACACAACGAAAACCACCCCAAATAAAATAAGGAAGGCTTATTTTATTAACACATGCCATGCTTTTTCAAAACTTAAAACTCAAAATTAAATTAATTGGTAGCATTAAACAATCAATTTAATGTGAGAGTTGACATGCAATTAAAGAGGGAGAATGGGTGAGTTACAAAATAATGGGGGGTTTTCCAAATTTAAGAGTGTTAGAGGAGTTAGAGGAAATTGAAGGGGTGGGGCTCGTGTGGGCCCCACCTCACTAATATCCTACCAAGTGGAGTTATGATGTAGTGGGTCCCACACCAACTTCCATGCATAGTTTATAACTACTTAGAATAAAAATAAAAATTTGCAGCGCAAATTTTTATTTCACTCTTCAGTTAACCCCTTTATTTAACAACACTAACCGAGAAAACGCAACTACAAAAAAGGTCTTCCTAAGCAATTACTGGCACTGTGGTTTCATCGGTGCCCTCAGATTTCGATTCCAAGCAATGGTTCAAAAGTTAGGAAAACCTGCTCGTTCGTTCACTGAACGTACCCGAGCTAAACTTCAGAAATTGATTCCGGGCACACCGGGCCTCAGAATCAGGTGTCGTTAGAAACTGCGTACTCATAAAATCCCAAAGAAATTAAGAAAAAAAATTTCCTTGAAATTTATGGGTCTTTACACAAATTTTGGGTGGTGATAACTAAATTTGAGGTGGTTTGGACTTCTTTGTGCCTGATCTAGACATCTTCAACTTAATTATTGGCATGGATTGGATGATAAACACGAAGGCTTAGATATACTATTATCAGTATCTGGTACATTTCTTATGTGCTGATGGGGTCACTCATGTTTTCAGGGTGAGTGGGACTCTAGATTGGGAAGGGTAGGGTTTGTTGTTCCTTATTCTAGTATAATATGATTCCATTTTCCAAAAACATTTCTTCATGCTGTTGAACCTTGCATGGGAATTCAGATACCTATTGTTGTTTGTGCATACCCTAAGGTCTTTCCAGATGATTTTTATGGTTTACCACCATATATATAGGTCAAGTTTACTATTTAACTACTCCCTGGAATGATGCCCATTTCTATCTCATCCTAGCAAAAGAAACCTACTAAGTTGGTGGAACCTAAAGTCTATCTTTAGGACCTATAAGTGAAATGATTTATTCATCCAATCATGTCACAGTGGGATTTACCTGTACTCTTTTATAAGAAGTCATACATATGTCTTAGGTTTTTTATTTACTATCGAAAGTTGTATTGGGTGGCCGTTCAGAACAAATATCCTTTACCTAGAATTGATGATCTCTTTGATCATCTTAGAGGGTCTCATTGGTTTTATAAGATTGACCAGTGGTCAGGGTACCATCGATTGAGAGCCTAAGAGGAGGACATACCCAATACAGCATTTCAGAGTCGATATGTGCATTTTGAGTTTTTAGTTATGGCATTCAGACTCACTAATTCTCCTGCGGTATTTATGGATTTGATGAACCGGGTCATTCTTCATTTCTTCGACTCTTTTTTTGTTTTTTTCATAGATGATATCTTAGTGTAATAAAATTCATAGGAGGATCATGTGGACATTTGGATTTAATTCTTCAAACCTTTAAAGAACATCATCTGTATGGAAAACATTCTAAGTGTATTTTTTGGATCCAATAGGTGACGTTTCTAGGGAATGTGATATTTGATAAGGGAATCTCAATGGATCATGAAAAGGTACAGAAATATATGTCGTAAAATAGTCCTATAAAATTGTTTTAGATCCAAATATTCTTGGGGTTGGCTGGTTATTATATATGGTTTGTTCAGGACTTCTCCAAGCTTGCATCTCTGATGAAATCTTTGACCCATAAGGGTGTAATGTTTGAGTGGGATGAAAAATGTCATAGACCTTTTGAAGGGATGAATGTGAGGTTGAATTCAGCACCAATATTGATTATCCTAGAACCAGGTTTTGGTTATGATGTTTTTTATGATACTTCGTGTATGGGTTTGGTATTTTTCTTGATTCAAGGGACATAGGTGATGGCTTATGTCTCAAAATAGTTATTCCCTCTTGATAAGAACTACCCTACCCATGATCTTGATTTGGAAGTGGTTATTCATTCACTCAAGATATGTCTTCACTATCTTTTAGGGGAGTGATTTACAGTATATTTTTATCAAAAAACCCTGAATTATGTTTTAACTGAGAGGGATATGAGCTTTTGATAGAGACTTTAGGTTTAGTATCTTTAAACTTATGATTTTTATACTTTATATACCCCTAGGAAATGAAATGTGGTTATCAATGCACTGAGAAGAAGAGTACCGATCCAAGCAGTGAAGGAATCAATTAAAGAGTGATCTTTGATGATTTTCTTTTCTAAGAAGAGCTTGGGAGTGAAGGAGGTTTGTGTATAAGTATTGTTGGCTTTTATAAATATTGAATCATCCTTTTATGAGTGAGTTTGACTTGGGAAAATGACGAACACCAAAATCCAACACTTAAGAGAAATCCTAAATGGTGGAGAGACCTTAGGTGAGTGGTCTAGATCTCCTAGTGGAGCATTGTTCTTTCATAGTAGATTGGTTGTTTCTTTCTCTATGAAATAAGTGTTTTTAAATAGTGGACACCATTTGTGTTGGTCTGTGAACCATTGGTCTATAAATATGTACCATGATTTGAGATGTATCTATCTTTGGCTGGGTATAAGGTGGTTAGTTATGGATTTTTTTATCGTTGTGTATCACTTTTCAGAGAGTTAAGGTGGAACACCAGAGACTTATAGGTTTTTGGAAGCCTTTACCTAGTATGGTATAGAAGTGGGATGGAATTTCTATGGATTTTGTCATTGGTTTACCAAATACTCCTAATGGGAAGGATGATATTTGGGTGATTATCAACAAACTCACTAAATTAGTGCATTTCTTACTAATAAAGGAAATGAAGAAAGTGGGAAAACTTGGGGAATTATATTTCCAAGAAATTTTGAGACATAATTGGATTCCCACCACTTTGGGTTTTGAAAGGCACATGAGGTTCAAAACTAGATTCTTGAAATCTTTTCATGAGGCAATGAGTTCCCAGTTGAAATTGTACATGACATATCATCCAAAAATATATGGGTACATAGAGATGGATATCTAGGTTCTTGAGGATATTATGAAGGATTGTGTTCTTGATTTCGATCGATCTTGGGACAATAATTTTACTTTGGTAAAGTTTTCATATAATAATAGTTATCATGAATTGATCAGGATATTTCCCTTGGAGTATTTGTAAGGGTGGCCATGTTGATCTCCCTTATGATGGACAGAGTTCAGGGAGCAGTCCTTGGTTGGGATGAGTCTATTTTGGGAGATGCTGGAGGTTGTATAGTTGATCTATATGCATTTTATCATGGCACAGAGTCATCCAAAATCTTATTCGGACCATATTCTTCAGTCGCTAGATTTTGTGGTTGGTGATCGGGTTTTCCTCAAAGTTTCCCCTAACTTGGGACATCATCGGTTGGGTAAGTGGGGTAAGTTGGAACTAAGGATTGTAGGGACCTTTGAGATTGTTGAGATATTAGGGAGGATAACCAAATAGTTGGAATTTCCATTTGTTTTGAATTTTATCCACTATTTGTTTCTTGTTTCCCTGTTGAGGAGTTATATTCAAGATCCTTCCCATGTGATTAGGTGGGAGGAGGTAGATCTTGAACCTGATAACACTTTGGTAGAGTTGGATATTCAGATTATGGATCACTGGGAAAAGGTACCATGTGGTAAAACAATTCCCCTAGTCTGGTTATTATGGATGTTTGGACAGGATCTCTGTGAGACATGAGAGTAAGATTTGTTGATGAGGAAATAGTGGCCTTCACTTTTTATCGATCTGGGATCTTGATAAATATCTGGGATTAGAAGGATTTTATGGTGACGAGATTGTAACACCCCATTATTGTTCTGTCAGGTATGTTCTAATCCTTTCTTTTGGTTTCCTTTTTCATTAGGTGAGTATTTTTTACCATGAAATTGGTAGGATACCTTTAATAGCGAAGTTGGGGATTTGTTGGATTTTTTCACATAAAACCTAATTTTTTTGTCATTATTTGGGCATTTACATGATGTGTAATAATATTAAACAATGTATAATGGCCACTAGATAGATCCTATGAAATTAATACATAGTGTTAGAATTGTAAAAATCATGTAAGGTTTATACATCATGTAATGTGAAAAATAATTTTTTAATTAAAAGGCGACACATTTTTTGGTGTAAATTAAAATAAAAAAATTTTCATGTGTAAAGTATTACATGCCATGTAATTCCATTAGTTACTACTTTTGGGGAATCATACATCTGTTTTAGGTTTCATTATCTTTTTCATATTCCCCCTATCATCTATGGATCTTACCTTAGGTGATTTTGGGTGACTCCTTTCCCTTCAGATTGCTCCATTTAGCAGTTGATCAATGGGTCTTTGTGTTTCATCTCTTTGAGTAAGTGTTCCTTTCAGTTTCTTCCTCATTTTTCATTTTGGATCCATTTGTGGTGGGTATTGGTAATTAGATCATGTTTTTTATCGTTCATTTTCAGTCTCTTATTATGCCTTGTCTTTTGAAGGTATATTTTGTGGTTTAGAGTCCTCTTTGAAAAAATGTGGTTAGGTTTTATACATCCTTGAGGTAGGTGGATCTATCCAAGTGTTATAATTTATTTATTTACTTATTGTTATTATTAATTCCTTGATATTTGAAATGAAATTTAATGTGTTGAAATTGAAAAGGGAATAGGTTCATGTTTTAAATGGGTTTTTTATTTGAATAAAAAAATTCCTTGATTTGGAAAAGAATGAATTTTCAAACCCTAAAGAAGATTTTATTGGATTTGAAATGGATTTATAAAAAATGTGAGCATGGTTTTTAAAATGAAAATTGACAAACATTGCATAGTGGGAAACTTTGGTGCATTGGGAAAGAGACACAAGTATCCTTAGTGTGTGTATGTGACACCACTAGGATGTAACCTCTTGCATATCGATAGACCATGGTGGGACTCCATATTATTTGGATCCAACCTTACGATTTTTTGGCTCATGAGATTCTAGTACGTATTATCCCATAGGATAGAGCCTGAATGGATGGTGCATTATTGTTTCTTATTTTTTATTGTATGATTTATTGTTTCATGGATGTTGGTTCACTTGTTTATTTATATTTTGGTTTGTTTACCCACTTTGTTTTATGAATGACATGTTTATGACTTTGGAAAACAAGATGAAAACTTTTTGGAAAACCCTAGGATTTTTTGAAAAAGGTTTTCAATTTTTTTATTTATAAAAATGGTTGTAAAATTGTTCCGTTTTAGAGATATAATTTTTTCATTCTTGAAATTTGAACTAATATAGATTTTTTTGTGATTTCCTAATGGGATTTAATTCTCACATCCTAATTATGCCTTTGGGTGGCTATAAACCTTGTTTTATAGGACATATATAAATGAAAGGGAATTATGTATCATGACAGCTTCTCTTTATATTGTTGTTTCTGTTTGGGTTGATTTTTGGAAGTAACAGTTGGTCACACAAAGACTTTTTATTCTATACATTTCCTTCTTCCTGGTTTAGCCCATTTTTCTTAGTTGTATCTCCATTGTTGTTTCTTTATACTCTAGTTGTATGTCTCTTTTTTTATTGGACACTTTTTTTATTATCTTTGTTATACCTCACCTTATAATGGGATGACTTGGGTGGCTGATCTGGTCAACCGAGGTTGGTCTGTTATATTACCCTTTTGTTACATGCAACTTGGCTAAACCCTAACTTGTTTTGGGGTCTTATTTTGGTCAGTACATGATATATAGGGTTCATAAGCCCCGATTAAGACTTGTTCTATCCGTGGTTGTTGAAGACAACATTTTATCCACTGAATCTAGGTAGTGTTTCTTCTGTTCTTATTATTTGGACCAATTTTAATTAAGGATTTTGTGTTTTTTGGGGTTCTTGTATTTTTCTAGTGCGCCTTGGACCTCCTTTAGGTAGTTTTAGGCCAACATTGGTGAATATGATGTCTCGTGGATCTTTCATGATACAAACATATATATTCATATACAGGAATATATATAAGTTACCAATTATTATATATTCACTCATGGTGGTGTGAATATATACATTTCGACAACGGGTTCTTATATATATGTAATGGTCTATATGTGTGTAAGTGTAAAGTGGTCCTCGTTAAAGGTGATATGTTTTGAGGTAGGTGTTTCCATCCTTTTATGTTATGGAACATTCCATATGATGCTTGAGATTTAAAAAATTAATTTAAATATGTTCTCTATTCTTATGGTGTGTTAATAATACTTTTTATGCCTTTCTATGATTGTGGTTTGGTTGAAAATGGGTTTTTAAAAGGATTTCTATAGTTATTCTTATATGTATCAATTATATATATATTATATGTGTTTAATAAAATTCCAAGTATCCGTTGAAATTCTTTTGGGTACTTTAAAGTGGTGTCTATCCTTTTTAGGGTCTTGGTAAAATGGTTCATATGTGTCAATATTGTTTAGATGAGTTTTTGTGCCTCTTCATGTTTTGATTCTTATGTGAGAACTATTGTTCTTTGGTGTGACACTCATTGTTCTTCTTTGATTGGACCTTTAGAAATATTTATGGTTTTCCAAAAAATGTTAGTGGATATGTACATATCCATATGAGCATGTATTTTACATATATATTCTCCCATGCATATAAATAGAGTTTCCATAAAATTTATTTTGTTATAACTATGGATTTCATTACATACCAAAATATGTGTTTGAAACTTAGTACATCCGAGGTCACCTCTTTAGATTTTTAGGACATGACATTGATTACATATCTGTTTGTTTCTATATTACTTTGTGGAACTTTGGTTACTTATTCTATTTATATATATTCCTACTTATAATTGTGTTTCTTCCTCTTCCCTTGTCTTTGTTCTATTAATATACCATGCTAATTGTGTTTAGTTATATCCCTCATTCTATGAATTTATTTGAGATTTTATTATTTTGGATATTTTTTTTAAAACTAGGATTTAAAATGAAAATACTTTTTAAAAGGAAAACCATGTTTTGTTTTCAAAAGAGTATTTGTTTTGGAATGTTTTGTTTGGATGTTTTAAAGTAAAAACCCTATTTTCAAGTTGTATTTCAAACTAGTGTTTATGGACTATTTTTGGAAAGTACATGTTTGGATTCTATGGTGATTATATACTATATCGGTTTATGCTCACATCCTACTTGTTCCACGTGGCATTGGTAGAGCCAATGTATTTTGTAGGTCCGGGTTATCATTCTATTTTTCCCATGGAGTGGTTCTGTTTTGTGGATGGAGGTGTCCAAGGGGTCAAATGGAGGTATTTCTAGTTTTATTTCTCTTTAACACCAATGTTTTTTATTCTTTATATTCTTGTTTATTTGACTGTCATTTATGGTCTAAATCATACCAAATGATTTATCTATGATCCCCTGATACTTGTTGTTAGCCTGTAGGGAATAGGGACGCCCTTCGAACCTTGTCATAGACCAGTTCAAGTGTCTAGTTTGGGTTTGACCTAGGTTAGTTTGTTATAATTACAATCCTTTAAAATTATTTAAGTTTGAATTTATATTTATGGTTAATATTTGATAATTACAAAGTTCCCTTATCAAATATTCATTTTAAGTTATTCCCCTTGTCTAAAAATAATCACATTATTATTATTATTATTATTATTTCTATGACATGTATTAATTTAAATATCATTTATTAAATAAATAAAAATATATTTATTTAAATGATACTAAATAAAATATAAAATTTTCTTCAGACATTTAATTCAGCCTGTTAATCCACCTTAAAATTTATCAAACCTTGAATAATAAAATATTTATTTAAATATACAAAAATCATTTAATAAATAAATATTATATTCACTAAACTTGTGAATAAATATTTATTTTAATATTCATGTAAATAAATAAATATTATATTAATCTATTGACTAAATTGGAGAATAAATAAATATATTTTAATTATCTTGTGAATAAAAAATAAGAGATAAAATTGAACTCACATATTCTAAAATCAAATATTTGGTGATTTTATTTATGAAATCAACTTAACTTGAATAATTTTTATTCAAAAAACTAGAAATAATATCTATTCTTAATATTAAATTCAATGGAATTTAATGAGATTCTGGATACACTTAGTGTGTGACCCTCTAGAAAACTTTCTTAGTAGAATTAGATATACTTATATTAAGTCTAAGAACAATTTCTAACAACATATCAAGTCACCCTTAGAAAAAGGATTTAATGCCATGATAATAAAAACCTTCCTATATTTATATGATATAATATAATTCCTTTGTTTTAATATGTCATCAAGAAGAATGTATACTTCTGTCATCACTCTTCATTATTGACTTATCCTACTTTGAATATCCAAAATAAACTCATTGATGTACTTCCACAGTTGTGGATTTAATCATAAAGTTCTATTTCAATCAAAGGGTCACATATGTCTTCTTTCATTAAAATATAAGTGATAGATCTTTTCTTGAATTGTTAAATTAATTCTGTATCACTTATAATGCACCCAATATACGCTACCTCTCCGTGAGAATATGTATTGTCCAGAATCCCTATAGAAGATTGTATGGGTTGTGTTTTTTGAAAAGGTGATTAATGATGTAATTGATTAGGATTCCTCCCTCAAAGATATAGGATATGTTTTAATTTATTCTCTACTTCATATAATGGGTTGCATTTTTAAAGAACACATTATAGCAAATCTATCTACGCCTTATATGAATTATTGGAGGTAACTATATAAATCTTTCCCACACTATAGCCACCATGGATACACCATAAAGAGGAGGCTACACTATAGTGTGGGGGTTACACTATAGAAAATATAAATAATATGAACCATGTAAGGGTAACTCATGAGTTCTAAAACATAAATAAATGTTAATCCTAGCTCACATAAGGGTAGATTGTGTCTTTAATTACCCACGTAATGGTAAAATGTTACTTGTGTAAATGTATATCCAAAATATGTATATTCTATAGTTAGGTGGACCATGATGAAGAGGGGTTGTTAGGGGAGTTCTAGTGCCAATGGAGATTTTGAGGTATCCATGTCGTAGAAATATGGCTATGCCTTAATCCATTTGTATGAGAGATTTACCATGTCGCAGTTAGGCCTTGCTCCATAGAGGGCCTGAATTTAATATAAGTTATGAATTCAGGATCTAGGATATCACACCACAATGATGTGTCCACGCCATATTCAGTTCATTATGACAAGTGCTAAGAGGGGATCGTTCCAAAGATCATGCTAGGGTTAATGGAGGAGTTACTAATCTAAGAGAAGTAGATATGATCAACTAAAAGGCTTTTTGATGTAGTGATTTGGACCATGTTGTAGGGAGAACTAAGGAATTGATATTTTCGCTTTAGTAAAGTTGAATATTCTACAATATATTAAAAATAGGTAACACTATGTTGTATCATATATGACCATGTCATAGCGACATTGTTTCAGTCGGGTGGAAGTTTCATCTAGAATCTAAAAGAAATGGAGTTATGGATGGAATATCCCAATAGACAATTTGAATTGAATAGAGAAATATGACCCAAAAATTATAAAGGACACTTTGAATAATCCTATAGAGAGAAGAGTCAATCCTTGTCATTGGATTGAAATAAAAAGTTGAAAATTCCTATTATGTTGACATATAGAGAGAGATACACACACAAGGAGAATTTCAGGAGCATAACATAATGGGGTTTTTTTAAAATATAATCTAGAAGGTTAAAGGTTTAAGAAGGTGTTATTCCAAGATTCATATTCCCACTGGAAGTTGACATTGTATGTACTAAATAGAAACACCATCATAGGTGTATGTTCCTATCATCTTCATGTAAAAAATTAAAGATTCAATAAACGGAGTAGTGAGTTCCTTGTTGATGGTGAGTGATGAGTTATCCAATTGTTCATGGTAGTGAACTAGGAGGTTCAGTGTTAACACTATAAATTTTACTTACAAAATTAGTGAGATTTTAGTTAATTTGTTACATGCATGCATTGTCGTGCATGCTCTTTGTACTAGCCTAGTGCATGTAAACCAAGTAAAATCCATTGTATTGTTTACAAATTTCATTGTTCATTAAAGGAAAAGTTAGATATAAATAAAAGTTTTACTAAAGGTGATCAAATAAGATCCTCATTTATGGAATAATTATTTTAAACTTCAATACCATTAATCACCCCCACCTCTCGGGGTGTTTTCCTCTATAGGGATTTAAGAAGGGGTATCAGAGGGAGGTTAATGTTTTTCACTCAGAAGCATGGAAGTATTTTTCAACTACAAAGGTATCACCACATTTGAATGAAATAATTTATAGTTTTATAAAATCAAGATAAATTTTATTTTAGATCCCTAGGAATAGACATTTACACAACAGACATTTATGGAACCACTTATAATATAGAAATTGGGACTTTGATGGAGAGATATCATCAATAATTGGATATAGATTAAAAATCTATAAATGCATTGGTAATTACTCTCTCCAATACCATTTTCACAAAGTTAATGTCCTAAAAAAACTATCATGTTATGTGAGAAAATATTATGAATATTTAAGAAGGGGATTCAAAGGTTCGGGAGGAAAACTTTTAGTTTCTTTGGAATAAATATGAAGATTCGATAATGAATTCAAATGAAATGGTTGATTATTTTTTTGATCACATAAATGTTCTTGTTGAATATATATTAGGCCTAAGTGAAGACCTAGAAGATGAAAATATCATAATTAGGATCATGGGAAGGCTACCTCCTCATTTCAATGAAAACAATTTAGTTCTAGAAGACAAAGACTTGAAATAGATTTACCCTGATAGATTACATAGTAATATTTTGGTTTGTGAGATTAGAAATGAATAAAATGATCCAAGAACAAATTAAATTACCTAGGATGTGGCCTTTAATTCCATTAAGAATCTCTCAATCATGTATAATCAATAAGTTCATGAAGTTGATGAGGTTATGTCATTTTTGTCTTCTAATATTAATAGTGGAAGAGTAAGGTTTAAGGGTAAGCTTCCCTCTACTTACATAAAATGTGTTAAGGTGGTAAATATTGTGGTTAAATGTCCTAAAAACTATAACTATGATGATGATTATGAAAAATTACCTGATAAGATGAAAACATAAGTTTCAAAGAATTCTCAATGGAGTTCCTTCAAAAGGGAAAAAATTATTTCAAATGAAAAAGATATTTCTCGAGAAAGTGAAATAGAAGAAGTTGAAAATTTTATGGATTAAGTTGTGTTGATGGCTACTGAAAATAATCCTAGAAATGATGATAGTGATGATGATAAAGAAGGTATTTTTGAAAGGGTTGATCTAAATGTAAGACTTGAGGCATACCTTGAATAACTTTATGTTTGGATAGAAAAGACTAAGAAGGCCAATGTAGTGGTGCATGATTCCAACCACTTCATGAATTAAAAATAAGAATAAAAGTTATATTTATAGTTTGATATTGAAAAATAAAAATCTATAAATTTGAGAAACTTAAGTAAGAAAGTAGAAATGAAACTTAAAATTAAATAACAAACCCAAATAATTAATGGTTTGGATAAAAAAAATCAACAATGGTGTGAAGATAATTGAGGAGATGGAAGAAGAAGTTATGAAATGATATTAGAAATATGGATATCAATAATGATTGCTAACACCTATAATGATGATATAGAATAAAAAATGAATCACCATCAAGTCAATCCAAAGGAATTTATGAGGAATAATGCGTACCTAATTTTTATGTTCATCAGTTCAAAGATAAATGAAAATCTATATCCATTTCAAAACCTCAAGAACCAACTACCTGAAATAAGGTAGATCTTATCGACACTATAAATGAAATTAAAATTTTGAAAAATGTTAGTTATAATTCTTGAAGAGTTAGATGTATTTGTTTTGGAGAGTTTAGAAATTCTTACAATGTTTGTGAAATTTCCAGGAGGTCCTTGTTGGAGAAAAATAAATATAAACAGGGAATCCAAATTTCTATCCATTATTTTTCTTTTAATTGATATTATTTTCTTATTTGAAGGCTTTAGGAATAAGAAAATAAATTGTTTGTCAAGAATAAAAATATATCATCAATAATACCTCAAAGTGAAATAAATAAAAAGTTTGTACCTTTATCCAAAATCATAAATACTCAAAGAAGATTTTTAGTTTTCAAGAAGAAGAAGAGTTTATAGATTCAACTGTTGAGGAGTCCCATTCATCGAAAATATGGGTAATGAATGATAGTTCATAAAAAGATAAATTTTTGAGATTTCCTTAAAGGAAATAGACAAGACAAACTCATGGATATGGAATAATTTATGAACATCACATATGATAGTAATTAAAGACCTCATTTTGGATTTCAAGAATAATAAAGATAGTGGAATTCATTTTAGGAACAGTGAGGGTAGTAATATTTTTGGTTCCAAAAGGGCCAAGATTGGAGGAAAATGTCTCATTTGGACTAATGTTCTCTTGTTTGATGGTATAAGTTATAATCTTCTCAGTGTTAACTAACTATTTTACCATTGAAATTTGGTGGAGTTTAATTAAAAGTTATGTATATCCAAATCCAAATATTTTTTTCTTATTTTACATGGAAAATGAACCAAGGGAAATATTTACCTTTTTGGTAATGAAAATTTATTTACGCTATCCAAAGAGGTGGAGAACATATAGTGGAAAAGGAGTCTTGGCCATTTGATCCAAACATCTCTGTAGAGGTTAGTAAAGATCAATGTATGATGTGATATTCCCCATATCATGCATGATCACGCTCACATATGTGATTAATGTCAAAAGGGTAAGATTTTCCAAAAGTCTAACAAGACAAAGAAGACAAAGGAAACAAGGTTGAATGAGCCTGTGTGGGTGGATGTTTTTGGGCCAATATCACCCAAAGTGATGAATATAAATAGGTATTATATGTTTTTTATTTATGATTTTAGAAAAATGGCATGGATTATGCCTATCACACACAAGACTGAGGTGTAAAAATGTATCACTCTATATCGAAGGAGAGCTAAAAAGATGTTTTGTGTAAAGATTCAGAAATTCCAAACTGAAAAGGGAACTAAATTTAAAAATACTCAAATTGAATAATATCTAGAGAATCATGGAATTAAACGCCATGTTTTATCTATTATAACACCCCATAAAAATGGGTTAGTGGAAAAAAGAAATCACATAATGAACAACTTATCCCAAAAAATATTTATTGAAAAGTATCATTTGGAAAGATACCGATAATAAGTTATTATTGTAGTAGTGTACATATCCAATATATTTCTATATGAAAATGAAGGGAGAACTCTATATGAATATTGATATGGAAATAAACATATACTCAAGAACTTTCAAGAGTTTGGAAGTAAATTTTTTATTATTAACAAGGAGAAGAGAAGAAAATTTTAATATTGTGGATATAAAGAAATATTTCTTGTATAATTATCAAAGAGTAAATATTATAGGTTTTATGAAAAATGAAATTAAAAGATGATTGAGAGAAATGAAATTGTGGTGGTTAAAAGTGGGTAAATGATAGCGGTACATGATAATATTTTGAATGACAACCAAACATTTATGAATCTGAATGTAATGAAGAAGAACAAGATTCAAGGGGAGATACAAATAATGAAGAAAAATATAATAAAGACTTAGGTTGTGAATAAATTATAGAAATTATATAAGGTTCATGAAAACAAATGACTGTTGAAAAAATCACTAAAGGAAACATTTTTGTAGACCATACAACCCTAGTACAAACAATAAAAATAAAGACTCAGTAGTAGGTATCCTTATTTTCATCATTAGAAGCATAATATTTTAAATAAGTTGAAAATAATTAGAGTTAGATCAAGGCTGGGAATTAATAGATTTACCAAATAGAGAAATAAATACATTGGATTTTTTTAAGGCCAAGTGAAAATAATGTCATTAGAAAAAAGTGGGTGTTTTAAAATAATCTAACTAAAGATGGAAAAGTGATTTGGAACAAAGAATGGATTCTATGAAAAGGGTATTCCTAAATTAAACGAATTGACGTTGACAAGACGTTTGTGCCCATAACATGGCTTGAAACAATTAGGCTATTCTTAGACATAGTAATACAAAAGGGATTTAAAATATATCAAATGGTTATAAAATATTCTTAATTGAATAGTGTCCTTGATGTAGAACTGTATATTGAGAAACCATATGGATTCCCATTAATAAATATAAAGAAAAAGTGTGTCTATTAAAGAAGGCCTTGTTTATGGACTTAAGAAAACACAAAGAGCCTGGTATTCAAGGTTAGATTAATACCTAAAGAATCTTGATTTTCATAGGGGAGGAGTTGATAATAACCTCTATATCAAGAAGGAGAATGAGTATTGGTTGATGATTGTGATCTATATTGACGAAATAATTTTTGGATGCTCATTTTAAAACCAATTCAATTAGTTTTTAGAACACATGAGGTGAGAATTTTAGATGTATTTAACTGGTGAAATGTCATTTTTCCTTATCTTACAGGTAATTCAAATATTTCAAGGGATATTTATCTCACAAAAAAATATTCTGAGACTATTTTAAGAAAATTTCAGATGGAGGATTCAAGGCCCATGAAAACTCTAATGAAGACATGGCTAAAATTATAAAAATATGAGAAGGGGAATAGATTAAATGTAACTACATATCAACAAATCATTGGGATTTTAATTTATTTGACAATAACTCAACAAAATATTTTATTTTCCACTTTTCAATCCAATCATTTTTAGAGTAATCTCATGGAAAGACACATGAAGACTGTGAAAATAATACTTCGACATATCCATCATATGATAGACTGTGGATTTTTCTTTCATAAGGATTCATAAAAAAACTTGTTAAGATTCACTGATTTACATTGGGATGGTTCAGTATATGATCTAAAATCAACTTCAGGTGGTTCTTTTTATCTTGAGAGTTCATGGATGTCATAGATAAACAAGAATCGTGATTTTTAGTTGGGGTTTGGCTTAGTGGTAAGTATCTCGTAATCCTACATGAAAAATGGGGGTTCAAACCCCATTGGGCGTAGGTACTATAGCGGTACTGTAGCAGTAGAGGTACTATAGAAACAACAATAATGTAGTAGCGATATGACACTGTAGAAGTGGCATGACACTATGGTGATGACATGACACTGTAGTGGTTTTAGGTACTGTCCGAGTACTATAGCTGGTGGGTACTATAGCGGTACTATTCACAGAATGGGCGTTGGGAGAAAAATTTGGACTAACGGGCCATGTAATGGGATACATGACCACTGGGACTTCAGGATATGTAATGGTTCTCCCTCTTCCCAGTTAAAAGAGGTCTTTTATTTTCTTTAATAATAAAATTAGGCTTCGAACCCAACCTTTAAAAAAAGAATTAGGAATTCATATCTTTTAGAACTATAGAGTCCAATTACATTGGTGCCACTTAGGCATGAACCCAATTGTTATGGAGGAAACAACAACTTAATTATGTGTATGTTGAAGTGATTTTTCATATTACAATCATGTGAAATAATTAAACTATAATAAATATTAAAAAAATACTATTTATCATTCATAGATAAATCACATCAAGATCAAATATCATTTAATAAAGAAGAAGGTGGAGCAAGGACTTGTGGTTTTAGAGTATGTGTCAATACAAGATCAAGTATCTGATATCTTTACAAAGACACTACTGAAAGTGTTATTTGAAAAACATCAGTTGAATATAATATTCCAACCCTATCTATCCACTTAATTTATCTGGGAATAGACACCCCACTCACCATGGTTTATTTCTTGAACAAGGTGTTTTTTTTCACCTCAATTTGTTGGATTTCTAACCCCATATTATGAAATGTTTAGAGAATTGATATATTTGTATTAATTTCCAAAGGGGGAGAAATATCCAAGTATGTTTGAATGTGGGAGAAAATTAGATCATGGGGGAGAGTATATCAAAAAAAATTAGGGGGAGAGCTATAGTTTTTGAAAAGTTTCAGAGGTGGTCATGAAAAAAAAGGAAATTCTTATTTCTGACACCAATAATAACTCAAATAGGCTTATAATTGATGGTTAGTAGCTCATTGATACACTTATTGAATGTGGTGTCTTCAGAGGATGAGGATCTTAGAGTATTGGAAGTATAATCAACAAACCCAAAGGTATATATTGTTAGCCAAAATCCATTTATAATTTTTTATGGGTTATGGTTGTTTTTATGGTGAAGAAGAATGTAGTTATAGAGGAGTTATGTCACAAAGATATAGGCTATGTTGTAGCTCATGATCCATGGAATATAACAGGTTGTATTTGTGAATACCACATCATAGAACATACAGTTATGCCATAGAGGAATTTTTGGAGGTAACTCCAAATATTTCCCATGTCTTAGCCATCATGTAAACACTTTAAGGAGGAGTATATGAGGTAATGTTGGGGTTACAATGTAAAAAATTCAAAGAATTTGAATTATATAAGGGTAACTCATGAGTTCTAATTCTCTCATAAAGGTTGATCCCAACTCATGTAATGGTAGACTGGGTCTTCCATTACCGATGTAAGGGTAAATTTATACCTACAAAAAGGTTTAATTGAGGTATTACTACACATTAATCAGGTGGAAAATGGTGTAGAGGGGTTGTTAAAGGAGTTCCAGTGCTACAATAGATTTTAGGTGTCCATGCTTTAGAAGGATGGCCATTCCACAATACCTTCTTATATGAAAGTGTCCACGTTGTGGCTACACCTTATTTTGTGGAGGGTCCAAATTTTATAAAAGTAAAGAATTCAGGATCAATGAGCTCACTCGAAAATTACATGTGCATACCATAGTCAGTTATATGTGAAAATAATTTAGAGGAGATCATTTAAAAGATAATGTAGACGTTAATGGAGGAGTTACTACTCTAAGAGAAGATTATATGGTTAACTAAAATATTTTACACTATAGTTTTGTTGACCAATTCATAAGTATAAATGAGAAATTAATGGTTGTTCAACATTTAAGGTGGCTATTCCAAAGTATACGGAAATGGGTAAAACTATGTCATAGCATATATGACCATAAAACAATGAGGTAGTTTCAATCAGTTGAAAAGTACAACCATAAGTCGAAAGAAAGGGAGTCATGGATGGAATGTCCTAATAGTCAATTAAAATTGAACGGTGAATGATGACCCCAATAATTATAGGGGACAATTTTTACAATATCATATAAAGGAGATTCAATCCTAGTTAATGGATTGAAACAAAAAAGGGAAATTCTTATTTTACAGACATATAGAGGGAGATATACACACATAGAGAATTTCAGAAGAAAAATCTCAGAGGGTTTTTTCTATATCCCATAGGGATGGTTTAAAGTCGAATAAGTTGTTATTCTAGGAGTTCTATTCTCATTATAATTTTAAATTATATGTACAGAAGAGAAACGACACTATAGGTGTATCTTTTCATCATCTTCATGTGAAAAGGGAAATATTCAAAAAATAGAGTAGTGAGTTCCTTGTTGATGGGTAGAAATGAGTTCTCTAGTTTTTAGTGGTAGTGAACCCGGAGTTTCAGTGAGGCTACTCCAAATTATACTTGTAAAATCAGTGAGATTTTAATGAATTTGGTGCACAAGTGAATTACCATGCATTCTCCTTGGACTAGCCCAGTGTAGGTTAACCAAGTAAAATACATTATGTTTTTTATTACTTTCATCGCTCATTGAGGGGAAGGGTGGAGTGAAATAAAAATGTTCCTTAAGGTGAGAGAAAAAGATCCTCATTCAAGGAAGAATTATTTTAAACTTCAATACTCTGATTCACCCCCCCTCAATGTGTTATCCTCTATAGTGATTTAATAATATATCATTATATTTTTTTCATTCATACATAAAAGTATATAATTCATGATATAAATTAATAATAATATCAAGTCTAAGGACTACTACAAATGTTTATAGAAAGAAATATCCAATGAAATATAAACATGTGGAATTAATATTAGTGATTCTATCCTTCTAACCTCTTTTCATTGAGATTTATAAGTGAAAACTTTATCAGAAGAAGTCTTAATGTCTTATGAGCCTCCAATACTGGATAATAAAACATCATTCATGTCTTGTTATAAATATGTTATCTTTACCATGGGAAATATTTTTAAGGATATTATCATAACATATCCATATCCTCATTATAGTGGGGAGTTATTATAACCATTCTATATGAAATTTTTTTAATTATATTATCACATTAATGTTATGGAAAAGAACAATCATCATGAAATAATATATTTATTAATATTTTTGTAATTTAATGTAAAAAATTAATTGGTTCTGGGGAATCAACTATAAAAAACTCTCAATTTCACTAGAGATAACTTCTAAATAACAACATGTTAGATATCATAGGATAAGCATGATATTTCTGAGATATTTATATAGTTATTTGGATTTCCCCATTCATTCATGGTTATTCCACGTAATTTAGCTTTACTCCTTTGAGAAAATCCCTCAACTATCGATATTACCGAGTATTTACCCTTTTTCATTGGTCACAAACTTGACATTTAGCTAATACTGTAGTTATAAGATTATAAAAATATATATTATGATAATACATTACTATCTTGGTACAGTTCCAAAATTTAGAACAAATCATTGATAAAATTACTTCTTAAGCTACATTAAAAACCACAGTGTGTCCGATCTATATAGATATATATACCACGATATTTAATAATATTCACTTGATTATTTACTTATAATTTCTAATATATTAAATCAAATTTATTTTAAATAATTCTAGTCTTAAATCCCTTTAATAACTAGTATTCACACTTCTAAAAGTATGAGGAACTTATCATTTTTACTTTCTCAAGTATTATTGGTCATTTTTTACTACAACCCTATATAGTCATCCCAGTTCTATTTTATATTTTCTCATTATGATTTACACATAAGAAATATACAATTTTAATACATATCCTAGAATATGATAATGATTCCATAAATTTAAGAGTATAAAATTCTATGTTTCATAATAATCTTCTACTATTCATTGACACATCATCTTGGAGATATTTTTTACCATTTGATATATGAAACAATTCATACTTGAATTGTTCCATATGTTATTTTTAAACAAATTTTCAATGTATATATTATAAATTTATCTATAGAAAATTTTCTCTGCTTGTTGAGAGTGATATCCTAGGGTTTATTAGGGTTGATGAATCTTAGGGTTTCCTAGGATTATTGGTGTTAAGCCATCATTTTATGAGATCATGGTTGTCAATTTTGGCCTCTTTATCTGAAGATGCTTCTCGGATTCCCTACATGAATTGTGGTGAAAAAGAATTTGATCTATTAAACCGATGAAAAAACTATCATTAGTATACAAGGAGAAAGTGGCTATTGTGGCAAATTAGGATGAGTATACGTTAATGTTTAATCAAATTTCTCTTATCATTGTTAGAAAAATCACCATTAATTTGAAATTTAAACTAAACACACTAAAATATATGCTAAAAATGTATGGATATTTGATGAGGGGGTGGACATGAGAGAAATAGGTGAAGGTATCACGATTTTTGAATTATTCAATTTGAATGATTAAAAAAGGTTATAAATGAGATAGAATGGTCGTTTGACAACCAAATCATCTTAATGGAGGATTTGAGAAATAGAGGGAATATCCATAACATTAATTTTTACGAGTCACAATTTTTCATAGAGCTTATAAGAATCCCATTTTTTTGAATTTAAATTGTATTATGTGTGAAATCAGTGCCCTAATTAGAAATTTTATGGAATGGAATCAACCAGATCCTATTTATTGGGAGCCGACAGTGCAGATTAGGGTGTTAGTCGATGTTGGGAAGCCTGTTATGAGAGGTATGTTTCTATCAACAGAGGACTCTAGTGATTATATTTATTTTGAGTTTGAGAAATTAAAGACCATCTTATTTTTTTGTCTTGGTCACACAAAGAATGATTTTATTTCGAAGGTGGAAAATGGAGAAGGAAATATTATCTTGTTCTATGGACCATAGATGTGTGAAAAAAATATATGGTTTTATTTTAATCTAGAAGTAGAAAAGTGAAAGGATAGAGATATAGTTTATAAGGACCTAAGTTCATATCCAGATCCAAACCAAAATAAAATTATCATGATGGGGACTCCTTTATTTTCCATTGAATAGTGAAATCATTCTCATTTGGAAGGTGTGTAACTTCATGCTTCTATAGTTATCTCAGGTGATTCTAGGAACAATCATGAATCCCATATTAATCAATAAGGTGTGATGATTTCTTACCCTCTCAATATCCATTCAAACTCTGAGGGAAAATCTAACCCCACAACGCAAAGAGGATTTTCTTTGATCTTATGGATCATAATTTTACCTCACTCCTTGATGATCCCTCACATTCCTCGGTTCTAAGTGGGGACCCAAATTTACCCTCAGTATATAGCCCTAAAAAATTGTGGATGTGGAGGAGGAACTTTATAGAGAAAAATGGTATTGATATGAGTGTGGTGGAAACCAGCATCTCTAAGAGATGCATGAAAGAGCCATTGGTTAAGGATAGATACTCCGAAAGATGGAAAGTGAAGGAAGATGGCACATTTCTTGAATATTTAGAGGTGAAGGCTAGACTAATCATACCCCACCTACCCCGATGATAATACTAACCTAGAACTATCATGGTATTAGAATCCCACGATTATTTTGAATGCGCTAGCACTGATTCTATAGAAGTCTCCCTGATATATTTTTCCCATCCAAAACCATATTAGAAATTAAAGAAATTGATGGTATTGTAAAAAAAACTGGTTTCCATGGCTATTTATCAGTCTTTCACCAAGGCCATTCTGGTGGTCTATGTCTTATTTGAAGGGAGGATATGGATATTAGGGTTAAATTTTTCTATTAAAAACACATTTTCACCTCCTTCCACCAACTAGAAACCCCAACTTGGGCCTTCAAAGGATTTTATGGATATACCTCCTAGAGGGATAAATAGAATTCATGGAATCTTCTTAAAACCCTGCATGAGATCTTACCTGGTACTCTCTTTTTTAATTGGTATTTTAATGGAATTATCTTCCAGAATGAGAATAAAGGTGGAAAAAATATATTTTATTCTCTAATGATAGATTTCCAATAAGAAACTTAGATAGATAATCTCTTTGATTTAGTACACACAGGTTACCCGTTTATATGGTTTTTAGGTTAATCCAAAAATAATTGAATTTTATAGTATCTTGATATATTTTTGGGGTTGATTGAATGGTCTAACCTCTTAAGGTTTTTCTATGTATCTCACATGGAACCCACAAATTCAAACCACTGACCTATCCTCATTGATATGTCACAGGGCTATAAAAAACTAAAAGATGATATATTTTTTAGGTTTGAAAGATTTTTGTCTAAGGATAAGGAATTTGAAGAGTTCATCCATTTAAACTATAAGTTATGAGATCCTAATATATAAAGTAATATCCACCATGTTTCATCCAAGTTGAAAAGTTATAGTGACTTTAAGTATCACCAACCTGATAATATTTTTGATACTATTGAAAGGAAGTTGAACATATTTTATTCTCCCCTAGATATTACTATTTATAGAATCAGAATCCTTGAAGTGGAACTGTATACAACTCTCTATATTAAGGAAAGTTTTTGGTCTACATGCACACAAAAAACCATCATTAATGAAAGTGATTCCAACACATCATATTTTCACTAGAAGGACTCTGTGAGGTGATGAAAGAATTATATCTCTAGACTTAATAATTATAAAGGTAGAAACATTACGAATGATATAGGGATCCATGATATTATTATGAATTTATTTCTAGAATCTTTACACAGATGGGGAATCAAACATCTCGGTTGATATTAAATCTTATATTGTGGCTATAGACGTTATGAACCTCCATATCATGTGTGATTTCACTGATGATGAAATACTAAAGTGTCTCAATCAAATCCACTCTACTAAAGGTCTAGGTTTGGATTAATTTTATGAACTCTTCTTCAAAATATTTTTCCATATTATTGGACCTGATATTTCATCCCTTATAAAGGGACTTTGATCGGGTAAAGCCAATATTTTCTCTATTAATGAAACAATTATTACCCTTATTACAAAAATAAAAAATAACACCTATAATTTATCTTTAGTACCATAATTTTTTGAATTGTTTCATATTATATCTTCTCAAATATTCTAGTAAATCACATGTGATTTTGGTTACCATCAACTATCTCTGAAAACAAAAATGCCTTTGTCCCTAAAAGGATCATTAATAATAACTCAATTATCACCCAAAAAGTGTTTCACTCTATAAAATCACATTCTATTGTTAAAATATGTATTATTTCATAGAATATTGACATGAAAAAGGAATATTATAGAGTTTAATGGCCTTTTCTTCAGTTTTTTATAAATATAATTTGATTTTGCTATTAGGCCCAAAAGGGGGTTTGATACCCTAAGAGGGGGGTGGATTAGGATATAGATTTTCATTATTAAATTCTTCATATCCCAATAGATCATTACCTATTTATTATTAGGGTAAATTATTTTAATACTTAGTGTTTATATTGATCACATACTTTATAACTTAATCTAATGACGATGAATAGAAAATAAAACAAGAAAGCACACACATGGGAATACAGATGTTTACTTATTTCACCCTCACTTGGATACATCCATGGGGTATAAAAAGGAAATTTTTTAATGTTCCAAATCCACTAAAGTTCACTATTGTTAGTTTATACTAGGTCACTCCTTCTTGGGATCACTACCCTTATAATGTTTGGGGTAGATGTACTATCACCCTGAGATCACTTCCCTCACACTTCCCTCTTATTCTCACTACTTTATAAGGGAAAAAATTCCCATTCATTCTTAATGACAATAACTCTTATTGTTGAGATTTGTTCCAAATGTTGTATAAGTGCCTTTGAATTTCACATGATCCTTTACAATTTTGATGTGAACAACCCCTTGAGAATCACCTTTCTATGAGATGTCATGGAAATTTCTTATCATTTTGGAAAGTTATTCAATATATACCAATTCATACTTTTTCTAGAATGATTCTAGAAACCTCCCCACTTGCTGGTATGCAACACCGCCTTCTTCCTTTCACTACCTTGGATGTAGTAGTGAATAAAATCATTTTTTAAGTATTTTCTAATAGTGAAGATCCTCTATCTCATTATTATTTTGAATTAATATATGAAAATGATATTCTTCCCAAGTTCTCCCTAGTGTCTTAACCTTGTGAGAGACACTAAAAAGTGACCCTTGGGAAAGATCTAAGTGTGTAATCCTTTCATGAGATCCTGGAACATAACCCTTGCATGAGATTCTAGAACTTAGCTCCTCCACAAAACTCCTTCTTGAAAATACTCTAAAAGAGATCTCTATGAAACCTCTCTACAAGACCCCATTTTGATACCCCTCCATGAGACCCCTCCATGAGATCCCTCTGTAAGACCCCTCTATGAGACCCCTCCGTGAGACCCCTCTATGAGACCCCTCTGTGATACCCCTCCATGAGACCACTCCACGAGACGCCTCTAGGAGATTCATCAGTGAGAATGATCCAAGAGAATCCTTTATGATACCCCATCATGAGACATTTGAATATTCATGTGGATCACAATTATATGTTTTATTCATGTAGATCACAAGTATTTTTTCTATTCATGTTGATCGTGTGACTTTGTTCTATTCATGAGGATCGTGTGACTCTAGCACAAGACCTTGTTCAGGTTATGCTGATCATGTGATATCAACGGGTCTTCCTATGTGCACAAAAAACATGTGCATACTTATCTTTGAAATATATAATTGTGATAATTATCCATTATACCCATTCATGATACTTTGTTCAATTTATATTGATCTCATAATCCTAACGTAAGACATTCTACTGATTATGTGGATCAAAATATTCCAACACAATACTTTGTTCTACTCATGTGAAATAATTTTTCTTTGGATCTAACCACTTAATAATAATTCTCTAATTATTAAGGAATGGTTCAGGGGTGTTTATAGTAATAATTCCACCACTTTATCTTCACAAGTCATGGTTAGCTATCTATTCCACCACCTCAGTAATCATCTTTACACACTTTGTGTGATTATTCCTTGTGATCACCTTCCACATGTCACAAGTGCTTAACATGATCACCTATATTTTCTTTGAGTGCGTCATTTAATCTAATCACTTGATAAATTGATAGTCATGTTTATTCATGTGACCTCATCGTGTGATCAATTGAAATTCATATGGTCATTGACATTGTCCCCTTGTGCTACGCACGATCTCATTGTGTGATCAATTGGAAATCATGCAGCCAATGACATTATCCTCTAGTTCTCCATGTGATCTGAATGTGTGATCAAATCAATATCAATTGGTCAGGTCATTTAAAATGACCATGAGATATCTCCATAATTTCTAACATCTTTTTCTTCATGTGATTTGCATGATCATACCATAAGATCCCCTAACAATCATTTGGTGATTTTCAAGATCTTTTCAAAAGATCCCCTGATAATCATGTGGTTATCCAAGTGCTTCACATGATTTGTGATGAAATTCATTCTCTTTATGATCATTTTTTATATTCATTATCAACATGATCAGTTATTACATTCTTTATTAGTGTGATCAGTTTTGATATTCATACCTTACATGATCATTTCTGACAATCATGCCAAATCTTCCCACCTCCCTTGACAACCATACTTTTTAAAAAACACGAAAACTTTTCAAAAAACACAATAATATAAAAATTACCATCATGAGGTATTTTTTTGAAAAATCTCCCCCTTTTGGTTTGATGAAGACACTTAAAAATTTCTAGAACCAACTTGTTGACCAATCATGAACATACAAAAAATATTTTCCTTCTGTAACCCTAGATAGTGATCAAGGACTTCCTGAACACATAATCTAATCTCACATAATCCAATATTGGTTTGAGAAACAATATTAGCATAAAAAATCCTCAATAAATTACTTCATTCTATAACATTCAATGGGAAACCTTCTCGATTCCAAAATATAGAACAAACTCTGCCCTCATGATCACTTCTTATCATGCACATGCCATCATGAACCCAAATCCCACTTATTTCATGATTATTCTTCATTAATATACTGAATTTAGCATTACTATATTTGAAAACTCTCCCTATTTTTTTCTCCCCCAATCAACATCTCCCCTTGTCTGGAACATGAAATTTTCTCCTCATTTTTTAATGAACCCAAAGGTCACTCATTTGTAGTCTGGAACATGTTCAAGAGAACATATGATGACATAGGAAAAAACACACCATAACTTTGGAGAGGAGTCCCAAATATACACTATCCATGTGTGGAGAGTTGACTAAACTCCAATATCCATTCGATGCCATTCAAATGCTTCTTTGGGAAAGGCCTTTGTTAGGATGTCTGCAACCTATAGTTTAGTAGGTTCATACTCTAGTTTCACAATCTCATGCTTTAATTTATCCTTGATGAAGTGAAATTTGATTTCAATATGATTTTTCCATGAGTAATGGAATAGGTTTTTATATGATTTATAACACTTGAATTATCATAATGGATTCCAAATAGATACTTCACTTCAACTCCCATATCTTCAAGAAGATGCTTCATCAACAATAAATGCATGCAATATTAAGTATCCCAGATTTATTCAGATTCTATAGTTCTCAAATAAAATAAATATGGTTTATTTATTTGAAAATAAATAAATTTTCTTCCAAGATACAATGCACCACTTGATGTTGACTTTTGATCATTTTTTGAACCAACCCAATATGCATCTATAAAACCCAATAACTCTTATAGAGATTTTTCATTATGTAGTAAACCAAAATTCACCATTAATTTGATATAAATAATTATTCATTTAATTAAAAGTAAATATATTTATTTGGGATTAATTTTATATCATGTCACCTACCATGTAACAAAAATCATATCTGGTCAGGTTGCTATTATGTACAATAGACTGCCAATTATCTATCTGTATTATGTGATATTGATTGAATTGACTTCATTTATGAATTTTACTACCCCTTATTAAATGATCTATATGTATTATATTTTAAATAAACATATTTTAATTTCAAGAGTTAAAATTCTTCTTATCGCATTTATCTATATTCAAATTGTACACCTATTCGTTTTTAGCACACACACACACACACCTAATAGATCATATATCCTCCTTCAACCTATAACAATTAAAAAACATATTATAAATAGTTAATTCATGGGGATAGGGGTACTTATAGAATCATAAAGGATAAAATTGTGGTTGATCCTAACAAACCAAACCATTAATATTTTCTTGCGAATCATTGTACTGTTTTTGTGCTTGTTCCAATTGCCCAACCAAATTCAATTGTTTTGGCCATATAACTATTCATTCTTTACCCACATTCTCATTATTCTTATGATGTATAGATTCTTTAGGAATTATTTTATTCATAATTTTGATTTTAAACCGACTAGTTAAAATTAATTTCTTGGATGCTCCACCAATATTCTATTTTTAATTATTCTTTATCTGAGCAGGACACTTTCCATTAGTCGTATGCTCTTGCTTCTTCCTCCATTTTATGGATATCTCTCTTGACTTAAATTATTCTATTTTGTAAGAACACATGAATTTAATGAGTAATTATTTATTCATTTTTATTTTATTTGTTATCTGAGTCACATCAACCTTTCTGGGTGGGGTGAGTCTTTCATTGAACATACATTCTTTTTATTTGCAACTAGAATAGTTCCTCCCTTTTTCTTCCAGGTTCAATAACTTTATTTCTAGGAGAGTTGTTGTGAGTGTAACAAAGTAGGTTCTTAGTATATCATTTGATGAAATACCTATGTTTCCTTCGATAATTTAAACCTATTTTTCAACTTAGAAGGTTATCTTCTAGTATATGATTTCTCATTATATACAACTGGAGTTTAGAATCTCTTTTTTAGGTTCCATTTCTTTCCCTATTTTATTCCAACTACAATATCATTCCAAATTACTATTATTAGAACATATAAAACATATATCATAAAAAAAATACTTCATTTAATCATTTCTTAGCTAAGAAGTTTATTTAGAAAAAGTTTTTTTTTGACATTGATCCCTTAGGATCCCTGACTCATACACATGATGTGTTCCAGTCTTCCATAATAATAGCATTTGATTGTTACTTTCTTTTGAGAGAAATTTCTTTCAAACTTTTAAAGAAGGTTCTACTTATTATTAGATTTAGAAATATTTATATCTTCCTAATATGAAATATATTCCTAATCTTCAAAACACAAACTCTAAATATGACCATGCATCCCAAAGAAATAGAACATGTTGTCATCACTTTTTTATATGTCTTTTTTGGTCTATTTATAGCCCCTGAAGGATTTTACCTATTTTGAGAAATATTTATATCTCTCTTCCTTTAATTAATAGGAGAGGGTTCATCATAACCAATACTAGATTTTCCCAAACTATATATCCTTTAGGATGATAAAATCATTTTATTTTTTCCTCTGAAATAGTATATTTTCTTTTCTTTCATTATTAATTTATGAAGGATAGTAAAATAATAAATGAAAAGAATCCTTCAATTTATTCTTTAATTTGGAGTTATATAGCTCCAATTATTTATGGAATAACTCTATATCTTTTCCTAATTATTGAATCTTCTTATCCCTAGATTCAAATTGAGCATTAAGTTCTCTCTTAAGAGTCTTACCACTAATCATCTCATCTTCCTATACTTGGGAGTGCTTATCGACCATGTAACTTTTCTCATTTATTTTTGAATTTATATGAGAAATAGAATCATTAAAGCATGAATTATCTTGAAGCAGTTCTTAGTGGTGTGTAGAAATATCATCATTTTTTGCTTTAAAATTCTAAATTTATTTTTAGTTCAGGTACTTTCCTTTATCATCTGTTTTTTTTTCAGTTCTTCATCTTGAGAATTATTCTTCTCTCTTATATTAGTGGCCACTTAAAGAAGTATTTTTTTAAAAAACATTTACTTTATTGAATTCAATTTCCTATTTTTGGATAAAGATATCTTGAGACTTGTTTTCTTATTTTAATTTTTGATAAAATTCCTTTTTCACATGGACAACTTCCACTTTGGGACTTCTTGAAATTTCTTCATCATCGATAGTTGCAACATCACTTGGCATGTCAGGTTTTTCACTCATTCTTATGGAATCATTGAATGATTAAATATTTTCATAGTATGATTCATCCAAAACTTTGTTTAGTTCATTGTTGGTTTCCTTTAACTGAATAACACTCTTTCCACAGACGCTTCCATATTGAGTAATTCCACCAGACTTTTGCTTCTTTTTTGATTTTATTCCCCTTTACATGAAAACAAGATAAAGGAAAACTAAAACTTCAATTAAAATAGTATAATAAACATTGTTATATAAAAAAATAAAATAAAATAAACCTATTCTATGATATCAATTTTTAACACCAAAAGGGTCTTTGATACCCTGAGAGGGGGTGAATTTGGGTATGGATGTTCTTTCCCAAATTCTTCTTGACCTAGAAGATTTTGACCTTTTTATTATGAGGTTCACTTTTTTATCTTTAGTTTTTATGTTAATATCATACTTTCCAAATTTATCTTATTATGATACATATAAAATAAATTAAGAAATCAAGCCCAAGGACACATATATTTTTACTTGGTTTACCCCCACTAGGCTATGTCCAAGGAGTATACAAAGGAAATTTTACAATATACCAAATCCATTAAAGCACACTATTGTTAGTTTAGGCTTGGTCAATACTACCTAGGATCACTATCATTACAATGTTTATAGTAAATTCACTATCTCTCAGGGATCACTCCCCTCACACTTCCATATTATATTTACTACATTAGAATGAAATTTTTTTGGAATATTGGAAAAATAACAATATCTTCTATTGTTGATAGTTTCACTAGATTTATGATAGGTTCCTTTAAAATTCACATACTCAGTAAAAAACATCAATGTGAATATCCCCTTGATCATTTTCTTTACATACAATATCATGGAAACTCATTTTCACTTTGGAAAGTTTTTTAAGAGACACTAAGTTATCCTTTTTTAGAATGATTCTAGAAATCTCCTCACTTGCTGGTATGCAACACCACCTTCTTCCATTAACTACCTCAGATATAGTAGTAAATAAAATCCTTTTATAAGTATTGTAAATTATTGTAGATCATATATCTTATTCCACTTCTAAATTCAGATGTGATAATGATATTTCTCATAGGTTAACCCTGGAATGTTACACCTGTGTGAAACCCCTATGCTATCCCTCTCCATGAGACCTATCCATGAGACACCTCTATGATAATTCTATGTGATAATCCTCCTTGATACCCATTCATGATACCTTGTCCTATTCATGTGGATATCAAGTCTTTGTTTTATTCATGTCTATTACAATACTTTATTATGTTAATGCACATAATGTGAATTTGTTCTATTCATGTGGATCGCATGATACTAGCACAAGACATTGTATAGTTTATGTGGATAGTGTGATATCATCGGGTCTTCCTATAAATACAAAAACCCTGTGCATACTTCTATTCACAAGATACCATCTTGATATTCCTCTATTAGATCCCTTCATGAGAACCCTTTGAAAGACTTTGTTCTGTTTACACAGATCACATGATCCCAATGCAAGACCTTCTACTAATTATAAGGATCATAATATTCCAATGTAATACGATATTTTAATCATGAAAAATACCTTTTATTTGGATAAACCACTTAAAAACTCCTCTAATTATTAATTATGGGTTAAGGGGAATTTATAGTCATAATTCCACCACCTTAACTCCAAAAATCATGGTTATCCAACCATTCCACCACCTCATAAATCATCCTCACATGCTTCATGTGATCTCTTCATGTGATCACATTCCTCATGTCATAGGTGATTTGCATGATCACCTATATTATCTTGAATCATGTCACTTTATCCCATAACATGATCAATTGATTGTCATACATGATTCACATGACCTCATCACGTGATCAATTGAAATTCATGAGGTCATCAACATTATCCTCTACTAATATGTGTGATATAATCATGTGAACTATTAGAAATCAGGTGTTCAATAACATTATCCACTAGTTATTTGTATGATCTAAATGCATGATCAAATTAATACCATGTTGTTATGTGACTTTATATGACCTCAATATATCTCTATCATTTTCAGCCTATTTTCCTTTATGTGCTTCACATTATCCCATCATGAGATCCCCTAAAAATCATACAATGCATTACATGATCTATTTGGGATATCCCTTGATAATAATGTGGTTCTTCAAGTGTTTTTGATGATCAATGTTAACATTCTTACTCTGTGTTATTATTTCCAACATTCGCGCTCCACGTGATCGGTTCTGACATTCACACTCTGCATGGTCAGTTCTAACATCCACGCCAACTCTTCATGCCTCCATGGAAAACCATCCTTTGTCAACAACATAAAACCTTTTCAGCAAACACAATCAACCCAAAAGAACCATTAGTAACATCTACCCTAAATATATTTAGGTTGAAATGGTATTTTTATTTTCGGTGTCTTTTAGGATCAAGATTAATAAGGGCCTTACTCAGATCTTCACCCCTTCAAGGGGTCTACATTAGGGGGATCATCTTTCCCCTTTCATCTTTATCTTAATGAATGGTGTTTTATCTGATCTTATTTTAGTGTAAATGAAAGATAATATAATTCATAAGGTAAAGTTTTATTATTGAAGTGCACCCATATCTCATATTATTTTCGGTGATGATAGCCGTTTTTTATAGGGCTACCCATGAATAATGTGACTCTATTTTTCACCATATGAATCATTATGATATAGAATATGGGAAATCAATTAACCTAGATAAGTCCAAAATATATTTTATTCTAGGATTCCCATTGATAAAGAAGGATGATATCAATAAATCCTTGTGTATTCGGGTGGTCAAAAAACATAATAAATACCTCGATCTCCCCACAATCATTGTCCTATCTAAAAAATATTTATTTTAAAGTATTTCTTGAAAGAGTGGTAAAAGATATTCAGGGATAGAAAATCAAGAGAATCTATAATGTAGGGAAGTAAATTATTATAAAGGTGGTGGCATAATCGATTCCAAGTTATGTCATATCCCTCTTCAAAATACCTAGCTCAGTTGTTGACCAAATGTATTCCATCATCACCAATTTTTGGTGGGTTCATAATAATGGTAGGAAAATATTTCATTGGTTGGACTAGGATAAGCTCTATACCCCTAAAGAATAAAACAGAATGGGGTTATGGGACCTATGACACTTCAATGAATCCCTTTTGGATAATAAATTCTAGTGGTTAATGCATCAAAAAGACTCCCTTTGTACTCGGATCCTCTAATAAAAATACATCACACACTCGGATTTCTGAGGATCAACCTTGGGCCCCCACCCCAGTTTCCTATGAAGAATCTTTTAAGGTTCACACAATCTTATTTATAGTATTACCAATAATAAAATCAATAAAGGTACTATGATTAAGATCTAGAAGGATACATAGTTGGATGATAGTGATGGGTTGATAGAGACCTCCCCAGAGCTCCTTGGTTTTGAGGATGTGATGGTTTACTCTCTCTTTTTAATGATGCAGTAAATGGTTTGTGCACCAAAAATCTTGATACCTGGTTTAACAATAGAGATAGAAATATTATTCTAAGTGCTCCATGAATGAAGGAAATAAAGAAGGATATGCTATTCTAGAGAAAAGAAAGTTTTAGAATTTACTCAGTTATTTCCAGTTATATAATGGTGTCTGGAATACAAAACTCGAAGGGTGATGTGATTTGGAATGTCTTTGGTGTTTTGTGTTACCACCCAAGGTTTAATATTTCTTGTGGAAAATTTATGTCATAAACCTCTCTTATAAGGATTTTATCTCACACCATCATGAAACTGACAATCCATATGACCTATGTGCATGGATTCACTAGAATACCCTCAACATATGATTATCCACTACCCTAGGGCTAAGGCAATGTGGAAGACATGGTGTTAAAATATATATCAACAAGTGGATATGACACCTAGACATATAGAATTACTGGTGATATGGTCATCCATCCTTCCTATGAAGATTGTGAATTCATTATTCACAATGTCTTGGATCATCTGGGTTAGAATAAATAGCTATGTATTTAATCAAATATCAAGACAAAATTCAATCTAGATCGAGTGGAACATTTATTAATTGGAAACATGGAAACAATATGAGATATAGAATGAGAATACAATTACATAAACATACATCCTCATATGGAACCCCCCAATAGGTTTCTTGAAGATAAATGTGGATATGTCACTCTCTAGGGGGGGGTTAATCACTGTTTGAGTGATATCCCATGATTCTACCGAGTGGAGTATTATGGATAGCCAAGAGCCACTCCATGCCCTTTAGGAACTTCTGGTTGTTGAAGACCATGCAGTATATATTGGAATGAATTTTTCTTTTGAGAGAGGATGGAAATCTATCATTATTTAATTCAGATGACTCACTATTATTAATGTTATATATGAAATATAGAGGGTATTCCAATCCTTTGGAATACTAATTCTGAATATTTGGTCCCTCATCCATATATTCTCATCATGTTTTTTATCCTTTATCAAAAGATAGGGGAATATAGTAGCTCATATGTTTCTTACTTGAGGTCTTTCGGGTGAGCCACATGTTTTATTAAACAATTTTTCTTCCTAGATAAATTCTCTTGTACTTATTAATCTTATATCTTATAATTTAATCTCCATGTTTTTCAAACAAAATATTGTGACTTGATATAAACAACCATACATATCCATTTCATAATATTTGTTTCCCTATAACTTGGGTTACTAGTTTAAGTCACTCTTAGAGAAATATATTCCATCATAGTCTTAACTAACTATAAGTCTTAATATATATTTTAAATATGTGATCAATATATTTGAATTTTAAAACTATGGTGATACCACTAACCACTTTTAGATACATGTCTTGCTTCCATTCTTAATAAAACCAAACTCTCTTTTGGATTCATCAAAACATATTCTATGATTGTGATACTTGCTTCAATCCATAAATAGATCTTTGAAACTTTGATACCTTATTAGAATTATTTGGTATCACCATCCCTTATGCTTCCACAAAGTTTCCATTAAAGAATTTGGTCTTGATATCCATTTTCCTAACTTTATGATCATAGAAGTAAACTATGAAAAATAGAATTTTTAATGGATTTTATCATAATGACTGGTGGAAAATATTTCATCATAGGTTATTCCTAGATGTTACATGAAAATTTTAGTAACAAACCATGCCTTATAGGTTCCAAATCTACCATCCATAACTATTTTATTCTCTAATACTCGCTAAAGGATTTATATCAGTTGGAGAAACTTCCAAAATATAGAGTGAGATTTTGGTACATGAAATCCATTTTTAAATTTTTATAAACTTTACAATCTTATATTGTTTCATTTTACTTCTTTATTGTAGAATTTATCATTCTTATTAAATAATATATAACCTAACTTTGTTAATATTATACCACATATTTGGTTTTAACTTTCTTATATAGTATGTGTATCTACAAAAACTCCTCCCACTTGGTCTTGTGGAGTTTGGTGTTCATATACAAACACATGTTCATCTAGATCCATGAATTTATTAAAGTCTAGTTTTCTCCCAATATCTCAAAAGATAAGTAATTACCTCTTATAGAAATATATTCAATCACTTGACTAATATATTTCTATATTAAGTGTAATTAGATCTTAATTATCTTTTAGGAAAACTATCTAAGATACACATATTTTTTTCTTTATGTAAGTTAGTTGAATTTATAAAATGATTCTCATAAAAACACATAAAGTTATGAAATAATGGATTTCTTTAATATTGTAAGTTATATAACATCATTATTTAATATAGTTTTAATATGGTTAAGTATTAATTCTGATATTTTTGAAAAAAATTTTGAATAAAATTATAGAAGATTTTCAATATTTATAAGACTCACCATAAATTATCATTTTACTACCTTCACCACTATGATGTGTATAATGTGATGAGGGCTTACAAATATCTCTACTCTATATTTAATTGATCTATAAATTCATGGTTTACATATTATTTAACTAACCTAACCATAGGATATTATATATTTTATAAGTATATTCAATACATATACTTTAAATTCCTAAAATATCTTAAAGGAATCTCATGGAGCATATGAATTTATATCTAGATTCTATTTTGAGTATTTAAAACATATCTTGTTGAACTAATTCCATAATATTTTTGGATTTTTATCCTTTAACTCTAATGTTTTCTTTATCTTAAAACTTAATAAGTGAGTACATAAAAATAGCTAAGGAATTTAGCTCCAAATATAATAAACACCCTTTTGGGCATATCCTTGACATTTAATTTTAGTTTTACTTAAACAAGAATTATCTTTTCACAAATGGATATTATTTGAGTCTTATGTTTTTTTAGTCATCATTAATTGATTTCATTTTATATTTTTGATTAAATTTTTATTAATTATGATATACCAATACAACATTAATTTCAAACATGAAAAAATGTCTCATTATGTCTTGAACTGGAAATTAAGATAAATGTTTTGGAAACACTTAATAGAAAATAATAGTTTTATAATAATAAATCCACTTGGAAATGTGATGTTCTAATATTCTCTTAGCTGACATAGAAATCACCCTCCTTTAGCTACTTATATATTTCAGCATACTTATTAAAATATTTTTCAACTTATTTGGTTCTTGTGTTTGTATTAAATATATGAGTTATATATGTATTTAATAAATAAGTAGTAAATAAATATTAAATTAAATGATGAATATACATGAATCAGAAGCTTCTACATAAGATTTCTTTAATCTATTATAGTTCCTCTTGGAGTGACCTTTCTTTCTATATGTAAAGCATACAACCTGATGTCTGTTACACTCTCTTTAAATATTTTGACTCCTTGATGGATATTTCAAAATCACTATTGAATCTAAAATTTTTATATTATTTTTAATATTTTCCCTAAATTTTTCCATTTTAAGGGGTGAGGACCATGTTTCCACTAGTTCTTATTATCTTGGAAAAGCATAGTCAAAAGAATCCTAAGATGAATCTCTATATTATTCATTATGTAATTCTAAATTAATATAGAGAATCTAGGTGGTAAGGATGATAATATGATATTAACGGATAATTTTTTATCTATATATAAACCCAAATTTAATAATTTACCAATATACTTCAACATATTTAATCCAACATCACTGACTAGGTGCATGTCTTCCAGTTTACACCTATACAGTGTAGTGACGATCTCATTTATCTTTAGCCTCTATTTATCCTTTTAAAGTTATAAGAGTTATGTTTCATATTAATCTCTCCATATATAGATAATAACATAATGAAATTAACATTTTAGCCATCCTCCATGTATCTCTTATAGGTATACTTTTCATATTCTTTTTCTCACTAAGGTGGATGATCAGGAATAAAGGATTCCATTATATAGTACAAATTTTATTGTAGTAGTGTAGTGTGCAAGTGACTATACCACTCCTAGAAATTTGTACTGGGGATGTAATTTTATTTTTATGTGAATGATCACAGTGTTGTCATGGTTTTTCTTATTATTTTCTATAACAAATAAAAGAATATTTTAGTGATTTATCTTGATCATCAGTTATGATGTAATATATTTATTTTATTAATCCCCCATCATTTTATAAAATCCCAATATCCATCACCATTTAATTCAGAATACAATGTCTCTTAGTTATTCTAGTGGAAAGGATATATATTCAACTTTAAATAATATAAATGGGTTCCTCATAAATTATTCAAAGATATTTAGGTAGTCTTTTCTTTCCAATTGTATTAACTCACATATCCTTGATATATTGAGTGGAATCCCTAATCTTGAAATTATATACCGAGTTTTCCTCAACACGTACTTCCAAGTTACACCAAACCTAGTTAAGAGAATCAAACTTTGATTCTAACTTGGTTAGGTTAACCCAATACTTTCATTAAAACTCCTCAATAATTGAAAGTACCCTAACAAGGGCCATATAAATACTTTGAACTTTATATTCTAACATAAGTGATTAAATAATTTTACTAATTTAATATTTTTTGGAGAAATTCTTTTTGAGTTATGCACAAATATTCTTTATTTAATTCTTCACTTGATTATTAATATTATGCATATTTTACAAAATTAATTAACCGTGTATGATAAAATAATTTACAAATAACTAGTTTATTAAAATTTTAGAAATTTTATTTAATAAAAATAACATCATTTTTTAAATTATCATATCATAAAAATATTAGGGTCATTTTTTGGGATTTTTTTGAAAAGATTGATTTTCCCATGAATAGTGATAAATACTGCTTTTCATTAAAAACATTATTTTTGTTTCAAGATTTTAAAAAAGTAAACTTTTTATTAAAATTGTTTCAAAGTAAAATTAATTCCCTTATATTATTAATAATCCAATTTAGTTCTTTGGAATAAATTTAATCATTTAATTTGGTAAAAAACATTTTTATACTTTAAGATAATTTTTTCTAAAAAAGTGTTTTTATTGTGTTTTTATATTAAATTTATTTATTTCACTTATATAAATTGAATATTGAAGATTTTATTCCATAGTTTTAATTATGGGGTTAAAATTTGGTAAATATTTCTCATTTATTTTTTTTATTATGAATAATAATCATAGTAAATAATTATCACCATGCTAAGTGGAAATTGGGTAATTAAGGTTAAAAATAATATGATAAGAACCATATAATGAGCCTAAAACTTGACTTTATCCTATTTTATGAGTTTATTTCATCCATTTTTATCCAAATTTATATATTATGGAAACATGGTTCCATATTTATTTGATTTTGACCTTTATAATATTTAAGTACAAAATAAAGTCAAAAATGCCACTTTCTTGATTTTTATATCTATATATTTTGTAACATGGATCAAAACTACTTATGTTCAATTATAAATTGTTATTTTAAAGATAAATTATTTTTTTAACGGTAATTTATTTCAAGTTTTTAGTGATTAAATAATTACATTAAATACTTACACAATGTTGACGCAATATTTATTCAGCTAATTAAAAAATAAAATAAATGATACTAAAAATATCAAAAGCAATGTAATTTGAATTAATTATTGTGTTAAAAAACTTGTATAGATACATATAACTTAATATTTATGTTTTAAAGTATTATATTCAAATTTCACCTTTATCTTGATTTTTTAAAGTCGAATTAAATGAAGTGTCAAAAATTACATTAATGATATTTTATGAAACTATTATGTTATTAAATTATTTAAAAATCCTAAAAAACATTAACTAGGAAAATAGAGATAATACATGGTCTAAAATTTCATCCCTTTTCCATTTATTTTCCCATTTCCCTTTTAAAGTAACATTCTTGGCCCTTAAAGATATAAAACCTTTATATTGTGATAATTGTCAAAAGGGTTAATCGGGGGTTAAAACAAAGAGATAAGGGTGAAAACATAATAAAAACTTATAAAATATTTATTATATGAGAATATTTCGAATCATAATCGTATTATATTATAATTATTTCAATTTAGATCCATTTTAAATTAAAAAATAATTTATATTAATTTAATACTTTAAGATATTCAAAGAATGCACCTCCCCTCATTACAAATGGACACTCCATCTACTCATTTATTAAAACTTAAAGAACTATTTGGTTTGGAAAATACCTATACAAATACCTTAATAAAATAACTTTACATATTCTATAGATCTTAGTTTTTGTATAATATCAACATTAGAGGGATTAAGGTGTAAAGAGAATGAGGTTTTTTGAAGAAGAGGTATAGCTTTTAACCGAATGTTTTAGTTTTAGTTATTATTAAACCTCCTTAAAATTTTCATAAAATAGGATAAATAATAAAACTAATATATTCCATATAATTATATGTTTCTATGTTAATGTAAAACCCTATATCCATATCCTCTTCCATCAAATGGGAAACAAAACTGTCATTTGTGTGTACGGTGGACTACCGCCTCACAAACCGATGTAATTCATTTTCCACCATCACCCCTCAAGAATGGTTATAATTATAAATTTAATGTTTATATATGATATTAAAGACATATTTATCATTATTAAAATATAATATATCATCTAATTTCTTACCTTTCCATCCATTGAAAAATCATAACATTGTTCGTGTGTACTTGTGGACTACTACCTCCACAAAGCAATGTGATTCATTTTCCATCACCACAACAAATGGATAACATATATAATTTTATTTAAAGAAATAATATCTAATTTATGATATAATTATAATTTTTATAAATATAAAATAATACTTACCTTCTTTCCATCATGATCGTTGGAAAATAAAAGGATTACTTATTTGTATGTATGGATTATTGTCTCCATGATTGTAATGTTGTTCATTTCTCAAAACCATATTTCATGATTGGTTTTACAAATATAATTAATGTATAAAAATGATAATTTTAATGATTATTATTCTGGAGATAATTTAACAATGACCACTTTGACCATAGTCAACCTACCAAATTCATTTTGGACATATGAAAAAAATATCATCAAAACATTTGACGTGAAATTAATTGATTAAGTAAATAAAAATAACTTGGTAATAAATAAAATTAAAGGAATAATAAACTTGGTAAGGTTATTAATCAATAAAATAATTAACATAAGTTTATGATTCATGAAGATAAAGAACGTGTGTGACGATTCAGACTTGAGGTAAGGGATTCCATCTCAATTTCCTTTTATTAATGCATATTTAAATGTTGTACCCCAATTTAATCTATATGGTGCATATACAGACCTTTTACTCGTTATAAAAAGAATAATTAATTATTCAATTTTTTTTAGTTTTTATTAAAATTATTTCATCCAATGGTATTTGAATAAAAAGTCACCATGTGGTAAGGGATTTCTTAACTCAATTTTCATTCATTGGGTTATACTTTAACTTAATTAACTATGTTATTCCATGATTATGTGTGAAATGACCTATTATTTTATTATTTGTTATTTCTATTTTTTATGTGTATTTTCATTTTTTACATGTAATCACTTCATTAATTAATTCTCACATCAATGATATGATCTTTTTAAGGGTTTATTTCACAATCTCATCATCATATAGGGCTATTTGGGTTTAAGTCTTCATTGGGGGAATTATATGATGTTTTTATCTTAAAACCACATACTTTGTTTTACATTATTTATTTTTGAAAATAATAAGTTTTTATTTTTTTTTCATATTTTAAGTACTCAAGATAGTGAAAGATTTTTTTAAGGAAAACTGACTTTGTTTTCTATTTGGTCAGGAATCCTTTTCTTCCATGTCTATATTTTCATCAAAATGTTTTTAAAAAATTTATTTAGTATTATCTAATGATTTATTAAATACATTTTACCAATGTTTTACTTTTTAAAAATGTTTTAAATGGAATATTCTTGTTGTTTTTCGAATGAGGTAATTTTTGAATTTTTAATAAAAATTTGAAAGGAAAAAAATTAATATACCGAGCATGAATATAATTTACCATTATCATGATTGTTCGATGATTTGAAAATTACTTTATAAGTTTTCATGGTTCTTTTTAAATAAATTGTTTCTCTTAATATTCTATATTTTTTGTTTTCATTTTTAAAAGTTAGTTTTAAATTAGAAATGTGTATTTTCATCAAGAATGTTTTTAATGATCTTTTATGGTATTTATACTCATGAGAAATAATAAAAATTTATTGTAATTATACTCTACTAGGGATATGTTGTAATGATACCATCCTTACTCTTTTACTGGATGGTTTACGATCATTTTTACTAGGGAAAGTATTTACATTACAAATTATATTTTTTCAAATATTAAGAGTTATTTATTTTTATGGCATGTTGATTAAGTTGTATTATTTATTCATGTGATGAATTCATTAGAATTATTATGTTATGGGTGGGACTTGGAATTAAATTGACCCTCAATGGATTAGTAGGTCTCATGAGTCAAAATAGATTGGGTATTTGGCTGAGGCCTTACCCATTTTTGTATATGTATTAATATAATGCCTTGAAAATATTTTTATATTTCTTGGAATAAGGGCTTGATGGTAAGTTTTGGATGTATGTAATTATGCATTCCATCATTATGAAATCAGTTATTGATTTCCATGTTATTATTTTAATTGTTATGATATCTATGGATAATTTTCAAGCTCATGTGATTATTTATATGGGATTATTTGATCATCTTTTATTCCTATAATATTATTCTTTATGCTCAATTTATTGATTAAATGGAATGAGGTCTAAGTTATTTACCTTTTCATATTGATTATTCATTATTTATTATAGATATATTACATTGTACATACCCCTTAATGAGAATTTGAGCTCACCCTTTATTTTATTTCCTTTCACCAAGATTCTAAGAAGTGTACTATGATATATATTCAGGGGTATGATAGAGAAAATAATGGTTTCCTTAAAGAAAATAATATATTGCATTTTATGTTCTCAAATGTAATGTGATATTCATGTATGTATCTAGTTAAAAAAGACTACTTAACTATTTGGTCCTTTGGGATATGATCGATTGTATATAGTTACTATATAATAAATTAATCACTAGATCTGGGTTGTTGGAGTAGAGATCTTTACAATTGGTATCTAAGGAAGTTTAGTAGAAACCTTGGTAATTTTATTTAGAAAAAAATAAATTAGAGAAAAAAACTATATGCGGTATTTGAGGTTAATTATAAGTATATAATAACATCCTAAAATTTTATTATGATAGAGATTGTGTGGTTTTCATAGAAAAAAATCCTTGTATGGATACTACAAGTGGATGTGGATTTGGCACAGATGCGTCTGGGGGTAATCACCCTAAAAAGAGTTGGTTGAGTATATCTCATACATCATTATAGTGAATGGTGAGTGTTACATTACTGTTCACTTTTTTTGAAACTCCCAATTCATATTCATGGGTTAATTCACATTTTATTTATGAACCATAGTGATGAATTAGATAATAGAACCAATGGAAATGTATGATATTCCATAGTGATATGGGATAAATGGAAAGTGTCTTGATATGATACATCTAAGGTTGGTTATAAATTTAAAGTCATAGATACCCCTTTTAAGGATTTATATGTTGGGATATTAACATGATTAAGGATATTTTGGGAGACATTTATGGGAATACAACCTTTTGGTTTAGTATATATTTTAGTTAAATGTTTATTTGTGGAATAATTATTTTATATTTTTTAGAGATAAGTTTAAAGTTATTGAAAACCTTTATAGTTAATATGATAATTGACATTGAGATAATTATGGTTGATTGAGATAAAAGAGTAAGTAAATTTTGGGAATATATTGTGTATATAACCATGGGGTTGAATATGGATTTGGTAATTAAGTAATTAATTTTATTTCAGAAGAAGATCAATGTCTTTTGGGGAACATTATATAATTAAGGAAAATAGAATAATATTAGATGAGATGAGATTTTATTTGAGGAATAAATAATGAATTATATTTTGGAATAATATATGATTTTAATGTGACTTTATAGTTAATTGGGTTATTTATGGAAATGATTATCATATTTTGGAGATTATGTGATTTAAACATATACATTTTTTGGAATATGACTTTATGAGTGACTAATGTTGATTGGAGATGAATGTTAAATTAATATTGGAAGAATATGTGACCAAATACTTTTGATTTTTGGATTTAGAACATGGATGGGAATATTTTTAATAATTTTAAGTTTAGTTATCTATCAAATGAACTAAGTTAAACATGGGTGTTACTATTGAGGCTTTAGAGATTAATGTTGTATTTATTCATACGAAGTTTATTCATTTTGGGAATTCTCTTACCTGTTGCAAAAAACTTTAGTTTTGTTTAACATATAAGGTTGGGATTAATATCATGTTATCATTTCCAATATAATGTAATTAGATATAAGTTTATTTTTTTGGTTCAGACATGAAAAATTCTTCTTGAATACTCATTGTTTAGAGAAAATGATAAGCTTGGGATAGAAATTGATTGAAGGGGGAAATTATACTTGTCAAGTAAGTATATTTCTTTAGGTTCTCACTCTATTTGGTAAAGTAATTCCTAAAATCTAGTAAACGGATCTTGAAAACAAAATTTTGTCCCATTACATTCACTCCTTATCAATCGATGACCTTTTGACACCTAATTGATTTATGGTTTTATAGTCGTTAACTTTCTTATGATCATTAACTTTCTTATGATCAATGTTATCTATAATTATCCATAATCATTAGTAAATTAATTTTTCCTCTATGTCTATATATTCACTTCTACTAATGTTATCCTATTTGAAACCATATTTTTTTCTTATTCTACTTGACCTTTGTATTTCCCATTCCCTCTTTTTAAAAGGAAGTTTTATTAACCCATTTTACGATGTGGGTTTTCAATAAAGGTATTTTCAAATTTCAGTCCCTTAGTTACCAAGAAAAATTTCAAATTGAGTGTATGAAATTTATATAATGGGGAATAATTAACACCCTAACATTTTAAAAGAATATTATGTTCAATAGCGTATATGATGTGCAACATCATGCCTAAATGAAGCACTGAATAATATTATTTAAATTTTTTTGTTATAACATATACTTTGAATTTGTGGGTATTAATAGGATAAAATGTATTATAAAAAATATATAATTTTCCTTCTCAATAAAAATTTATGGACTAATTCTTAATAAATAATCACCTAATTTTTAGAAAAGTAATTATATTATTAAAAAATATGTTTTCTTTAAAAAAAATGTTTTTTTGTGAGAGAATATTATAATTAATTTCTAGGACATTTTAAAATTTTATTTAATAAAAATAATATATTTTTTAAATCATATAATCAAACTTATCTTAGTTTTAATTTTTTATATTTTTCTGAAAAGATTGATTTTCCAGTGAATAGTTAAAAATACTTCTTTTTATTGAAAACTGTATTTTTTATTCAAGAATCTACAAAGTTACACTATATTTTAAAATGGTTATAAAGTAAAATAAATACTATAATATGATTAACAATTCAATTTAGTTCATTGGAATCCATTTTATGTCTTAATATGGTATAAAAACACTTTCATACTTGAAAAGACATTTTTCAGAAAAAACTATTTTTCATTGTGTTTAGTGTTTTAATATTAAATTAATTTCTACCAATTATAAAAATTAAATCCTGAAAAATAGATTCCATATTTTTAATAATATGGTTAATTTTTTTAAAATATTTCGTTTTTATTTTTTTCATTAAAAACAGTAACCATAGTAAATAATTGTCACCACAGTAAGGGTAAATCCGGTAAGTAAAGTTAAAAATAATATGATAAGGACTAAAAAATGACCCATATACTTGAATTTAGCCTATTTTATGAGTTAATTTCGTCCATTTCCATAACATTTTAAAACATATGGAAACTTGGTTCCATATTTCTTTAATTTTGACCATTATAACATTTAAGTAAAAGATAAAGCCAAAAATATCACTTTATTGCTTTTAATACCTATAATATTTTGTGAGAGGGATAAAAAATTTATCTTTAGATATAAATGGTTTTATTAAATATAAATTATTTTTTATCATGGTAATTTATTTATAATTTTTAGTGATTAAAAATTTACCTTAAATTCTTACGCAACACTGACATAGTATTTATTCAATTAATAGAAAAATAAAATAAATGATTCTAGAAATATTAAAATTCATATAGTTTTAATGAATAATTTTGTTTTAAAAAAATTATAGATAAATATAACATATTAGTTATATTTTATATGATTATATTCAAATTAAATATTTGTATTGATGTTTTTAGAGTCAAAATAAATGAATATTGTCCAAAACAACATTAATGATATTTTATGGAAATAATATTTTATTAAATTAATTAAAAAAATATTGTTTGAGACAGATTAGGATAATATTTGGTCTAAAATTTCATCCCTTGGTCATTTATGGGACAATTTTCCTTTTATGGTAACATTCTTGGCCCTTAAGGTTTATAAAAATTTTATTTTGTGGTAACTGTCAAATGAGCTAACGGGGGTTAAATGTAAGAAATAAGGGTCAAAATAAAAAAATTGTAAACAATTTATTGTATGAGAATATTTAGGTTCGTACTCATATTTTATTTTATTTATATCATTTTTTTATAAATTTGAAGATGAAAATTAATTTAAATTAATTTAATACTTTAAGAAATTATAATAATTTACCTCCACTCATTATAAAAAAATACCCCATCTTCTATATTCTTAAATCTTCATGAACCATTTGGTTTTTTCAATACATACCAAAATATCTTAATAAAATCTATTCCCTTTTTCTAGATATCGTATTTATTTTCATAATATTATCCTTAGAGGGATTAAGGTGTAAACCAGCAGGGGTTATCTGAAGAAGAGGCATAAATTTTAACCAAATGTTTTAGTTTTATTTATTATTATAACTCCTTAAAAATTCTTCAAACATACTTAAATAATAACACCCATATCTTACATATATGGATATATTTTTTAAAATTTAATACCCTATATCAATCTCCTCTTCCATCAAATGGAAAACAAAATCATCATTTTTGTGTATAGTGAACTACCACCTCACAAACCGATGTAATTAGTTTTCCATAAACACCTCTCAAGGATGGTTATAATGATGGATTTAATGTTTATATATGACATTAATTACATATTTATCATTCTAAAAATATAATATAACATATACTTTCTTACCATTCCATCCATTAAAAAATGATAACGCCATTCGTGTGTACGTGTGGGCTACCACCTTCACAAAGCAATGTGATCTGTTTTCCATCACCACATCACATGGATGATATATATAATTTTATTTATAGAAATAATATGTTATTTATGATATAATTATCATTATAAAGAGATAAAATAATACTTAACCTCTTTCCATCAGGATCATTGAAAAACGGAAATGTTACTTGTGTGTATGTATGGTTTACTATCTCCATGATTGTAACATAGTTTATTTTTTATAAAAATATTTAATGGTTGGTTTTAAAAGTATAATTGATATATAAAAATTGTAATTATGTAATTATTATTATTTTTGAGATTATGTAACAATAAACCTTTTTACCATAGTCAACCTACCGAAGTCATTTTGGATATATGAACCAAATATCATTAAAACATCCAACATGAACTTAATTGATTAAGTAAATAAATATAACATGATTATAAATAAAATAAAAGGAATAATAAAATTGAAAAGGTTTATTAATCAATAAAATAATTAAAATAATTTTATTATTCATGAAGATAAAGAATGTGTGTGACGATTCAAACCTTAAGTAAGGCATCACATCTCAATTTCCTTTCATTGAGGAATATTTTAATATTATGAACTGATTTATTTTATATAGTGTATATACTTCCATTTTACATGTTATATAATGAATCCTTCATACTTCATGTAGTTTTAAGTTTCTTTTCAAATTATTTCATCCAAGAGTATTTGACTTGAATGTTCTCATTGGTAAGGGGTTTCTTAACTCAATTTCCATTCATTGGGTTATACTTCTACTTCATTAACTATGATATGTCATGATTATGTGTGAAATTTCTAGTGATTATATAATGTTTTATTTAAAATTTTTAGTGGATTTTATTTCTTAAACATAAATATTTCATTGATTAATTCACACTTCAATGATATGATCTTGATATGGATTTATTTCAAAATCTCATTATTATAAAAGATTGTTTGGGTTTAGATATCTGTTAGGGTAATTATATGATCTTTATATATTAAACCTAATGTATTTTCTTCTTCTATAGTTATTTTTAAAAATTATAATTTTTTATTTTATTTTTTTCATTCATGTACTCAAGATATTGAAAGAAGTTTCTTAATGAAAACCGACTTTGATTTCTATTCAATTGAGAATATTTTTCATCCATATACATATTTTTCTTAAAATGTTTTTAAAAAATGTTTTTACTATTATACAAATAATTAATAAATAGACTTTTACCCATGTTTTATATTTTAAAAAATGGTTTAAATGGATCCTCATGTCATTTTTTGTATGAGGTGTTTTTTGAATTTTTACTTAAAATGTGAAAGGAATGTTTTTTAACATACTCAACATGAATAGAATTTCATACCATCATGAACACTCAAAGATTTAATGATTAATATATAATAACCCTTTATTTTTAGTATACTTCATTTGGGATATGTGGTAATGATACCATCCTTATTATTTATCTATATGGTTTATGGTCAGTTTTACTTAGGAAAGTGTTTACACTTCTTATGTAGTTATTCCAATATAAATAGTTGTTGATTTTTAAGGAATGTTGATTAAGATGTATTATTTATTCATAAAATTAATGCATTAAACTTATTGAGTGATAGGTGGGACCTAGAATTACATATCCCCTTGATGAATCAGTAGGTCTCATGAGAAAAAATAGATTGGGTATTTGGCTTAGGCCTTACCCATTTTTGTAGATGTCTTGGCATGAGGATTTGGAGGTATTTTTAGATTTCTTCACACAAGGCCTTGATGGTATGTTTTATATGTTGAAAACTATGAATTCTATCATTATAAAATTATTTACTAATGTACATGTGATTATTTTAATATTTATGATATTCATGGATAAGTTTCAAGCTCATGTGATTATTTATATGGAATTATTTTATCCTAATTTATTCCTACCATATTATTATTTATGCTCACATTATTGATTAAATGGGATGTGTTTTCAGTTATTTACCTTTACATGTTTATTATTCCTTTTTTATTCAATATAGTTTTCACTATACATTACCATTATTATGAATCTAAACTCACATTTTATTTGTTTTCCTTTTCCTATGGTGCCAATAAGTTAACTATGATTGATATACAGGGATATTCTAGAGAAAATAATGGTATCCTCAAAGAAAATACTATGTTGAATTTTATATTCTCAAATATAAAGTGAGATTCAAGTATGTATCTAATTTACCAATAATAATAAACTATTCGATCCTTTGGGATTTGATCTCTTGTATCTTGTGCCAATCTAAAAAAGTAACCACCAACTCTGGGCTATTAGATTTGAGGTATTTTCTCATGGAATATAATTTAGAGATGAGAGGACCTGTACTATCACTTGACATGTCACTGTATGATGTTGTGTATGGTCCCTAGCATGTACTGTGTACATACATGGAATGTATTCCCAAATAACGTGTCATGATACATGTGTAATTTTGGGTGTCAATTTTCATGGTCTATGTAGCATGTATAACCACACAACATTCCATACATATGTGTGGCACATACCACTAGAAATATTCATAAAGTACATGGCATGTAAGACTTCCAATACATGTAGTGTAGTTTTTATAATTTACATGAATAATAATTATTTATCATTTATATCCTCATGGTACATCAAAAATCACTTAGTTTATACCTGGTATAGAATGAAACATGTCACATAGTGTGTATATCCACTTTCACATCATGTAGTTTTTCCTCTATTTAATTATCTATGTGTTGACCCACATTTCATGCCTGTCTAAACGTGTACCTTGTATGAGTTTTCATGTGATACACAACATGTACATCCAACTACATGTCATGTAATTGGATACTAACCACCTATAAGAGATGCCTAAAATCTCAATGAGTATATTTCACGAGTTTTCACATGTTACATGACATGTATAGCAAGTTACACATTTTTTAATTCACGTTTAACAATGTAACATCCAAACTCAGATCACTTTTTAGTAACCATATCTAAGTCCCACTAGAAATTAGGCATGCTTCCATATATTATAAAGGATACCAACTAGAAATGAGGGTATATAGGGTGATAGGGAGATACTATACCCTCAAAATATAAAAGATAATTATAACACAACAAAAGCGGAATAATATTTAAACAACAAGAAAAAAAACTCAAAACATAGATATAATAATGCATATAATATTATATTATTCAATTTAAATCATAAAAAATTAGAAAAGACATCTCAAAGGATGATCTCATTTGTATATTCACAAAATTACCCAAGATAAATAACTAAATCAATGTTGAGGAATCACTCATCCTGTCTGTAAAACTATAACATCCATTGTGTGCACTATTATCTCTCCCTTCTCTAATAAATTCTTAATGATGAAGCCTTAACCTTTACTATTACATAAATAATAAAGTCTAACTGTGTCCTGGAGGTCCCATTCAAGGTGTGGGTATTAACTCTGTAGGATACCAGTAATGGAATCCCTAGATAATATCAATACATATTCCAATGTAAGTGAATAGAAATAACTGTAACCATATCACACCACCCAATCTGCTAAACTCATTCTAGACTAGTCATGAGTAAGCCATTACCTACTTTTTCCAGTTCTGGAGTGAAATGATACAATCACAGTCTATCATACTTTAATTTCCATTATCCTTCCCACTAATTTTATATAACATGGTATCACACTCTAACCCATAACTCATACCCATTTTGAGTCAACCATGAAACCTCAACAACGTGTCCACAACTCACATATCAAGTCCCATGGGAACCAAAACCCTTCAACAACCTCATGATTAATATCCAGAAAAAAACCCCACATGTCCAATGAACATTCGACCCTCATCTGGTGATCTCCATCACCTTTTATGAGCAAATAAGGTGTGTCCTTCCTCGATATCAATGGTTAACACCATTACCCCTAAACTGTTCAAACTATGAAATATACTACTCATGATTAGTGGTCAAAACCACCTCATAGAACCATTCCAATGTGCATTCAATATCAATGGCCACCACCCCATGGTGAGATATTATCTCCATCACTAAATTCACTCATCAGTAAACCTTCATCATTACCATATAAACGTACAACACCATATATATCATACCAGTGAACCATATTGATATTAAGACTATCACGGTCCTTAAAAACAAAATTATTAAAACCTGGAATGTATCCTAGTGTTTGACCAGAGTCATCTCTCAAGGATTTAGTCCTAGAGTATCACTATCCTAGCACTTTTTTTGTATTCTATTGTTTTAAAATAAGAAAATAGGGGGTTTGAATCATGTAACAAGAAATATAACATAATGTAAAACAAAATGAATACAAGAAAGGATACACACCGTAATTAAACATATTGATCATTCATTATCTCACATCCTTGATTTTCAATCCTATTATATGTATGTTCCTACCAGATACACACAACCTCCCTTCCAAGATGGTTTTAATTGAATTTACACACATGAAGAGTCCTCAAATGATCAGATCATAACTCTCTTGAATGGGTCGCAATCGTGAGTCCATTCACACTACCCAAACCACTGACCCCAATCATACATCATAGATTTAAAAATAGGGGATGAAATGGTTTTTTAGTGGTGTTAAATGAAATAGAAAAGAGATAATAATGAGCAATAATCATATCCTCATCTCTTCACTCACCTGAGACCCTCAGAATAAAATAGAAATAACAAAACTAGGTGTATGGACTTTGGTTCATTGGTTTACATCTAGAAGTTGATACCTTAGTTAACCTATCATCAAGGATAAGAGATTGAGAATAATTATTACTTCACAATGGGATAAACTCAAAATAATGAGGAATAAGAGAATAACACAACACAAAAATGAAATAGAATGGAATTAAAATGTGAGAAAAAAATTCCTAGATATAGTCGATATAAGAATAGTCCTTTACAATGTGGAGGGGTGAAAATATTTATAGCTCTAGTGAGTCTTATTTATCCTCCTCCTTAGGTTTTATTGAAAAAAAAATTCAATATCCTTCTTCCTAAAATGACTTTGACACATATAGCTTTAAGGGTCACTATGTCTTCATATGGGCATCTCAAATATTTTATCTCACTCATCCTTTCTTCCCTTGATCATTTTCCTCCTCTTTAGCTTGATGGATGTCACATGGGCTGGTTGTTAGATTTCTCCCTGATTCAGCAAGACTAAAATAATATAATTTCATTTTTGATCAAGATTTTTCCATTTTAGGGATTTTGAGTTTTATTCCACATGATTTTACCTTAAAATATATCCTTTATCAACTATACACATCTTCTAGAACACAGTTGTACCCTTACGCTAGTTGAAATTTGAGTACCTTAATGTAGTGCCTTGTCTAGGGGACTCTAACTTTAGGAACCCTTGAGTCTATGCCTTCTACCCTAATCTAGTTTTTGGAGTGTTATTGATACTCTTATTACATGGATTTTACCTTTATGTAGTGGGTGAGTGATATCTATAATGATGGAAATCAAACCTACATAGGGTCCAAGAGACATATATTGGTGTGTGTTTGTTAAAGTTCAGCCTTAATGACACATGTGTTGGCTTAACTGACATGTTGGTGCTAGATGAGACATGTGCTAGTTCCCATGACACTTATATCATGGTTTGTCATACGTATGTTAGCCTTCTTCAAAATTTTCACAAGGGGGTAGATGACACCTATATTACCACTAGAACACATACACTGAGCATAAAATAAAACCTATAGAGAGCATCACCACACATACTCTGGCAACCCATTTCTAATTTCTCAGCTTCTAACCTACACATCAAGAAAAATATAATTAAATATATTCTTATCCAATCCATTCAAAATTAATTCATCCAATATAAGAATATAAATAAAATCCTATAAACAACTAAATTTTGGAACCACCTTAATGGTTTTTCAATTTAATTTTAAAATTAATAAAAGCATTAAAAATCATGTTTTAAGCCATTTTTCATTCAAACTTTAAAAAGTAAAAAAGTAACATAAATCCATTAATTACATAGATTTATCTAAATTAAGGGGTTAATTATCAATTAAAATCATTTAAAAATATGAATTATTGGCTCTCATCACTCTCCCACACTTACACTATTGTGCCCTTGGGTAATATAAATAATTAAACCAATTAAAATATTTGTTCTGCCTAATTTTATATACATGTAATTGAGATGAAAGAAATCCAAGATACATAAATTGATTAAAAATTCATGCCTCATATGTGAATGAATCCCACTGAATCACTTAAATTCAAGTTAATGTTTTAGTTTTAGGAGTGAAACAAATTATATTTTAGTGGAATTAAAATTTTAACAAGAAGCACTTTCAATTGTTACTCTCCCCTAGGTTCCATGTAGAAAAGTTCCATTTTACACTTCATTGATACAAATAAAATGATATTATTACAAGTCAATTTATCCTTCTTTATTGGGTTCAATATTCCCCTCAGCTTAATCCACTCATTTTTTATAATTAGGAGCTTATTTTAATTTTTTCCCAATAATACATATGAAATGAAATTATTGAATTTATAGAGGACTTTTACATCTCATACACTCAATGCTTAATCATCTCATAATTTTGTTGTGGGATCCCAATTACCTATTGTTCTCCAATTTTTAAGGACTTATATTAATATATTTTTAGCTTTATCCCTAAGGTTTTATTTTTTTACAAAGGCCAAGTTACTTAGGTTCATGTTGAAAATTCTATTTTACTCATGTTATAATACCTATTATACTTAAAACTTTTCAATAACACTCCTTTTCCTAGTTATACAATAGAATTTCCATGAAAATAGTGGACATATTAACTCAAAAATAATGTGAATAAAGTAATTTTAGAATAAATAGAATCCTTAAACTAGAATGAAAGCTTACACTAGGTTGGAAAGATTTGAAAATAAAATTTTCTAGCCTAAAGAGAAATTAAAATAAAAAAAGGAAATAGAAAGTATAAATAATACACATATTACAAAAAATAAATCCTAACACAGCTTTCAAAAAGATTCAAAACTAAATCTAAAAGGTTTTGAATCACTCTCCCACACTTATCCAATATTAATCCAGTAAAGGATTAGCATATTTTACAAAATAATAGTGATAAAACAGGTTTAAAACAATAAAGACAACTTGGTTATTATATTTCCAGTAGGTTAGAGTTAATTTCTCCCCCTAGGTCATTTGTAAATATCATTAATCTATCCTTTTAGGGTTTTATCCACTTGAAAAACTATAGTAAAAAATAATTAAAAATAATATAAATTTTATTAGAAATAAAGAAAATTAAAAATATAAAGGGGAAAGGGAAAGTTTCTTTGGTTTTTACCTCCTAAGAAGGGTATTATTTAGGTTTTACGTAACTAGAAAACTTGGTACTCATCCCCATTATGAAGGGGGATTATGTTTATTTACTTGAAACCACCACATGTTTTTGGTTTCCCTTGTACTTCACATATTTCTCCTTTTATAGGAGGTTCTCTTTGGTAGAATGTTGTGTGCATTTCCACTATACTTCCATTAGATCCACTTTTGGTAGATCTACTTCTGGTAGATCTTATTCTAAACTTTCTGACCCTAAATGAGATGTTTTTACTTCATTATCAATAATCAAATGTTGTCTTTTGGATTATCTACTTTTGGTAGTTCCCAAATTGAACTAGAAAATTATTTTCACATAGTTGGCTAGTCCTAAGATAATAAATTTTGATTAGTTAAGATAAACAACCTACAGATTATTCATAACCTATGACTTACCCATGTCATAACCTATGATTAAAAACACATATTTTTGAAAAATCTAATGTAATTCCAAAATATATCAATTCACCCCAAAAATTCTCAATCCTAAAATTTTCGACATGTCATACCAAAAAATCACTAAACCTTTAGACCTATTCCAAAAAATACCTATGGAATAATTTCACTATAACTCAACCCCAAGCCCATTCCAACTCTTAAAAATCATTCCCCAACCTATATTGAAACTCTTAACACCTCAAAAGGGTCATAATACACATAATTGATCTAAGATATAACCCAAATGAACATTAAAAAATACCCAATAATTTAAAAACTCACCGTTATTTGATAGATCATCCCTGGGATATTCTTTTGACACACCAACCAACTCCCAAAAAAAACTACAGTGTCCCTCTCACTAAATTCCTATCACACAAAGACTACACTAAACATATCCATTCCTTTCTTGGTCACCTCAACTATGCAATTAAAACCAACAAATCTATTTTATAGCATTCCTCACCATAATAATCACCTAATTAGTCTCATCTCAATCAAAATACATGATATGAAAATGGTGTCACAACCATACATCATCCTAAATTCTATACACAACAGTTATCTATACATATCCACTAGTCATTAATTATCAAGATCATGCATCATACTATCTATCACTTTCATTCAAAATCATACTTGATGTCCAATTTTACTAGACGCTTATGCATCCCATATTCGACATGAATTATATTTGATTCTCATATCTCAACTAATGTAATATCATGCCCCATTAAATATTATACAAAATGAAAAAAACCAATACATTCATTGAATACCTCTGACTATCGATAGAATCCCAGCCAGCTCTTAATACCACAGCTCGATCATGTGTGGCTGACCAGAATCCTGACTTCCTGATACCAATTATCCTTATAGAGTCATGTCTATTGTTAGGAACTTCCCCAAATACAGGGTATCATGTAAACTAACTCGACCCACACACATTTTCGTATCTTAATTACCATCTCTTGGTTCCATTACTAGTATCACCTCAAACACCAGAGTCTGACTCAACCCGTGACCTCCAACTAACAAAAATGTCATTTAACAAAACTGCTCTAAATGTTCCATTTTTTTCATTCTGAAAACATCTTTGGTGGTCAATCTCACTGGTCTCTAACATGACTCATATTCCCACACTAAAAACTTCTTTAATGACCCACTAAATGGTGACATCATCGGACCACTACTCAGAATGCGTTGTTGGGTCTCCTCATGTCTCCACTTCCTACTACCCAAGTCTACATTACATATCTTTCTCGATGCTCCTATATAGATTCTTATTCCCCCTCCATTAGGTTACACTATGTTATCAATATCTATTTCACCACCTCATAAAATGATTTCAACTTGAAGATATTTACCCACACCATGATAACATGTCATAAGTCATCCTCAAATCATAGAACCTTAGTGATCTTATCTCCCACCAGTATCGATGAAAACCACATAAAATATGTTAACCACCCAACATAATTTATAACTAAAATATACCCTCCACCAATTAAAATAACTCATTGGATCTTCCTCCCTCAATATACCAAGAAAGCAGATCTTAAGGAACACTACCTCAAATTCCTTCCATGTCATCCCCATGTGTCTACCTGTCTACACCTGTATGTCTAAACAATGTTTCATTAGACCTATGAGTATATACATATCCATATTTATCCTCTACCTATCTGGTGTCTTAATTTGATAAAAAATCATATACACTAATCCAATAAAGTAATCTACTACCTAGGTTCTACCTTCTCCTTAGAAAAAAGTAAGATGTTGTGATTGGAACTCCCCTTTTAGATATTCCATGTACTTATCATATACCTAATATTATCAATGAATATTATAGATAATCCACACTAGTCACACTCTGATCTAATCATCCAACCACTTCCTTAGATTCTTAATATGTTGTGGTTAACCTCCATGTCTTAGAAAATATGTTTGTGGCTCCAGATCACCTCTACCTTTAGGGTCCCCATTTGCTACACAACTCAATGGAACCATGTATCTACCCTAATGATGCTCCAAATGATTTCATCAAGGTGACATCTAACTAAGAAAAAAGTACCATTCTAAATATAGATTTGAAAATCCAGATATCACAAGTAGGGAATACAGTAACAAGCAGGGTGGCCCACTAGACTTTACACTTCCTTACCACACCCAAGTTTTATACCATCTAATCTTATGGACACACTACCCAGGTAAAGTAAAGGTACCATACACATATTAACATAACTACATAAATTTTTATATTAATTTATTCACTAAACTGGTGAATAAATATTTATTTATTTATTACTTTGTGAATAATAAAAAATAGATAAAATTCAACTCACATATTCTAAACAAGAATATATGGGGATTGAATTTATAAAATAAACATAACATGGATATTTATTATAAAAAGTAGATAATAATATTTATTATTAATAATAAATTCAATATAATTTAATGAAATTATGGGTACACTTAAAATGTGACCCTCTATGCCTCTTTCATAGTAGAATTAAAAAAACATACCTAAAGTTCAGGATTATTATCTTGAAACACATCAATGCATCTATAAAAAAAAGTTAATGTCACAATGATAATAACCTTCCCATAAATGATACTATGTGATATAATCCCTTTGTCTTGATATCTAATCAAGGACGATGCATACTTGTTTCATCAACCTTCATAATTGATTTATCATTATTTAACTTTCTAAAATGAAATCAACAATGAACTTATATGGAAATGGATTTAATATAATATTTATATTTCAATATAAATTTCCAAAATATATTATTTCATTAAATCATAAGGGAAAAATCATTTATTGACTTATTCAATTAATTTCATATCACTTATGACACACCAAACATATACCACCTCACCATGACCATATATCATCACTATTTTCATCCATACATAAAAGTATGTGATTCATGACATACATTAATAATAATAAAATTATAATAATAAATACAGACATTCACATATATGAATATCCAAGATACAAAAACATATATAATTCCTTTTGATAGGTATTTACTCTGAAACTCTCTTCATGGATATTATCATGTTTTAACTTTATAAGAAGAAGTATGATGTATTATAAGCCTTTGATAAAGGATAATAAAACATCATCTATGTTATGTCAGATATATTTTGTCTTGAAAATTGGGCATGTGTTTAAGAATATTGCCATTTCATATCAATATTTTCATTATAGAAAGAAACTGTTACCATTTTTTTAGGAAAAATATTAAAATGATACTATCACGTTAATGTTACTAAAAATAATAATCACCATGTGATAATATATTTATTAATATTATGGTAATTAAAAGTATAGATTAATTTGGTTTCATGGAAAAACTATAATATATATTTGTTGAAAGAATGCAGATAACTCTATCAATACTGCAAAAACATTTTTTGGAAACACTTGTAATAGGAAGTAACTTATCCATAATGATATGATAATCATGATTTTCAATCAAAATATTTTACAATATTTCGTATTGATACATCTATAAATTTTCCAAGAATAATCATCAATCAAATTTATATTCACTAGATAGTTCAAAAAGATCTTTCATTTTATTTTTCATTATAAAAATACATGTTCGATATTTTCCCTTATCATTTGGCCAAAACTACATTCTTATACCCATTGATTGAAGATATTTACAAGACATAAGATTATATTTTTTCCTTTCACTTTCATTAAAAAAAGTATACATGAAATTATCACATATATTTTTCTCAATATGCATGACATCAAGATTATGAAATTACATATTAGTCTCCCTATGATGACCCACATCATCACCGACTATAGAAAATATGATAAACTTAAAATTTTTACTCCTAAAATTGTTTCAAGGGAAAACAATAATTTCTCCTATGATATGATCTTGATAAGTTTTCTGACCACTTTGTTAGTTTTGGAATAAGGTGTTTAAGCTAGGACAGGAGTTTGGTGGAAATCCAAACTATTAAAATTTCACAAAATATTAAATTATTCACATGTATTAATTTAGTGATATATTTTAAACAGAGTTTCAAATTGTGATTACATCTTCTTGGTTGAGACTAGAATGAGGTTTTTGTCTTAGGAGATGTATAAACCCATCATGAGTGTCAGGGCTGGGCTCATGCCCCCTTTTCTTTTCCTTTTCATTCCTTTTTCTTTTTTTTCATTTTTCATTTCCTTTATTTCATTTGTATTTTCACATAATCCCCCACTAGATCTTGTGTCACATAGATGATAGGTATAAGGATAGAATAGGAAGTTGGAGGAAGAGACAACACTCAAGGAGCCATTGAAGAGCTAGATCGGGCATTGACAAATGTGTCTCATGGATCCGAGACTAAAGAATCTATAGTTTATACCCAAAGGTAGTCATGTTTTTATGTTTTCACTATAAATATCTTTATAATAGTTGTTTTAAACACTTTATATCCTTTTATGGGTTTTTGGAGACTCTATAGTGGTTGATCTATGGGTCTTTGGGAGAAATTGGGGGGTTTTAGACTGTTTTGGGTGTTTTCTTTTTCAAAAAACCCATGTACAGAGAAAGTAGTTCAAAAAACACACATCAAGTGTTCTTCCTATTGGGTGAGGTGAGGAAGAAGGGTCTACATGATGTGTAGTCCTAGTGTACATTCCTTGTAGGGGTGGCTCATGGTATGGATAAGTATTTGTCTAGGCACATCATATCGGGGCCACATGGTCGTGTGGGGAAAACGACCAACACCCATGTGAGGTACACATATAGTGGTCATGTACTATAATTGGTCATACCCAATGTGGGGGGTATATGGTTAGGTATATAGATAGAAATACCATGTGTGGAACACTCTAGGTACTAGGAAGACACATCATATACTTAAAAAAGTACACATTTAATGGGATGTGGCACATGGCTAGGGAGGACCTTTGGGGGAACATGTTGTGTATCCAAAGCACACATCCTGTACTTTTCCTTGGTGTGTTTTCCCTATTTTATTTCCCTAGAGTTATAATTTGACTTATGAATAGTCTGTTCTGAGTGTTTTTTCCATTTAGATCATGATGGTTGTATCTTTTAATTTGTATACTTCATTTGGATGATTTTTTAGTTTTGAAAATTTTTTATAAGAGGATTAATTTGAGGTTTGGATTCTTTACCCTCCAATGGGTTGGGTTGTGCGATGTGAGACCCAAGTGAGGGTTGTTATCTCATTAGCTTTCTTGACTTTTTTATTCAGGGTCATTTTTTTAGGTTCTATCTAATGGATCCTAAAAGGTTGGATCAATTAGTATCTATAAGGAGATCTTGGATTTTCCTTGGATATCAGGACCAGTTCCTCGAGGTTAGAGAATTTTAGGTTTAGATATTGTTCTTTAAGATTATAGTTGTTGGATACTTTAGTCTGGTTTGATGTCTTGGAATGGAGTTTATGGATGGGTGTCATTTTGATGTTGACATGGGTTTGAGGGACTAGTTTGGATGCCCTTATGGGCATAGTGGAACTCGAGGATGGGTTATTTTTTTGGGAGTTCAGATGAGGTTTTATTTTAATGGTTTTTCCCTAAGGTTTATCTTATTCTTAGAAGAACTTGTAGGATCTCCTAATTTTGAGGTGATCATGATGATCATTGATAATTCCATTATAGGTGTGCTTGTTCTTTTGGATACCTTTGCAGGCACCTTGTTGATTGATGATTATTTAGAGGCCATTGAGAGATTCTTGAGGATATTTCTCATGTCAGGCATGGCCCAACTTTTTGGATGAGATGAAGGAAACCCTCATAGGGTGTATTAATCTTATTGTGACATTTTCTCTATTTTAGGATCATTAGCTGGTGTATCCTAAGAGATTGGATGCATCAGGGGAGTCCTTAGTAGGACATTTCTTTATGGTTTAACCCTGAGGACCATGGGATCCCCAAGTTTTGTGAGTCAAGAGTTGATCAGTGGTTCTTGTTCAGCCTTTTTTAATTTTGGTTCAATAGTTTTATCGAACCATGTTTTTTTGGTATTTAGGCTAGATTTGATCAATTATACTAATTTATCTTTTTGGATGTTGGGTTTGATAGTTTGATTGACTCCCATTCTGGTGGCCTTTGTCCAAGATGTTTGAGGTAGTTTCTACTCATGACTTTTTTTAATGAGGAGACACTTGGGATATCTTAGTCTGTTCATTATCCCTAAGTTTTGATCTAGTTCTTTCCTTTATTTCCTAGTTGTAGTTATACAAGCTTAAGTTGCTAATGGAAAATGTTTATCAGTCAACCCCTCTGGTTGAGAGTTACTCAAAGGATAAATGTTACCTTCTGTGGATGTCGAGCACCCCTAGATACTTGGATAGGACCCCTAGTCTAGTGTATCTATTGGGACCATGGATGGATGAGACCGTTGGGATAGTACATCTATTGGGCCCATGGATTGATGGACCCCTAGGGTAGTGTACAATATCGGTCCCATGTTTAGATCTTGATTTGTTTTTCCAGACTTTTATGACATTATATGTTCTCTAGGGTATGATGTTGAGTCATGCCTCTAGTTAGGATTGTTCTGTTGGAGTTCTAGATCCTGGTAGGTTCATATTTTCATGTGGACACCTATGATTACACCCTAGGGTCTAGAATTTGTTCCATTTCATTTAAACATATTGGATATCCTATATAGATCGGGTGTATGTGCATGTTGTCATGTGGAAGGGTGATCCACATGGTATAAATTCTCTATAATGGGATAAAGTGAGGTAGATTTACCTCAGGTGTCAAGCTAGGACCCGTGGTTGGAAGTTTTCTTTGTTTTTGTTTATCCCCCTTTATTTTTATGTACTTTTTTATTTTATTCTAGCTATTATCAGTTTTCTGCTAGAGTGGGAATTTCATGTGTGCTTACAATTATATATGACAGTAGATTATAGGTTCATCATCGTGTGTGGCCTACTGAGATTTATTTATCACCCCCAATATGTGAATCTAGGTTTGCATACAGACCTTATTTTTTCTTTTAGATGGATAATAGGTTTCACAATTGATTTAATAGAGTCCTAGTGTTTCTTGGTCAACTGATTATACTCATATGGAGTCTTAGGATCAGGCTGGTGTAGCTTGAGGGTAATGGAGGCAAGGTATGTGGTTAGACTCAAAGTTAGAAGTAGTTATTGAAGTATTGATTTTTATTGTTTTTTATTTTTTATATGTGGCTAGCCTGGTGGGTTAACATCTATTGTTTATTTCATATGATTCGGTTTTGTATGACTTTATGCCACATTTCATTTATTATAAAATTTTATTTTTTCAGTTTATTTATTATTTGTCCTCTATTTTTTATCCTTATTGATGTTTTAGTTATTTATATTTTTATTTTACTCTAACTAGAGGGTATAATCTCCCGATGTATCTTTTATACCCTTGATGCTAGTCGGTAACCTCTAGCATACAAGGAGGCACATTGGAGGCCTTGTGACGGGCTGGAACGGGTGATGTGTTAGGTTGACCCAGGCTAGTTCACTACAAAATGGTATCAGATCTATAAATTTCTATGATTTTGGGAGTTGGTAAATTTTTTATCTAGTAATGTGTTGGAACTTGTAATAGATATCGAACTACTATGTCACAAACACCATTTCTGATAGGAAGTCTAAGTTTCTAAGGAATGGGATTGTAATTTTTTTTTCATTTTTACAGCTGTGTGATTTCACCTAGTGTGATACACTTGGGTTTGTGGAATTATGGTTTTTCTGGTTTTTGGATCTTGGACCATGAGTAAGAGGACAATTTTCATGCATCATTATAGGCATGTAGGGTTCAAATAACTTATGGTCTTCTGTGCAATTTTCATTGATAATGGAGGTTCAATTTTTTAAATTGTCTGCAACGACCTATATGGTGTATCACATATAGATCCTCCTTGGAAGTTTACTCGACTGAATGCTATGTATATTTTTTCAAATGATAGGTTATTTTAATATTGATGTGAGATGTTATCCAATGATAGATATATAATCCCTTCATTGAGGGATGCAAAGAGACCCTTATAGGTCGATGTGGGCTCTGAGTTCCCTCTTGGTGGCTTGATGATAGAAAAGATTACGAAGAGATGTTTATATCGGGCTCAAATTTCCCTAAGTTTGTATTTCCCCTAAAGTCCCTAGTTCTAGTTTCTCATGAGGGAGTTTTTATTTTCATGTGTTGTATGGAGAGCCTTATAGTGGGGCATATGTGCCTACTATCACCGATGGATTATGTGGGTGTGATTGTTCTTCCTTAGTGGGATCATTGACATCTATTATATATAGGGTGTATTTAAGTATGATAATTCTTTATGTTTGATAATTATAGTGTTGGGAATGCTTTTGGTCTCATGGATGTATTGAGAGGGTAGGTTTGGTTGGACACATAGACCTATTCATTTTGGTTTCACTTTGGGTAGTGTGGTGAGAGCGTGGTAGGATGATTTTGGATTTGTATTAACACCCAAGTGGAGGGTGGTCATTTGGTTGATCTTTTCATGAGGGAGATGACCCAATTTTGAGGAGGAGTGTTGAGGGTGCTCTGGTTTGTTGAAAAAAACCTATGTGAGGAGTATGGTTAGAGGTTTAAGCATGTTAGCCTTGCTTCATTAGGACTTGACCTGTGTGAGCATGAGTCCTATTGGGTGTTTGGGAATGGTTTGAATAAATACTTATGGTAGGGAGTTCCCCACAAGAATTTGGAGGTTTTGAACCTCATTTTAAGTGGGTTTTTGAGCGTGAAAGTTGTTATTCTTGGTTATACGAGAATGGGCATTGGTTGTTGAAATTTTCATGCTAGTTCTTAGGTGTGAAAAGTTTGGCCACATTTGTATATTTAATTTGATGATGGATATTGTTTATTCAATGTATCATGTCATTTGGGTAGTGAGGAAATGATAAGGTTGCTCTTTGGGTGTGGAGTATTAGATTGGCCATGGAGTAATGTCTCTCATATTGAGGGGGGTTATGGGAATTGTAAGACCAGTCATTGGACGGTCGAGATAGAGTCTATTTCACTAGTTCATGGAGTGAGATATTCCACGTTGGTTGTCCATCGAGGATTCTTAGGGGAGAGAATATTTTATGGTGGGGAGTTTTTAATGACCCATATCATCGCAGGTTATAAAAAATATAAGGAAATTTGAACCTTTTATTACTATAAGTTTTCCTGGGGAAAATGGTAATTTATCCTTTTAGATGAACTTGGATAATTTTTTTAACCAATCTATTATTCCCAAAATAGTTTGTTTACCCTAGGAAAAGTTTTTGTAGAAATCTTAGCTATTGAAATTTCATGAAATATTTAATATTTAATTTACTAAATATTAATTTATTAAACATGTTTGTTTGGTGACATATTTAAAACAGATAATCGTATTTAGATTTTTATCCTCTTTTGAATCTCGAATGGGGGTTTTTCCTAGGTGTGGTGTAAACTCGTTGTGGGATGTGAGGCTATTTCCAAGAACCTTTTTTTCTTTTTTTCCCTTACTTTTTCCTTTTTCCTTTTTTATTTTCATTTCTTTCCATTGGCTTTCCCCTACACCCCCATAAACTAATGTACCATAAAACTAAGAGAGAGGGAGGGAGATAGTAGGGAGAGGGAGGAGGAGGCACAACTTAGGGAGCCACTATAGAGCTAGATCAGGTATCGATGGAGGCATCTCACAAATTAGGGACCAAAACATTGGTGGTTCGCACCTAAAGGTTGGCCTATTTTTATGTTTTGTTGAAAATTATCATGGGATAATTGTTTTTAAAGTTTTAAATCATTTTTTGGGTTTTTGGTGACCCTATGGGGTTTGATTTAATATTTTTCAGGAGAAATCAGGGGTTTTAGGTAGTTTTGGGGGTTTTCTATTCAGGAAAACCTATGTACATGGCATGTAGTTTAGAAAATACATGTTATGTGTTCCTTCTTTTGGGTGAGGTGAGGAATAAGGGATTACACTAGGTGTAGTCTTGGTGGACACGCTGTATAGGGGTGGTTCAGGGTGTGGTCAAGTATTCATCCAATCACCTTGTGTCAATGGAACATGATCGTGTGGGGAACATGACCAAATCCTATGTGAGATACATAACCAATGGCCATGTATTGTACCTATATAGACCATGTGTGTGGGGGGGGGGGGTACATGGCTAGGTACACAACTGGGCACCCCATGTAGGGTATACTTCATTTACTTAGGAAAATTAAATGTTGAGTGGGTTGTGGCGCATGGCTAGGGAGGACCTTTGGGGGAATACACCATGTAAATTTCCTTCCTTAGTGTGTTTTTTCATTTTCTCACCCTAGAGTAGGAATTGGACTTGTCAGTATTCCATTCTAAGTTTTTTTCCATATAGATCATGAAGCTGGTATCCTTTATGTATTTAGAGGTCTTCTAGATGGTGTTTTGGTTTTTTAAAGTGTTTTTAAATGGATTTATTTGAGTTTTGGATTCAATATCCTTCAGTGGGTTGGGTTGTGTGATGAGAGAACCAAATGATGGTAGTGAGCTTTTTAGTTGGATTAAATTATGGATTCTAGTTCTTTTTTTATGTTCTTTCATAAAAATCCTAGAAGTTGGGATCGAGTAGTATCTCTGAGGAGATATTCGATTGTCCCTAGATATTGGGACCAGTTGCTTGAGGTTAGAGTAGTTGAGGTTTAGATCCTATGTTTGAGGATCAAACCTGTTGGAGACTTTAGGTTGGGGTGATTCTATGGGATGGGTTTTATGTTCATGAGTCACTGTGATATTGAGATGGGCCTAAGGGACTCATTTTGATCCCCTTATGGGTGAGGTGGTACCTAAGGATGGGTTTTTTTTAAGGAGTCAAGCTCTGGTTTTATTGCAATGGGATTTTCCCTAATGATTCTCTTATGATTAGGATACCTTGTAGGGTCCTCTACTTTTTATGTGGTGATAAGGATCATTGGGAATTACCTTGTAGGCATGGTCATGCTTTTGGATTCCCTTTCCAGATTTTTTTTGATTGAGGGTTAGTTAGAGGTCGTTGAGGGCCTCTTAAGGATGTTCCTCATGATAGTCTTGGATTGATTTGTTCGGATGAGATATAGGAACCCCTCATAGGTTATCCTTCTCTTCATGAAACCTTTTGGTTTTTTGGGTATTGTTAATGGGTGTGTCCCGAGATCCCATCTCTAATATGGGACTCCCTAGTAGGATGTTTCTTTATACTGTGACCTCAAGGATTGTAGGAGCCCTGAGTTATGTGAGTCGAGAGTTGATCAATACTATTAGTTCATAATTTTTTATGTTGATTTCAAGAGTTTGATCAAACCATGTTTTTCTGGTCTTTAGTAGAGATTTGATCAGTGTTACTAGTTCAACTTTTTGGATGTTGGGTTTTGATAGTTGGATTGACCTAGGTTCTCATGGCCTTTGGCTGATATTTTTTATGTAGTTTCTACTCAGGAATTGGTTTGATGAGGAGGGCCTTAGGATATCTTAGCTCATGTGTTATCCATGAGTTTTAATATGGTTTTATTCTCTATTCTTTATTAATGGTTAGACAAGATTAGGGAAATTATGGTCAATCTAGATGAGTGAACCCCTCTAGTTGAGAGTTATGCACTGGCTATAGATTTCCTTCTGTGGATGCTAAGTGCTCACATATAAATATATTATGCCCTTGGGATAGTGTATCTGTCAAGAAAATGGATGGATGAGACCACTAGGATATTTCTTCTTTTGATCCCATTTATAGAGGGACCCTTGGGGTAGCGTACCTTATCAGGCCCTCATTTGAAGCCTAGTGTTTTATGAGAGACTTTAGGGACTCAATATGTTCTCTAGGGTCTAGCATGGAGTCCTTAAACCAATTAAGATTAGGACACTAGAGTCCTAGATCCCAGTAGTTATGTGTTTTCATGAGAAATCCTATGGTTACACCCTAGGGTCTGGTATTCATGTCTTTAATTTAATGGTAATGGAGATCCTTTATAGATCTGGTGGACATGAATCATTTCATGTTTTGGGGTAATCCACATGCTATAAATCCTCTAGAGTGGGCCAAAGTGTGGGTATATTTACCTCAGGTGTCGGGATAGGACCCATGGTCAAATGTTTTCTTTATATTGTTTACCCTATTTATTTTTAGGTAGTTGGTTATTTTATGTCAGGTGTTAGTTTTCAAATAGGCTAGGTATATCACATGTACATGCACTTGTATATGACATAAAATTACATGTTCAATGTTGTGGGTATCCAACTAAGATTTATTTCTCACCCCTTATATGTGCACCTCAGTGTGTCTGTGTGTGTGTGTACCTCATGTCTGTTTTCAGATGTAGCATGAGTTTCACAGTGTATCGAGAAGAGGCCTAGTTCTTCTTGGTCAATAATGTCTGCTTGTATAGAGTTTGAGTATAATATTAGTGAAACTCAAGAGTTATGGAGGTTGGGTATGTGGTTCTTCTCATATTTTTTTTATTATATCCTGATATATTTATTTTATGTTTTTTTATTTTTTATATGTGGTCGGCACAATGTGCGATTTTCTGTTATTTTTTTCATATGCTTTGATTTTGTATGACTATATTCCACATTTCATTTATTATAGTATGTTTTGGTTTCATTTTATTTTTTATGCATACTCTAAAGTTTATCCTTGTGGATATTTTGGTTATCTCCCAATTTAGTTTAATCTAACCAGAGGTTATAGTTTCCACACTATATCTGTTAGAACCTCACTACCAGTTTCTATCCTCTAGCATACATGTAGGTGTGCTTGAGGCATTGTGATGGGTTGGATTGGGTGACATGTTAAGTTAACCCAGGACAGTTCTCTACACTCTAAATATGAAAATTCAAAAAATATATTCATTTTCCATTTTTCATATATTTCCTCATTATTATTCCCTTAAGCTTTCTTGAATTTTCCATCCTTTGTTATTATCTTTACAAATGGTACATTTATTTTTCTTACCTATTTGAAAATCTCTATGATAGACAATTCCTTAATAGGTTCTTGAAAATTTTTATTTCCATAAAAACATAATCTCAAAAATTTAATTTTATGACTATCACCAAGAAATCAATAATTCCCCTAAAACACAACTTTATACCATAAGGAAAATTCAAAGTAACTTTATCAAATTTACAATTAAAACAAGATAACTTAGTATAATTATTCCATCTAGATAAGGTACCAATCCATAGAAACTCACTAATTTTCCACATTAGTGTTGGTCGTATTCTAAAATTTTATGACAAAGAGACATCATAGGTGTTAACACAATCCACCCAAAACTCTTTCAAAAACTTCAAAATAGGTTTAAAATATATGTCTATGTCATTTCATGGAATTAATTTCTATGGAAATATCATTGAAAGTGTCATAGAAATTTTTTTATACACATACATGGTGATAGATTGTATGGTATCAATATTATAGGATGGATACTATAATTTTAACTCATGCTACCAAAAGGATTAAAACCATCACCTACAAGAAATAAATGAACATTTCTAGGATCTAAAGAAAATTTAGTATGTGTGACAATAAATTTATTCCATGATTCATAATCTTTAGGATGCTACATCAATTTATCATTGTATTTTCCACTTTCAAGCCAATGAATATGTTCAACAGTTTTACTGGATTTAAACAATCATTACAACCATTATTTTGGTGGAAAATAACATGGAACGCTTTTCAAATATTTCTTTTTTTACAAAAAAATCCTTATACCTAGATGTTTAGATTTTGAACTCATGCTCCCAAAAGGATTAAAACCATCACCTATAAGACCAAAATATACATTTATTGGATCTAAAGAAAATTGAGGTTGTGTGACATTAAATTTATTCCATGAATCAAAATCTTTAGGATGATACATCAATTCATCATTGTATTTTCCACTTTCAGGCCAATGGATATGATTAGCAGTTTTACTAGATAAAAACAATCATTGCAACCATTATTTATGTGTAAAATAATATGGATTTTTTTTAATTGTTTCATTTTAAAAAAAATCCTTCCACCTTGATGTTTAATATTTATTACAAATTTCCTCGTCCTCCTCATCCCCATAATACAATATGAAATTATTCATACAAGAATGTATCTTAGTTAATTAATCCAAAGTTAATTGATGAATTTATAAGCCTAATAAAAATATTAAGAGATTTTTTCATACTCAAAATCATCTCTTAGAAAATCCAAAATAATTTTCAGTCATTCAATATAAGAACTTTATGGGGTAATGTTTTATTCTAAAAGAAAATTTTGATTACTTTTTACAACCTTCATATAAATCTTAATATTCATCATTTAATAACATAGAAAATTTGGTATATTTTTCATTAATATTTACACTTAACAAGTCATTATTATTTATATATTTAATAGATGATCATAGTTCATTTTCACCAATAATATTACGAAACTCAAATGCATCATTGAATATTTACTCTATAGGATTTGGAGAACTGATATTATGGTGAGGAGTCTCATTATATTGTTCTCTAATTGATAATTGTGTAAATTAATTAAATTCTTCATGTCATGCCCACTTGGTATTTTAAGTTGGAATTTTAGTTGACTCAAATGGGAATATTCTTCAACTCTGGTCAACCATTTCCTAAATATACAATTATAACAAGGTCATATTATTCTTCCATAAACATATTAATTCTGAAATTAAAAATCAATAAATTTATTTAATCCTTGTTTATACTCATTGGTTTTTCTTAAACAATAAATCCATGATTTATAATTTTTTTTTTCATTAATTGAAATATAATATATCAATTAAATATGTTCAAATAAATATATGGAAAAAATAAAAAATATCTAAATTAATTCTCTACATAAAAATACTTTCATTAAAAAAATATAAAATGTTCATTTATTTTCTATTTAAAAATAAATAAATAACTATTATTTTTAAAAGTATAGTTTTTCCTTTATAAACATAAACAAAAAATACTTCATAAAATTTTAGATAAATTATGGAATGTGTGTTTAATTATAAAAACTCAAACTTGGGGTTTTTTTGTAATTTATTAATGAAAACTACTCATATCCCTTATTAGATATAAAAATAATTAAAAAAGAAATGCTCGTTCAATTTCTAAAAAAACATTTCACTTGAATTTAAAAATAAAATTACTTAAATAATGGAACATAATATAACTAATATATCATATAACTAGTTAACAATGGGGGAATCCAATTAATAGATACTTTAAATACAAAAAAGAAAATATGATGAAAATGATGCATAGATATTAAAGTGAAGAGCCTTGCTTTTATAAATAAGTAGTGATTTATGATATTATAATCTAAAAAATAATATCGATGAAGAAATTAAAAGTTGATCTCCATCAAGGAAAACATTTCATGTCAATTTTCTAAATTATTCAAAATAAATCAACAACCAAAATAGAGTAGTCCAATTATATGGTTCAAGGTATCCTTTAGTTTAGCATTAGTGTTCTTAAGGCTAGAAGTAGCTTTGTGCAACTGAGCATGGGGGAAATGTTACAACAAATTTAGTGAATTTAATTACAACCAAAATTTAGGTAACATATATTTCAATAATGGTTTAGTTTAAAGTTTTAGGGGGAAAAGAAAAAATTCCATGTATTTAGAAACATAAAATCTATAAATACCAACTACTCTAGCAAGGTTTCCATTAGGTGAGGGTTTCAGGAGGGTGACAGAAAGGTGGTTACTTCTGAATGGGAGTTTCTATAACATATGCATGGTTTCACTGAGGATAAATACTTGATTTTGTTTGACTATCATAGATACATGCACATACTGAGTATAGGTTTTGATCTAGGGGCTCATTGCAATCTGAGAGGGGATAGGAAGCCAAAAAAATAGGGGGAGTGGGAGTCATCATGATTAGGAGGGAGGATACATTATTGAGATTAGATATGGGGGGTGTTGTGATGATTTGAGGTAGAGAAATTCATTGAGGTGGGGAAGGAAACTATAGCAAGTGTGGGTAGGGTAGTGTTGGGTGGGAGGTGTCACTTGACAACTTGGGTGAAAATGAGATCCCAAAAGTTTCTAAGTGAAAATAAAAAATAGAATAGTTGAAAAAAATAGATAACAATATTTATTAAATAGCCTCTAATTTTAAGATTTTATTTTAAACCCTTATAATTTTTATTTAGATGGGGTTTAGAATAAACCCCTCTAGATTTCCATTTCTAAACCCCAGTTTTTTTTTGTAGTGAATATTTCACAATTTCAAGTGATTAAACTTGTTGTGCACAACAGTATATCTCAATAATTTTATCGATCTTAGAGAGAATATCCTTACATCTTTCTACTCATGAACATAGATATAACAATAGAATGTTCTTACAATTGATAAAGAATGGTGCGAAGATATTTAATCTTCTATACTAGTACCCAAATATTCGAATTTTTTATCCTAAGATTCATTAAGATCATGTGGATTAAACAAGAGGAATTCTTACTTGGATTCTTAACCTCATCTATAACACACCTAGAGTGGAAATGAAAATTGACTGGGAGGATTATCGCATTAAAAGTAATTTTAATTTTAATTAATTACAAATTACATATAAAATATAGTATCTGGTAGATTTAGATATTTTTCTTCAATTTCTACAGATATTATATGTTAAAACTGACAAAAAACCAAAATTGGGCACCCATCGACTACTTTTTATATTCCCCAAAGCCTTTAGTTATGATTATCATTTTGAAAAGATTTTTTTTTAGTTTTTTTTGAAGTGGAGGAGTTTTTATATGTGATAAGTTTTTCATCAAACCTCTCAAAAATAAAATTTATAAAACTAATTTAAAACTAGAAATCGTTAATTGGGGTTAAACCCAAGATAATGGATATTTTTTAATCTAATAAAAATAAAAATAAATAAAATCGAACAACCATAATTTTTGAATATAGTGATGGTGTGAATTGATCTAGGAAAAATGAAAAAATAATAATATAGAAAGTGAAAAAATGTAAGATGTGATAAAATTAGGGAAAGAGGAGATAAGAGTTGAACAATTAATGAATTTAGGAAGATCATATTAATCTGAATTGATAAAAATATTCTTATTATTGCTTCAATTTCAATCCTAATTATGAAAATTAATAAATAAATTTGACTGACTTCGTTATTTCTCAGCAATAAAATTTGTTTATTACTCACTCTAAGAAATGATTTGTTAACTAAAAATCAGGGAATGGATTATTATCCATAAAGAATAAAAATATTAACATTTTCTAATTTAATTAATTTGATTGATTCTTTCCCAGAACATATTATAATACTCACCACCCACTAGTACTTAGGGGAGTGTAAAAATGATGATCGTTAATAATTAAAATTGAGAAAGGAAAAATAATGTAACACACTACCATTCACCTAATTAACCCAACCTCAATTTTATAATTTAATGGAAAAGAGTGAAAATTAAATCAATATTATAAATATTTATATTCTCTAATTTACTTATGTCATATTATCATTATATAATATGAATAGATAATTAGAAAGTGAAAGCCTAAAGTGAATAGAAAAAAATTAAGAAAAGAACTTGAACAAAAATAGTTAAGTAATTTAACACATTTTAATTCAATCCCATAAAGATAAGTTTGTTACAGATGTTCTAAATAATTAAAAAATTATATAAAGAATACATCTCAAAACTAGGAAAGGAAATAAGTAATGTAGAAAATAGAAATATGGATCTTCTCTATTGTACTCAATCTAGTCTTTATCTCCATCTTCCTTTGGCCTTCCACCCTCGAGCAACACCCCCTTTCCCCTATGATCTCACTACCAAGGCCTCCTAATGAAAATATTCTGTGATCAATCACCCCAGTGCATGACACTCTCAAAGGAAGTCACAACATGAATAATAAGATATCCTATAAAGCATTTACTCATAATTTATTTAAATTCTCAAAATCCATTTATATTTTTAATAAATTATCACTAAAACTTTCATTTCATTTATTTTAATTACATATTTAATTATTTAATCAGTTAAGTCCCCATCAGGTGTTTTGAGGGCCTTTGGTTCATAATTTAAAAACGACTTCATTGTGTTGACCATGGTAAACAAAATTAATTATTCCATAATTTAAAGAATCTTAATCATGTAATTATTATCATTTATATACATTAAATACAATTTTAGATCCATCTATGAAAGGAGTACATGAAAAAAATCATATCACTTTATGGAGGTGGTAGTCTACACATACACATGAACAACGTTGCCATTTTTCAATGGATGAAAAGGTAAGAAAATAGAAGATATATTATCTTTATAGAATAATAATTTTACCATGAATATATTATATATCAATTAAATCCATTATAATAACCATCCTAGTGATGGGGTGAATAAAAATGAATCAAATCACTTTATAGAGGTGGTAATCAACACAAACGCACAAGTGATGTTTTCATTTCCCATGGGATGGAAAAAGTGATGAAAAATAATTTAACTATAATGATAATAATATTTTAGTGTATTAAATATACTTATTTTATTATTTTATCATTGTTAAAGAATGTTTTAATGTGGTAGAATAAGAAATAAAAAAAGAACTCAGTTAAGACTTATACATTATTCTTTGGAAAACCCCCTTTAGATTGAGCTTAAGGTCTTTGTAAAAGAGGTTTATGGTCACACTATTGTCTTGGTAACATGTTAATGGAAGTTTATAGAGTTATTTTAGAATAATTGTTAGAGAAAAACTACCCTTTATTTTTCTTATAATTGGTTGAAATAAATCCGATTTTATAGGAAAAATCATTGGTGATTTTAAAAAAAAATTACTATTTCATGGTCAATAATGTAATTATAAAATAAAAAGTTGAATAAAAATGGTAAAGGGGTATACTTTTTAAATATATTTAATCTCACTTGTTAATTTATATAATCTTCATCACTTTTAAATTAATTAATAAAACAATTATCAAGAAATACACTTAAAGTTATTTTCATTGTTATCATTTTATCTTGACTTTAAAAATATCATGACCAAAACCAATTAGAAATATAATAAATTATTCTATACCTTATTCTTCTTAAATATATACAAAATTCATGGGATATCTAGTCATTCCTAAATATTATCATTTTTAATATTTTTAAAAGCATTAACTTTTTTTCTTTTTTTTCTAAACATTTCACCATTGCAGTGTAAATGTTTTAGATAACTATAATAATTTTAGAAAATAAAAAATTATTAAAACAATAATAATTTATTTAAATATTTCATGAATATTTATTTTCACTGGAATATATATTTACTCATAACTATGTCAAGATAACTGTTTAAAATGTTATTCTGATTTTTCTCACCTTATGTAAGAACTACACAAGAATTTGGGTAATTTTCCTATAATATAAATCTAAAATTCATAAATTTTATTATATATAATAAATTAAACATAATATTAATTAATAAAGTTTACTATATACTTATTATTTCACAAATAGTATCCTTAGGACACCAAATTTCACTTTTTCAGTGTTGTGCAAGCACTACGTCGGCACTAAAAATGATTTTCATATTTATCATGAAATAAATTATAATTTATATGTTTTAATTTTTTTAACATTTATAGTATATTATCATATATAAGTCTTTCCATAAGTTTTATAAATTTTTATATCTTATTTATGTCAAAGAAATATCATAGAAGATACCATATTTCATTAAAACTACATTGTTTACTATTCACCAAAAAAAACTTATTTAGAAAAATCTAAAAAATAATAGGAAGATATATTTCACTTACTGAATCCAAAAATTATATGAATTTAATCATATTAAAATTAGAAAATTTATAAAAATAACTTTTTAAAAAACATTTAGTAAATGGATATTGATTTATTTATAATAAAAACTAATCCTTTTTCAAATGTAAATTCATATTCGCATTCCACATCTTAATAAAATTATTTCTAAGATGTGAATTAAAATAAATAATATGAATAAAACATAAAATTGATTTACTACTAAATACCCAGGTCTTTAAATTCTTCCACCTTAAAGAAATTATGTCTTCATAATTTTATTCACTGTTTAAACAAGTGGGGGTATTTTTATTTCATAACATTTTTCTGATTTTCATGTTACTTTTTCAATCATATGGGTTTTCAAAAAATCCTTAACCTAGTGAATCATCTTATTTTGCAATACCTTCTCTATATGATCAATAATCTGAAATAGTTATTCCCTATATAAAAGTTTCTCTTCCAACTGAACTAATTCAGGAATCAAAATATGAGATACATCTTGTATATATTTTATTTACAAAGAAACATGAAACTCATCATGTAAATAGGATTAACTCAAAGTTAAGGTCACCAGGTAATAAACGAATCCAAATTTATCCAAAATTTTATATGGTCTAATGAACCATGGACTTACCATTCCATTTTTACCAAAACAAATTACACTTTTCCATGAAGATAGTTTAAGAAAAACATGATAACCTACCTCGAATGAATGATGGATATTGTTAGGAAACATCTATATATTTCATTTGGTGATGAATATAGTTTAGGATATGTACTATTTCATTTAGGTAGTGTTGAAATGATAAGGATACTCTTGGGGTGTGGAGTATCAGATCGGTCATGGGGTAATGTCTCTCATGTTGAGGGGGGTAGTGGGCACTATAAGACTGGTCATTAGATGATCAAGATAGAGTCAATTGCATCAGTTATTAGAGTGAGGTCATCCATTTTGGTTGAGCACTAAGGATTCTTAGGGTGAAAATATTTTATGGTGGGGAGTTTTGGAGGACCCGCATCATCATGGGCTGTAAAAAATCTAAAGAAATTTAATCTTTTTATTCCTATAAGTGTTTTAGGGGGGAAATAGTAAATTATAATTCCAGATGATCCTAGATAATTTTTTTACCAATCTATTGGTACCGAAATATGTTGTTTACCCTATGATATTATTTTTTGGAAATCTGAACCATTCTAATTTTGTGAAATGTTTAATATTTAATTAACTAAATATTAATTTATTTAACGATGTTTTTTAGGGATATATTTTAAACAGAGCATCAGATTGAGATTGTGTCTCCATTATTGAGTCTGGAATGGGGGGTTATTCCTAGGTGAGATATAAACTCATTGTGGTCACTGAGGCTAGTTCTAAGACCCATTTTCTTTTTTCCCCTTCTTTTTTCCTTTTTCCTTTTTTATTTTATTTTCTTTCCATTGGATTCTGTCATACACCCCCACAAACCCCTATTCCATAAAACCAAGAGAGATGGGGGAGAGAATAGGGATATGAAGGATGAGTCACAACTTAGGGATCCACTATAGAGCTAGATCAGACATCAACAGATGCGTCTCAAATATCTGGGACCAAAGAATCGGTGATTTCTTCCTAAAGGTAGGCCCATTTTTATGTTTTCGTTGAAATATATCATGGTATAGTTTTTTTAAAAGTTTTAATGTTTTTTTGGGATTTTAGTGACCCTATGGAGGTATATTTATAGTTTTTTGGGAGAACTTGGGGGGGGGTTCGGACAGTTTTGTGGGTTTTATATTTAGGAAATCCCGTGTACATGGAATGTTGTTCAGATAATACATGTTATGTGTTATTCCTTTTGGGTGAGGTGAGGAAGAAGGGACTACACTGCATATAGTCCTGGTGGACACACTATATAGGGTTGGTTCAAGGTGTGGTCGAGTATTCCTCAAAGCACCTCATGTCGAGGGCACATGGTCATGTGGGGCTGATGACCAAATCTTGTGTGAGGTACATAGAAAATGACAATGTATTGTAGTTGGAAGACCCCGTGTGGGGGGTACATGGATAGTTAAATGACTAGACACCCCATATGGGGTACACACCATGTACTTAGGAAAAGTAAACGTCGAGCGGTTTGTGGAACATGGCTAGGGAGGACCTTTGGGGGCACACCATGTACCCAAAGTACACACCATGTATATTTCCTTGATGCGATTTTTCAATTTTCTCACCCTATAGTTATAATTAGACTTTTGGATTTTCCATTATAAGTTTTTTCATATAGATAGTGATTTTGGTATCCTTTCTATCTTTAAAGGTCTTCTAGATGGTGTTTTGGTTTTGGAAAGTGTTTTTAGAAGGATTTATTTGAGGTTTGGATTCAATATCCTATAGTGGGTTGGGTTGTGTGATGAGAGACCCAACTAATAGTAGTGATCTTGTCAGTTGTCTTAGATTATGGATTCTAGTTTGGTTTTCTTTGATGTTCTTTCAGATTTATCCCAAAAGGTGGGATCAAGTAGTATCTCTCGGGATATCTTGGATTTCCCTTAGATATCAAGACCATTCCCTTGAGGTTAGAGCAGTTTAGGTTTAGACCATGTGTTTGAGGATCAGAGTTGTTGGAGACTTCGGGTTTGGTGATGTTGTGGGATGTATGTTATCGTCGTGTGTTGTTATGATGTTGATATGGGTCTAAGGGACTCATTTGAATTCCCTTATGGGTGAGGTGGTACCTAAGGATGGTTTTTTTTAATGAGTTAAGAAGAGGTTTTCTTGCAATGTGATTTTCTCTAAGGTTTATCCTATGATTAGGATCCCTTATAGTGTCTTATTCTTTTTATGTGGTGATAAGGATCATTGGGAATATCCTTGTAGGCATGGCCATGCTTTTGGATTCCCTTACAGGCATGTTGTTGATTTAGGATTAGTTAAAGGACGTTAAGGGACTCTTAAGGATGTTCCTTATGATATGTTTGGCCCAATTTGTTGGATGAGATAGAGAATCCCCTCATAGGATCTCCTGATCTTGTTGTAACCTTTCGAATGTTTGAGGATTGTTAACGGGTGTGGACATAAATCTCAGGTCCAATAGGGGACTCCCTAGTAGGACATTTCTATATACTATGACCATGAGGACTATGGGATCCCTGAGTTTTGTGAGTCAAGAGTTTATCGACACTATTAGATCATCCTTTTTGGATGTTGATTTCAAGATTTGGATCCAACCATGTTTTATTGGTATTTATTAGAGAGTTGACCAGTGATGATAGTTTATATTTTTTGATGTTGGGTTTGAGAGTTTGATCGACCCGCATTATGGTGGCCTTTGGATAAGATGTTTGAGGCAGTTTTTACTCAGGAATTGGTTTGTGGAGGAGGCCCATGGGATATCTTGGTCCATGTGTTATCCTGAGGTTTTAATCTGGTTCTCTCATCCATTATTTATTTTTAGTTAGATGGGATTAGGGAGATAATGGGTGATCAATATGAGTAAACCCCTCCTGTAGAGAGTTATGCACTAGCTAGATATTTCCTTCTGTGGATGATAAGTGTTATAATATACTTATATGAGACCCTTGTGATAGTGTGTCTGTCAAGCCCATGGATGGATGGGACCACTGGGATAGAGCATCATTTGATCCCATGGATGGAGTGATCCATAGGTAAGTGTACACTATTGGTCCCTCAATTGATTCCTGATTGATTCTTTGAGACTTTTGGGACTTGATATGCTCTCTAGGGTCCTGTGTAGAGTTCTTTCACTATTTCAGATCAAGACACTGGAGTCCTAGATCCTAGTAATTTTGTGTTGTCATAAGGATTCCTATGGTTACACCCTAGGGTCTTTAATTCATATATTTTCATTTAAAGGTCTTCGAGATCCTATATAGATCTAGAGGAAATGTCTGATGTCATGTTGTGGGGTAAGCCACCTGATATAAATCCTCTCTCGTGGGGCAAAGTGTAGGTATATTTACCTTGGGTGTTACGCTAGGATCCACAATTAGATATTTTCTTTTTTTAGCCCTATTTATTTTTATGTTTTTGTTTATTTTATGCCAGGTGTTAGTTTTTAGATAATCTGGGTATATAAAATTTAAATTCACTTGTATATGATATGAAAATACTAGTTCATTATTGTGGGTAGCCTACTGTGATTTAGTTCACACCCCTTATATGTGCACCTCGGTGTGTGTGTGTTTGTAGACCTCATGTTTGTTTTCAGATGGAGTATAGGTTGCAAAATGAATTGAGCGAAGGCCTGGTATTTCTTTATCAATTGAGGCCACTCGTATAGAGTCTCAAGATCATGAAATTTCATCTCTAGAGTTGTGTAGGTCGGGTAAATGGTTCTTTCCATAGTTTGTAGTATAGCCTGATGTATTTATTTTCAGTTTTTTTATTTTGTATATGTGGACAGCCCTATGTGTGGTTGTTTGTTTTTTGTTTAATATGATTTTATTTTTTATGATTATATGCCACATTTCATTTATTATATTATGTTGTTGTTTTATTTTATTTATTGTGCATAGTATAAAGTTTATCCTTTTGGTTGTTTTGGTTATTTCCATATTTACTTTACTCTAACTAGTGGTTATAGTTTCCACATTATATCTAGTAGAACCTCGCTACTAGTCATAATCCTCTGGTGTATGAGGAGGTGTGCTTGAGGCCTTGTGGCGAGTTGTATTGGTTGATAAATTAGGTCAACACAAGCTAGTTCTCTACACTCCCAATATGAAAATACAAAAAATATATTCATTTTCCATTTTTCAGAGACTTCCTCATTTTTATTCCCCAAGGATTTCTTGAATTTTCCATCCTTTTTCATTATCATTCCAAATGATAAATTTATGTTTCCCACCTATTTCAAAATCTCTAGTACAGAAAATGATTTTAGAGTTTTTTGAAAATCCTAATTTCCATCGAAACATAATCGAAAAAATTGAAATTTATGACTATATCCATGAAGTCACTAATGCACCTAAAAATACCACATTCCACAATAAGGAAAATTCAATGTAACTTTATCAAAGTTAGAAGTAATACAAGATAACTTAGTATAACTATTCTATCCAGATAATGTACCAAGTCCTATAAAGTCACTAATTTTTTACATTAGTTCTACTCACATTCTAAAATTTTCAGACATAGAGACATCATAGGTGTTATCACCATCCACTCAAAACTCTTTCATCACCTTCAAAATATGATTCCAATAGACAACTATGTCATTTCATGGAATTAATTTATAGGGAATTATCATTTAAAGTTTCATATGTATATTTTTTTCAGGAACATTCATGTTGATGGATTGTATGGTATCAATATTATAGGATAAATGCTATAATTTTAACTCATGCGGCCAAAAGGATTAAATCCATCAGCTAGAATCCATAAATGAACAAATCAAGGATCTAAAGAAAATTGAGGATGTGTGATATTAAAGTTATTCCATGATTAATAATCTTTGGGATTCTATATCAATTCATTATTTAATTTTCCACTTTCATGTCGATAAATATCCTTAGAAGTTTTTAGTGGATATTAACAATCACTATAACCATTATTTAAGTGGAAAATAACAAATCAGTTTTAAAAATTGTTTCTTTTTTTCAAAAAAAAATCCTTCCACCTATATATTTAACATTTATTACATATTTACTTGTCCTTATCATCCCCATAATACAATAATAAATTATTCAAAAAAGAATGTATCATAGTATAATTAATCCCATGTTTATTCATGAATTTAGTATCCTAATAAAAATATTGAGAGTTATTTTTCATTCTCCAAAACATCACCTAGAAAATCTAAAATAATTTTTAGTCATTCAACATAAGCACATGATGCGGTAATTTTTTATTCTAAAAGAAAATTTTGATTACTTTTTACAACCTTCATGTAAATCTTGATCTTAATAATTTAATAACTCGAAATTTTTTATAAGTTTCATCTATATTTATACTTAAGAAGTTATTATTATTTATATCTTTAATAGATGATCATAATTCATTTTCACCAAGAAAATTACAAAACCAAAATGCATCATTGACCATTTCCTCTAAAGGATTTGGAGAACCAATATTATGGTGAAAAGTCTCATTATGTTGTTCTATAATTGACAGTTATTCAACTTCATTAAATTCTCCATGTCATGCCCACTTGGTATATTAAGCTGAAAATTGTTATTGACTCAAATGGGAATATGCTTCTACTCTGGTAAACTACTTCTTGAATTTACAATTATAACAAGGACATATTATTCTTCCATCAATGGATTTATTCTCAAATTAAAAATCAATAAATTTATTTAATCCTTCCTTATAACCATTGATTTTTCTTAAACAATAAATATATAATTTATCAATTTTCTTACATTAATTTAAATAGAATATATCACATAAATATGTTCAAATAAGCATAAGGAAAAAATAATAAACATCTAAATAAATTTTATAAAATAAAAAACATCTAAATAAATTTTCTTCATAAAAACACTTTCATTAAAAAATATATAATGTTAATTTATTTTCTATTTAAAAAAAATAAAAAACTACTATTTTTAAAAGTATAATTTTTCCTATAAAAAACATAAACAAAAAAATATTTCATAAAATTTTAGATAAAGCATGGGATGTGTGTTTAATAAAAAAATCTAAAAAATTAGTGTTTTTTTGGAATTTCTTATTAAAAGCTACTCATATCCCTTTTCAGTTATAAAAAAATAAAAAAAGAAAATTTTGTTTAGTTTCTAAAAAAATAATATTTCACATGAATTTCAAAATGAAATTAATTAAATAAGTGGTAGTTATTATAAATAATAAATCATATAAGTAGTTAAAAATAGGGGAATACAATTAATAGATACTTAAAATAAAAAATAAAATATGATGAAAATGATGAATGGATATTAAAGTTAAGGGCCTTAATTTTATGAATAATTAGTGATTTATAATATTATAATACAAAAAAATAATATTGATGAAGAAATTATAAGTCGATATTTTTCAAGAAAAAAATTTCATATCAATTTTATAAATTAATCAAAAAAATTTAACAATCAAAATGGAGTAGTCCAATTATATGGTTCAGGGTATCCTTTAGTTTAGCATTAGTATCCTTCAGGATAGAAGTATCTTTGTATTATTGAGAAGGGGGTCAATGTTACAATAGATTTAGTGAATTTAATTAAAATCACAATTTAGGTAGGATATTTTATAATGATAGATTAGTTTATAGTTTTATGGGGATGAGGGGGGATTCCATGTATTTAGTGGTAGATAATCTCTAAATACCAACTAATCTTGCAAGGTTTCCATTGGGTGAGGGTTTCATGAGGGTCATAAAAAGATGGTTTCTTCTGAATGGTAGTTTCTATAAAATATACATGGTTTTAATGAGGAGAAATAATTTATTTTTAAGTTTCATAGATACATATACATAATGAGTAGAGGTCTGGATCTAGGTGGTTGTTTCAATTTGAGAGAGAAGGGGTGGCCTAAAAAATAGGGGGAGTGGGTGTCATCATGATCAATATGGAGGATAAATTTTCAAGATCAGAGAGAGGGGGTAAAATCATGACTCGAGGTAGATAAGTTCATCAAGGGATAAGAGGAAACAATAGAAAGTGTGGGGAAGGTACTGTTGGTTGGGAGGTGTTAGTTGACCACCTGGGTGAAAATGAGAGACCAAAAGTTTCTAAGTGAAAAAATAGAATAAAAGGAAAAAAATTGAGGGTATTTATAAACTTTCCTCTAATTTTAAGAGTTTACTTTAAACCTCTTATAGTTTTTATTTATAATGGGTTTTGAATAACTCCATCTATATTTCCATCTCTAAACACCAGTTTTCTTATAGTTAATATATCACATTTTCAAGTGATGAGACTTGTTGTGTACAATGGAAGATATAAATAATTATATCAGTCCTAGAGATAAAATAATTTCATATTCCTTATCAAGAACATTGTAAGAGAAATAAAATTTCATTGAAACTGATAAATAATGGTGTGAAGATCCTTAATATCTTATAATAGTACCCAATGATTCAAGTATGTTATTCAAAGATTCATGGAGTGTATATAGATACAACTAGAAGAATCTTTGCTTGGATTCTTTGCCACATCAACAACGCATCTAGAGTGGAAATAAAAAATGACTAGGAGGATTATCATATTTATGGTGATTCATGTTTTAAATTAATTATAAATTAAATATAAAATATCTTCTCTACGAGATTTCAATAATTCTTTCTTGAATATATTTGGATGTTATCTATTAAAACTGAAAAACCAAAATGAGGCACCCACCCACTACTTTTTCTATGACCCAAATACTTTAGTTATGATTATCATTTTTAAAAGTAATATTTTAGTTTTTTTTAAGTGGAATAGTTTTTATATATGATCGGGTTTTCATCAAATCTCTCAAAAATAATATTTATCAAACCAATTTCAAACTAGAAAGTGGTAAGGGAGGTCAAAACTAACATATTGGATATTATTTAATCTAAGAAAAATAAAAAAAATTGCAAAAAAAATCAAACAACCACAACTATTAAATATAGTGATGGTGTGAAGTGAATATGGAAAAATGGAAAACAAATGGAAATAAAGAGAAAAAATGTAAGAAAGTAGATGAGAAAAAAGTAGTGAAAGAGAAGAAGATAAGAGTTGAAAAATTTCTTAATTTATAAATATCATATTAATATGAATTGATAAAAATATTCTTATTCTTGATTCAATGTCAATCATAATTATGAAAATTTATGAATAAATGAAGTTGACTCACTTAGTTTTTTATCAACAATCAAATTTGTTATTATTACTCACCCTAAGAAATGATTTTTAACTCAATATATAAGAATTGATTATTCTTTCTGAAGAAGAAAAATATCAAACCTTTCTAATTTAAGTAATTTTATTGATTCATTCCTAGAGCATATTATAATACTCAACACCCACTAGTACTTAGAGGAGTGTAATAATGGTGACCATGAATAATTAAAGTTTTGAAAAGAAAAATAAAGGAACACACTACCATTCACCTAATTAAACCCACCACAATTTTCTAATTTATCGGTAAATAATGAAAAAATAATAATCAACACTAGAAATATTTATATTCTCTAATTTAATTATTTAATATTATCTTAAGATAATATGAATAGATAAGTGGAAAGTGAAATCCTAAAGATAATTAAAAACAATTAAGTAAAAACTTGAGCTAGAATAGTGAAGGAATTCAACTCATTTTAATTCAATCCCCTAAAGATAATTTTTTTACTTGTGTTATAAATAATAGAAAAAGTATATAAATAATACATATCAAAAATAGTAAATAAAAAAGTAAATTAGAGAATGGAGAGATAGATATTCTGTATCGGGATCAATCTAGTCTCTAGCTCTAGCTTTCTTTATCCTTCCACCCTCATGAACCACCCCTTCCCCTATGATCTCACCACCAAGGCCTCCTAATTAAAATATCCTTTGATCAATCCCCCCAGGTCATGACACTCTCAAATAAAGTCACATCATGAATAATAAGAGGTACCGTGAAAAATTTACTCATAATAAGTGACTTGTTATTTCAATCATTAGTTCTCCATGTGGCTGTTGTCATTATTGATATTCCTCCCCACTATTATTTGATAAAATCCTCCCAAAAATGTCACTACCCCAAATTTATTTGGTGGAAACACTAATAATTAATCATCTATATGTATTTAATAATTGAATCGTATGTGGACATGACCTTAAAATATTACATCATCTTGGTTTTAAAATAAGAATTATATTTATTAAATTTTTATGGTATTTATGGTTTATAGTTTTTAAATAATTATTTCATAATTATTATATAATTAACTCATGAATTATAAAGTTGAAACTTTCACTCAATGTCTATTTATTCACAACATAGTAATTTTAAAATGAAATAATTTTTCTTTTCATGAAAAATCTTCATGATTTTTAATTTAACTTCATCAATGTTCCTATTAATCCTTAAACCCTATGAAATCTTTTTGAAAACACGGGATGATCATCAAAATCATAGTAAATTACATATAAAAATATGAAAATAAACCTATTAGTCCATTTCAAAATAATGATATCATATAAGTGATTTTTTTAAAACATAATAAACTGAACAAATAATCATTTACTTACACATAAAATCAGCTTTACTACCCAAATTTGTTCATAAAACACTTTATAAGAAAACATAGAATAAAAATCATATTAATGATGTTTTCCAAGAAAAAATGAGAACACATGAAAAACCATTTCTTAAAAATATACTTTTGTACCCTTAAAGGGAAAAATCATTCCTTTAAAAAATATAATTAGATTACCTTATAAAATAAAAATATTTCCATGAAAAATAATTAGAAATCATAGAAAATTAATGCAGTTTCATTGGTAAATCATATTCATTAAACCCTTATAAGAACACTTATAAATGTAATAACTTACTTGGTTAACTCCAATATAATTCTTCAAAGAACACAATCATTACCCAAGGCATTATAGGTCCATATGAAGATCATATGTCATCGTAAACAATGTCAATGAACCATAACATACAAAAACAATATATAATATTTATTTTTTATCATAAAATATCATAAATTATTTGGTTTAACAAAATATACAAAAGAACTTTCAGGAGTCATGTAAAAATAATAAAAAAATACTTTTTCATTGAAAACTCTTTAAACAAAAATGTCGAGAAGAATGGTAAATATAATTTTATTTATAAATCCCCTGAAAAATTTTAGAGAATTCCTATTAAGTATAACTATCATAAATATTGGAAATTACACTCAAGTACTATACATTAAAAAAGATTTATTTCACACATTTTTAAAAATAACAAAAATACCCTATCTGGAAAACATTTAAAAGTATTATCTTAAAACCTTAATAAAAAAAATAAAACATGGTTTGAAAGTAATTTTAACATACATTTAAAAATATTAACAAAATAATTAGAACATTTTAAATAACATGGATATGTTTGGAAAATAGAATATAAACTTTTAAACTAAGGTTTTAAAGAAAAATCTTTTACCTCGAGTCCAAATTGTCACATATGTTCTATAAATCATGTGTAATGAAATTATATTAATTATTTAAATTCTAAATGACCTTTGATAGGTTTAATAACTTATCATTAAATAATTCATTTCATTTATTTTAATTACATATTTAATTATTTAACCAATTAAGTCCATATTATGTGTTTTGAGGGTGTTCAGTTCATTATTTTAAAACACCTTTTGTGTGTTGACTATGGTCAAATAGTTCATTATTCCATAATTTACATAATCTTAATCATGTAATTATTAAAATTTATATATATTAAATAAAATTTTATATCCATCCATGAAAGCAGTACATGAAAAAAAACCCACGTCGCTTTGCGGTGGTGGTAGTCCACATGTACGTATGAACAACGTTATCATTTTTAAATCGATGTAAAGGTAGAAAAATAAAAGATATATTATCTTTAAATAATAATAATTATACCATAAATATATTACATATTAATTAAATCCATTATAATAACCATCCTTATGAGGTGGTGAACAAAAACAAATCACTTCGCTTCATGGAGGTGGTAATCCACATGAACGCACAAGTGATGTTTTCATTTCCCATAGGATGGAAAAGGTGATGAAAAAAATATAATCATGATAATAATAAAATTTAAGTATATGTAAGATAATTATGTTATTATTTTATCATAGCTAAAGAATATTTGAATGGGGTATAAGAAGAAATAAAAAAAATAACTCGGTTAAGAGTTATACCTTCTTCTTTTGAAAACCTCTTTTGATTGATATTAAGGACTTTGTAGATGAGGTTTATGTTCACAATAATGTCTTGGTAACATGGGAATGGATGATTAGAGAGTTATTTGAGAATATTTTTTAGATAAAACTAATACTTGAGTTGTCTTGTATATGGTTGAAATAAGTCCCTTTTATAGGAAAAAATCATTGGTGTTTCTCTAAATATTTAGTATTTCAGGGTCAATAATGTAATTATAAAATACCAAGTGAAATAAAAATGTTCAAGGGATGAAATTTTGGACTATATTGAATCCCACTTGTTAATTTATATACTTTTAAACACTTTTATATTAAATAATAAAATATTTTTTATCATGAAATATACTTAAAGTCATTTTTGATGTTATCATCTAATATTGACTTTAAAAATACCATGAAAGAAAATAATTTTAAATATAATAAATTATGATATCCCTTATCATCCCTAAATATATATAAAATTAATGGGATATCTAAACTCATCTAAATATTATCATTTTTAATATTTTTAAAATCATTTACTTATTTTTTTCTTTTGTTTTCCTAAACATTGCACCATCATGGGACTCACTTTATGATGCTTGGAAAGGGAGGAGATGAGGTTTTTTTGATGCCCACTTGTATGTTTGTTTCTTATGACTTTTTTGTTGCATTTGGTTTTTTATGTCTTGTGTTCTTCTTGTAATGGTTTTCCTCTTTCCCATTCTTAAAGAGGGTTTTTCTTTCTTAATCAAAGGGGGCTTTCCCCTCACCCTTCAGTAAAAAAAATTGCACCATTATAGCATAAATGTTTTATATAATTATACTAATTTTAAAAAATAAAAATAAATTATTAACATCATAATAATTTTTTAAAATTCACCATGAATATTTATTTTCACTCAATATGTATATTTACTCATATCTATGTCATGAAATATTTTAATACGTTATTCTGATTTTTCTCGCCTTACGCAAGCACTACACAAGAATTTAGGTAAGTTTCCTGTTATATAAACCTAAAATTTATAAATGTTAGTACATAACATCAATTAAATATAATATTAATTAATAAAGTATACTATATACTTATTCCTTCTCAAATATTATCTTCAGGACCCCAAATTTAACTTTTCTAGTGTTGTGTAAACACTGTGTCGGCACTGAAAATGATTTTCATATTTATCATGAAATAAATAATAATTTATATCATTTGAATTATTTTTAGGTAATATTTGTATTATATTATCATATAGAAGTATTTCCATGAGTTTAATAAATTTTTATATCATATTTATGTCTTAGAAATATCATAGAAGATACTATTTTTCATAAAAACTAAATTTTTTACTATACGCCAAAAAAAATTAACTTATTGAGAGAAAACTAAAGAAATCATCCTAGGATATATATATATATATATATATAACTTACTGGATCCAAAAATTAACTGAAATTAATCACATTAGAATTATAAAATTTATAATACTAACTTTAAAAAACATATAATATATATTTAAATTGATTTATTTAAAATAAAAACTAATCCATTTTCAAATGAAAATTCATATTCACATTATTTATCTTAATAAAATTATTTATAAGATTTGAATTAAAATAAATACTATGAATAAAACATAAAATTTATTTATTACTAAATACCTGGGTCATCACATTCTTCCCCTTAAATAAATTATGTCCTCGTTATTTTATTCACTATTTAAAAAAGTGGGGATATTTTTCTTTCATAACATTTTCTTATGTTCATGTTACTTTTTCAATCATATAGTTTTTCAAAAAAACCTTAACCTAGTGAATCACCTTATTTTTCAATACCTTCTCTATATTATCAAGAATATGAACTGTTTAGTCCTCATATAAAAGGTTCTCTTCCAACTAGACTAATTCAGGACTCAAAATATGAGATGCATATGGTATATATTTTCTTCAAAAAGAAACATGAAACACATCATGTACCAAAGATAAACTCAAAGGTAACATCACTCAGTAAGAAACAGATCCAAATTTATCTAAAATTTTGTATAGTATAGTGAACCATTGACTTAAGTTTACCTTTTTACCAAAACACATAACACTTTTCAATGGAGATAGTTTAAGAAAAACATGATCTCCTACTACAAATAAATTATCTTTCCTCCAGTTATCAACATTTTTTTTCTTCCTGATCTGGGATACCCTTATATGATTTTGAATCCCATTCACTTTCAAAACTATATCTTATAACAATTTTGGTCCCAAAAACCTTCCTTCACCAACTTCATCCCAATAAGATAGATTTTGACACTATTTTTTCATATAATGCATCAAAAGGTTCACTGCTACAAAACTGGGTTTCTGTAGCGCCACCCTTTATCAGTGCTAAAAAACGCTGATAAATGGGGGGGTCTTTATCAGTGCTAAAAACAAGCGCTGATAAAGGGAACTTTTAGTAGCACTAAAAAAGCACTGTTAAAAGTGACCCTTTATCAGTGCCTTTTTAGTGTTGATAAAGGCTCACACTTTATCAACACTTTTTTAGCATTGTTAAAGGGGACCCCTTTATCGGCGCTTTTTTAGTAGCGCTGATAAAGGGGGTCTTTATCAGTTCTTTTTCCTAGAGCTGATAAAGTTTATATTTCAAAAAAAATCATGAAAAATAATATATTGTTATATAAGTATAGTTATATTGATATAAATATAATATATATTTTTTAAATATGTTTTAGATAAGTATAAATAAACTATTACATTTAATATATAACAAATTTAGTGAAAATGGCTTTAAAATATTTTAAAAAATATAATTAATAAATAATTTTCTATTTATCATCGATTAATAATCATTTAATAATAATTTTAAGACACAAAAAATAAACAAAAAATTAATAAAAGATCTAAAATAAGTTGAAAATGTAACTCAAACTTCAAACGACCATAACTTTTGATTCGGGTGTCCATTTGAGCTCTACAGCATATCAAATCAAATCTTGTGACAAGTTCTACATGATAGTGACACAAGGGAACCTTCTATCACATTTTTCGTCCCTAAAAAAGGCCGATAAGGCCTCGAAAAATGAGTTTTTATTCTGGATACCCCGATTTTTTAAACATTCAAACAGGTATAACTTATGATCCAGATGTCCTCTAGTCCGGTATCACATATCATATGTAATGTTGTTTTATTTTCTTCGATTTTACTGGTTGTGGAGTTAAAACATACTATTGTATTAGAAGTTATGGTTGTTTTAACATTCTATGGCTTTTAAATACATATATATACATATTTATTCGTAAATATATATATGTGTGTGTGTGTGTGTGTTTTTTTTTTGTGTATGTGTGTGGGTTGTATATATGTATGCATGTATTTATTTATTTATTTATAAACACACATAAAAAACATATTTTATAAATGTATTTAAAACTAATCTTATAAATATATATTAATATACAAATAAATATACGGATAAAAAATTATAACTAAAAATATATATATAAATAAATAAAAATATATATATTAATATATGAATAAATATATATATATAATAATATATGAATAAATATATATATATATTAATATAACTAAATATATTTATATTAATATGAATCTATATAATATACGAATAAATATGACTAGATATATATATAAATATATATTAATATACGAATAAATAAATAAATATATATTGATATATGAATAAATATATATGTATTAATATAACTAACTATATTTATATTAATATGAATCTATATTAATACATGAATAAATATAACTATATATATATATATATATATATTAATATATGAATAAATATAACTATATATATATAAATAAATATAAATATATATTAATATATGAATATATATATATATTAATATATGAATAAATATATATGTATTAATATAACTAAATATATTTATATTAATATGAATCTATATAAATATACGAATAAATATAACAATATATATATAAACAGATATATCATTAAATAAAGAAAAAAATAAATAGCTTAGTGGTAAAGGTGCAGGCGCGCAAGGGAAGAGGTCTCAGGTTCGAGTTCGGGTGGAAGTAGGGAGGGGCGCGCGGGCTTGTGGGGGGTGTGCGGGCAAGGGTAGCACGCAGGAGAGTGGGAGGGGGTCCACCTAGCGCTGATAGGGGGCAAGCACTATTAAGATCCCCCTAGCATTATATTTTATTTTTAACTTTTTTTAAATATTTTTTACTTTTATCAGCGCTTAAAAAAACACTGATAAAAGGTGTATTTTATCAGTGCTAAAAAAATTCTGATAAAATACCTTTTAATCAGTTCTTTTTTTGTGCTAATAAAAGACCACTTTTATCAGCGCTTTGTTTTAGTGTTGATAAAAGGGACCCCCTATCTTTGCTTTGATTAATAACACTTTTTTAGTGCTGTTAATTCCCTTTTCTAGTGCTGATAAAGGCCATATTTTTTGTAGTGGTTCTATATGTATACTAGAATTAAATCTATTATTATAAGAAAATTCAACAATTGAAATTTTTTATCCCAACTTCCCTATTAATATAATTAAAAATCTTTAATAATATCCTTCAATAACTAAATCATTCACTATGAATTTCAATCAGATTGAGGAAGAATTTTTTTCCTAAAATTTAATTTATTACCCAATGACTTCTGAAGCCTCTTCCAAAAATTATAAGTAAATATGGGATCATGATCATGTACAATAGAAAGATGGAATCCATGAAATCTAATTATCTCTTTAACATAATGTTTATAATGATTATCTAAAATAATACTATCTGAAATTGGAAGAAAATGTATAAATTTAGTCAAATGATCAATAATACACTCATATTGTATTATTACCTTGAGATGTCTTTAGTAATCCAAACATGAAATCCATGGATATACTTTCTCATTTCTATTTTGGCACTGGAAAATCCGGAATAATTCCCTTTAATAGTTGTTGTTCTAATTTAACCTATTAAAAAGTCAAACATTTCTTAATAAATTCAAGAATATATCTTTTTATTCCAATAAACTAAAAATATTCCTAATGGTCTTTATACATCCTAGTGCTTCCAAGATGAAAAAAATGTAGAGCTATGAGCTTTACTCATAAAATATTTTTTAAATTAGGAATCACAAGGAATGCATAATCTTTTTCTGAATCTCAAAACACTTTCTTTGTTGATTTTAAATTCAGGAAACTTGCCTTTCCTAAGTAATTCTAACTTTTCCTATAAAATAAAATCCTCCTTCTGAGCATGATTAACTCAGTATGACACTAAAAAACTACACTAACACCTGAAGGAAAATAGAGGATGTTTCTAGATGAAAAAATTCTAGACCAATATTAATCGAATCATTTGCCAAAGGATCATATTCCAAATGTATAATATTTAATGATACTTTATCTTTTTTACTTAAAACATCACCTACCTTGTTTTTTTTTCTTGAATGGTAATGAATTGTGTAGTCATAATCCTTAATTGTTTCTATCTATCTTCTCTACCTCATGTTCTACTCTTTCGAAGTGAATATATACTTAAAAAATTTATGATTAGTATATATTTCATACTTTACTCAATATAAACGATTTCACTATATTTTGAAAAAAAACAAAGAATCTAGTTTAATTTCATATATAGGATAATTTATCTCATGAGTTTTCAATTATCATGAATCATAAGCAATTACCTAGTTATAATGTATCAAAACAAAACCAAGTCTCCTCAAAAAAGAATCATTATAGATAAAAAATTCACCATTTCTAGATAGAAAGGCCAAAATTGGATCATTCACTAATCTTATTTTCAATTATTAGAAACATTTATCACATTATTTTATATATATGAAATTAACTCCTTTTATAATTAACCTTGTTAGTGGGCTAGAAAACTGAGAAAAATTTCAACAAACTATCATTAGTAACCCACTAATCCAAGAAAACTATGAATCTATATGATATTTATAGGTGTCAGGAACTCCTCGACAACTTTAGTTTTAGATAGACCAATAGTTATTCCATCTTTATTTACAATATGTATAAGCAAATAAATCTATCACAATCAGAAGTCACATTTAATAAATTTTCCATATAACTTATTTTCTTTCAAGGTTTAAATAAAAATACTCAAATTCTTTTCAGGATCGTCATAATTTTTATAATATATCAAGATTTTATAAATAAAAATAATGACAAATTTATTCAAAAACTTATGTAAAACACTATTCTTAAGGCCCATAATTAAATATGGAGAATTTTTTCAAACCAAATGGCATAACCACACTCATAATTCTTATAACTTGTATAAAAAACAAACTTATAAATGTCATCATCATTCACCTTTATCTTTTGGTACCCAAACCTGATATCAAACATTGAAAAATACTAAGCTTTGTGGACCTAATCAATACGAAATTGATATGAGGTAATGGAAATTTATTCTTAACAATGTTGTTATTAAATGCTCTATAATTAATGTATATCCTCAATGAAACATCCTTATTTTTAATAAACAAGACTATATTAACCCAAGGTGAAGATCTGGAAGAATAAAAAAATTATCAAGTAACTCTTGTAACCTATTTTCCAATTCTAAAAGTTTTATATGATCTATTCGATAAGGAAATTTTAATATTATTAAAGAATCAAACACTAATTAAATAGTAAATTCAATCTTCTGATTAGGTATAATATCTGTAAATTCATTGGGATTATTGATGACTTTTTAATGAGCATTATAAAATCCACAAAGGAAGAAATACCTAAATATGGGTATTATTTTCCCCATAAAGAAAAAGAAGTGGGTAGCCAAGACTCATGGGTTGTGGGACCTACAACAGGATACACAATCACATGAACTTATAAATGTTATACAAACATATCATGCATAGAACATAACTAGTGGGAGATCTCACATAACCCCTTTGGAAAGCCCTTATACTCTTGAGAAGGTGTCTGAAGTCAACCATTGATCATGTGATGACTGTCTGATGAGTTCCTCTAAATCATTTTACTTTTCAACTAATGGATCCTGACAATCCATCCGAAAATCCTTGTAAAATAAGGATAAAATATCCAAAAGTTGGGATCCCTTGGAAGTTTTAAACTTCATGTGATGCACCCCATGTGGGTTCTCAATTAACCATAGAATCACTAGTGACATACCAGCCTTATCATGTGAGAGCCTTACGGCATGTCACCCTCATCGTACGAAGGGAATCAAACATATCCAGGTAGTCCGACATTCCCCCTTACGGATTTAAAAGAAAACAAAGAGGGTTAGCCACGATAATTCCCACACATCACCACAGGACCCCTTGTTGGTCATGAAACACATCACTGATGGGGAGAGTGATTTTCATTGACAACACTTTTTCATACTCTCCAAATCCCCAGTCCTTATAAAATAAAAAAGGAAATAAAAAGTGATATGAGGATAGATTCTTATGAGGAGAATATATGATGATCTAATTTTATTGGTTTCATATTCCCCATACAATCATCCTTGATCATACAAGGCCTCCCCTCCAAAACCATCTCAATCTCACAAAGACCCCCTAATAATCCACCCTTGTCTCAAGAAAGGTCTCAGACAGGTCACCTCAGATCACGTGAATGCCTTTCAACAGGAATCCTGATCTCACGAAGTCCCCTATACATGATGTAATGAGATTTTGAAAAACCCTTGGAATGTGAACATAATTAGGAAAGACCCCTTTTATTGGATAAAATCAAATAAATGGGGCAATGACTGGATGATCTTGCGATCATTGAAAATCACATGACACTTATGATGGGATTTCACAAAATGTGTGACACCTCATTCCTCCACTGACTCCAGCCCAAATATTTTAGATATAGGACACACAATATGGAATATAACTAGGGAGAAGAGGCATATAATCCCCCCCCACCCACCCTCAAGCTAAAAAAACATCCATCAATAATCCCATGTTTACAAAAGCTCAAAGAAGATTTCTCAAAGCGACGGTTCACATGATCACAAAAGTTCCCTTCTATATAAGATCCTAGGAAGGACTCCAAGGGTTATACAATATTCACAGGTACTTCACGTTTTCACTTGAGATCACACGAAGGAATTATAGCATGTCAGCTTGATTATAAAAAGTACATCCTGCATATCAGTTGGGTCACACGAAACCTAAAATAATATTAACACTAAACAAATCTAAGGCAACAAATGTAATAAAATCTGGAACAAAGACTAAAAGATGAAAACTTACACAAAGATAGGTACACTAATCCTCATGCACTTTTTACGACTCATCTAAATCATGTGACAACACTAATACTTATTTCTCAAGTCATACAACGTCCTCTAGACATACCACTTGGATCATGTGATGTCCTCTGAACACGTCAAGAAAGTCGCACGATGCCTTCCAAGAATTTCATTGAAGTATTATGAAACCCTATGGGATTGTAATCCAGATCTTATGATGTCCTATAGACATTTCACCCAAACATACGACAACACCAGTATATGTCATCTAGGTATTGTGAAGCCCTCTGGGTTTACCAACCAAATTTTGTAGTACCCTCTAGGAATGTCATCTAGGTCTTGTGATGAAACCCATACATGTCAACCAGATCTCAGGATGACACCCAAGCATTTTGTCTTAGGTCATGTGGAACCCTTTGGATATATCAACCTGGATTATGTGATGTCCTCTAGAAAATTCATCTAAGTATCACAACGACACCTGGAAAAGTCGGCTAGGTCATGTAACACCCCCTGTACATGTCAACCTGGATCATGAAATTTTCCTTGGACATCTCCACTATGGAGCTAGGACATGTACAAAAATCATCAGACATGTTAAGAAAGAAATTTTACATGTCAGGAAGATAACCATTCCCTGTCAAGAAGACTTCCTGGGACATGATAGCCTTGTATAGGGGGGGTATATCAAGGAAACCTCAGTGTGTAAGTCCTGATTAGTTGCATAATATGATATATCTCACATATTAGGGGGCCTTGGTGCATAATCCCTAAACAAACTGAACTATGATGAATTTTATTCCTTCCATAATCAGGATATGGGGTACACCTTTTTGAAGGCCTGAACTCCATATTAAGCAACCAAAGGGCTATCCCAATTTATAAGTCTCGCACCCATAAGAAGTGAGACTGATTACTTCATATCCCTTGTTTCCCATGATGATCCTAGATCATGTGTTCTTAGGGAGTTACAATGATCATATCACTCGCATTGTGAACTTCTACTAGCTAGGGAAACCTCAATGTGTAATCCCCAATCAATGACATAGTTTAATATGTCTGCTAATATTAGGGTAGCCTCAGTGCGTATTCCCTACATAAAAATTTAAATCTAATAAATCTAATTCTTTCCATACCCAGGATAATTACAAGGCCTCTCTAAGGATCTATCTCAATATATAGTTCCCAAGTTCCCCAATATATATCCTTTCCATATGACATTAAACTACACGGGTTTAGAAAACTATGTGGGTTTTGATTCTTATTATAAAATATGATATGTAGGACACCTCATAATGGCTTAATCCCATCCTCAAAATATTAGTTACCTCACTGGATAACAAAAAACTCCATAGTTCCTGGTTATACATCTTCAAAATACAAACAACTACCGACCAATTGGAAATGAATGAATAACCTCAGATACATATAGATGGATTCGCCAATAAGATCCTCCATTTTTCATATAAAATCACTTAAACTATGATCATTTTGTTAGGGTAACCAGACCCATGTTAGGATGAGGAATATATTCTCAAAAATATCTTAAATATATAAGAGAGTCCCAAAGTATAGAACAATTCCCTTCCAAAAGGGTGTGATGAGACCGACCTCCCATCCTCTCGACCAATATGAGCTTATAATCATTGTTTGATCTAAAACCCCAATCCACAGACTAGGATTAGAAATAAGTTATATACCCAGTTATAGATATGGGAACCACTGTGAGATTCTATAGAAGATAAACATGAATGGTAAACCTAAAATGAATGGTTTTACAGACAAAAAAACCCAAAAAATAAAACCATTAGGCCAAGCCATCCACATTTTTTCTTAAAGAAATAAATATGGTGAACATGATGTGAACTCATTTAACTATGGAATATACTCCACATGATAAAATAGGATAGAGTGTTGAGTTCTCATTAGACCATTTTTTTCATATCATGAAGGTTCCTAGTTGTGTCTCTTCATAACAAAACAAAAAAGGTGAACCTGGTGTGAATCTTTCAAATAAAAAAATGATCAGTTGACCATGAAATGAATATTACAACTAATTTTCTATAGTTGGGTTTCTCATGAAATTAGTTCATCCTTTCTTTGACAAGTCCACATGAGTAGAATGGACAAATCAGGAATAAAAGGACAATTGTGTTACCTATGCATATCTAATTGAGCACGCATCATGCCTATTATAATGCACTAATTGGTTACCTTATTCCTTATTTTTTGCATGATACTATATACTTATCCCTCTAACAACACCCTGACCCAAGATAATTTCTTCATCCAGTAACCATTTTGGAAAATCATTTATGGTTGTAACCCATGTGGGACTCATAATGACTTCACCTACCCAACACCTTCATAATCAGGTGGAAAATGAAATTGTACTGGAATAACATCGATATGGTATGATCCCGACCCTTGAATTTGTACATGAGGGTCTCCAAAATATAAATTTGACTGGTGCTCACCATCCAAATAAATTTGTAGTAAAGCTATTGGTTCTCATTGAAACATCCACACGCTTTATAAGTCTATCCCTGAAGCACGACAACCAATACCTTCATTATATGATGAAGGTTGATGAAGGAGTCAACTGTGTATTCCTTATAGTTATGGGGCCACTATGGAGGGTTCCTGTCAATTTTCACCTCTAGTTCCATCCTGCAGGTTCCTTTCAGTCACCTACTGAGGGTACCACCCAACATACTGCCACCTCTAATCTCCATGCACAGGCAATAATGAAGACACATCGGGTGAAAAATGATCAGGAAAATAGTGAGTGGGATCATATCCCAACTCTCACTAATGATGTATGTTGATATATTCCTGTGATAACTAGTGATCAAGCTCATATCTATTCTCCCTTGGAACAAGTCTACGTGAATATTCATATAACAAGCATGGGGGAGACACATACTCCTACCCCCGTGCATGAATTAGATCGGTATATTCTTGTGGCACAAGAAGGATAGAATTGGGATCATATCCCCACTTCAATTGAAGATATATATAACTATATAGTGATGAAATAAAATTTTAATGATTATATTCCTATGCACACTTTAATAAAATGCCACTAAATTTTAGAAATAGTTGAAGAACTCTATCAACATATTCCATCACTGGTACAAATACAGGGATAGGTTCATAATTCTATCTCTATAGCCAAGGAATCACAACACTGTGATCATTATGAACAATTGGTTTCTCTGAAGAAGCATGCATTCTTGCTCCCATCCAGGAGGATATCGGTATATTCTGTTAAAGGATGAGGTAATGAACTGGGCTCAGATTCCAGTTCCAACTAGGGCTCACCAAGTGAGAGTGGAACATTCCCTGGTATAGGGGTACATTCCTCTCAAAATAGTTTTGTGTCATATTCCAAAGGCTCGGGATTGGGCTTATATCCTCATTATGGATAGGGATCACCAAGTGAGAGTGGAACATGCCTTATGGAAGGCTCATATTCCTATCTAAGAAGACCAATGGAATACTCCAAAGGCCTAAGATTAGTCTCATATTCCTATTTTGGTCAAGGCTCATAAAGTGAGAATGTAACATTCCTTGGGACAAGCTCATATTCTAGTCATTGAATATATTTGGAATATTCTTGTAGATAACATAAGTCAGCCACATATCCCTACTTCTATCGATGAATGAATTCATCAACATCCTTCCAAGGCCATACAGGAGGAGGTTTATATCCCTTATCCCATTATAGAGATATGTCGGCATATTCTGATGGGGAATGCTTATTTGGACCTATATTATATTCATGTTCCAATGGGGAACACTAAGTGAGAGTGGAACATGACTCAGGACAGACTCATATTTTGGTCTCAAAAGATTAGTTGAATATTCCAATGTCTCAAGATTGGTCTCACACTCCCATTCTGATCAGGGCTTACCAAGTGAGAATGGCACATGCCTGGGGTAGGCTCATAATCATGTCAATAATGAAGATGATCATTGGAATATTCCAGAAACTTCTAAGCAGTGGTCTCATACCCTTGTAGCACCAGACAATTATAAACAAGGTTCAGGAACCATCATACAACTGGCTCAAATCCCAACACAATTCCAAAGGCAGGTTGAAAAATCCCAAACACGATGTAGAATGAGGCTCATATCACTGATCTACTCAATTTCAGTGTCCTTAAGGTTATTTAATACACATTATCAAAACCCCAAGGGTTCGTCAACTATTCAACCAAATCAGGATATGATCATTTATGTGATATTCTTCCTCATGGTAGTGTGGAGATGGATCACAAAGACTCTACTCCTGACATCTGTCATGGTCAACCTCCCCATGGTGATATATCCCAAGAACAAAGAAATCATCCCCTTTCCCAAACACCTCCATATATAGAGGTGTTAAAAATTAATATTCCTTAATATATATATATAGGTTCTTGAACCATTAGGGTCAACTGTATATAGTTATCTATCAACATCCAATAACACTATACTTCGGTCAGTAGTCAACCCCAAGAATCACCTTCTATGGCCTGATCAAAAGTAGGAATGTAAGTTTGATGAAGAGGAATGAAATATTGATATATTGATAGAATTTTCCAAAAAAAACCTCCCCACCATGTTCTGGCCCCTTACCACTTCTAACTATGAGATCCCAAATGAGATAGAAAAGGAGTGAAATCCATATCTAGGCCAAAATATGTGAGATACTCATCGGTGAATAAAGGATAAAAATATCCCCTATATAGGATATTATTATTACCATCATATAAACAATAAACTCTATTATCATATGGATATAACTGCCTTTTCCATTGCCTAGAACTCAAGAATAGAGGAGCATGAAAAATGCATGTGTAGTGTTTGTCTCTCTATTGAAACAACTCTCTAGTGATTGATTTCCAGATAATTGCCAGACATATGTATCCGATTATGGGAAAATATAGAGAATTTCACTATATTATGTCCCTAGAATAGAATACTCCCTCAGTTACAACATCTTGTAATGTTATGGCCTCTGGAAAAATAAAAAGAAACTAGGTAATTCACGAGCTAATTGGACACTACAACAAAATCCTACCACTTAAATGGTGCCAAGACATCATAAATGGAGGAAGAGGATATCCCCCAGATCTTTTAACTTTTCCACTCAAATAAACAGAAATGTATTTTAGATACTGAATTCTATATTTCAATCAACTTCAAAACCTCCCACAGAAACTGACTCTCGTTGTAAGAACCCAGTCCTTCTTTGAGGTATGGATCGTGAGTTTTCCACCTATTCCTTGTTTAAATGCTTAAATATGGACTTATGATGATTCTGGTTGATTTCATGGAAATATAGAGGGTGTCCGGGGCTCGTTGGAATCCTGGAACCCAACTCTCAAAGAGTTTTGGGCCTGCCGCACAGTTGGGAGAAATTGTGTGGGGTAGGCCGCACATTTAAGAAAACCGTACAAGAGTGGGTAGTAGAGGCAGTAGATTCTGAATTCTTTCATAAAACTATGCAGTAGAAGCTGCATGCCCATGTGGAAAGTCTAAAAACTACTGACTCTTTATAGACAGTTCTAAGTGGGTACTGCATGGTTAGAAATACCATGCGGAGTAACCTTGTGAATACCCCTGTCTCTTATAGGAAGTCATGTATGGTTTTTTCACAGTCTATAAAACCGTGTGGATAAACCATGCAAGCCCTATTGTGTAGTATTTTTAATATTTTAAAATTAAATTAAAAATCTTATATCAACACATTTTTGGGTTTTCTTCAAACAGACACCATCTCTCCCCCCCTTATAAAATCTCTAAACTTCTCCTATTCTCCCTTTTCAGATCTACTCACCATCCGGACTCCGAATCGAGTGTTTCTCATCTCCTCATATCCATAATGGTAATGCCTCAATTCCTTTTTATCCTTTATTTATTCTTCTAGATATCAATTTCACTATTTGGAATTGGGCTCATATTTCCTAATATCTTGTTCTTTGTCCGTTCTTTAGATTTCTCCCAAACCAGGGAGAATCATAGCTTGATATTGGAAAATCTATCTAACATGAGTCTAAGGTAAGTTTTCATGTTATTTTAATTGAATTTAAAGCTATTTATATATGTTAGAGTGCTACGCACCCATTTTTGGGTTGTCAAATTGATTTATAAATCATATCTGTTGTTTCCTATCATTGTTTAGATAATTAATTAGGTGTTTCAAATCATGTATTAGGTTTTATACATAGAATAAGGGTCACCCCATGGGTGAGTTCCCTTGGATGAATTTTTATGTTTGTTTGGACTAGTATTCCTATGATTCATGCCTTTTATTCCCATTCATGGGTTGTTAAAAATGGATTTTATTATTAAATGGAATTTCAATCATGTAAAATTGTAATTAAATTGACTAAGGGTTTGGGATTAGTGTATTTTTCTTTTGAACCATGTTATGCCTGTGATTGTTTAATCATGTTTGGAATGTTTTTATACAATGGTGAACCTTCATATGTGTGTTAGGTTATGTTAAGGCCTTTTAATGGTTTATATTACATGATAGGATTGTTATATGAATTATTTTTATGTGAGTATTGTTAGGCCAATCCTTAGAGGTTGGTCCTAGTTGAGACACACCTTACTAGTGGGATGTGTTTTGGATGATTTTGGTGATGACCCTAGAATGTCTAATGAATTGTTAAATTAAACTTGTTATGGTTAAATGGTAAATAACATTGGTTGAATCATGGATTCTATTGGAATTCCATGTATGAGATTATATGACTATCTTACCTTGGTCCCTTGAGTGAACCTTAGATTCCTTTGGAATCCCTTTGATAGGCTCAATGGGTTTGTTATAATCGTAATGTTGTGAGTGAACCATGGAATCCATGGATGGGATCATAGAGGAAATGAACTAAATTCCGAGTGAATCATGTATCCTTATAGGATGCCATAGACAGGGTCAAGAGGTATGGGTATGTCATGATTGATACTTGGGGCTCCCTATAGTACCTCCAATGATGGGATTAGTCGACATGGACTTACCGCAACTAGAGTGATATCGGGATCCTATTGGTTCATCGGGATGGGCTTGTAGGGTGTTGTTAGAAATTGTGCCTGGAGTGATACTTGAATTATAGTTTTGGAATGTCAAGGTTGGGCTCATGTTATATTGTATAATTGAAATAGTTTGTGACATGTCTTCCAAGACAAAGCACAAGCTTGGGTTTGGAATTTTTGTCATATTTCCTAGATGTCCTTATGAGTCATCAATTGTACTTACTGCTTTACGGGGGATCATCGGGATTAGGTTGGATCTCGAGACTTATAGTTTTTAATTTAATCGAATGGATAACTGAACAAGAAATGGAAACCAATTCTTATATGAGTATTTACTTTTTAGTTCTTTCTATCTTACTGCTTTAACTTTTGTACACTCTCTGTTATATATATTCACTTACAGATTAGCATAGATCATGGGTGGTTGCCTACTGAGATTTAGTTTCACACCCTATTTAGGTCATGATTTTGGACCAAATAGATTATATTATTTCAAGTGTTGATAAGGGAAATCACCCACCTACAAGTACTTGATATATTTCTTAGGAGCAGGAGATAATGGGACCAAGCCGAGTCTTGTGATGCTTCTAAGATTCTTTTTACCTATTTCATACTTTTGATAATTGTATTGTAAATGACTATAGTGTAACCTATTTTGGATTATTTATAGATTATGTAACATGTAAAATCATCTTGTGTATGATATGACTTCTGGTTATAAATACTATTAGTCTTCCACTATTTACTACTATTTTATGGTATTCCTACTTCTTCTATTGATTTTTTATTGTTTCTGTTGTGTTACACTCTGCTAATGAGGGAATAATATCCCCACTATCATGCCTAGGCCATCACTAATAGTCTTAATCCTCTAGATTTTGGTGAAATGTGCTTGTGTCCATGTGGCCAACCAGGCTTGGAGCACTGTTGGGTGGCTTCCGGATTCGGGATGTTACAAAGTGGTGTCAGGGGGGTTTCATTTTTTGGGTTGATTTACTATTTGGTGATAATGGAAAGAGGTATAAATGAAATGGGATTTGATAATAATTTGTGTCTGGGAGTAGATACCCCACGTACAAGGAAAAGATAAATTTCTTCAAATTGAATGGTAGTTTTTGGATTTTTATCTATTACAGTTGATTCAGTTTTACCATTGGGTGATGCACTTGTATTGTGCTATTATTATTTATACTATTGTGTTTCTATTCTGTTTTAACCCAATTATATGAGGGTATTACATCTCATGCATCATATTGGAAATTGTTAGAATCACATGTCATGCATTATTTCAATGCCATCTAGGATAATTACAGATTGCATGCTGTTGTAATAGGTATCATGACAAATTTTCATGCTATTGTGATAGGTGTATTGGTACATGCTATGGTTTGAATTGGATGGATTCCAAGCTTTAGTCTCTGATGTGTATTGGCCCCTTGGATCTTAATTTGGAAAATCATGTTTCATCCTTATATTGAATTGTGTTACTATGTCCTATAAATGGATTCCATGTTTTGATTCATGGGGAGTATGGCCCCTAGGGATTAGAATTCGGCATACCACTAGGATACCCTTCGAGAAGGGAATGCGATAACTTCTAAATGAGTTTAAATTCAGGATAAAAATGTGAACTCAGTTAAATTGAAAATGAATGTGTAAATAAGGTGTTATTGAAATTTATTTGGTAAAGAACATGAACAGACCTGACCTTAGTAGTGGGATTTTTTGTAGTATCATTCACTATTTTACACCTAGACGTATCCCATGGGATAGGAAGGGGTGAAATTTAGTGGAAGATTTTGACCTATCCTATTTATTATACAATTTTGAGATGCGACCTTAAGACTAAACTTGAACTAATGTTTATGCTTGACCTTGTAGAGTCATTCCACCATGACGACCTCTAGTTGTATGCCAGGAGGGTGGTGACGATCATACCCCGGAGGTGGTAGGTCATGGGCTACTAGTGGATCCTCCAATTGTGTCATTTCTAGCACCAGCTATTATACTGGATGTATGTGCTGATGAAAATTTCTGTGAAGGCTTTATGAGGTTCATTAAAACCTTCCATGGAGCACCACAACCTGCCACATCTATGGTTGATCTAACGTGGGTGTTCTAGTAGCATCATCTGCCCACATTCTTGGGGGATGGAAGACTACAGGCTACAGAGTCATGGCTAGAGGCCTTGTTTTTGATCTTCAAGCATCCAGAGATGCCTCTTGGAAGGTTGGTAAAGCTCATGATGTATATGTTGTGTGATTCCTCTAAGAGATAGTGGGACATGATTACTTAGGTGGGGAATCATTGGGATATGGTATGGGGAGACTTTTATAGAGTCTTTTATGACTATTACTATCCTGATATACTAATAGATAATAAGGATTAGGATTTTATGCATCTGGAGTAAGGTGCTTTCTCATTGATGGACTACTTGGACCATTTTAATGAGCTCTAGTGATTCTCACCGATTCTGATGGGTGAATTTTTATCAAAATTTGGAAAATTTGAGTATAGTCTTATATATGACATCAGATTGTAAGTGAATTTATTCAGGTTGAATGCCATTTCTGCTATAATGAATTAGGCACTGAATTCAGAGCATAACATCAGGGAATATGGAGGTGCGAGCTAGGGAGGTTCGACACCTAGATCTGGTACTTTCTTTACTAGTAGTAGAAAGTGTCATATGGATATTTCTCATGGTGATACTAGCAGTTAGAATGTATGTTCAGGTAGCCAAGTGAGGTGCTACTAGTGTGGTAGGTAAGGGTATACGTGGCCACAATTTCCACAGGACCCAGTTTAGTGCCGATATTATGGAAACATGGGCCATATTTAGTGTTTTTGTATAATGTTTACACCAGTATCTAGTGGGAGAGGTTCTTCACCGTCTCTATATTCAGGAGTGGGGTTCGCAGCTTCTCACTAGTCAGGGAACTGGAATGCATCATACTTTTCATGTCAAGGTGGTGGTCGTGGTCGTGGAATCTAGAATCTAGGTTCTCAGAGAAAACATGTTAGATTATCTTAGGGTAGCTAGGCAGTATCTCAAGTCTGCGGTACAATCCAGACTTATGCAGTGCAATAGATTAAGCAATAGAAGGATCTTGGGCCTTCTACCGTCAGAGGTACTATTCTTGTAGCTAGCATTTTAGCTTTTGCACTTTTGATATAGGGGATCCTCATAGTTTCATATTTGTTCTCATTGTGGAGGGCCTTGGTATCTATGATTTTACTTCTGACGACGTTATAATTCTAGACACTTTGTTAGGGATTAGAATGGAAGGCTTGTATCAGTACAAGGAGTGCCCCCTTGAGATCGGTGGGTGTCACTGCTTATGGGGCCTCTATGTCTTAGAGATGATTGGATTTTACGTCATTCTCATGATGGACCGGTTGGTTCCCTTTTGAGCCTTTATTGATTGTTATCACCACAGGGTGAGTTTTATGTCACCAGAGGAAAGATCGTTTCTACAAAAGGGTGAATGGAATGTACATAAGAGACGAGATGGACCCGAGCATTGGGGGTTGGGCGGGATGACAACCCAAATTTCTAGTTTTTATTTAGATGAACAAGGGACATGTTATATGTATTTCTATCTAGTATTTGATCATTTCAGGGATGTTTTCCCAGAATACTTCTCAGGTTTACCTCTAGTAAGAGATGTGGAGTTCTCTATTGATCTAGTGTTAGGGGCTGAACTGATATCCATTCCTCCTTATATGACAGATATGACGGAGTTGCAAGAGTTGAAGAGGCATATAGAAGACTTGTAAGATAATGGATTCATTCAAACCAGTACTTATCTGTGGGTTTCACCGATCCTTTTTGTGAAAAAGGTGGATGGTACCCTCAGGCTATACGTGGATTATTAGAAATTGAAATAGTTTATAGTTAAAAACTTGTATCCTATACCAAAAATAGATGATCTCTTCGACCAGCTCTGTGGAGGTCGTGTTTTCTCAAAGATTGACATGAGATCCAGTTATCATCAGGTGAATGTTAGATCATCATACATACCTGACACATCCTTTCAAAGCTAGTATAGTCTGTATTAGTATCTTGTTATGTCATTCGGTCTCATGAACGTGCCAGTTGTTTTCATGGGATTGATGAACCGTGTCTTCCATCCTTATCTTGACTCATTTTTCATGGCTTTCATAGATGATATCTTGGTGTATTCTCATAATCTCCATGAAGATGCCACACATCTTGAGATCATTTTGAGTACACTGAGAGAGCATTGGTTAAATTAAAAGCTTCCAAAGTTCCACTTTTGGATGGATCAGATTCACTTCATAGATCACATCATCTCAAAGACTGGAGTATCAATGAACCCAGAAAAGGTTAGAGCATTAGTTTCCTAGAAGAATATCAATAAAGTATTTGAGGTGTGGAGTTTCTTAGGGTTGTCTGGTTACTATAGGTAGTTCATACATGACTTCTAATATTTAGAAGCACCATTGATGGTGTTGAATAAAAAGTTTTTGAAGTATGTTTAGTCAGGTTCCTATGATATGGACTATCAAGAGATGAAAGGGATATTGAATTTAGCACCGATACTGATTTTTCTAGATCTAGGTATGAGTTACACTATGTATTGTGATGCATCAGGTATCAGGCTTGGAGAATTTCTTATGCAGGTGGATCGAGTCATCATGTACGATTCTCAACAATTGAGGGAACATGAGAGGAATTACCTGATGCATGATCTCAAGTTAGCTGTGGTTGTTCATGTTGGTCGGAGAGTGATGGCAAGAGGGGGGGGGGTGAATTGCCTTTTAAAAAAAATTAAGAATTTAAAACAAAGTAAAAAGTGCAGCGGAAATAAAAGAGGCAAGACACAAAACTTGATAACGGAGTTCGGCTTAAACCAAAGCCTACGTCTCCGCTCCCAACTCAACCGTTGAGAGATTTACTACCACTTGCTTTTTAATGGTTTTAGCAAGAAACCCACTAGACTTTAGGGTAGTCTAGAACCTATTACAGCTTGCTTTTAATGGTTGAGCAAGAACCCACTAGCCTTCTTACAGGTGAAGGCTAGCTCACCTATGACTCAAGCCTTTTAAAGGGAAGGCTTGACTAACTTCTTCACACCTTGAAGGTGGTGTGAAAACCTAAACAAAAGGAAGATAAAAGAAATGGGGGTTTGTAGGCACAAACCCAAATTGATGCTCAAAAAGATAAAACAAGAAAAACCGTAATGTGGAGAAGTCTTGGGTGCCAATGGATTGATTGGAGTTGATGAAGAGCGCTCCTAAGCTTCTATGGTGGTGCTCCTTGGATGTGGAAATGAGTTGGAGAAAATGGGGATCCTTGAAGGAATGCGCCGGAGGTTCGCCAAATGATCGAACAATGTTCCCGTGGGCTACCGTACATTTCCGGGGCTTCCTAGTCCTTTATTTATAGAGGGGGAACCCTCAAATGGCCTTTGGGGGTCTTCAGAGCCGTTGGAGAGGCCTTCGGAGCCGTTGGGAGTCAAGTGGACAAGTCTGGCCAAAGCCCAACAGCTAGTTTGACTGGCTCCACCGGCTGATCGGTGCTTGGCCACCGGTTGGCCGGTGCTTTGGAAAAGGGAGAGGGCTTCTGCCCAGGCACCACCAACTGGCCGGTGAGGAGGCCACCGGTTGGCCGGTGCTGAGACAGTAGCAAACTCTTCTGTCTGAGTTCCACCGGCTGGCCGGTGATGGTACACCGGTTGGCCGGTGGTCTGGACAGAGGGGATGCCTTCTGCCCAGGCACTACCGGCTGGCCGGTGGTCATCCACCGGTTGGCCGGTGGACTGAAATAAGTCCACTTTTGCCTTCTGGATTTCTTGACTCAATTCCTTGGCAACCTGAAATCATGCCTATCATCCAAAAACACTTAAAACAAGATTAGATAAAAAGAGAGTGATTGTGATCATGAAAATTAAACCACGAGGGGTACGAGAGGTACAACAATCTCTCCCTATTTTGATGTTCACAATCACCAAAACAAACAATGTAAAAGACTGAAATGAAAGGCATGCTTTAAAGGATAAATTGAAAAGTAAAGCAAAGCATGAGAGAAAGATTTGTCCCCCAATCAACCAAGAATTTCTCCCCCTTTGTGATTATCAAAATAGCACGGGGCATAAAACTTGATTGAGGGAAAGGATTGAAAAACAAGATAGAGTTTTTAAACCAATTAAAATTTTTGAAATTTGAATTGAAAGTTTTGAAAAAACGCAAAAAGGTTTGAACGGTCCTAACTCCCTCTAAATAAAAACAACAAATCACCGGGGAGAGGATTTTAAAACCGAGCGGTCCTAACTCCCCCTAAATAAAAACAACAAATCACCGGGGAGAGGATTTTGAAACCGAGACAAATTTTGGCCCGGAGAGACTCGCTAAAAGGGATTTTTCAATCCATACTTGTCTAGTGGTGGGTCTTCTCCTATGAAATTCATCGTTAAAGAAAATAGTTTTGGGACTTCCATACCGGGCATTTTTGCAATTGCACTCATAACTTAAGTGCCCGGGCTTTTTACAATAGTTGCAAAATTTATATTGGGAGCTCCCCCTTAAAAAAATAGTTGGAGCATGGGAAGAGGAAGCTTGCTTGGAATAGCCAAGCCCTTGGGTGGTTCTAGATATGAATTGGGAACCAAGTAATTTGGTTAAATTTTGTTCACCTTGGGTGAATTTGGCAAGGGATTCCTTTAAATCCTTGATTGTTGATTCCATAGAATCAACATCGGGAAGGTTTTGGATCTTGAGGGACAACTCCTCCTTTTCTTTGAGAATTTGTTCCTTTTCGGAAGAAAGTTTTTTGAAATTCTTTTTTAAAGCAATAAATTTGGAAGAAAGTTCGTGAAAGCCTTCCTCCAATTGATCTCTAGCATGTTGGAGATCCTCATAGGATAAATGATTGAAAGAATTTGAAGAACAAGAGGATGAGGAGTCGGAAGAGGATACCTCATGGAATGCCATTAGACATTTTTTACCGTTGTCACTTGAGGAGGAGGAGGAGTCGGATGTGGAGCTATCACTCCATGTGGCCTTGAATGCCTTCTTCTTTTCCTTTTGCTTGGCCTTTTTCTTGTTGAGTGGACAATCGGGCTTGTAATGGCCTTTCTTGCCACACCCGTAACATGTTACCTCAGGCTCGGATTTTTCGTTGGGTTGAGCCTTGCGGGATTTCTTCTTTTTGTTCTTCTTCATGAATTTGTGCATTTTGCGGGCAAGGTTCTCGATTTCTGAATCGCCGCTTGAAGAGGAAGAAGATGAGGAGGAGGAGCTTTCTTCTTTTTGAACTTTGAAGGCATTGTTCTTTGGAGTTTTGATGAGTTGGACTTCCTTTTTAGCTTGCCTCCTCATGGTGATCTCATAGGTCATAAGTGATCCAATGAGTTCTTCAACCGGAATTTTCTTGACATCTTTCGCTTCTTGGATTGCCGTCACCTTTGGAGCCCATGAGCTTGGTAGGACCCAAAGAATCTTCTTGACCATCATTTCTGTAGAAACATCATCTCCAAGAGACTTTCTTCCATTTCAAATGTCAGTAAAACGTGTAAACATTTCAGAAATTGATTCGTGTGGGTGCATGGTGAAACTTTCAAAATCTTGGCGATACATGTCTAATCTAGTGTCTTTGAATTTGTTAGTGCCCTCATGGGTTACTTCTAAATGTTTCCAAATTTTATAAGAAGAGGAGAAAGTAGAAACACGGTTTAATTCATTACGGTCTAGCCCACAATGAAGAGCATTCATGTCTTTTCCATCAAGCTCGAAATTTTTAATATCGGCTTGAGTCCATTTGGATTCATCGGGAGAAGAGAGAAAATAACCATGCATGAAAATTTTATAAATAGGATAACCTATACTTCTAAGAAAAGTGGTCATGCGGGTTTTCCAATAAGTATAGTCGGTTCCATCAAAGAATGGAGCACGACCCAAAGAATAGCCTTCGGGGGAGAAAGAAGTTGAAGCCATCACAAAGGATCTTGAATTTGAAACCGGTGAAGGTATTACTCAAATTTTGCCTCTGATACCAATTGTTGGTCGGAGAGTGATGGCAAGAGGGGGGGTGAATTGCCTTTTAAAAAAAATTAAGAATTTAAAACAAAGTAAAAAGTGCAGCGGAAATAAAAGAGGCAAGACACAAAACTTGATAATGGAGTTCGGATTAAACCAAAGCCTACGTCTCCGCTCCCAACTCAACCGTTGAGAGATTTACTACCGCTTGCTTTTTAATGGTTTTAGCAAGAAACCCACTAGACTTTAAGGTAGTCTAGAACCTATTACAGCTTGCTTTTAATGGTTGAGCAAGAACCCACTAGCCTTCTTACAGGTGAAGGCTAGATCACCTATGACTCAAGCCTTTTAAAGGGAAGGCTTGACTAACCTCTTCACACCTTGAAGGTGGTGTGAAAACCCAAACAAAAGGAAGATAAAAGAAATGGGGGTTTGTAGGCACAAACCCAAATTGATGCTCAAAAAGATAAAACAAGAAAAACCGTAATGTGGAGAAGTCTTGGGCGCCAATGGATTGATTGGAGTTGATGAAGAGCGCTCCCAAGCTTCTATGGTGGTGCTCCTTGGATGTGGAAATGAGTTGGAGCAAATGGGGATCCTTGAAGGAATGCGCCGGAGGTTCGCCAAATGATCGAACAATGTTCCCGTGGGCTACCGTAAATTTCCGGGGCTTCCTAGTCCTTTATTTATAGAGGGGGAACCCTCAAATGGCCTTTGGGGGTCTTCGGAGCCGTTGGAGAGGCCTTCGGAGCTGTTGGGAGTCAAGTGGACAAGTCTGGTCAAAGCCCAACTGCTAGTTTGACTGGCTCCACCGGCTGACCAGTGCTTGGCCACCGGTTGGCCGGTGATTTGAAAAAGGGAGAGGGCTTCTGCCCAGGCACCACCGGCTGGCCGGTGAGGAGGCCACTGGTTGGCCGGTGCTGAGACAGTAGCAAACTCTTCTGTCTGAGTTCCACCGGCTGGCCGGTGATGGTGCATCGGTTGGCCGGTGGTCTGGACAGAGGGGATGCCTTCTGCCCAGGCACTACCGGCTGGCCGGTGGTCATCCACCGGTTGGTCGGTGGACTGAAATCAGTCCACTTTTGCCTTCTGGATTTCTTGACCCAATTCCTTGGCAACCTGAAATCATGCCTATCATCCAAAAACACTTAAAACAAGATTATATAAAAAGAGAGTGATTGTGATCATGAAAATTAAACCACGAGGGGTACGAGAGGTACAACAGTTCAAACATTACGTTGATGGATACATTACTTACTATGAGAGTGTTTTGTGGTGTAAATAGACCATAAAATCCTAAAGTATATTTTTACTCAGTGTGATTTGAATCTGAGATAATGAAGGTGGGTGGAATACCTTCAGTCTTTCAAATTTGAGATTTCCTATACGCCTAGAAAAGTCAATGAAGTGGTCGATGCTTTGAGAAGGAGGACTCTGTTGCAGGCAGTGCAGTAAGCCAGTAGCGAGTGGTAGGTTATGGATTTATTCTTTGAGGTGCATTTGTAGGTGCATGATAGTCAGGGAAAGACATTTCTCTTATCTTTAGCTATTATCTTTATCCTACTGGATAGAGTAAGGATGAGGTATCTATCAGATTCTAAAGGCTTAGTTCTACAAGATAGTGTGTCAGGTGAGGACCATCCTCCTAGTTGAAACATATATGAGTATGAGGTTCTGCATTTACATGGTCATGTATGGGTTTCTACAGAAATTTTCGAGGAGATAATATAGGATTTTCATTCCTCTGTATGGGTAGTACATCCTAGTGTCACCAATATGTATCGGGATTTACATCGTCAGTATTGATGGCTAGGTATGAAAAGGGATGTAGCTGGTTTTTTATGAGATGTTCCACCTTTCAATAGGTAAAGGTAAAACACCAGCAACAATATAGACTTTTTCAGTAGTTACCCATTCCTGAGTGGAAGTGAAATGATGTCTCTTTGGGTTTCTTGATGGTTTTATTGAGGTCACCTCAGGGTAACAATGTTGTTTGGGTTGTTGTTGAAAAGATCAAAAATGTTTCACATTTTCTGTAAATCAAGGATACCTATAGTGTTGATCATTTTTAGAGGTTTTACATCCAAGATATTTTATATTTTCACAAGGTCCTGCATTCTATCATTTTAGATAGGGATGCTTGGTTTACTTCTCTTTTTTTTGGAAAGGGATATAGAGGGAACTGGGTACACAGGTGTTTCTGAGCATGACTTACCACCCTCAGACAGATGTTCAGTCACAGTGCATGATTCAGGTGCTTGATTACATGCTTCAGGTATGCATCATGGATTTAGGGGGTTCTTGGGAGAGGTATATACCCTTGGTGGAGTTCTCTTATAATAATATCTTCTAGACTACTATTCAGATAGTTCCCTATGATGGCTTATACGGTAGGTCATGTCGATCACCCCTGTGTTGGATGGTGGTAGGAGAGGTATCTACGTTAGGACCTTGTCTTGTCCAAAAGACCATTGAACAAGTTCAGTTGATTCATAAGAAAATGGATACTATGTAGTCTCGTCAAAAATAATACGATGATCTCCATAGACAACCTCTAGAGTTTGAGGTTGGGGATCAAGTTTTCTGACATTTTGCACCGAGGTTGGGACACAATAGGATCAGAAGACATGGTAATATTTTTCCATGATACATTGGGCCATTTGAGATTCTAGAGAGGGTCAGGCCGGTTTCCTATTAGTTGGAGTTACCTTCGAGGTACCGGGAAATGCACAACATCTTCCATGTTTCTCAGTTGTGGTGTTATTATTCAGACATGTCTCACAAATTTAATCATGAGTAGGTTGAGTTACAAGACAATGAATCCTTTGAGGAGCATTCTATATGAATTTTGGATCGTAGTACGAAGGTTCTCCATGTCTAGTCTATTCCTTTAGTATGGATGCTATGGCAGCACGGGTGAGTATAGGACGAGACCTAGGAGAGGGAGGTCGATGTTCAATCGTAGTGGCTGAAGTTATTCTCAGATATTTCTTTATCACCCTTAGGAGGGAAATTTTGGGACACATTTCTGTAATGGGAAATTTTGTAAGAACTTGGTCCTTCTTTGAGGTACAAATCGTGAGTTTTCTATCAATTCCTTGTTTAAAAGATTAAATATGACCTTATGATGGTTCTTGTTGAGGTCATGAAAGGCTTGAGGGTGTCTAAGGCTTGTTGGAAGCTGGGAACCCAACTTTTGTAGAGTTTTGGGCCGACCATGTGGTTTGGAGAAACTGTACAAGTTAGGCTGCATGGTCAATAAAACCATGAGAGAGGGGGCAGTAGAGGTCGTAGCATCTGCATGGTTTCCTGAAACCGTGTGGAAAGTTTGAAAACTGCAGACTCTTAACAGATAGTTTCGAAAAGTTACTACATGGTTAGACATATCATGTGTAGTAACCATGAAAGTTCCCCTATATCTTATAGGAATTCGTGCACAGTTTCCACACAGTTTATCAAATTGCGAAGATAAACCGTGCGACCCCTGCTGTGCAACATTTTTAATATTTTAAAATTTAATTAAAAATCTTATATCAACCCATTTTTGGGTTTGCTTAAAATAGACAGTAGCTCTCCCGCCTTTTAAAATCTCTCAATTTTACTTATTCTTGATTTTCATATATTCTCTCCATCTGGACTCTAAATTGAGTGTCATTTGTCTCCTTGGATATGTAATGGTAATGCTTTGATTCCTTCTTATCATTTATCTATTATTCTGGATATCGATTGTTTTATTTGTATTTAGGCTCACATGCCCTAATATCCTATTCTTCATCTATTCTTCATATTTCTCCCAAACCAGTGTGAATCGGATCTTGATACTGGATGATCTATCTATCACAAGTCTATGGTAGGTCTTAATGTGATTTTCCTTGAATTTTAAGATGTTCATATATACCAGAGTGTGGCATGCCTTTTTTGGGGTGTTGTCTTGATTTATACATCATACTTCTTGTTTTATATCATTTTCTAGATAATTAATTATGTGTTTCAAATCATGTATTAGATTTTATACCTGGAATAAGGTCCACCCCATTGGTGAGTTCCCTTAGATGACCATTTATGGCTGTTTGGCCTAGGATGACTATGTGGCATGCCTTTGATTACCATTATTGGGTTGTTAAAAATGAATTTGATTATTTAATGGAATTTTAATCATGTAAAATTTTAATTGAATTGACTAAGGGTTTGGGATTAGTGTTTTTCTCCTTTTCCCCATGTTATGCCTATGCTTGTTTAAGCATGTTTGGAATGTTTTTCTCCAATGATAAACCTTCCCATGTGTGTTAGGTTATGTTAAGGCCTTGTAATGGTTTATATTAAATGATAGGACTGTTATATGAATTATTCTTATGTGAGTAATGTAAGTCCAAGCCTTAGAGGTTGGTCCTCTTTGAGACACACCTTAGTGGTGGGATGTGTGTTGGGTGCTTTTGGTGACGACCCTTGCATGTCTAATGAATTGTTAACTTGAACCTGTTATGGCTAAATGGTAAATAACATTGGGTAAATCATGGATTGTTTTGGAATGACATGGATGGGCTTATATGTCTATCTTACCTTGTTCCCTTGAGTGAACCTTGGATTCCTTGATAATGCCTTGAATGGGCTCAATGGGTTTGTTATAATTGTAAAGTAGTGAGTGAACCATGGAAGTCATGGATAGGCTCATAGAGGCTATAAACTAAATACAGAGTGAATCATGGATCCTTATAGGATTCCATGGACGAGATAAAGAGGCATAGATATGTCATGAGTGATACTTGGGGCTCCTTATAGGCTCGCCAAGGACGGGTTCAGTTGACATGGACTTACCACACCTAGAGTGATGTTGGGATCTTATTGGTTCACAGGGAAGGTCTTTTAGGGTGTTGATAGAAATTTCACCTGGAGTGATACTATAATTATAGTTTAGGAATGTCAAGGATGGGATCGAGTTATATTGTATATTTTAACTGGTTTTTGATGTGTCTATCAAGCCAAATCACAGACTTGGATTTAGTATTTCCTTCGCATTTCTTAGATGTCCTTCTGAGGCATTAGTTGTGATTACTGCTATACGGGGGATCATCAGGCTTAGGCCAGATCTTGAAACTTATAGTTTTCAATGTAATTGATTGGATAATTGAACATGAAATGGAAACTAGTGCTTGAATGACTATTTACTTTTTAGTGCTTCCTAGATTACTGTTTTAACTTTTGTAAATTGTCAATTATATATATTCACTGATAGATTGGCATAGACCTTGGGTGGTTTCCTACTAGGATTTCTACTCACACCCAATTTGGGTCATGATTTGGGCACAAACAAATTATATGATTATATTTATTGATAAGGGAAATCATCATATTATAGGTACTTAATATGCTGCTTAGGAGCAGAAGATCATGGGACGAAGCTGAGGCTTGTGTTTCTTCAGAGATTCTTTATTCCCGTTTTGTACTTTTGGTACTTGTATTGTAGATGACTATATTTTAACCTATTTTGGATATTTTATAGAACATTTAACATCATCTTGTGCATGATATGGTTATATATACTATAATTATTTTGTTGTTTACTACTATTTTATGGTATTCCTACTTCTTCTTTTAATTTATTATTGTTTCCATTGTGTTACACTCTACTAATGAGGGCATAGTCTCACCACTGTCACACCTAGGCCCTCACTGCTAGTCAGAAACCTTTGGCATTTGGGGAGATGTTCTTAAGTCCATGTGGCTAACCAGTCACTGAGCACTTTTGGGTGGCTTCCAGGTTTTTGACGTTACACTTGTAATAGGAAGTCATTGCACCCAACTTCTATACTAGCACAACTACCCCACATCAAATGGGTTGCATTAATAGCTACCATAGCATCCATATAAGAGTGAACTTAGCCTACTAGGTTGGGGGAATATCTACCACTACCTCCACCTCTCAGATCATCAATTCCCAAGAGGATTCAGAACATATTGGTAGTAGCGGCAAAACAACCCATCCCATTGGGCTGGTGGAATTTATATATCAATCTTCATCACCAAGTTCATCATCCCCTGAGAGGGTCCTTTGAAAATCAATGGTGATTCCATATCAACCATATCCTAATGTTTTGGGGGAATTTATATCTCAATGCCCATCCCATGAATCATCAAATCCTCAATTAAAAGCACCAAATCCTCAATAAAAGGATCGACCGATGCCAATTGTGGCCCTGGAAAGTCCCCATCCCATAGGGATGGGGTAATTTCATCATCATTATCACCATATATAGAATTAGTATTCTCTAGGTTTGGAGGTAAAAATTGATGGAAGATATTCCATCCTTTCCTCCCACTGTAAGACAACCCTCTTCTATTTGGGGCACATTAATCAATCACGATCGGAAACTCAATCAAGGTCACTACTCACTGGTTGATATGGGAGAAGCATATGAAAAAGGAAATCAAACTCTACTGGGTTTGTAAGACAAAATGGCCTAATATGGTCAAGGGTTCAAGAAACAACCCTAATTAAGGCAGTGAAGAATCATCCTATTACATTGAAATTAATGGGACAACTATTATGGCCCAGTATGCCTCTATGAATGTCTTCACTATCAACATAATAGATGATGCATATCAGGACATGAATGTAGAGGAAAAAAATAGAAAATTTATCCCTAGAGGAAGGTGATTTGGATGCACCAACTGAGGATGCATGCACCCAGAACCAGAGGAGGCTCCAAAATTTGACACCTCCAAATATTGAGTTTCTATCTCACTAGTGGAACACTACCAAAGATAAAGGGAAATGTGTGACTAAATCCCAATCACCACCAATAAGAACTGAAAATCCTTCCATGAAGGAGTATTTATCACAATATAAAAATGAGATACATGTAGGACCCTAGGACACCCTGAGAGGGGAGGGGTGAATCAGAGTGTCAACTTTTTCTTCTTAAAGTTGTGGATCTTGTTCCCACGTTGGTAGGAACTGATTAAACCCATATGATGGATATGATCAGTAATGAAACATTCACATGCAATGAGATGACACAGCTATTTTTACTTGGTTCACCGCAAAGGGCTACGTCCAAGGATCATATGCCGACAGATTGTCGGTCATACCAAAATCCACTATGCTTCACTAGCTATAAATTACAAAGGTTCGGGCACATTCACTCTGTCCCAGGCTCACTTCCTTTACAAAAGTTCAGGGATAGCTCACCGCGTCCCTCGGGTCACTCCCGTTGACTCCCCCTGGCTCACTGCCCTTGGTGAAGTCCCACTCATTTTATAGACATGAAGGTCTCTTCAATAGATTTTCATTGAAGTCTCTGTCTCCTTTTTAGCATGAGACAATGCTTGCATTAGAGTACTGAGTTGATGATCTTTTGTATTCAATCTTCTCCTTTAGTGCAATAACTGAATGTATTAAATCTTCTTCTTCTCTTCCTTTGATTCCCAATACTAACACCTGAGTGTATTGATATGTTCCCATCTTTCTGTACAGATCTAAGTTTAGTTGCATGAATCATTCTTCTTCTCTTCGTAAAGCCCAACGAGGGTGTTAAACACCAGTCTTGTGTGTGAGGTACTAATTCTCTTCGTAAAACCAAATAGTTCAGTGTTCTTCTGTATTCACAAAGCAGATTTGAGAGTGCTAAGCACCTGTCAAAGGCCAGCGGGACCCCCAAATTTTTCGCGCACCCTTCCTGGTGTCTTGCGCGTAAAATTAAAACCTTGCGCGTAAAAATACCTTTTTGGCACGTAAAAGGCTTTTCGCGCAAATCTTCTTTTTCACGCAGAACTTTCCTTTTTCGCGCAACACCTTCTTTTTCACGCAACCCTTCGGCTTTTCGTGCAACACTCTATACCTCAATTTTTCCGCGCATCAGAGCTCGGGATTTTTCTAAGTGTCAAGCCTCTCTGAATGAGAGGGGTTCACCTCATATTTATAGGCGTTTTTGATCCTGCGTGTAAAACCCCTTCCTGCACGTAAAACTGTCTCTCAGTTATTTGAATTACGCGCACCTTCCTTTTATTCTAACGCACCACCTTGGTTTTTTGAACATCTCATTACTTCTACATTTTTCATCATTCTGAACATGAATCCTCTCTTGCGCGTAAAACATCAAACCCACATTTTGCGCACAACCAACTTTACGTGCACGAGTTTGATTTTCCGCGCACATGGCGTGAACATCTCTGATTTTTCGCACGCCTCTTGCCTTTTCCGATTTTCTATATTTCTGATTCGATACACTTATTGCGCGAAAAATTCACCCATCTATTCCATGCACAACATTTTTCGCGCACATTCCCATTTTTCCGCGCACAGCTCTGGTTTTTTGCGCAGCCCATGCCTTTACCATTTTTCAACGTCCTGATTCTGAAACACTGTTTGCGCGAAAAACTTCACTCCAATTATTTCGCGCACCATGCTGTTTTTCACACCCAACTCAAGAATTTCATGCACACCCCTTATTTTCCGCGCACCACTTCCTCTTTATGAGCTCCTACTTTTGCAGACAATCCATGTCTTCATTTTCCGATTTTGAGGCCCAAAAATTTGGCAAACATTTTGAAACAGCGCCACCTTGTATCTGCTCTTTTTGTACTGCCTCCAGATCATCCATTCCTTTGTCGATGTTCTCTGACCAAACATGGATCATTTACCATAGCCCTTGAACTTGACATGCCCCCATGGAATCTCCTTTGTCGAAAAAATTTTATGTCATTTGTTTACTTTGTCAAAAAGCACGATCACCTAAAAAACACTTCTTCTCAGTGATCTGTATCCTTCAGCAACTCTTCTTCTTTCATCACAAACTCCACTATCGTGATATGTATTCCTTGAAGGAACAGCTTTAGAATCATCATCTTTTGTGCCAATGTGATGTGCATGACCATCTCAGAATTCCAATCCCAAGCACATTATCTTCTTCTTCAACCATCATTATCTACTTCATGAAAAACATATGATTCAGTTCTTCAAGAAGTCTCTTGCATGGTTCTCATGCAATCATGAGGAATTGCATGGACTTCATCAAAACCCACATTCTTCTTTAATCATCCTCAGATGGATTATACCTCACTTCTTCATTGTTGTAAACAACGTGTCACCTTTGACACATGTTCATTGAACTTATGATCAGTACAACAATCATCTGAATTTCCATTACTCCATTTCATTGGAGTACTTCTTGATCTACTTCATTTTGATCTTCATTGACAACTATTGACAACAAATACAACCTTATACACAAAGTGGTTCCAACAATCTCCCCCTTTGTATTTTGTTGTCAATAGTCTCCAATGAAGCTCAAAATGAAGTAGATCAAGAAGTACTCCAATGAAATAGAGGAATGGAAATTCAGATGATTGTTGTACTGATCATAAGTTCAATGAACATGTGTCAAAGGTGACACATTGTTTACAACAATGAATAAGTGAGGTATAATCCATCTGAGGATGATTAAAGAAGAATGGGGTTTTTGATGAAGTCCATGCAATTCCTCATGATTTCATGAGAACCATGCAAGATACTTCTTGAAGAACTGAATCATATGTTTTGCATGAAGTAGATAATGATGGTTGAAGAAGAAGATAATGTGCATGGGATTGGAATTTTGATATGGCCATGCACATCACATTGTCACAGAAGATGATGATTGTAAAGTTGTTCCTTCAAGGAATACATATCACGATAGTGGAGTTTGTGATGAAAGATGAAGATTTGCTGAAGGATACAGATCACTGAGAAGAAGTGTTTTTGAGGTGATCATGCTTGTTGACAAAGCAAACAAATGACATACAAATTTGTCGACAAAGGAGATTCAATGGTGGCATGTCGAGTTAAAGGGCTATGGTAAATGATCCATGTTTGGTCAGAGAACGTCAAAAAAGGAATGGATGATCTGGAGGTGGTACAAAAAGAGAAGATACAAGGTGGCACTGTTTCCCAATGTTTTCCAAATTTTTGGGCCTCAAAATCAGAAAATGAAGACATGGATTGTCTGCAAAAGTAGGTGTGCATAAAGAGGAAGTGGTGCGCATAAAATAAGGGGTGTGTGCAAAATTCTTGAGTTGGGCATGAAAAACAGTGTGGTTCGTGAAATAAGTGGAGTGAAGTTTTTCGCGCAAACAGTGTTTCAGAATCAGAATGTTGAAAAATGGTAAAGGCATGGGCTGCGTGAAAAACAGAGCTGTGCGCAGAAAAATGGGAATGTGTGAAAAAAATGTTGTGCGCGGAATAGCTCAGTGAATTTTTCGCGCAAGCAGTGTATCAGATCAGAAATACAAAAAATCGACAAAGGAAAGAGGCACGCAAAAAATCGGATATGTTCACGCCATGTGCGCGGAAAATCAAACTTGTGCGCGTAAAGTTGGTTGTGCGCAAAATGTGGGTTTGAATTTTTATGCGCAAGAGAGGATTCATTTTTAAAATGATGAAAAATTTAGAAGTAATGAGATGCGCGAAAAACCAAGGCGGTGCATGAGAATAAAAGGAAGGTGCGCGTAATTCAAAGAACTGAGAGACAGTTTTACGCCCAGGAAGGGGTTTTACGCGGAGGATCAAAAATGCCTATAAATATGAGGTGAACCCCTCTCATTCGGAGAGGCTCGAAACTTAGAAAAATACCGAGCTCTGATGCGCGGAAAACTTGAGGTATAGAGTGTTGCACGAAAAGCCAAAGGGTTGTGCAAAGAAGAAGGTGTTGCACGAAAAAGGGAAGTTCTGCGCAAAAAAGAAGATTTGCGCGAGAAGCCTTTTACGCGCCAAAAAGGTATTTTTATGCGCAAGACACCGGGAAGGGTGCGCGAAAAATTTGGGGGTCTCCCTGGCCTTTGACAGGTTCTTAGCACTCTCAAATCTGCTTTATGAATACAGAAGAACAGTGAACCATTTGGTTTTACGAAGAGAATTAGTACCGCACACAGAAGACTGGTGTTTAACACCCTCGTTGGGATTTCCGAAGAGAAGAAGAACGATTCGTGCAACTAAACTCAGATCTGAACAGAAAGAGGGGAACATATCAATACACTCAGGTGTTAGTATTGGGAATCAAAGGAAGAGAAGAAGAAGATTTACTACATTCAGTTATTGCACTAAAGGAGAAGATTGAATACAAAAGAGCAACAACTCAGTACTCTGATGCAAGCATTGTCTCATGCTAAAAAGGAGACAAAGACTTCAATGAAAATCTATTGAAGAGACCTTCATGTCTATAAAATGAGTGGGAATTCACCAAGGGAAGTGAACCAGGGGGAGTCAACAGGAGTGACCTGAAGGATGCAGTGAGCTATCCCTGAACTTTTGTAAAGGCAGTGAGCCTGGGACAGAGTGACTGTGCCCGAACCTTTGTAATCTACAGCTAGTGAAACATAGTGGATTTTGGTACGACCGACAATCTATTGGCGTATGCTCCTTGGAAGTATCCCTTTACGGTGAACCAAGTAAAAATAGTTGTGTCATCTCATTGCATGTGAATGTTTCATTACTGGTCATATCCATCATACAGGTTTAATCAGTTCCTACCAACGTGGGAATAAGATCCACAACTTTAAGAAGAAAAAGTTGACACCCTGATTCACCCCTCCCCTCTCAAGGTATCCTGGGGTCCTACAAGTGGTATCAGAGCCAGGTTGACATATGTTGGACATTCTACAGTAATAATATTTAGAAGAGGATTTGAGTGTATTTCCTAAAGTCAACAATGAAGTGCAGTCTTGATAATGATTTAGTCATTTCTAAGCAAAAGACTACATCCATCAAGACCATGACAAACAGGAAAAAGAAAGAGAAGAAGTAGATGAAGAAGTCCCTCATATCCAAAGAAGATGCAGTATCTTGTTCTCCGTGCCATTCCAATAAAGAAGAAATATCAGGCTTGGGAATTATCAAGAAGGTGGCTCAGAATTATTCCAGAGGAAAGGATGACATCCCTAATTCAAGATTTCAGGAAAAACTCAAAACATAACTGCATGTTATTCCTGAAGAAAGGATTGCTATTATTTGTAGCCTATTCCAATATATGCAGGTTGAGATCACTTGATTAGAAAGGGAAGCTGACAATATGGAAAATGGATTGGAAATAAAAGTTCTTCAAAGTATGAAGCTCACCAAAAAGATTATAGTCTTTGAAGAAAATGAGGAAGTCAATAAGACTCTAAAAAGAAAAGATCCATGCACTTGAAGCTGAGATGAAGAAGAGCACTGAAGTCAGAAGTTTTTGTTTGGAAGAAACTTCCATGAAATTCAAGGAACATGACCCTTTGTTACAAAACAAAGTTAAGATGCATGAAGATGAAGTCGAAATATTAAAGAAGACTTGTGAAGAGAATATGATCATGATTGAAGATCAGAAGATCATCCTCAATATTGAGGGTCAAAAATTAGAAGCCCAGTTGACCAAGATTGAGAATACACATATTGAGACTTCACAAAAGAATGAAATGAGTGATGTCTGTACTCAATGTTTGTTGGAGGAATCTAAAGCTGAAATACCTCCAACATGTGACAAGAAGATTATGACAACTCTTGATTATCCACATCAAGAATCTGTTGCTGTTGGTACTCAATGATCACGGGAGTATTCTATTATCTAAATACCTCCAACATGTGATAAGAAGATCATGACTTCACTCATTGATCTTTCACAAGCAACTGAGAAAGTGAAGGTACCATCCAAACCATCTTGTACTCATGCTTCTAAATATGTTCCTACAATGAGTGCAGGTTGGAAGAAAATTTCTAAACAAGTATGGATGAGGAAAGGTGAGAAGAAGAAACCTACCACCATGGCTAGGGTGGATGAGAAGAAAAAGGAGGATGTTGGTTCCTCAAATAGAGCACAAAAATTAAGAAAAATACCCAACAACCTCATACAGAAGATACAAAGAGGAAATGATTTGTGGGTCAATGTTGGTGCTACAACAGATTTGGGAATTGTGCACTGGATTGTTGGTACAATCCCTTTAACGTAAAAGCACAAAGAAAGCATGTATCAATGGGAAGAAATCCAGAGAATAAGAAGCAATATATGCAGGTCCAGAAGAATCTGTTTATAGCAAATAGATTTGGAATGCATGATAACATCTGTGATGTATGCAGCGGCAGTGGTCACAAAAATGGTACATGCCTATGTCAACAGATATTCAGAGCTGACAAGAACATAAAACCACACAAGCCAGCTAAGAAGGAAGATTATTCCTTGGGAAGAAATCAGAAGAATATTGTGAACACACATTTTCCCAAGAAGATCTCAAGTTGGGAAGCTGAGAATACCCAGGATTTTAGATCCATGAAATTGAAGGGTCATTCATCCAAAAGAAACACTAAGTGTGATGAAACTCAGATGAACCCATGTGGAAGACCCAAATCAACTGAAACAGTTCCAAATGACATATTGGTCATCTGGCCAGAAGATTTGAAAAGAATGAGAAAACTTGAAGATGAAAAGGCCAAGGCTAGTGCTAAAGGAAAAAAGAAAACTTTCATGTGATGAAGACAGAGTGTAGGAGAGATTGAAAACCAAGAGAATCACACGTGTCAAAGAAGTTCTGTGTGAGAGATGCAAGAAATTTGGTCACATTGCAATAGGTTTCCTAACCTTAATACCAGAGCAAGAAGCAGTCCTTAATAGGAGTAATAATGTATCATTCATGATGGATGTTAAGAAGAACAATTCCCCACACAAAGTAGAAGAGAATGTGAAGAAATCCATGCCACACCAATAGATGTCAGAACATATGTTCAAATGTGCAGGCATGAAGACTGGAGTGAACAGAGGAACTTGGTTGAGAACAAAACCTCAACCATGCAGCTCATGTTGATGAAGAAAGGAGGAACCACCTTATTCCCTTAATCATTTGTGTATTGTATTTGTGCTAATAATGCAGGGAATTGAAGGTGGAGCATGCTCTCAGGGGGAGAACCTGAGAATTAGTGAATGCTGTCAACTCCAGCTGGTATGAAATGCAGTTACTCTGTAATTTTTCTGAAGAACATGTCATTGAAGAAGGTATGTCATTTTTCAATCTCTATCCCTTGGTTACTCAGAACAATGATCATTCTACAAAGGGGGAGTAACTGAATTGATCAGTGACATAAGAATAATGGAAGTGCCCCAAGGACACTTATCCTGCCAATTGCACTTGAATGTTTTTGTTCTTCTTATTGATGTGAGTGTAGAAATTTTAGGTTGATTATTCCCTATCAAATTTGATTTCTTTAAACCAAAATGAAAGTGTAAAACCCTTGAAGACAATGTACATGAGTTCTCATCTCATATGGTATCATGACCAGTGAATAATGGAAAGCCTTGTTGTCTAAAATAAATCCTCTTGTTTTCTACACCGAGCATTGCTTAAGTAGACTTAGAGTGAAATTATTGATGAAACATTGCTTAAGTATAGTTTGATACCCTCTCTACCAGGTTCTTTGTATTTCTTGTCAATATGGGGGAGAGAAAGTGAAATGAAAGTTTGAAATGAAAAGTTGATTGAAGATAAGATTCTCATTTTGACATTGAAGAATTCATTTCAGAAGATTTATAAGGTATTAACAACAAATAAAACCTTATACATGAAGTGGTTCCAACAATACAAGCTCTTAGACAAATCAACAAGGAGTTAATCAGGATAATTATTCTCATTGGGTATATTCTTTATACTGAGGTGAATATTCCTCCCCCCATACATCTGGAATGATCCAATCCTTCTACAAGAGTAGCATCTGAACATTATAATGGATCCAAATCTAGATATCCAGTCTACATAAATGAGGAATTCAAAAATAATAATGGATTACCTACCTTGTGGAGAAAACCTCTCTCTTTCTAGGGTAATCATTTTGACTTTGCACTAATGGAGAATCAATGGGAGACAAAATCAGGTCCACCTCATCAGGACTCACCCGCTCCTTATAAATGGGAGGTGGATCAGATAGTAGTACCTCTAGAACTACTCAAAATCATAGAGTCTTTGTCTACTAAAATGTAATCCATGGAAGGTTGATACACACCTATGAAGTTTGAGAATAATCCATATCCCAAATGGGTGGATGATACTTTTCTCCCAGCCAATTTTAGAAATCATACCTTCTCTACCATTGATAGCACAGGAGACCCTAAATAGAATCCCACTCACTTCATATCCCAATGTGGTCTGATGATAGCCCCTCGATATCAGAATGAGGTGACCAAGCTAATGTGTTTTTTATAGACTCTAGTAGGGCTAGCCTTTGTTTGGTATAGCATCATTCTAGTAGGATCTATTGTAGGATGGGAAGAACATCTCCATTAATTCCTTTACCAATTCAGCTCCACACTGAGGAAAATGAAAATCATTGACCTGAAGAAATGAAAGAAACCCAAAAATGAGATGGTATATGAATTTTTATCCAAGTGAAAGGGTTTATCCTATTCACTCAGCATCCCTCTCTTGTGGGAACAATTTATTGAAGTCTTCCTAAAAACATAGGGATGAGTTGCAGACACCATTGATCCTAATGAAGTATGCAGGTGGGTTCCATGAGTTCATAGAAATTGAACAACTTATGGAAGATGTCATTCAGTGAACCTAAGCTAAGTATTGGCTTATTCCCTCAACACAAGTAAAAAAGTCTTGGAAAAGTATAAATTGTTGTTGTTACCCTCAAACTATTAGTAGTTCCCATTCAAGCTCCTAGATAGGTTCTGAACTACCCGGTGCCTCATATCAATCAACAATAAGCACAAAATCAGCCTCGTCTAGAATCCAGAAGAGATTAGGGTTTCCCAGGATTTGAGGAAAGAATGAATAAAGTTTAGTCCTTTTGAAATAAACAATTCCTTAGTTATTTCCTTATATCCATGGATAATAACCTTCTCAAGATACCATAGCCTAGGATGACCAATGAGGTCAACCTCACCGATCATCCCAACTACTTCCCTTTAAATAGAAGGTTGGTTCATAATATCTAAGATTAATTTGTCTTCAAATATTTCATTCAAAGCATGGTATCTTACAGATAGGTGGTGTAATATAACTCATTAGAGTAGTTGGACTACATAATCTTCACTCATTCAGAATAATATGGGTATTGGCAGAAAATTCCAGCTAGGTGTGGGAATAAGTTCAACAAATGGATGACTCAAAAAATAGATAATAGGGTTCATGCCACCTTGAGATCATAGCTCTGCAGACCCACAACAATTCATTCTCCCAATTAGGTGACATCGTATATATCCCCAAAATGAGGGAATGATAATCAAATATTGGAAGAAACAAAATAGGAAGAGTCGTATTCTACTCCAAAGCAAGCTCTTACTCATGCATATTTCTTCCCTAAAACATCCAAAGCATAAGAATGGACCCAAAAAACATAACCCTCAATGGATGAGGAGATCTTATTTGGTTTTATTAACATGATAAACTTGGAATAACCCTTATTTGATGATGATTATGCCTCTGAGTTTTATTTCCCCGCACCTAACTAGGGAATAGGAGGTCACATGCACAGGAACTAAGGATACAGGGGACATCACAGGTGTGGTTGGACCTAATATTTTGGTCTCATTTCCATAGAGGACATATATGAAGTTGGGACCCATGGGAAGAAGCTTCATCAATCCTATTAGAGACAAGGAGGTGTCCTAGAACCCTTCAGCGGTTGTCCATGCCTGGTCATCTTACGTGACCACCTAGTAGGGGTGTGATTGTCAAATCATCCCAAGAAACAGGGAAGGTCGCCACGACCCATGCCCATTACATCAGATGCTCCCTCAAACTTTTCACTAGAACTAATTACATCTACCAAAAATTACTCAACTCCTAAGACACATATTAAAAATAAATACTACCTTTGGAAGAACATCATTTGGCACAAAAGTATGACATTATAAAATAAATGGCATTTATCCCAGACAAACTCTCAATTCTAGATTCACTTCATCTTTCAAAATAACTCAGGGAGGAACTCATTTAATCCCTCTAGATCCCACAAGAGTTCTAGATAGAAGTCATTTTCACCAAGGTCTATTGATTGGAGAATATTCCAACTGAATTTCATGTTTCTATCTCTTTCAAAGATCAGGATCAGGAAGAGTTCATCCAGAGATAGATCAGACCCCTATATGTTTCGGGTGGACTCAATAATGTCAACATCTGAAGGTCCTTGGTTTAAAATAGTTCCTAGATCAACCATATCCCATTTCAAACTATCTGAAATTTAGGGTATAATGAAGGGGATTTTTCTCCCACAAATCTGACCATTCAAAGGTATGATAAGCATGAGAAAATACCTTTTGGGATGTTCAATCTCATAAATCGGTTTGGGGATCTCACATATGATGTTGTGTTTATAGTTATCCAGTAAGTCACCATATACAATGTTCTACTCAGATGTCCCTATATCTATGGCCATGTGGTGGTACCCTTGACATTCCCTCAGTTTCTGAAATACCCCATAGATGGAAAGGTTAGCATGATACATGATGATAGTTCCCCCTTAGAGACTTGAAGAGTCACATATGTTGACGCGGGTTTCTAAAAAAGGGAAGTAAAATAACTAATGGTGGATAATGATATACAAGACACAACCCCCAATGTCTTGGTGACCACCCCTGAAAATCCTTGGAGTATGCTTGATAGTGACTATGTGCTCCCTATAAATTTAGTTGAGGAAATAGACATAGTCCTAGGGGTCCAAGCCCCTTCTTTCCCCAGTGAAAATATAAAAGACAATCACTATGGAATCTCTTTATAACAAATTTGATAGTAAGGGATGATAATGTCTTTTCTCATGGACTCTCTCACATATATAGTGATTAAGATGCCCCCAGATTTTCAACTTCGTCTGAAAATTCCTTCACATACTCATAGGTGGAAAAAGAAGAGGATGACCTCTGGAATGACCCTACCATATTCAAGGAAGTCATCTCCATCAACATTGATGAGATCAGGAATTTAAATCTAGGAATAAAAGAAGACTCGTGACCTATATTGATTAGTTTCCTCATTCCCCACGAGGAGAAATATATTTAAATCTCATTTATAAAGCAACAATGATATGTGTTTTCTTGTAATTAAACAAGAATACCTAGACTGAATCCAGATGTGGCTACACACCATCTTAGCCTACCCGATGACCATCGAGGCTTCAAGAAGGCTTCCAGGAGGATGAACCCCTCTTGTGCTACCAATGTATAGGTATAAGATAATAAATTAATCAAATACAACCTTTTCTAATAAGTGAAATAGATAAGATGGATCACCAATACCATCCCTATCAAGAAACATATTGGGAGGATTAGGGCCTGCATCGATTTCAGAGACCTTAATATACACTTCCCAAAGGACTATTTCCCATTTTCGATCATAGAACTCTTGATCGATGATATTTCTAGCATCCAGGATAATTCCTTTATAGATGGTGATTTAGGGTACAATCAGATAAAGATGGCCCCTGGAGATGAATAAGCCATTGCCTTCAAAGTTCCCAAAAGGGATCATTTTATACCAGTTCATACCCTTTGGCTTGAAGAACGTTGGTGATACATATCAACATTCTATATATCATATCTTTAATATGTTATTGGGAATGATAGTAGGATGTTATGTCGATGACCAGGTGGTCAAATCCCAATAGAGAGGAAATCACTTCACATATCATGAAACAATCTTCGACAAGATGTGACAGCATAGTCTTAAGATGAATCTGTGGAAATGCACATTTGGAGTGACATCAGGTAATTTCCTTGGATTTTTAGTATTCCACCATGGAATTGAGGTAGAACCATAGGATACTAGAGCTATTTTAGCAATATCACCCTTATAAATCTCAAATAACTAAGGGGAATCCAAGAAAACATCACCTATATTCGTTTTTTCATATAAAACATGGATAATAAATCTCTCCCTTTCACCAAGATGATGAATAAGGGAATCTCTTATCAATGGGATGATGAATTTCAAGAGGGATCCGAAAGTATCAAGTAGTATTTGTTGCACCCACTGGTCCTAATGCCACTAATGGAGGGAAATCAACTCATCTTATATGTGGCCGCCATGGAACACTCACTTGGAACCCTCCTCATACATAAGAATGATGCGGTAAGTGATAAAAGTATCTACTAAATTAGTAAAAAAATTCTAGGTATTGATACTTGATACCTGGATGTCGAGAAGAACTACCTCACACTTATATTTGTAGTGAAAAAGTTGAGATATTACTTGCAGCAGCACGAATTCCATATGTTCTCTTGGATTGACCCACTCAAGTAAATCCTTGGTTTTCTCATGATGACCGAGTGTCTGGCCTGATGGTCAGTCATTCTACAACAATATTACATCTAATTCAAGTAATAAAAATTAGTAAAGGGGCAATCCCTAACTGATTTCTTCATGGAACATCCCACCTAGGAAAGTGCATCAGTTCATATGGAGAATTTAGATTAGGAGGTTTTATACACCCATGACACTCACTAAGTATGATAGATGTATTTTGGTGGTTCCCCTTAAAGTATTATCAGTAAAATGATGGAAAATACAAATCTCAATCAGGCCGACTTAAGAGTAGTATTTGTTTCTATAGATAAATCAATTTTTCCCTACTCTTTCTCACTATCCGAAGGCTGCACAAATAGAAAGTAAAAATACTAAAACTTCAACACTGGGTTAAAACTAGGCCTACATCTATATATATCCTTCTTGAATATCAAAGTGGATTCGGAACTAGAGATAAAGTATATCAATGGTGAATATTCCATTAAAAAGGAAGAACTATCCCCTGTCATAAGCTATGTTTGGGGAATAATAGTATATTTTCCTTCTGATCCCACATTACATCATGTTCCCCGATCATAGAATGTTCATTCCGAATCATTTTCTAATGCAACCATAGTCTTGGCCGACCCTGATTTGGAGGAATACAAATTCCATATCACACACCGAATAATGGTCTCATTGGTAATCATTTGTGATATAGAAGAAATAAATCAAGTTAACACTTCCCCAGAGCATGATGAGATGATATCCACCCCGGGATAGATGGATCCCATAATTGGATATCTTCAAAATGGGACTCTCCTGATTGACCAAGCCAAAAGGGAACAAATTTTATGATGAGTAGTGAACTTTACCCTATGGGATGGTCCAAATGAGAAAATATCCCTCTACAAGTGAAGCTTTGATTAATTCTCTTCAAATACATCGAAGAACGAGATACTCCTATGATCATGAAATAAGTCCATGTAGGATCTTATGGAGGTCATCAATCTTGGATCAGGATTTCCCATAAAATCAGGAGGTTGGGTTACTACTATAAAACCATGATATAGGAATATGTGAAATTAACCAGGAAATGTCATGAATTCTATATCCATTCAAACTTCTTCCATTAACCCCCATAATTGCCACATACACCTAAATATTCTTGGCCAATTTATATATGGGGAATAGATATTGTGGGGATATATCCCCCATCCATAGCTAATAAGTTCAATTACATCCTCACTACTGCTGAAATTCTTCTCAAAATGGGATGATAAAATACCCCTCAAGGAATTAAGGATAAATAATATCATCAACTTCATAAAGTATCATATCATCACCAGGTTTAGAGTCCCTCACACAATATTTATAGACAATGGCACCAACATTTGTTCAACGAAGTTGAAGAAACTATACCCGGAGTACAGCATCAAGTCCAATCACTCATACTGATATCATGAAAAGACAAATGGATAGATAGAGGTCTTCAATAAGACTCTATAAAATATAGTCCATAAGATGATGAATAAATACAATAATTCTTGGTTGTACTAGATCCCCCGTTCTTTATGGTCCTACTGTACCACCATGCGTACTGCTACACAAGAAATTTCATATTCATTGGTATACAGGACCAAGGTAGTGGTACCTAAATAAGTCTAGATACCTTCACCTCAAATAGCCATTTCTGGACAACTCTCAGATGATAAGCAATCACAAAAGTGGCTGGATGAGATGTAGTATCTTGATGAGAGTATGTTGTGTACATTTCACAACCTTGAAGTCCATCAGAATTAGATCACACAAGACTTCTACAAAAAGTTCCACCTACATTCATTTATTCAAGGAGAACTGGTATTGGATCTTAGAACCCCAAATATAATAGTAAAGAATCCTCTAAAGGTGGAACCCAAATGGGAAGGGCCTTATATCATACATAAGTTCTATCACAATGGATCCCACTCATTGGCCACAATGCATGGGGAATTTATCACACCCCAACCCCACCAATGAAATATTTCTTAAGAAATACTTTGTAAAGTTTCCATCAAGAATCTCACATCCTATCCACATGACATTAAAATTTATGGATCTCATCCTGGATGCATGACATTAAATTGCACAAATATGTTCTAGAAGCAAGATGTTAAACTACAAGCATCTCATGTCCTAGCCATATGAAATTAAACTATATAGAATGGTTATTTACCACATGATGCTAAACTACATGGAATATTTCCTTACCACATGATGATAAGATTCATGGAAAGTATCATCTCACCAACTATTCATCGCACATGATCAAGATCTATGCAAAAGAAGGATGGAATTCCCCCCTCCCTGTGTGAGTCAGATCAACATGGGGAATATATCCCTCCAAGAACTATGTGTGGCTTGATTACTTCTATCACATAATACATAGTGATGACCGAACATATATTCTTTGAACCAAAAAATAGTATTAATTCCCTTTCACATCGGATGACCCATGTCCTTACTACAAGATGTTAAGCTGCATAGTTGGTGTCCTTACTACTCGACGCTAAACTACACGTTTTCTAAGAACTATGTATGGATTTATTCCTTCCATCACAGGATACATAGTGATTCCCAGACCCCTATTCTTTGGATTGGATACAACATTACTCTTCTTTAATATTAATTCACCCACATCCTTACCATAAGACGTTAAACTGTATGGATGATGTCATTGTTGCACAAAATTAAAATTCACCTGTTCCTAGAACTATGTACAGATTGATTCTCATTATGATGAGATATATAGGGATGCCTTGATCATATATCTTGATCCAGACACCACATGATACAAAATCCCCCTATCCTTTCTCCAATTACCTCCATATCATGAGGAACCTTTTATATTCCTTGTTTCTCACATAGAGCATACCTCACGCGGACTTAAGATCTTTGGTAAGGGATTCCCCGCACAAATAGGGCATATCATCTCCTGGTATGGTTATCATAGTCCCAGTTCCTCCTTGAATGATGATAAACTATACGAATAAAGACCTTTTTATGATGTAAAACTACACATTTCTATGGACCTCACCTGAGAGGACCATAATAATTGGTGTTGGCCTCCCACCGCATCTATTATTCAAAAACTATGGGTGAATTAATTCATATCATCACAAGATACATAGTGATTCATGGATCTACAACCCTAGGACTAGTCACAATAAAAAACATAAAAATTCCTTCTCTCTATGTATGGGTCAGACCTTCTTAGGGATCTATTATTTAGTAACAATGTGTTTCATGATTCTTGTTACTGTAGGATACATAGTGATGTCCATACTTCCATTATTAGGCCCAGCCGTAACATTCCCTTTTCACATCGGGGATCCTATATACTTTTCACATGAAATTAAACTAAATGGTATCTCACGAACTATGTGTGGATTGATTCTTGTCATCACAGGATACGTAGTGACATACAGATCCCCAATCCTGGGTCTAGCTACAACAATCAATGGGAATAATTCCCCCCTCTGTGTACAGGTCACACCTGCATAGAGAGTTTTATGTTCAAGAACTATGTGTGGCTTGATTTATATCATCATAAGATGTGTAGTGATGTTCGGATCTCCAATAATGGGTCTATCTATAACAACCAATAAAAAATACACCCCAACTACATAAATTCTAAGTCATAAAATTTCATTTGACCTATGTACGAGTTAGATCTACGTATGGATTTCTTATACACATGATATATCTTGCACATTTTTTCATAATGGTTCCCACTTCCTTACCATGTGATGTTAAACTATAAGTAAATAGATATGTCCTTACCATATGATGTTAAACTACAAGTAAAAAATCCTGGTCTCATGACATTAAAACTGCACAACAAATACATCCCAATTACATGACATTAAAAGGTGCATGCCATCACCCATTATCATCCCTTTCCAAAATACCACAAGAGACTTACCTAGGTGAACTAGAGTATGGGGTGCTTCCATCATCTTTTAATAACCTAAATTCATAAATCACACTTCATGTATTGAAAAAATTGGGTTGCTGAAAACCTTGCATCGTCATTGGAAAGGAAAAGAGATATCTCTACTTGACCATGTTATCAATGAATAAGGTCCCATGACTACCAACCAAATATATCTAGGCTCTATAAGGATGTATTTTTTATCCTTGTGAGTCATGAAATCACCATGACCGAACGTAGCACCTTAGGGTGTTCTGGGCCATCCTGAAAGGGGCTGTCGTGGGTGCTTTCAAATGATGTTTGGTTTCAGGTTACTTAGGTACAACAGAGTGGCTGACCAAGGTCGTCTCTCAAAGGATGAAGAAAATTAGAACAACTTCTTAAAAGTATTTTAAAAATAAAATAAAAGAGAAAAAACACTACTTGAAAGGATGAGGTTTTTTTATCATTTATAAAACTAGAAGAATTTTTTTGGAAGAAGATTTCATTTTTTTGTTTTTGTTTTTGAAATGAAGTTCGATTAAAAAGACACAATAAGAAGATGTTTTTTTAGACAATATTTAAAAGGCGTAATAGATCTAACCCTACCTCCTCACTCAATTATTTTTCATTATCATTTAGATTAACATTCACTTTATTATAATCCTCTAATTTTTTAACCCTCGAACCCAATGGGAGTTAACTTACCCACAAAGATGAAATTACTTAAACCCTATGCTAGCTTCGGAACATGCAATCGCAGCACCCTACTTTGATTGATGTTATTAAGTTAGCTTATGGTCAGTGGTTAATTATATCACATATACACTCTGTAAATGAGGATTAATTGAGTTTAGGGATTATATTTTAACTTTACAAATTTATCTTATGTGGTCTTTTATTACCAATTAAGATCGCACTCTCACAATTTACACAACTTCCGACCTCACGTGTTTTTGTGTCAATTGTTCAATTGCTTTATTAGTTTCATTTAAATGAAAAACTTAATTAATATATCATATTAATTGAATTACATTATCTCATTGGTTCAAAATAAATTAATGAAGAAGGTTATAGGTAGATCGATTACTAAAAAGAACTACTCTTCCATGGGCGGTGTAGTCATCGTAGAAACGTTTTGTATGTGAAAAGGTTTATAAAGGGTAGAACCCAATCACATTTATACTTTTGATTCCATCACAATTATGAAGATTAATAGAATAATAAATTTGAACAAAACATAAGAGAAGAGAAGAAATAAAAGAAGAACCAAGAAGTTTATTAAACAAACAAAAGTATTACAAAGCAAGAAAGAGAGGAAGGCTTCGATGAAGGGATCCTTACTTCGAGAGCTAACCCTATGTGTATAAGGAGTTCCATAACCTATAAGGTGGTGATAGTACTCCTCTATAACTACAAAATGGCATCACTTCACTCCTTAGCCGAACTTCAAAATGGGGTGCCCAAGGTGTCAATTTATAGCCAAAATGGGTAGTGGTTCTGGGAACCCAATTTTCTAGATACCACTTTTGTATCGGTTTTGAGTTGGTCAAAGGCCTTATCTCAAGTTGAACAAAATATAAACGTTGTAGTTCAGAATCATGACTATCTCTATGTAAAATTGTGCGGAAAATGGATAATTACAGCATGAGATATGGTTGAACTACAGAACCAAATCATTGACTTCGTGCAGATTCTTTCCCCTAGACAGATTGGTTTGGATGGACTCTTTAATGACTGCATTTGGCTTCTGTTCATTTAGAGGAGTTGTAACCCATGAAGTTTTTAAGCGGACCACAAAATCTCAGCCCATTTGGAGGCACGGATTTTGAGAAATATGCAAAACAGTGGAAAGATTTCCTTGGGCTTCCATGCAGTTTGGCCCATTTTTCTTCGGGATCATCTCCGACCCTCCAAATCACCTCCTCCTACAATGAAATCACCAAAACAAGAATAATTTACCTTTTTAACAATGAAAAAAATTTAATAATTGAATCAAATGGGATTTTCAATTTGAGATAATATTTGTAAATTTAAATACAAAACTAGTTTAAAACAGTGATGTGGGGGTGAAATAAATTAATGAATTGTGATGTGATCACACCAGCACACTTAACCTTTTGCACTCCTGATCAAAACCACATACCATGTATTCCAAAAAAAATTGAAAATTAAACATCAATATCAAATCAATACAAATTTTAAAACACATATCCTTGAGATTCAACAATTCCACACCAAGAAAAAAAATGATATCATGCCTCATAAAAATACATTATTTCAAGTTATCCATTTATAATATTCAATATATTTCCACTTAATTTGTCCTCCCATGCACAAAAAACACTTACCTCTATTTAATTTTCTCTCATCACAAAAATTCCAATTTATCAGTAATGTCTTTCTCATCCAAACTCATACAAGGGTTACCATAGGTTAGATAATTTCTTACATCGCCGCCCGATGTGAGCCAAGGAAAAACGTTTATCATGATGACTTTTCAGGGTTGTTATGTGGCTTTTGGTTGGTAGGATTTAGATGTGAAAAACTATGAGTCTGAATGAGGAGGGCTTGACTCTTTTTGAAGAAAATTTTCTTTAATATAATTTTCACTCTAATACAGTCTCCTCCTCAATCCCCATAGCATCTATTCATGTTCATCATCATGAAAAATAAAGGAATGTGCACACCATTCAACATTTCAGCAGTAAAATTTCAATCTTCTCAAACATGGTTTTTCATGAAAGCTCCAGATAGGCACAAATTTTTCTCTCTATTAGAAGCTCTATAAAGTCACAACTTCACTTATCATTAAAGCTATAGAAAAGGCACAACTTTCAATATGATGATTTTCTTCAGCAGAAAACACATCTCTTCAGAATTTAATTTTCCAACCATATTATCATAGAATGAGTTAGCACAACACCACACAGCTTCCCCCACACTTAAGTTCAACTAGATTATGCAATTTCACTTCAAGATTTGGTTGGATAGGGAAAATTGGATTTTAATGTGGCTAACCTAACAGGTTGTTCATGGATTCTAAGGGCTAAAAGGATTAAATGTTCAAGGTAGACCATTATAAAAAATGATTCTTTGAAATAGGGGCTTTAATACCAAACAAATGTCTCAATCATTTAAACATAAGTACCTCAAACCCTCAAGTTTTGACAGGAATAAATAAAATTATGGTTAAATTAAGCATGGTTTGGTTCTATCAAGAAGTGAGGTAAATTTAAATAATATGAAAATAAAGGTTCAGAATCCTCAAAGTAAAGTGATTTCAAATATAAAGACAGTGAGATGTGTCATGGGATTCAAAATTCAGTGTACTTTTCATGAAATTACTAAATATTTGAACTTGAAACAAATTTATTTTCAGAATTAATTTAAGCTTGGTTTCATGGGATAAATTTTTTCACTTATTGATATGAATTTAAAAATGGTGATGAGAATAATTTCAGCTCAAAAGTTTCAAAAACTCACAAAAAAATTGAAAAATAAACACAAAAAATTTGAAAAACAAACAATTTTTTTTTTGAAAATAATTGAAAAAACAGAAAAACAATTTAAATTACTAAACTAAAAGGTTCCCTCCCCCACACTTAAAATATTGCATTATCCTCAATGTAAACCCATGAGATGATATATTCACATAAAATTAAAAAATTTAAAAAGGAAAAATAATATAAAAGTGAATGGTTTAGGAATAGCCAGCCATGCTCAAGTGATGATGGGGTCATGTAGTGTGATGAAATCCACTGCATCAGTAGGAAGTCCCTCAATTTATTTCTTCAAATGTTTCCCATTGGCTGTAAAGATACTTCCAGTGTCCTCTTGTGCGGTCTCTACAGCACCATAATGAAAAACATTAGTCACAACATAAGGACCTAACCATCTGGAACACAACTTACCAGGCATTAGCTTCAGTTGTGAACTATAGAGCAAGACTTTCTATCCAACTTTAAATTCTCTTTTATGGATCATTTTGTCATGAGATACTTTTGATATTTCCTTGTAGAGCCTTGAGTTATCATATGAAGACAATAGAATCTCCTCAAGCTCTTGAATTTGCAGCTTCCTTTGGATTCCAGCTTGGGCCAAATCCATGTTTCATTTCTTTATAACCCAATAATCCAGATGCTCAACTTCCATGGGGAGATGACACAATTTCCCAAAAACAATCTAAAATGGGGATATACCAATGGGTGTCTTGTATGTTGTTCTATAAGCCCACAATGCATCATCCAAGCACTTGATCCAATCCTTCCTATTTGGCTGCACGGTTTTCTCCAAAATTTGTTTCAACTCAAGATTTGAAACCTCGGCCTAGCCATTTGTTTGTGGGTGGTATGGTGTTGATGTTTTGTGTGTTTCCCCATACTTCCGAAGGAGGGAAGAAAAATTATGATTGTATAAGTGTGTCCCTTGGTCACTAATGATGGCATTCGATATTCCAAACCTGCAAAAAATATGTGCTTTCACAAAGTCCACTACAACATGAGAATCATCAGTCCTGGTGGCCTTAGCCTCCACCCATTTGCTCAAATAGTTAACAACAACTAAAATATACAAAAAATCAAAGGATCTATGAAAAGGACCCATAAAAGTGATGCCCCACACATCAAAAATCTCACAGAATAATATGGGTTGTTGAGGCATATCATGTCTCTTAGAAAGGTTTCCCGTGTGTTGGTAATGTGAGCACAACTTAAAATACACATGAGAATCATGGAAAAAGATATGACAATATAATCCAAAGTCTAAAACTTTCCTAGTTGTCCTTTGGGATCCAAAGTGTCCACCATAAGTGTTAGGTCCACAAGGTTGAATACCCTGAGAGGGGGGTGAATCAGGGTATGAGTAATTTAAAATTAAATCCCGTTATGATCTTGTTTCACTATTAAGAAAAACACTCTTATCCCTTTTTCTTGTTGCACAATATAAACAAAAAGTAAAGAAAGCATAGGACACAACAATTTTTACTTGATTCAACACTAAGGGCTACGTCTAAGGATCATACGCCGACAGGTTGTCGGTCGTACCTAATTCCACTAAACTTCACTAGCTGTGGATTATAGGGTTTGGGCATAGTCACTCTATCCCAGGCTCACTTCCCTTACAAGGTTTAGGGTCAGCTCACTGATTTCCCAAGGGTCACTCCCTGTTTCTCTCTCTCTGGCTCACTACCAGTGGAGAGGATCACCTTCTTCCTCTTCCTTTGCTCACTGCTCTGGAAAGGATCCACTCACGGTTTATAGACCTGTAGGTCTCTTCATTTGCATGAAGAAATGCATCTTCCTCTATATGTAGATGCTCTGTTGAATTCCAACTTTCACATGTAGATGAATCTCTTTTTGCACCGAAGGTATCGGGTAAACTTCCAGCTTCCATGTAGCCCAAAAACACTACTGGAAAACAACCTTACTTGACGCGCAAGTATAATCCAGTGCGCAAGTATCGGCGTGCAAGTCACAACTGTCACACAAGTCCACCTCACACAATTGCGCGACACAAGCTTCTTCAACTCCAAACTTGCTCGACTCACTTCCCTTTACGCCCAAACCAATATTGGCGTGCAACTAACAACAATCGCGCTTCTTCAAATCTGGAGCGCAAGTCCCACTTGCGCGACACACCACCACTTGCATGACCACCACACCTACGCGATGGGAGCTCTGATTTCTCAAAGTGTTGAACTCCATTAAGAAATGAGTATGGGTGGTCCAGTATTTATAGGCAATTTGACTACCCTGCGTGATGGCGCGCAAGTCAACCCTCGGCGCGCAAGTTTCAGCGTGCAAGTCTTCTGTCCTCCTAGACACTTGCGCAACCAAACCAAATACCTGCGTGACCCTCTTTCCTTTGCCATATTTTGATTTTCTAATCTTGAAAAACAATAGGTGTGCAAGTTTCCAATCCTCCTAGGCACCGGCGTGCAAGTCCTTTCTCTTGGCGCGCAAGTCACCTGCACGACCAACTCAATACTTGCGCGACCCTTATCCCTTTGTAATATTTTGATGATCTGATCTTGAAAAACATATGGCGCGCAAGTTTTCAAGCCATCAAGTACATGGCGTGCAAGTACCTTTGCCAAAAACCACTTTTCTTCATTTGTCGATTTTCAGGCCCAAAAATTTGGTAAACACTGGAAAACAACGCCACCTTGTATCTGTTCTTTTTGTACCGCCTCCAGATCATCCATTCCTTTGTCGAAGTTCTTGAAACAAACATTGATCGTTAACCACATATCTTTAACTCAACATTCCACCATGAAATCCCCTTGGTCAACAAATATTTATGTCATGGTTTTCTTTGTCAATAATCACAGCACAGTTGTCCACTTTGTGAAAAAACACAAGTACCTCAAAAATGCTTCAATGATACCTTGAGGGATTTTTGCCCAACAATAAGCAAGTGTATGACAGAATTGTAGAACAGACTCAAACTCATGATCAGGAACACACATTCTAATAAATTGGTCACTACATATGTGCCATAGGTATGGATTATCCCAAACAAAAAATCTTTACTCACTCATTAATTTTTGGACTTGATGTTTCTTTAAATTTGCAGGGATTTAGAGGCAACAAAGTAGTTAACTAAATATACATACTAAGGATGCGTACTTGAGATGGAATAAATATGCTCGTTGGGGAAAGTGTCTCGAAGTGGTATCTGTTCCAAGGTGTCATCCTCTAGTGTATGAGTAAGCCTACTCATGTGGTCCGCCACTAGGTTTTCTGACCCTTTCTGGTTCTCTATCTCAATGTCAAATTCTTTAAGAAGGAGAATCCATCGGATTTGACTAGGCTTTGCATCCGGCTTCTTCAATAGGTACCTAAAAGATGCATGGTCAGAAAAAACAACTACTTTAGAGCCCAACAAATATGAAAGGAATTTATCTAAAGAAAATATGGCAGTAAGAAACACATTTGTTGTGGTTTTGTAATTTTATTAGGATGAATCTAGTGTCCTCGATGCATAGGCAATCACATGTGAACGTCCCTCCGCCCTCTGAGATAAGACAACTCCAACTGTGAAGTTGGAGGCATCACACATAATCTCAAAAGGAATCTCCCACTATGGGGGATATATTATTGGTGGAGTGGTCAGACACTTCTTTGGCTCATTAAAGGAAGTCCTGAAAGAATCATCAAACGAAAAATCAGAATCCTTTTGAAGTAATCGTGACATAGGAAGAGAAATCTTACTAAAATATTTAATGAAGCACTGAAAAAATCTTGCATGACCTAGGAAAGATCTTACATCACACACACATGAATTATAGGGTAGGGATGAAATAATATCTACCTTAGATATATTAACCTCTATCCCATGTTTTGACACTACATGCCCTAAGACAATGCCATGCTCTACCATGAAATGACACTTTTCAAAGTTCAAGACCACATTCTTCTCAATACAATGATTCAACACCTTTCCCAAACTAGAGATACAATCTTCAAATGAATACCCATAAACTATAAAATCATCCATAAATACCTCCATGTAGGTCTCAATAAAATCAGAAAAAATACTCACCATGCATCTCTGGAAGGTACCTGGGGTGTTGCAAAGTCCAAATGGAATCCTTATGTAGGAAAACATACTGAATGGACAAGTTAATGTTGTCTTCTCTTGATCCTCTAGATCAATAGGAACCTGAAAATATCTAGAAAATTCATCCAAGAAATAGTAGTGTGTTTTCCCAGCTAGTCTCTCAATCTTATGATCAATAAATGGGATGATGAAATGGTCTTTGTGAGTGGACTGATTTAGTTTCCTATAATCAATATGCACACACCAACTGTTTTGCACCCTCATTGGAACTAACTCATCTTTCTCATTTTTAACAACTATAACACCACTTTTCTTAGGCACAACCTAAATAGGACTCACCCACTGGGAATAGGAAATGGGATAGATTATACCTACCTCAAGAAATTTTTCAACCACTTTTTTAACAACTTCCAGAAGTGTTGGATTGAGTATCGTTTGTGGTTGCCTCACCAGTTTAGCCATATCCTCCAAAATAATCCTATGAATGCAAATAGAGGGGCTAATACTTGATATGTTATCCAAGGTCCACCCGATTGCCTTAATGTTTTCCCTCAAAAGATTCAAAAGTTTTTCTTCATGTTCAAGAGGATGATTATTAGCAATTATAACAGGTAATCTCTCACCACTAAACAAGTATGAGTATTTTAGATTTGGTGGAAATGGATTGAGATCCAATGAAGGGGGTGAGGTATGGATGGAGACATTGCAGGAACTGAAATATGTGCACAAAGAGCATCAGTATCAGAATAGATATTATCACAATCAGAGAATAAAGCATCAAATCCATCAGCATGCTCAATAGCCATGTCGTAATCAGAGTTCAAATGATCAGAATATGATTCCATTTCAAAATCAAATCTAAGAGAGTCTTGTTCATTAGAAATAGGTGTGGAAGTAATCTTAGACATCAAACTAAAACCAATACTCATAATATCCCTAAGCATAGGACAATCAAATTCCATGTGGTTTTTATTTGGTGGTTTAAAATGGGAGATAAAAAATGCAGAATGGTCCTCTGATGGGTACTTCATGGATTCCATAACATTAAATATCAAAAAATCATCCCCAAAATTCATGGAAAGTGTACCCTCATTGACATTTATGATAGTTTTTTCAGTTTTGAGGAAGGGTATACCTAAGATAATGGGAGCATGAGAACTTACCTAATCATACTCCATGTTAGCACGTAGAAATCTATTGTAAAGATCATGTCTCTTACCCGGACAAGTACATCCTCAAGGACTCCTGCTGGATATGTTGTAGCTCTATTTTCCAACTGCACCACTACTCTCATCAGTTTTATCTCACCAACCTGCAAAAAAGAAAATACAGAGTGAGGCATCACATTTATGGAAGCTCCTAAATCACAAAGAGCATCAAAAAATGCAACTCCCATATGGTTCATGGTATGGTGAATGTCCATGGATCCTTACACTTTGTTGGCATTACTAGAGTTGGTGTAATGAGTGCTGAAACATTCCTTCCAAAATTGATCCTCTCATTTCCCTTGAGCCCCCTTCGATTGGTACAAAGTTCTTTTAATAATTTCACATACCATGGGATTTTCTTGATGGCTTCAAGTAGAGGAATGTTTATCTCCACACACTTGAATGTGTCCAAAACCTCCTTTTACATTGCTTCTTCAGCCATCTTTCTGGTTTGTATAACTCTATTTGGAAATGGAAGGGGTTTAGTAGGAACATCATCAATCTTTTTCTTACCTTTGTCTTTCTCCTTGGATTACTCATCAATTGGTGTGGAATGGGTCTTTTCTAGAGTTTAGGTGAATCCCAATGGAATGGTAGGTACATATATATCATTCATTTTCTTCCTACTTCTTAATGTGATAGCACTAACATTCCCCTTGGGATTTGGAGTAGGTTGAGAAGGTAGATTTCTAGAATTCTTACTTACCAGTTCATGGGGGGCAGTAGCAATCTGGATCATTTGAGTCTTCAACTACCTCAGCTCCGAACCCTGACTCTTTAGCTAATTCTATTGATTAAGAACAATTTTCTTCAAAATTTCATCAGTGATAGAATCTACCTTGTGTGGGGGATTCCCTTGTTGCTGGCTTGTTGATGCTTGGGCTTCAAATCTCCTTTGGGGTTGTTGAAAACCCTTCTGGTAAGGAAGAGGCTGCTGTAATTTTTGTTGAAAATGGGGCCTTTGTTGTTTTTGAGAGTCATACATCATGTACAATTGATCTTTCCACCCTTGGTTGTATGCTGGTACAAAAGAGTCAAGCTTCTTCTAGGGATATGGTTGTTTTTACTACTGATATTTTCTCCCACAAAACACAGTTTCACAATCTTATGTTTCTTTTAGTTGGGGGAAACAGTCTGTTGAGTGGCTTGTCTTAGTGTAAATGCCACAAGGCCTTGAAGGAGGGGGTTGGGATGTCTTTTGAGCCAAATCAATCTGTCTCACCATAGTTTTAAATTCTTCAAACTTGGTATCAATCAAATGACTTTCAAGAGAATATGGACTTACCTTATGTACTCCCCTGACATGTGGTGTATCTCGATCACCAAATTGTTGGGAGTTTTGGGCCATTTTGTCGATCAATGCGCATGAAATTACTGGTGTATTGTCCAAAAATGCTCCTCCAGTCACATCATCCACCATGATTCTTTCCATAGGTGTGATTCCTTCGTAGAAGAACTGGATGAGGAGTTTCTCAATGATTTTGGTGATGTGGACAGCTTGCACACAACTTCTTGAATCACTCCCAGTACTCATACATTGACTCCCCTTGTGTTTTCTTGATCCTTGAGATCTCCTTATGAATGGAAGTGGTCCTTGATGCTGGAAAAAATCTCTATAATAAAATTTGTTTCAAATTGTTCCAACAAGTAACATCTTTGGGTCGTTGTTTACGCTCCTTTCCATCACAGATTCTAAAGACTGAAAAAGTGAAATACCTTAGTCCAAATTGATTCATCCTTTGAAGAAACATCAAAAATTGATAAAGGCATGAAAAAGGATTTGTTTACACTTGGGTCACACAAGTTTCAACATGGTCATGCAAGTATACTTTCGCGCCTCATATTGGTCACACAGGTGACTTGCACGCCCTAAGTTATTTTCACCCAAGGTCTTCAAAGGCCTATAAATACCCCTTGTGGTCCCCCCATTTGGAGAACGAAAAAATCCAGAAACTCAGATTTGAGCTCCCTGTGCCCTAGTCTCTTCTCAAAGCCTTCCGAACACTTATAAGGTAATTTATTACCTATAATGGAAGGTCTAAAGAGAGGGAACAAGTCCGAAGTGTTGAAATTCATCAACAACTACGCGCCTAAGTGTCTAACCCTTTTGAGAATTGAAGACACTTGTGCACCGCCTTATCCCTTCAACAGAACTTGTGCGCCACTCATTTAAATGTCTTTAGGGATAATACTAAGGGCTTAAGCCAAGCCTCATCCAAGTATTACCCTAAGGTTTGATCGTCGCACAAGTACCCATGTGTTGCGCAAGTATACTTGTGCGACCAGGACTTGAGCGCCTGTGCAGGACTTGCGCGTCTCTCTCTTTTTGGGTGCCCCTCCTTCCTATTCACTTGCTTTCTTCAAATCCACCTCTCCTATTCAAGATTTAGCCTTCAGAACCATCTTCAAAACCATTTATGGCTTGGTTCCTTTGTTTGTTTCCTTATCTGAAATGAATTATGTGGAACATCTCTCAAAACATAGTGATTTGTATATCTTTATATCACTAAGGTGAAAGATTTCATTCATTAAACCTCGTCCTTTAAGATGAGAAGTTCTCTAACTTGGGACTCCTTTTCAGGAGTAATCCCCAGTCATAAATTTCATTAACTTGGGACTCCTTTTCAGGAGTAAGCCCTAGTAATAAATTTCATTAACTTAGGCCTCCTTTTAAGGAGTAATCCCCAGTCATAAATTTCATTAACTTGGGCCTCCTTTTCAGGAATAATCCCCCGTCATAAATTTCATTAACTTAGGCCTCCTTCTCAAGAAAAAGCCCTAAGTCTCAAGTCTCCTTAACCTGGGCCTCCTTCTCAGGAGTAAGCCACAGTTCTCATGTCCCTTTAACCCGGGCCTCCTTCTCAAGAATAAGCCCCAGTCATAATTTCCCTTAACTAGTCTTAATTTCTTTTGATTTGGGAATACTCCTTAGGAGTAAGCCCTAAGTCCCCTCTTAATTTGGGTATCTTCCTTAGGAGTAAGCCCCATGTTAGAGTAACCAAATCTCCATAAAAGCACATATACCTTTATGGACCCTGTTTTTGGGTTTCTTCCCTGAAGTAAATCCCTATCCCCATCTATCTTGGGTAGTCATACATACATAAGCCCCACATTTTTCTCTTATGATTGCATCTCTCATGGCACAATTGTCAGGTTTTACCAATACCTCTTGTTTCTCACACCGAGCATGACTCGCGTGAGCTTAGAGCGTAAAAGTAATTATGACCTCTTTCTTTGATCTATCAACCATGCATAAGCCTCATAATTTTTTACTCGAACTACGTGAACTTTGATCTCTTCCTTAAAAGTAGAGTATGTAAGAAGAATTTCTAATGTTCAAGCCTATCACCCATTAATTCTCATCTGTCCCATATGACGTTAAACTATATCTTAATTCCCGAACTACGTGGGTTATGATTCCTTTTCTAAACAAGGATACGTGGGTATCCCATCCATGGATACGATCCCAACTCTGAAATAATCCATGTCCTTATGAACGACAATAAACTTCAAGCGCCCCGCTGAGTGGCTTTAAAACCAGTATGGTTATCATAATAACCAAGAGATCTTTATACAATGTATTAAAGGATACCATTAACTAAGAATCTCTAACAAATACAGATGATTCTCTATCGATGAAGAACCTCGAATACATATAAAAGATTCTTTAAATATTATACATATTAATCATTTATTGTCAAATCTAAAGGAAAGATCATTTTCATACTTGGTAATGTAATAAGGATTCATGAACATAACTTAAATCTATAAGGAGAGTCACAGAGTAGACAACAATTCCCCTCAAAAAAGGTGTGATGAGTCTGACCTCCCATTCTCTTAACCAATGCAAATTCTTAAGCCTCATCGGTTCATAACTAATGAGCATCTACCTTTGTAAATTATGTCCAAATGGATATAGAATCATTAGATGTTTCCGGTTCTACAAACAAACCCATTAGAAACCAATTGGAATGTTTGAACCTTACATAAACAAGGTCATCCCCATTTCCAGAAGAAACAAAAAATGTTGAACCCGACGTGAATCCTTAACCAATTTAAAATGATGTTTTACTTATTTGTTAGGCCCCTATTTAAACTCAATGAGAGGTCCAACAAAGCAATAAATAACATATGTGCTCATCCAAAAGATGTAGTGGACAAAATTTACTTGATTATGTCTGTCATATCAAACATGCACTCTTTTCCAAGATCTTCTGCATTACAGAAATGGCTTCTTTTAAGTTCACACCTGTGAATGCCTCTGCTGTGAATTCCTCGGCTGTGAATACCTCTGCTGCTACTCCTGCTGGATCGTCATCCGCTCTGAGGACGACATCACCTACTCAGCATCTTCAATGCTGGGTATCAAATGAACTGGTTAAGGAATACCGTCAACACGGTACCATTCCGACTCTGGAGGCTTCTCGAAAATCCCTCCAAGTCAATAATTCACCCTGGTCATCTGGATAACGACGACCAGCGATCAAGAAGCAGGCGGTGCCAACCACCGTCTCCAACCATTTCGGGTCATTATCCCTAGAACGCAACAACCATTCCCTCCCATATTCTGAGGAGGTGAATGAGAAGGTCACTCAAGGTCTTAATTCAAGGAAACATGAGTCCTTCCCAAGGGCTCCCACCAACAATCGCCGCCAGACTCGTGCGGCGGTGCGCCCTCAACATGATGAGGGTGTCGTCTCCAGGAGTTTGGCTCAGGTTCCTCAAACCTGAGTAGGCAATACGAACCACCAGAGGTGAAGCACGGTCAACAGTGAGCAGGTTATTTTCTCTACCATCTCCGGAGAAGTCCACCAACCTAACATGGTGGCAAGAAACGAGCGGGCACACAAACCCGTTTGTTTTAATTCTGCTGTCCAGTAGACTCGTCTGGCAGCAGCACGCCATTCTCACCAGGAAATTCCAGAAGAGTGATATAGATGGGAAAATACACCTGTTTATAAATCATCATCTAGTCAGCAGGCTCATATGACTACATATAATGAAGCCCGCCTACCCAATGTGTTGACAACTGGTAAACAGGCACAGACACCTGCTTACACTCATCAATCCTGCCAGTAGTCTTGTCTGCCAGTATTGAAAGATGTTCATCAACCACGTTTGATGGAGTGCAATAAGAAGGCACATACACCTGCTATTATTGATCAAGCCTACCAACAGTCTCGTTTGGTAGCACCCAGAGAAGTCAATTGGAAATACCCAATGACAAACAGGAGGCAGACTCAACTCTCTACCCTCATTCATGAGTACTATCAGAATTCACTGGTAGGAAAAGGAGAACAGGAGTAGGAACACACACCTACTCCAAGCACGAAATGGACATATATTCTTGTTCTGGTAGCTAAAGTCACCAAGCACATTATAATGATGGTGAACGAGCAGAAGAAAATCCCTGCTCATATTCTGGATGCCTGCCAGGATATTATAACAGCTTCAGCAGCATCACAGGGAAAGAAATGAAAATCTATCCCTACCAGTGGAGTGACACATCACCATTTCACTCCAAGAAAAGACACACACCTATGTTCCAGTCCAAGAGGGTTGTGGGGCATACTCCCCCATGTCATACGGACAACCAAGTCAGGCACATACACCTGATTTGAGTGGAGATAATCAGCCTAACCTGATCCTTTCTCCTGAGAAGGCACATACACATGCCCATGATAACCACTTTCTTCAACAAGTTTTTCTCAAAGTGATTAAGAAGGAATCTAAGAAAAAGACCCGTCTAGCATAGTCAAGAAATCAAGGGCCAATCTGTAATAAGGCCTTGCTCAATGCTGGAGTTCTTGATGCACTCATACAATTATCTGTTGCAACTCAAGATTATACTCTCTCAGTTCCCAATAGTGGGAACATTAATTCTGAAGGTCTGCATCATACAATTCATCATAAAGTCTTGATTCATGATAGTTCAATCGATCTTCAAGTATCATCTTCATATGAGAGCCACGATAACCCTCTGTGTGGCCAGAAGACTAAGGAGAAAAAGGTTTCATCTTTTGCTATAACCCACCATGGTGGTCCTCCCCATAATGATGAATCTAGATATGAAAGTACTCTCCACAGTAATAATTCACATTGCCTGGAAAATGCTCCAATGGAAAATGTAGTGACGAGAAAGCCCTCTTATCTTGAGGAACTTGCAAATGTGAAGTCAGTCATGTCTGATGCTTTACCGCTAGCAGGTGAAATACTTTCTCAACCAGAATATATCCTGGGGTGTAGGTCATTCTCCGAACCACCCCAAAGTCATGCATCTTCTAGTTTGATAAATGAATTCTATACCAATATTGTTGAATCTGATGAAGCAACAAAGAAGAACAAGCTTTGGTATAAATAGGTAGAAGAATCTTCATCAAATGATAAGGAGGAAGTACTGAATATGAGTAAGAAACTGGCGAAAGGTGAAGTGCCAGTCATGTTTTGGCCTTTGGCTGACTCTCAGTATGACATTCTAGAAATGTTGACGGAAGATTGTATTCAAGATATTCGTCTTAAAATGTGGAAAAATCTTTTTCAATTGAAAATGAATATATTATCTTATGATGAATATGAAAATCAAGTCAAGATAATAGAAGGGTTACAACTCCAAATTGATTTGGCATCTCTCTCAGTTTCTCTATATCTGAAGGCTGAAAAGCAGTAGAGAGCCCTTCAGCGTCCATGCCTTGGAGCATTAAGAAGATTGTGCCAGTTAATTTCCAATGCCCCATCTGGTATTCATATCAGGGGATGGGGTGTTCATGGAGCACTGCATTTTACTATACTCTTCGGTCAATAAATCCCGCAAAAATTGGTCTCATGAAATGTTATTTCCCACGGCCGGTCACAGGCAATTGTATTTGTTTGTAATCAAAGGCTTTCTCAAGAACATGCCTCAACTAGTTTTTCCCATAATCAGGAATATAGATAACAAGTTGTCAAATTACTTTTTCATCAGGCAAACGAGAAAATCGAACAGGCTTCTCATTTAGAGCACGCACATCATCAAGTGACAGAAGTGTCATAAATCATTCAATGGTCTTTTGAGCTGGGTGATAAGAGTGGATGTAGGTTGATGCATCCAGGCAATTTCCAGACTAAAGTCTGTAAGATTAGAATAGATTTTAAGAAGGTCTCAGATATATCAACTCAAGAACCACCCCAGCTTGCCAGACTGGGGACTCTTTTATCTCAACCCTTAGTATCAACAAATATGATTTGAGGAGTTGAGCAGGAACAGCAGGAACAGCCCCAGTCCATTGGAATGGGGACTTTTTCAAATCCTTAATCTCTTCCTCAGAGAAATTCAGTCTTCTCTCAATTAGGGAAGAAGCCCCAAGAAGAATGAAGAGCCGAATTATCAAGATATTCCCTCCAAATTACAGTTCATCAAGAAGTTCATGAGGGATCAAATCAATAAAAGGCAATGTCTCATCAAGGACATGGAAGAAGACAACATCACAGAAATGCTGATAGAAGGGATGCAATGCATTATGCATCAATTAATGTCATCAATGTCGTTGTTTCTAATTCCCTTGATGAGGCTCACTCAGAGGGACCAGATGAAGAGGTTCCTACTCAAGAAGTTGTACACACAGACACAAATGAAGAAGGTGTGCGTACACGAAATCAAAGGATTACCCAGAATCTAGGTAATCCTTCAAGTAACCCACTTACCCCTCTCTGAAAGGTGTCTAATAAGGGGAAAGGAAAGAATCAGGTTACATACCCTTCCTCTGTAGAAGGCCAATCACTCTCATTAGAGAAAATATTCTCACAATAGGAGGAGTAAATGAAGGAATTAAGGAGGTTGAATGTAGAACTACTTCAAGGTAGTATTCCTCCTAAGCATGCTGGAATCAGTCAGCCAAGGTAATTTGTTGCGGCTACTGATATGGATTTGGAGTATCCTCCTTTATCGGTACACCCTCACAGGTTTAGTCATGTGGGTCATACGCAACAACAATCAGTGGTGCTACCATCATTTGTAGTGCCATCCACCACACCTGCCCAAGCTCCAGTTATTGTACCTGCTCAGGTCCAAGCTCAAATGGATGTTTCTCAAAAGTTAATAACTACCATTGAGTCATTAACAGCTCGGTTGGAAGATATGAAGGGAAAGCGTGCACAGATTCAACCGGAAAAGAGAGCTTACCCTGAATGGGTTGATGCAATTCCTCCCCCATCAAATTTTGCGAGTACCACATTCCCAATATTTAATGGTTTAGGAGACCCAGAGAAAAACTTAACACATTTTGTTTCTCATTGTGATCCTATGATGGGAACCCCTCAGCAACAAGAAGAAATTAAGATCAGGTGTTTTGTACAGTCATTACAAGGTCCTGCTTTTTTCTGGTATACAAGCTTACAATCCCGATCAATTACCAAGTGGGAGGATCTTTGTCAATGATTCCTTCTTCAATTCAGCTCAACTTTTCCAAAGACAATAGTTTTTGATCTTACAAATTGTAAGAAAATGGATAATGAAAGGGTTTCAGATTTCATTGCTCGCTGTAAGGGATTAACATACTCCCTAAGCTTAGCACTCCCTCAAGAAGAGTTGTTTCCAATCTGTGTGGAAAATCTGCGTGATGAATTACGCACACCATTGATCCTTATGAAATACACATAGGGTTTAGAGACCTTACTTCGATTGCTCAGCAGATTGAAGACTATCTTATGAAGACTAAGGATAAAGCTCGTGTAATTCCATCAGCCCCAATAAGGATAATGGGTAAAGAAGAGACTGCTACAGTTACGCTTAAACAATCACCTGTACCTGCTTCTACTTCAAAACCTTCATCTTATCGAAGGGCTCCAACTCCTGAGCATCAACAAAAAAGGTTGTTTCGTCAAGATGATTAAATAGATCAAAGATGGAAACAATTTGAGGATCTGAAGAGAAAATTTTATTCTTTCCGAAATGAACAAGTTCATGGTTACTTCATTTCAGCGCTGGAAAATAATTTGGTTCAATCGCCAAGGCCCAAAAGGCCAAATAAAGAAGGAGATGAAGACTGTCCCAATTATTTCCCATTTCATCAAATGTTGGGGCTTCGCATTCAGGAGTGTTTTGTCTTCAAAGACCTCCTGAAAAAGATGGTGGACTCAGGATAAGTCAAACTGAAAGGTTCTTCAACTCAGGTAGCATGTGTTACTGCTACAAATCCATAGGAAGAAGGGGAGTGTCAGGAAGTCAAAAATAAAAATTCGAAAAAATATGATGATTGGATGGTCATAAAAATGATCAATAGAACTCATGAAATTTTCCAAATGCAATTGAAGAAACCAATTGTGTCTTCTACTATGAATGCCACGGAAAAACCCTCTTCATCAAAAGGAAAATCCTTAAGGAAGTGGCATAATTCAAAGAAAGAGGAACAATCAGAAGAAGATGAGATCATGTCAAAGCCCAAGTTGTCTTTGAATTTGGCAGATTTTATGCCATCTACTTAAAAGCTACGGGCACCACCCCACCAAACAGCACGACGGGCACCGCCCCACCAAATGGCACAACCTAAATGGGCTAATCAGGTAGAATCTTCATCAAATGAATAGTTGATCTTTGGTTCTATTAACAAGATTCATTTAACAGATCTTTATTCAAGTCACAACTTCGATCTTGATGAGCATGAGTTCCCTATATCAAACAGAGGAAATAGAGGGAGTTCCAGAGGTCTGGGATATAGAGGAAGACATGGATATCCCAGAAACCACTATACCAATTCTACCCCTTCTAAAACTTTGTATGCAGTAGAAACTCATGGCAGAGCCCTTCAGCGAGATCAACAAAAGAAATAAAATTTTTCCACCAATAGCAGATTCAGTCCTGGTACAGTTATTCTAGAGGATCGGTTAGAGGTTCCACCTTCTTCCTATCAGTAAGTAAATAGACCTATTTAGTCCAATCTTCCAAAGTCAGGAGTATTTTCAACTCCTACCCTAATACAAGAATAATCTACTTCTAAAGCATCAACCTCTAAGGAACCTGCGAAACCACATGTTCCTATTGTAAAACGGAGACCTTAGGATCAAAAATATGATGTCTTGAAACATTTGGCCCAAGTACCGGCCAAGTTATCAATTTTGGATGCCTTGAATATATAAAAGGATATTTGGGAGGCACTCATTGAGGCTTTGTCAAGTCCTCAGGAATTTGAAACAGAAATTGTTGCAGCTGAAGTCTACCATGTCGAGAATAGTCCTACAGAATGTCATGCAGTGATATCCTTCACAGATGAAGATGAAGATGATTTCGTGCATGTACATATTAGACCTTTGTACTTATCTGGAAAGGTCAATGGTGTAGATTTCTAAAGAGCTTTCATTGATAATGGTTTAGGAGTCAACCTCATCTCCATTCGTACACTTCATCGATTGGGCCTCACATAATCTGATTTATCTCCTTTTACTTTGATGTTACAAGGATATGATAAAAATGAAAAAGAACCACTGGGCGAGATTACACTCAGAACTCAGTTTGGAGATCTTGTATCCAATTCAGATTTCATGGTTTCTGATCATGACTCATCCTTCAACATCTTTCTTGGAAGACCCTGGCTACATCAACATGCGGTTATCCCTTCATCATACCATCAATGTCTCAAATATTGTTTCGATGGTCAAATTAGGACACTGTATGGTGATAAGGCCCCGTTCAAGACATGTGAATCTCAATACATTGAGGTGGAATTCTATCACATAAAGGGAAAGGATAAATCCACAAAAAAGGAGGTTACCAAGGTTAATGCTCTATATGGTTTGGAAAAGATTCCAGTAAACTCATTCACACATGTGAGTACAGATTATGTGTTGCATATCAGTCAAATTGACAGGATAGACCCGAATTCAAATAATCTTATGGAAACTTCCATAATGTCAATTATAACAATCAAGCCAGATAGAATGAGAGAAAGTGGTGATTCACCAAGAAATGATGAAAGCTAAAATGGAGATGTCTTCATTTCATCTGCTAAAATCCAGCAAGTCTATACTTCGCCAACCAGGCCAGAATAAGTTATAGCAATGTCAGAAGTGAATGATTATATCAATTTGCAATCCATAATCTCCTCTTTATTACCCAAGTAAGACCCTTCATCATCAATCGGGTCAAAAATGGAAGCTTCTTCTTCAAGATGTTCAAATTTTAACATCTCTTCTGGTCATAAAAATTTTGCTTCATCATCTACTATGCAAGTAGAAACAGAAGAAATAACACATGTTGAAGAAGAAGAGGAAGATATTAGGGATGCTCCTCTAGTATTTGAAGAGGGTATCTCTACCATTGTTGATGAACTCAGAGAAATAAATCTGGGTACAAACGAAGATCCACGCCCCACTTTAATTAGTGCGGCCATGACACTTGAAGAGAAAGAGATGTATGTTTCTTTTTTAAAGAAAAATTGATATATATTTGCATGGAACTATATAGAGATTACAGGTCTTGATCCTGATGTTGCTACTCATCATTTGGGTTTTCCATAAGAACATCAAGGATTTAAGCAAGCCGCTAGAAGAATACACCTGACCTATGCTTCCAAAATTGAAGCTGAATTGGATAATCTTATCAAAGCTAAATTTGCTAGAGAAGTTAAATATCCCAAGTGGTTGGCCAATATTGTCCCAGTGAAAAATAAGAATGGACAAATTAGAGTTTTCATTGATTTCAGAGATCTTAATCGGCATTGTCCTAAAGATGATTTTTCAGTTCTGATTACAGAACTCTTGATTGATGTAACATCTGGCTATAAAGAACTTTCCTTCTTGGATAGATATTCTGGATATAATCAAATCTGAATGGCTCCAGAAGATGAAGAATCTACAGCTTTTAGAGACCCTCAGGGTGTGTTTTTCTATCGGGTAATTCCCTTTGGCCTGAATAATGTAGGCGCAACATATTAGCGTGCCTTGTATCGTATCTTCAAACCCTTTTTAGGTAATTTTGTAGAATGTTATGTGGACGATTTGGTGGTTAAATATAAACAACGTTCTAATCACTTGGATGATTTTGAATTCATATTCCACAAACTTTGACAACATAATTTGAAGATGAACCCCTTAAAATGTGCTTTTGGGGTAACCGCAGGAAAATTTCTCGGCTTTGTTGTACGCCATCATGGTATCGAAGTCGATCCTAAGAAGACAAAGTCAATCCTTGGTATGTCACCTCCTCGGAATTTGAAATAATTGAGAGGACTTCAAGGACACTTGGCCTATATTCGGCGTTTCATCGCCAATTTGGAAGGAAAAAGTTTAACCTTCACCAAATTGATGAAGAAGGGAGTCACATACCAGTGGACTGAAGAATGTCAAGAAGAATTCAATATTCTCAAGAAATATCTCTTGAGTCCACCAGTATTAATGCCACCTATTGAAGGAAGGCCACTTATTATTTATGTGACAGCCTTAGAGCGATCATTGGGAGCCTTTCTTGCTCAAAATAATGATGCTGAGAATGAAAACAGCCTTTACTATCTCAGTCGGACTATGCTTGAAGCAGAAAACCGATATTCAAGTATTGAAAAGTGCTGCCTAGTGTTAATCATTGCAGTTCAGAAGTTGATACACTACCTGCAACATCACGAGGTCCAATTGGTATCTCGCAATAACCCGCTCAAATTCATCCTTAGTCGTCCAATGCTTACAGGACGTCTAGCAAGGTGGGAAGTTATTTTGCAGCAATTTGATATTTAATATGTGTCTCAAAAGGCAATAAAGGGCCAAGCTCTAGCTGATTTCCTTGTTGAACAGCCTTCAGTAGAAGATACATCTTCATATATTGAACTTCCTGATGAGGAGGTCTTCTTTGTTCAAGATAGTCTTCAAACATGGGAAATGTACTTTGATGGTGCTTCTAGAAGCCCAACAGGGAGGAAAATGGAAGATCCTAAATTCAACAAAGTTGGGTTAGGAATTGTGATCATTTATCTAGAAAAGGCAGTGTTACCATATTCCTTCTCATTATTGGGAGGTGGTACAAATAACGAAGTAGAATACCAAGCTCTCATCGCAGGATTAGAGTTGGCGCTTCAAGCACAAGTGAATCAATTAAAGGTGAAAGGTAATTCAGACCTGGTAATCAAACAAGTCAATGGGGATTATGCCATCAGAAAAGAATATTTAATCCCTTTTTATGATTACGTCATAGATTTAATGGTGGAATTTCCTTCGAAACCAACATTTTCTCATGTCCTGCGATCACAAAATGTCCAAGCTGATGCACTGGCTAATATAGATATAGCTCTGGAAGATCCAAATCGGGACAAGACAATTATCAGTATTGCCCATCATCATACAATTTCACCTTATTCTCAAACCATAACAGAGGAAATCAATGAGATTAGTCACATTTCTGAACCATATGGTCATACTACGGGATGGATGACACCTATCAGGGAATACCTTCAAAATGGAACACTTCCACCTGATAGAGCTGGGAAAGAAAAAATTTGGTGATGTGTGGTCAATTTCACTCATTGTGATATCCCATATCACCTAGATAAAGTTCTCTACAAAATAGGTTTTGATGGAATTATATTCAGATGCATTGATGGTAAAGAGACAATGGCTATCATGAAAGATGTGCATGTAGGAGTTTGTGGTGCCCATCAGTCCGGACATAGACTATCTGGTCAAATTCGAAGGCTTGGATACTTTTGGCCTTCAATGATACAAGATTGTGTTGATTTCACAAAGAAGTTTCATTCTTTCCAGGTACATTCCAATTTTATTCATCAACCCCCAGAGTTGCTTCATACAGCTAAATACTCGTGGCCATTAGCCACATGGGGAATGGATGTAGTAGGACCTTATCCTTCAGCAACATCCAAGAAATTTAAGTATATTATTACTGCTACTGAATTCTTTTCCAAATGGGCAAAGGAAATACCTCTCAAGGAAGTCAGTTCTAAAAGCATTGTTAGCTTCATCAAGTCTAACATCATTACCAGATTTGGTGTCCCTCATACCATATTGACAGACAATGGCACCAACTTCGGTTCATCCGAGGTAAGGAAGTTGTATCAAGAATACAACATCAAATCCAACCATTCCTCTCAGTATAATGCAGTGGAAAATGGCCAAATAGAATCCTTTAATAAGACTCTTTCAAATATACTGCAAAAGATGGTAGATAAAGATAAAAAATCATGGCCTGATATACTCTTTCATACTTTATGGGCTTATCGGACCACCACCCGCACTGCAACGCGGTCAAGTCCATATTCATTGGTATATGGAACAGAAGAAGTTTTTCCCATTGAGGTTCAATTACCCTCACTCAGGGTAGCCATTTATGATCAGTCATCTATAGATGAACAATCTCAAAAGTGATTGGATTAATTGGAACGATTAGATGAGAAAATATTGTGCACCTTGCACCACTTGGAAGTCTATCAAAATCAAATAGCACGAGATTTCAACAAAAATGTTCGTCTTCATTCATTCATTCAGGGGGAATTGGTATTAGTTATTATAACTCCATTGATACTAGGAAAGAAAACTCCCAATTTGGAGCCAAAATGGGAAGGACCTTATTCAATACATAAGATCTACTCCAATGGAGCTTATTATTTAATCTCGATGGATGGAGAACTCATCACTACTCTAACCAATGATAGACTATTGAAGAAGTATTTTGTATAATACAAATACATACGGTATATGCATATGAACTTAAACTATTGGCACTTACGTCCAACATGACGTTAAACTGTGTCGTCCTAGCTACATGACGCTAAACTGTACAGAAGTCCCTTACGTCCAGCAAGACGTTAAAGTGCATAATTGTCGGTCCATGCATATGACCTTAAACTACTGCTCATTCATCCAACATGATGTTAAACTATGAAAAATTCCCTAATACGTCCAACATGACATTAAATTGTGTCCTTTTTTGTCCTTACTGCAGGACATTAAATTGCACAGTCCCCCTTTCATCCAACATGATGTTAAACTATATTGTCCCCATCGTCGTAGCTACAGGATGCTAAACTATACAACACCCTTATTTTCCAACATGACGTTAAACTGTGACCCTATATTTGTCCTACATGACGTTAAACTGTATTGTTTCCCTACTACATGACACTAAACTGTGCAGCACGAATAGTCCTCACTGCAAGACTTTAAACTGAATAGTCCCTTCATACGTCCTGCATGACCTTAAACTGTGCATTGTTAAGGTTGTTTCTACCAATTGTTTCTCACACCGAGTATGACTCACGTGATCTTAGATTAAACATCAACCATAACACCCTCTCTGGGCCGCTAACCATGTGTAAGTCCCGACACCATTTTTTTTAGGTCGTTGTCCTCAAGAACAACTTGATCACCAATTCATTCTTTAATTGAACTACGCAGACTTTGATCCTTGCCTTCTAGGCTGGGTATGTAGGAAACATCCTGAGGTTCAAGCCCAAAATCAATCTCTTCACATCAGTTCACCTCCATCTCATATAATGTTGATCTGTGAAGCAGCCCTAGAACCAATACTTTTTACATTGGTTCACCATCGTCCTTACTATATGACGTTGAACTATTCGCACTTTTAGTTCTGTATGACAATAAAGTACAACATTATTTTGCACTCTCACCTAAGAGAGAATCATTATTTACATTGATCTCTGATCATGTTATATTCTAAAGACTCCATGCATACATGGCAATGCCCGAACCTTTTATCTTGGGTAAAACCATCATTGCACTAAAGTCCCCTTTAACCCTTCACTTGTACGAACCAAATCTGTACAAAGGGTATTTCAAGAACTACGTGTGGCTTGATTCCCATCCTTATGGGATACGTAGGAACATTCGATAATCCCTCGAATCCAGCCCCAAGTCTTTGGGCCTAACCCCAAATTCCACTTTCAGTCCCTTGGCTGAAAGGTCCCCCTTGGTCCGAGCTCTATGACCCTAAACTAAGATCTCCTACACTCTCGTCCCACATGACATTAAACTGTATTTCAGGAACTATGTATGGCTTGATTCCCATCCTTATGGGATATGTAGTGAAGTCCAGCACCTTAATTCAGGACCCAGCAACAACATGATTATGGTTAGAATTGTCCTGTGTATCTTCTACATGCATTGGACAATGCCCATTTTAATGTATCATACTCCTAAACTTAAATACTTACAGATCTATGTAACCCTTTTCTTTACTGCTAGTCAAAAAATGTTTGACACCTGAGAGTTCTTTTGCCTAACTATGCAGCACGTGCCCTTAGGCATCCTTGCATAAATGGTTTACATAACAGACCTTTCAGCCAAAAGATGCTATTATTTAACTATGCATCCAATTCCCTTAAGCGGCCCTGCATAATTCAACCCCCTAACAGGTTTGTTAAATAGTGGTAACTTCATTCTTGGGAGAAAACCCTCTTTTTTCCTTATTGGTCTTAACTATAATATGTAGGGATCCACAAAAATAGCCATCCTTAACATATTTGTCCCATACTCTTTTTCATGATTTGAAATTATTCAAGTCTATGGTTTATATTTCCCTTACCTATGTTTGGGTCAGACCTTCATGGGAGTGACATTCATCCAATTATTTGACAATCTTGATTGGAAATATCCTCTACATATTCAAGTACCTCTCTCCATACAGTAGACTCTATGCTTTGGAAAATTTGAATCTCCATAAACTTTCACCATCTTTTTAGTAGTAGAAAAGTAAAATTTCTGAGAGTTCTTTTTCCTGACTATACAGCACGTTCCCTTAGGTGGCCTTGCATAAGTAGTCTAAATAATGGACCTGTCAGCCAAAAGATGCTATTATTTGACTATGCAGCCAATGCCCTTAGGTGGACCTGCATAATTCAACCCCCTAATGGGTTTGTTAAATAGTGGTAACATCATTCTTGGGAAATACTTCTTATATTTCCTTTTAGCCCTTTTCTCATATCATTCCTTAGATTCAAAATTTCTTAAGTCATAGTTTACATATTTTCCTCCATACTTGAGTATGGTAATATGTTTTTAAATAAATTACCAAGGAATTGAGTTATTTTTAATCCATTCGGTCAAAGCTATTTCGACCTTAAACATTATCCTTTTTTATGTCCGGCGTGAATGACTTTAAACTTCCCACAAAAGACAAGGGAACTATGAACAAAAGTCAAGTCCCAGCTCACTAAACATACATTTTGTATGATTTGGGTAATATTGAGCAATAAAAAGATTCAAAGTTTGTAGGGTTATTTATAATAATCCTAGTAAAAATCAAACTATGCTTACTAGGCCCATTGGATTAGGTAAAAATTTAAAGTAGGTAGAAAAAGAAGGCATGCACAAATGATTGAAGATGAAAGTGTATTTCATCGATGCACAAGAGTTAGAAGGACGTCCACAGACTAGAGTCTCTTCTCTTTTCCAAGAATTACAAAAAGTTGTCAACATAAATCTTCATTTCATTTACGGCATCCCAAGCTTCATCAACAACCACCTGGAATTCATCCATTCAACTAGATAAAATAAGAGATGCAGTGATACCAGCTCTTATTGGAACAATTGTAAAATAATTTTCTTCAATGCGGTTTGAGAAAATTTTCTGCTGATCAAACAATGACTCGGTTTCCATCCAAGAGACTTGGAAGATGGATACATGGATTTGAGAATGGAGCATTGGAATTAAAGAGACATTTGGAGAGATTAATCTTTTCATATATTGTTTCTAATGTCATGATAGTCTTCTCTCCATCAACCGGCAGCAGAAAACATATCAGCCCGTGGTTTTCCATTTTCATATCTGCAAGGAAATTACATGAAGGAAAAATTTGAAAGTTCACACCATTTTTGATGCTCTTAATGAACAACATAACCGAAATAGAGGAGTAACAGTGAATTTGCATCTCCGGAATATAATTCTATGCATCTGGAACGTTGACTCCTTGCAGATGACCATGGCCATACAGAGGCAAGTAGATGCTCTGTGGAAAATTAAGATGATACTTCTTCTAATACTTGGACAAATCTAGGAGAGTGTTGTTGAAGATATCATAGTAATCATGGCCAACAATGTTCATCATATCATCAACCTTCTTGATATCCAGTTCATTATCCATTCCAATTCTTTTAGGATCCATTGAATCTGCACAAAGATCTAATAATTAACTCTTAAGTGAGTTGATTTTTTATAAAATTTGTGAAGAAAAAAAGTGAAAAAATGGAAAAGTAATTAAGTTATGAAAGTCCAAATTTAGATCGCAAGTGAAACTGTGTCGCGCAGGTTTTTGGTGCGTAGGTATCACCACGCAGGTCAAAATACCTCTGCAGTAGCGCGACATGAACATAAGTAGTAAAACCGCGGAAAATCAGCAACCTGCGTGATGAAGGCAACATGCGTGGTGAGATCTTGAACTGTTCAAAACTGGTTGCTTTGCATGAGGAATGGCCGCATATTTATAGGCCAAGCCGCACCCCTGCGGGCCGAAGCCTGTGCGGCTCACACCTGCATGACGCCATCTGCGCGCTCAACACTTGCGCGCGGCAGTTCCTTGGTTTTCTTCTTTTTCCTCAGAGTCACATCCTCCTTCTTTTGGATCCAACTCTGAGGGGGGGATTTTGTTGATGCTCCTTTCTATCACAAAGTCTAATGACTGAAAAGGAAAATACCTTAGTCCAAATTGATTCATCCTTTAAAGAAACATCAAAAATTGATAAAGGCATGAACAAGGATTTGTTTACACTTTGGTCACGCAAGTTTCAGCATGGTCGTGCACGTATACTTGCACGCCTCATATTGGTCGTGTAGGTGACTTGATGGCCCTAACTTATTTTCTCCCAAGGTCATCAAAGGCCTATAAAACCCCTTGTGAGCCCCTCATTTAGAGGATGAAAAAATCCAGAAACTCATATTTCAGCTCCTGGCTCCCTAGTCTCTTCTCAAAGCCTTCTGAACACTTATAAGGTAATTTCTTACCTAGAATAGAAGGTATAAAGAGAGGGAACAAGGCCTAAGTGTTGAAATTCATCAACACCTACGCGCCTAAGTGTCTAACCCTTCAGGGAATTGAAGACACTTACGCACCACCTTATCCCTTCAACAAAACTTGCACACCACTCATTTAAAAGTCTTTAGGGATAATACTAAGGGCTTGAGCCAAGCCTCTCCCAAGTATTAACCTAAGGGTTTACCTTCACGCAAGTACCCATGTGTCGCACAAGTATACTTGCACGACCATGACTTGCGCGCCCACACATGATTTGCGCGCCTCTCACTTTTTGGGTTCCCCTCCTAGCTATTCACTTGATTTCATCAAATCGACCTATCCTCTTCAATATTTATCCTTCAGAACCATCTTTAAAACCATTTATGGCATGGTTCCTTTGTTGGTTTCCTTATCTGAAAGGAATTCTGTGGAATATCTCTCAAAACATAGTGATTTATATATCATTATATCACTCAGGTGAGATATTTCATTCATTCAACCTCATCCTTTAAGATGAGCAGTTCCCTAACTTGGGCCTCCTTTTCAGGAGTAAGCCCCAGTCATAAATTTCATTAACTTGGGCCTCCTTTTTAGAAGTAATCCCCAGTCATAAATTTCATTAACTTGGGCCTCCTTTTTGAGATTAATCCCCAGTCATAAATTTCATTAAATTGGGACTTCTTTTCAGGAGTAAGCCCCAGTCATAAATTTCATTAACTTAGGCCTCCTTCTCAGGAATAAGCCCTAATTATCAAGTCTCCTTAACTTGGGCCTCCTTCTCAGGAGTAAGCCCCAGTTCTCAAGTCCCTTTAACCTGGGCCTTCATCTCAGGAATAAGCCCCAGTCATAATTTCTCTTAACCAATCTTAATTTATTTTTATTTGGGCATCCTCCTTAGGATTAAGCCCCAAGTCCCCTCTTAATTTGGGAATCTTCCTTAGGAGTAAGCCCCAAGTTAGAGTAACCAAATCTCCATAAAATCACATATACCTTTATGGACCTTGTTCCTGGGTTTCTTCCCTGAAGTAAATCCCAATCCTCATCTATCTTGGGCAGTCATACATACATAAGCCCCACATTTTTCTCTTATGATTGCATCTCTCATGGCACAATTGTCAGGTTTTACCAATACCTCTTGTTTCTCACACCGAGCATGACTCATGTGAGATTAGAGCATAAAAGTAATTATGACCTCTTTCTTTGAGCCATCAACCATGCATAAACCTCATACTTCTTTACTCGAACTACGTGAACTTTGATCTCTGCCTTAAAAGTAGAGTACGTAGGATGCCTTTCGAAGGTTCAATCCTATCACCCATTAATTCTCATCTATCCCATATGACGTTAAACTATATCTTAATTTCTGAACTACATGGTTTCTGATTCCTTTTCTAAACAAGGATACGTAGGTATCCCATCCATGGGTACGATCCCAACTCTGAAATAATCCATGTCCTTCTGAAAGACAATAAACTTCAAGCACCCCACTGAGTGGCTTTAAAACCAATATGGTTATCATAATAAGAAATATTTCTTTATACAATGTATTAAAGGATACCATTGAATAAGAATCTCTAACAAATATAGATGATTATCTATCGATGAAGAACCTCGAATATATATAAAAGATTCTTTAAATATTATAAATATTAATCATTGATTGTCAAATCTAAAGGAAAACTCATTTTCATGCTTGGTAATGTAATAAGGATTCATGAACATAACTTAAATCTATAAAGAGAGTCCCGGAGTAGACAATAATTCCCCTAAAAAAGGTGTGATGAGTCCAACCTCCCATTCTCTCAACCAATGAAAATTCTTAAGCCTCATCAGTTCATAACTAATGAGCACCTACCTTTGAAAAGTTTGTCCAAATGGATATAGAATAATTGGATGTTTCCGGTTCTATAAACAAACCCGTTAGAAACTGATTGGAATGTTTGAAACTTAGACAAACAAGGTCATCCCCATTTCCAGAGGAAACAGTTTTAAATAATACATCCAATCTTTCGTAGCTCCATCAAGTGAGAATGGTAATGATCTTATTTTGATTTGGTCTTCAGATACATTTCTTGGTTTTAGGGTTGAGAAAACCACATTAAATTCTTTAAGGTGTTTATTGGGATCCTCACTAGAGAGGCCATAAAATTTTGGAAGTAGGTGAATTATTCCAAATTTCAGTTCAAAGTCTAATTCAAGATTTGGGTATGCAATGAAATTTGGTTGATAATTAATATTAGGTGTATCCAATTTTTTAATGGTTCTATTAAGTTCATTTCCATTATATTCATACATTGGTTCTTTTTTATGGTTATATTTTAATTACTCCCAATTTCAATGTTATGATAGTGGGGGAATTCTCTAACTGGTTTAATGTTGAAACTTCTCGTAGATAGAGAATGTCTTATTCGATCTCTAAGGCTATGTCCAATCTCAGGGTCAAGATCTAAGAGATCCATGGGATTAGTTTATGTCCTAAATAAAATAAAAATTAAAAGAATTAAAGTGGACCATAATAAAATAAAAATGAGAAGTTTGAGTTGATGGTCCAAAAGGAAGTAGAAGAAAATAAAAGAGGAAGAAAAAAATTCAGATTGGGTAAAGAAGGAAGCCTAAAAAAAGAGAGGAAGAGAATAAAATGTAAAACAAAATAAATACCTATAATTAGTTGAAATAATTACTTGCCTCCCTGGAAATAGTTTCAATTTGAAAGGCACTGTCAGGGGCACTTTCAAATGATATTCGTTTTTGGGTTACTTAGGTGCAGCAGAGTGGCTGACCAAGGTCGTCTCTCAAATGAAGAAGCAAATTAAAACAACTTTTTAAAAGGTATTCTAAAAATAAAATAAAAGAGAATAAAAACACTACTTGAAAGGATGGGGTTTTTTTTATCGTTTATAAATCTAGAAGAAGTTTTCTAGAAGAAGATTTCATTTTTTTGTTTTTGTTTTTGAAATGAAGTTCGATTAGAAAGACTCAACAAGAAGATGTTTTTTTAGATAATATTTAAAAGGAGTAATTGATCTAACTATACTTCTTCACTCAATTATTTGTAATTATAATTTATATTAACATTTAATTAATTATAATCCTCTAATTTGTTAACCCTCGAACCCTACGAGAGTTAACTTAACCACAAAGATGAAATTACTTAAACCCTAGGCTAGCTTCGGAACATGCAATCGCAGCACCCTGCTTTGATTGATTTTATTAGGTTAGATTATAGTCAGTGGTTAATTAGAACAAATATTCACTATAGTAATGGGGATTAATTGAGTTTAGGGATTATATTTAAACTCTAAAAATTTATCATGTGTGGTCTTTTATTACCGATTAAGATCGCACTCTCACAATTTACACAACTTCCGACCCCGCGTGTTTTTGTGTCAAATGTTCAATTGATTGATTAGTTTAATTTAAATTAAAAACTCAATTAAGAGATAATATTGAGTGAATTACAGTAACTCATTGGTTCAAAATAAATTAATGAAGAAGGTTATAGGTAGACCGATTACAAAAAAAACTACTCTTCCAGGGGCAGTGTAGTCATCTTAGAAACGTTTTTCATGTTCAAAGGTTTAAAAAGGGTAAAACCCAATCACATTTATACTCTTGATTCTAGAACAATTAGTAATATTAAGAGAATAATAAATTTGAACAAAACATAATATAAGATAAGAAATAAAATAATAAAAAATATGTTTATTAAACAAACAAAAGTATTACAAAGCAAGAAATAGAGGAAGGCTTCGATGAAGGGATCCTTGCTTAAAGATCTCCCCCTATGAGTATAAGTATTTACATAACCTATAAGGTGGTGAGAGGAATATTCTATAAATCCAAAATGGTAGCACTTCACTCCTTTTCCGAACTTCCAAATGGGGTGCCCAAGATGTCAATTTATAGCCAAAATGGGTAGTGGTTTTGGAAACCCAGTTTTCAAGATACCACTTGGGAATTGGTTTTGAGTTGGTAAAAGGAATTATCTCGAGTTGGAAAAAATATAAAAGTTGTAGGATAGAATCTTGAATATATCCTTTTCAAATTTTGTGGCCAATGGATGATTAAAACGAGATCTATGGCCTAAATATAGAACAAAATCATTGACTTAGTGCAGATTCTGTCTCCTTGACAGATTGGTTCAGATGGACTCTTTAATGACAAGATTGGGTTTCGGTTCCTTGAGAGAAGTTGTAAACCACGAATCTTTGAAGAGGCCCAAAAAATCTCAGCCCATTTTGAGTCATGTATTTTGAGAAATCTTCAAAACTGTGGACAGATGTCCTTGGGATTCCATGCAGTTTGGCCCATTATTCTTCTATATCATCTCTGACCCTCCAAATCACCTCCTCCTACAATGAAATCACCAAACAAGAATAATTTCCCTTTTTAACAGTGATAAAAATTTAATAATTGAATCAAAATGGATGTGAAATTTGAGATAATATTTATAATTTTAAATACAAAACTAGTTTAAAACAGTGATGTAGGGTGAAATAAAGAAGTGAATTGTGATGTGATCACATCCCTCGTATGATTGTTCCATATCATTACTCATGACCTGAGAACCTTGAACCATGATTTATAAATTTACGATCTCCCTCTCTAAAGGATGTTAGAGTGATCTTGACATTGGTTATCTGAATTAGGATCTTTTGTAACATTTCCCCCATGATAGTTCCATGTGCATCATGACCTTAAACGGTCTTCACATTAGTAAAAGTTGTATGACCTTAAACTCTAGACTTTTATGGTCCAAATCACAAGACCTTAAACTAATAGTTAAAGAGACACAAAATTTGTTAGGTTGAAAGCCCGTAACGGGAACCTGATTGAAATTCAAGTCTTTTCTCGCTAAAATCTTCATCTATAATGTTTAGGAAAAAATTAGGGCATAAATAAATAATTCATAAATATCATGGGGCCTAATTTTTGTCCCTATTAAAATCCAAGCTATTCTTTTTGGACCCCCTGGTCCAGGAAAAAGTTAGAGTAATGATTTTTCACATCTCTTCTCTCTAAGAACATGTTCTCTAGGTAGTGATATAACTTTTAGGGTGTTCAAACCCTTCTTGGATATTAATTTTTCCATAAATCACACTTCATGATTTAAGTTCCTCAGATCACTATAAATCTTCCATTACCCTTGTAAAAGGATATCCGGTTTTATGGGAACCTATTTTTGACTATTCATATATGTGTATGGCTTCTACATATGCTCCTATGGTTATTAAACAAATATGTCACTCTAAAAAAAGGGCTTCCTAATCCTTGTGAGCTCTGATGTAACACCCCAAGCTTCTACGGTATGCTTCTCTTTGAATAATGTGATAGCATGTGTTATACGCAACACTGAGTTCTAACACACCATAACCAATCACACTAGCTGTTATGAATAGTAATACCTAATTTTAGAAATTATATATATTTTATATTTCAAAATGGAATTCATTTTTGGATTCGGAATATCGAATTTATCCTAAGGTGAAATTTTGGTACTTTTCAGATAACTTTAATATTTTGATGAATAGTGAAAATTACTAAATTTTAATTAAAAACAACTTTTTTAATAAAAATAATTATTAGTGATAAATTATGAATTTGAGTGGTTTTAAAGTATATTTAGAATATATTTTTACCATATAATACAATTTTGGTCATTGGACATAATTTTACAATTAAACCGGACATAAACAAGTGTCAATCTTTTGATAGTTATTATCTCTTAAAAACACGCTTTTTGTTTTAACAACGGGAATTAATTTTAAATTAATTTCTTCCACTTCTGTGTTTTGAATTTAAAAAAATGGATTCCATATTTGGAATCAGGATTTTCAAATTTTGTAAATAGGTAACTTTTATTTTTAGACATTTTGAATAATTACTTCGGTAAATATTTTATTTACCATGGTTAAGGGTAAATCCGGTAAATAAGGGTTAAAATATAATATTATAATAATACTAAATTACCATAAAACGTGTCCTAGCCTTATTTTTTGATACATGTTCGACCATAGGAATCTTTGGGTTGATTGTGGGACCTCATGGAGCCACTTGTAGGTGATAGGGACACTTAATTTTAATTAAGTTAAAATGAATACAAAAATGACACAAGCATATATCTTTTAGAAAAACAATTTTTACATAAGATTATATATGTTGGATTTTCGACTATAAATATTAATTAGAAAGATAAAAAGATTTCATACATAATGATATTTTATTTATAATTTTTAGAGATTAAATAATTTAATTTACTTATGACACAATGATGATGCAGTAATTAACATAATAGTGAAAAATTAAAATAATTGATATTATAAATACCCAAATAAACATAATTTGAGACTTTTAATGCATTACACTAATTTTCTAGGATAATGTAACATATTAGGATTGATTTAATTAACTTTTTTCAAAGTAATAATTCTGTTATGAGTTTCACAAAAATCAACTATTGAATAGTGTCAAAATTGACATAAAATGGTTTTTAAAACTAATATTATATTATTAATTGATATTAAATTCCTAAAAATATAAGGTTCGGACAAGAGACTTATATCATGATAGGTGTATCATAAATGGACCACTTTGGGGTCTCTTAGATGTATATAGTCAGTTTATTAACCATATAATATAAAAACACAAAGAGACATTGTAAAAGTGAAACTAATTAACTTAGAGTTAATACTTAAAGATAAGGTTAATATAGTAACCCAAACCTGTCTAAATTATATTGGTTTAATGGTTTTCGACCTATCCCCACATTAAACTTTGAATAATCAACTTTGGAGCCATTAGAAACCGAATAATAATTTATTATAAATTAATATTTCTAGATTTTCCAAAGGTGCCCCTCACCCCTCTTATAAAAGGGAACTCCTCCTTCTCATTTCTTCACACCTTAAAAGCCTTTTGGTTCGGCCAAACTCTGCCCAAATACTCTCCCAAATTTCCTCACTACAACCTAGAGGCCTTATTTTGATCATAAATCTAACCTAAGGAGCCCTTTTGATCAAATCAAAAGGAAGAACCCAAAGAAGAGGTAATGATTTCACCACCCTTTTCCAAGTTCCTTTCTTCTTCCACTTCTTCTTTCTTTGTTATTACCATTCTAAAATAATAACTCTAGTATCAAATATATACTGTGATGTTATTATAAATATGGTACAACCATATTCAGTATTCTATCCACCCTTTGAATAACATGTCACCATACGTGCGTACGTACGGCTTACCGTCTCCACGTCGTGGTGTATTTGTTATTCAATATATTATTATTTGGATGGGTATAATAATGATGTGTAACTCATGTAAATAATAAATATAACATGTTAATGATTCTGTATATATGATATAACATCCATTTATATATTATTTTAATATCAAAATAATGATATTGTCGCCCCTGCGTACGTACGGACTACCGTCTCCACGAACGCGATGAGATTCATTCTCCATCGTATCCATTCAAGTATAATTATCATTTTATGATTAATAATAGTATTTAAGGACTTCATATCATTATGGATATGATTAAGATACAACCTATCCATTACAAACATGGCTTACGTAACTAAACATATAAATGAAAATGAGTAAGTTAACACCCGAAACAACGATAATACTAAGATATTATTAACAAATCAATGTTAAAAGATCATATATGATATCATATTAATGTATATGATTCTTGTATAATTTAATAACAATTATTTCACCATTATACAGGAGGTTAACCTACCCCAACCAAGGAAAAGTACAAGGTAAGGGTTATTTCACAATATCTTCATTATCCAAGGTTGTTTATACGTAATAATATACTGGGATATCTTTATCATCCACATCCATGTTTCTTAAAAATGAATTTTAAAACACATTTACTATTTACTATAATATGGGTTAAAGTCATTTATACCCTTATTTGACTTTTTATAAGAGGTTTATAAAGGATTCTTTCCGTCGTTTTCCAAACAAGGTGCTTTTTAACCTTTTCGACAAAATTAAGGTAAGAATGTTTTTTTAACTTATACAGTGGGTGCGGCTATTTTCCACCATTATAAAATCGTCGAAGCTTACCTTACAATCTTATAAAAATATTTTCAAATAAAATGTTTTATTTTATAAATATATGACTCTTAAATTATTTCAAAATTGAAAGAGATATTTCTCTAAAAAGAGTTTTGATTTCATCTATGTCAACATCCTTTGATGGATTTTACGCTTATTTGAAGTTGATTTATTATGATACAAAACTTCTATATTTTATTGAAGGTTTTGTGATATGTTTGACTGTGGATGTGTTATTTTTATACCATTCATGGTTTATGGATGAAGTATTTACATTTCGTATGCTAGTTTTAATATGAATGTTTATGTCATGTTTAAACCTTTTCATATGGGAATGCATTGGACTTGTGATGGGTGGAGACCGCTATAGCTCTTCGATGCATCGGTAGGTCTCATGAGACAAACTAGTGTCTTGGCACAAGGCCTTGGCAAAATCTTATTTTTAGTCTTGGCACGAGGCCTTGGCTATGTGGTTATGATAGTCTGGCATTATGCATTCCATCACTATGAAAGTGGTTATTGATATTGCATGTGATTATTCGATTAGTATAATATCCATGTGAATAAGTAAATGGAATTATTTCATTTTACCTTTTCCATACTATGTTGAAGTTCAAGTTTAAAAGGATTTTGTTTTAGTTATACATTACCTTAAATGTTTATGCTTATTTTTGAAAGTTTCGGCTATATTGTTATCCTTACTGGGCATTTGAGCTCACCCCTTTTCTATGTTTTATTTTTCCCCAAGAAGTGAAGAAGTAACTTATGAATGACCTGCATGGATAGTATGTGGGGATATGAGTGTGGAATATGAAGAAAAGATGTTGTTGTAGTTTTCATTTTTATAAAGTAATGTAAAACTTTATGAATATATCTAGTGTTTCCAAGGCTACTAAACCAATCGGTCTTTCGAGATTTGATCCTTCTTGTGATCATGCCAATGTTATGTAATAATGCACTGACTCTAGGTAACTGGGGTCGGGGCATTACAGTTGGTATCAGAGGAAGTTTAGTACAAACCTTGGAAGCTAGATTTAGATAAACTTTGATTATAGCACGTAGAGCTAAGATGAACTTTGAGGATTAATATAGAAGAACTTCCTAGAATTTTGGTACTGTAGAGATTTTGTGAGTTTTCTGAGCAATACATCCATGTCTGGATACGAGTAGGTAGAGGTGGATCTGGCACAGATGTACCTAGGGGTAAAACCCGAAAACACCACTTTGAGCTAGACTCGAACGAAAACTGGTGCACGACAACGGGCCGTGCTGCACTCTTGGTTACGACACTCCCGGGGGATATGCTTAGGATAACTCTCATTTTCTTTACAAATCATTATGAAGGGTTTATGAGTATATACTTCCTCAAAGAAAACATTCTTATGATTATGTATTATATCCATAAATATTTCAATTTATGTTAAGTGTTTTATAAGTATGGGATTATGTATTTTTATTCATAAAATGATCTAGTTTATGACATTGTTTAGAAATGGCGCCTAGTGGAAGAAATGGAAACCGTATCAATGCACGCACTCCATGTAGGGATTTCCCTCCTGCTCAAGATAATTTTAGTGGAGCTGGTGATGCAACTGGTGCCGATCAGCTAATCACCAAACTGGGACAACTCACTCAGGTTATGAATAATAACCTTACCCGTATGGAGCACCCTGATCCGCAGCATGGAGGATCAATATTAGATTGCTTCATGAGGAAACAACCACCAACGTTCAATGGGAGTACAAATCCCTTAGTAGCTGAGCAATGGATATTTTCCCTAGAGAAAATATTTCAGGCTTTGGGGAGTAGTGAAAGGGGAAAAGTTATCATGGCAGTTTACCGCCTCACTGGAGATGCTGATTGTTTCGCACGGATTTCGGGGATGACCTCCTGGACAGGAGATTCAAACGTTCCGATCGGTTTCTAACGGGTTTGTTCGTAGAACCGGAAACATCCAATGATTCCACATCTGTTTGGACCTACTTTCCAAAGGTAGGCGCTCATTAGTTTGTGGACTAATGAGGCTTAGGAATTTGCATTGGTCGAGAGGATGGGAGGTCGGACTCATCACACCTTTTTGAGGGAAATTATTGTCTACTCCGGGACTCTCTTTATATATTTAAGTTATGCTCGTGAATCCTTATTACATTACCAAGTATAAAATGAGCTTTCCTTAAGTTTTAACAATCAATGATTAAATATGCAAGAAATTTAGAGAATCTTTTATATGTATTCGAGGTTCTTCATCAATAGAGAATCATCTGTATCTATTTAGATATTCTTGGTCAATGGTATCCTTCGAAACATTTATAAAGGTATCTTGGTCATTATGATGACCAGGCTGGTTTTAAAGCCACTCAGTGAGGCACTTGAAGTTTATCGACATTCAGAAAGACATGGATTATTTCAAAGTTGGGATCGAACCCATAAATGGGCTACCTACGTATCCTTTGTTTTGGAAAAGGAATCGGAACCCACGTAGTTCGAGAAATGGAGTATGATGTTTATGATTGATGGCTCAAAGAAGAATGTCATAATTACTTTTACGCTCTAAGCTCACGTGAGTCGTGCTCGGTGTGAGAAACAAGAGGTATTGGTAAAAATTAGACAATTGTGCCATGAAAGATGCAATCATAAGAAATTGTTTGGGGCTTATGTATGTATGACTGCCCAAATAGATGAGGGTTTAGGATTTACTTTTAGGGAGAAAATACAGGAACAGGGTCCATCAAGGTATATGTGCTTTATGGAGATTTGAATACTCTAATCTTGGGGCTTACTCCTAAGGAGGATGCCCAAATTAGGAGGAGACTTATGATTGGGGATTACTCCTGAAAAGGAATCCCAAGATTATGACTGAGTCTTATTCCTGAAAAGGAGACCCAGGTTAGGGATTAAGGTTTGGGGCTTACTCCTGAGGAGGATGCCCACATTTGAGATTGGGGCTTACTCCTGAGGAGGATGCCCACATTTGAGATTGGGGCTTACTCCTGAAGAGGATGCCTATGTTTGAGATTTATAACTGGGGATTATTCCTAAAAAGGAGACCCAGGTTAGGATTCTCTCATCTTAAAGGATGAGGTTGAATGAATGAACTCTCCATATTTAGTGACATCAGGATATTTAAATCACTAGACTTTGAGAGATATTCCATAGAATTCCTTTCAGATAAGGAATTCAAGTCAAGAAATCATGCCAAAAATGGCTTTGAAGAGTGTCTTGAAGACTGAATCTTGAAAAGGAAAGGTGTGATGGCTTAAGAGGGGTAAAAGGGGCAAGATAGGCACCCAAAAAGATAGGGGCGCAAAAGTCTTGAAAGGCGCACAAGTATTGCGGCAGCGTGCAAGTATTGGTGCGTCGTGCAAGTATTAGTCGCGCAAGTATACTTGCGCGACATGAGGGGTACTTGCGCGATTCTCAAATACCATTAGAATATTTGAGCGACTCTTTATAAATCCCTTTATAATCCTCTTGAGGTTCATCCAAAAATGGGACGCGCAAGTTCTATTGAAGGAATAAGGCGGTGCGCAAGTGTTGATGAGTTTCAACACTTAGGCCTTCCTTCTTCTCTTTAAATCTTCCGTTCTAGGTAAGAAATTACCTTAGAAGTGTTCCGGAAGCTTTGAGAAGAGACTTGGGCGTCGGGAGCTTCAATCCGAGTTTCTGAAAAAAAAAAGATCCTCTCGAATGGGGGGCCCACAGGGTCTATTTATAGGCAGGAGAAGACCCCGGGCAGTTACTGGGCGGTTACCACTTAGGTCGCGCAAGTCACTTGCGCGACCAAGGTCGCCGCGCAAGTATACTTGCGCGACAGTTAGATAACTTGCGCGGTGAAGATTCTGTTGATACTTTCTTCCTGCCTTTGTTGATTTTTGATGTTTTCTTCAAAGGATGAATCACTTTGACCTCGAATATTCCCTTTTCCGATCTTTAGATTCTGTGACGAAAGGAGCGTCAACAAAATCCCCCCCTCAGAGTTGGATCCGGAGTGAAAAGAGGATTGGACTCTGAGGAAATCGAATCCCTCCAAAGGAAAAGGGAGGCGCGCAAGTCTTCAATGCACAGAGGGCGGCGCGCAAGTTTTCGTCGCGCAGGTCTTAAGCACTCTGAGTACGGTGCACAGATAGGCCTCCTGGCCTATAAATACACCGCTTTTGACCGTGGATGACACCTGACCCCGAAGTTCTCGAGCTCTCGCCGCGCAAGTCTTCCTCGCCGCGCAAGTCTCTTTTTCCACTATTTCCTCGCTTCCGCACTACTCTCAAGGTAATAGGGCTTGCGCGGTAATACTTGCGCGACAAAAACTTGCGCGGCACATGTATCACTTGCGTGACATCTCCATACTTGCGCGCCTTAATGCCTTAGCCATTTTTTCCAAATTCTTTCACAAATTTTATGAAAAAATAAACCCATTTAAGAGTTTAATTTATTCAACTCTTGTGCAGATTCAATGGCTCTTAGACCTGGATTAATTAATGAACTGGCTAGCAAGCGGATAGATGATATGATGGACATCATTGGCCCTGATTACTATACTGTCAAAGATAGTACTCTTCCAGATTTGGCTAAGTATCTGAAGAAATATCATCGCAACTTTCCTCACTGCACTTATCTACCTTTGTATGGCTATGGTCATCTACAAGAAGTCATTATTCCAGAAGTAAAGAATTATCTTCCATTTTCGTGGTTTCAGAATTATACCAATTTTGCTTCAGCAAATATCTCAGGTGGAGGAGTATTTCTAACTGCTGGAACAGTGGAGAAGGCTTATGTGATGCATCATAGCCCTTGCACACCAGATCTGAAAAAACATACACCTGAGCTTCAACCACATTGTCATCCTTCAATCTTCCGAAATGCTCAGATGGATCAATCCAAAGGCTGGAAGAAAAGTTGGGATTTCCGTCCTGGGGGAGGTGTGAAGCCAACTTGGATGTGGGCATACTGGGTGCGACAGACTTACGCAGAGTTTATCGAGGACCTGAATAGAGCTGCAATATATGAGGCTGTTTGGGTTGGGCAAACATATGTTTACAGGCATGATAACTTCGTTCCAGAGATACTCAGCCACTGGAGCCCAGCGACTAATTCTTTCCATTTGACTCATGGAGAAGTAGGTATCAGTTTGTGGGATGTCCACAAGATTTCAGGAGCTCCAATATTGGGCGATATGTATGATGAATTCATTCCTCCCAAGGTGACTTGGAATGATTCAGAGAAGACTCCTGCTTTAGCTCGAGAATTATTTAAAATCTTTCACAGGCTCAAGAGCTCAGAGACCTCATTAACTCATTTTAGAAAAGATATTCATCCGGAAGAATGGATGAATGTGTTTCTTACTGAGAGGAAGAAAAGGATGGAGCCAAAAGAAAAAGGATCCAAGAAAAAGAGATCCAAGGATACCAGGCCCAGACGTCCTAACACTTGTCCAAAACCTGAGAAGAGAGGAGCTCCTGGCACATTCTGGACAACTCTAGAAGCAGGAGAGTTTGAAAAGTGGGGATATGAAGTGAATCAAAGAATTCCAAAGAAAACTCGTCTGGCGGGTTTCTTGGCAATGTGGCTCAGTGTTTATCTTTTGCCGGTCAGGGATCCGAAGGGAGGCGTTAGGCCAGGGACCTTCGTCATTGCGGCAAAGTTGGCTGAGGGAAAAATGGTTGGGTTAGCTACCCCCATTTTAGCAAAGATTCATAGGAGTTTACTTCACGTTTTCCAGGGTAAATCTCCTTTAAGAATAGTGGGACCATTCCAGGTTTTGTAGGGATGGATCGCCACTCACTTCAGGACTTACAATGTACAGAATGGATTACAAATTCCTGGAAGCTCTTTCAGACCGTCAGTGCAAGCATTCTCTGGAATTGATCCATTAGATGTTAATGGTTATGACATGAAAGTAAGACTGAGCATGTTTAAGGAATTCAACTTCTTTCCTTATGGAAGTCCGCCATCCGGGCGGTTTGTTGATGATGGGACAACCCATTTGGATTTGAGGGCATACATGCTAGCTTGCAGGGATGGCGTGTTAGTAGCCAGGATTGATGGAGAAATCATATGTGAGGCCTATGCTCCATATAGATTTGCACGCCAATTCAAATGTTTGCAACAGATTGTTGTATCCCCTCCGGTACATGTCAGGTTAGAGCAACATCCGATGGTTGCTCGACAACTATGGTTGCTGACATCAAGAGAGAAGACTGGGGCAGTATTTGATCTACCAGTTGAAAAAGTGGCACATAATCTGACTACATTTTATGCCGAACACTGGATAGCATCATACCCCAAAGGGATATTGAATCGCCCAGTATATCAAGTGGGAAAGAGGAAGAGGACTGTAGAGAAAGAAACCCTTCCTCGTGAAGGTGACGCTTCTCCACCTGAAATAGGTTCAACAGACTCCTCTTCTAGAACTGATTCATCGGATTATCACGATGAGGCACAATCGGCAGCAAAGCGGTTTCGTGCCCGATATAATCCTCCGGCCAGAATTAAAAGACCCACTCCATCAACTCCTGGTGAGTTATTTCATTGTAGTAATTTTCAATCACTGCTACTTTATAAAGTAATAATTCTTACTTTCTTATTCTCTATCTGTAGTTGCAGGAGCTGGGAAGAAATTAAAATCAAAAATTGTAGGACCTTCCTCACAGCCTTTATATCTAAGACCAGAGGTTGTTCAGCTATGGCAGAGCTTATACTGTGGTACTGAGACCGCCTGGCTGGATTTGTGTGAGGGCCTACAACTTCCTGGAATAGGAAATCTTGTAGCTTCTAAAAATCTTCAATACGAAGATAACTCCAATTAAGTGTGAGCTTACATCAGAGAGCTGGAAATGCTCATATATGCCACTGATGACTCGGTTCCTATCACCAGGCGGGTGAAGGAAATGATTTATCGTGGCGCCACTGAGGGGGCTGGTGGTTCTGGAGATGAGGAATGGCAAGAGTACGTGGCTCCTGAAGATGTAAGTTTTCTTTCCTTATTTTCTTTGCAACTTGATTTCAGTTGAAGATTTGTTACTTAAGGAAGTTATTTTCTTTATCTCGTAGCTTGCAAAAAAGGAACTGGGGTTCCTTCGCCACAATATAGCCCTGGTGGTACTGCTATTGGGGCTGCTGCTGATTCTCCTCGCGAACCAGGCGAGATATCTCTAGGCTAGCAGGCCATGAATGAGGCACTGGACACAGCCTTCCATTCGCCAATCCAAGTGCCTATAAGGGAGACCACTGATACTCCAAAAAAACAAAAGAAGCAAAGGCAACGAAGGAGGAAATCCATAGCTAAACGTTTCGTTAGCAGCGGTAAGTCCTTCGAACAATCATGAGTTTATACCCATAATCATATGGTTACTCATATTTCTAAGGATTGTAGGGGCTTCTTCAATTTCTCCCTTGAGGGAAGGGACTGATCCTTCTTCAAAGGCCTTGGAGGGTGCTGTAGAACAATCACAGACCCAAGCTGACTTGGTTGCTCCTGAAGAAGAGCTAGCATCCATTCCCAGTATCCCTCCTACTATTGAAGATGCTGTCCAGGGTCATGGGTTGCAGGACATAAGTCGGTAAGAAGATGTATCAAATGCTCCCTCTGGTGAGACTAATCAAGATTCTGAAGTATCATTGGATGAAATGATGAATCAAGGAATGACTTTTGAAGAATTTTATGATCATGCTAAGTTGTCATGTGATTTAGAAGACCTTGGGCGTGAGTGTTACCCTTCGCCCAAATTTTTCTTTAAAAAATATACTTCTAACCATGATGGAAAATAATATGCAGTTTCTTCCGTAGAAGCTGCTGAACTGCCAATGCCCGAAGAGGGTGTGGACACTGATGTCAACCCTATCATTGCAGAAACATTAGCTCAAGTAGAGATAAATCCAATAAACCCTCCTGAGACCCATCTTGAAAATCCTGTTGAAACTGGGAAAGATGGGGAAAAGTCTTCTCAGGTTGTTGAACCATCCTTGGGTAAGGGATAACAATATTTGTGATTGTACTTTATTCGCAAGACAATCTATTCTTTTGTTATCCTTTGAAGCTGACTAAACCTTTCAATTAATCATGCAGGACCATCAACTGCAATGACTAGATCCGGAGGTGAGGCCTCAGCCTCTGCCCCAACGGGAATTGAAAGTGAAGAAGCACAAGTCAGGGGGGAAAGAGCAAGACAAGGCACTTCCTTAAGCACGCTAATTCCAGATTACATACCCCCTTCTGACGATGATATTGAATTAGATCTAGAGATGCTTAAAGCATTTAGCTTTTCACGATGTAAGGCATGGAACAACATATGGAATATCATATCTGGGGTGCCTTTAGAAGAGCTACCATCAAAAATTTCTCGATTGTCATCCCAATTTGTTATAATGGGACTTGGTGGTTTTGGGTATGAAAAGATCCATGCTGCGGTGAAACAGATCATTTTCAGGAGGGAGCAAGTGCAGACAAGTCGCGAAGATTTGACCAGAGTGAAATTGTCAGTCAACATAGGCGAATTTGAGGCTGCGATATCCCAAGATGAAGCTGATTATGCTGCCAAGATGAAGGATCTGAAGCAAAAAATCAAAGAAAAGGTCGTCCAGCAGGTGCAACTCCAGCAACAGTTAGATGTTGTTACTGGGGAACTTGATCAGCTTAATAAATCATTAGATGAAACTCATATGAATGGAATGAAAGCCATCGCAGATGCTAAGAAGGCACTTCAGCAAGCTGAAAAGAGTGAAGTTGGTCAAGTGCACGAGATTCAAGTAACTGCCGATAAGGCTCAGGATGCTATACATCAAATGAAGACTTATGTTGACAATCTTCTGTAATTCTTGAAAAAGAGAAGAGACTCCAGTCTGTGGATGTCTTTCTATCTCCTGTGTATCAATGAAAAACACTTTTGTCTTCAATCATTTGTACCTGCATTCTTTCATTACCTGCTTCAAATTTACATAAGCCAATGGGCCTAGTAAGCATAGTTTGATTTCTACTAGGATTATTACAAATAACCCTACAAACTTTGAATCTTTTAATTGCTCAATATTACCTAAATCATACAAAAATGTATATTTAGTGAGCTGTAACTTGACTTTTATTCAGAGTTCCTTTGTCTTTTGTGGGCAGTTTAAAGTCATGCATGCCAGACATAAAGGGGCTAATGTTTAAGGTTGAAATAGCTTTGACCAAAAATGGATTAAAATTGATTCAATTCTTTGACAATTTATCTGAAAACATATTACCATACTCAAGTATGAGAGAGAGAAAAAAATGTAAACCATGGCTTAAGAATATTTGAATCTGAGGAATGATATGAAAAAGAGCTAAAAAGACATTAGAAGAAGTAGTTTCCAAGAATGATGTTACTATTATTTAACAAAAACCCGTTAGGGGGTTGAAATATGCAGGGCCACCTAAGGGCATTGGCTGCATGGTTAAATAAATAGCATCTTTTGGCTGACAAGTCTGTTATGTGGACTGTTTATGCAAGGCCACCTATGGGCACGTGATGCATAGTCACGAAAAAGAACTCCCGGAAATTTAATTTCCTAGTGCTAAAAGCCAGTGAAAGTTTATGGAGATTCAAATTTTCTAAAGTATAGAGTTTGTTGTATGGAAATAGGTACTTGAATATGGAGAAGATATTTCTGAACAAGAATATCGAAGAACTGGATGAACATCACTCCTACGAAGGTCTGACCCAAACGTAGGGAAGAAGAATAAACCATAGACTTGAATACTTTCAGATCATGAAAAATGATATGGGACAAATATGTTAAGGATGGATATTTTTTGCGGATCCCTACATACTGTCGTTTAAGACAAATAAGGACAAAAGAGGCATTCTTCCCAAGAATGAAGTTACTATTATTTAACAAAACCCGTTAGGGGGTTGAAATATGCAGGGCCACCTAAGGGCATTGGTTGCATGGTTAAATAAATAGCATCTTTTGGCTGACAAGTCTGTTATGTGGACTGTTTATGCAAGGCCACCTATGGGCACGTGCTGTATAGCCAGGCAAAAGAATTCTCAGAAGTTTGACATTTTTGTGATTAGAAGTCATGAAAAGGGTTATGAAGATCTGAAAATATTTAAGGTTAGGATTATAACACATAAAGATGGGTATTGTCAAATGTATATAGAGATGCATAGGTCAATGAAAACCATAATCATGTTGTGGCTGGGTCCTGAATTGAAATTTTGGACTTCACTACGTATCTCATAATAATGAGAATCAAGCCATACGTAGTTCTTGAAATGCAGTTTAACGTCATATAGGACGAAAGTATGAGAAATCTTAGTTTAGGGTCATAGAATTCGGACCATAATAATGAATACACAGTGTGTGTTTTCATGAGTACTTCTCAGCCAAGGGACTGAAAGTGAAATTTGGGGTTAGGCCCAAAAGACTTGGGACTGGATTCGAGGGACACTCGAATGTTCCTACGTATCCCATAAGTATGGGAATCAAGTCCACGTAGTTCTAGAACTACCCTTTGTACAAATTTGGTTCGGATATGTGAAGGGTGAAAGGGGACTTTAGTGCAATGATGGTTTAACCTAAGATAAAAAGTTTAGGCATTACCATGTATGCACGTAGTCTTTTGAAATGAAACATGATTGAAAAAATCAATGTCAATAATGGTTCCTTCTCAAATGAGGAAATCAAATAATATTGTAGTTTATTGTCGTACCGGACAAAAGTGTTGTATAGTTTAACGTCATATAACAAGGACGAAAGTGAATCAATGTAAAGATATTGATTCCAGGGGTGGTTTCACGAATCAACATCATATGAGATGGTGGTGAACCGATGTGAAGAGATTGTTTTTGGGTTTGAACCCTGGGAGGTTGCCTACATACCCAGCCTGGAGGGAAAGGATCAAAGTCCGTGTAGTTCAATTAAAAAATGAATTAATGATCAAGTTGTTCTTGGGGACAACGATCTAATTAAAATGTTGTTGGGACTTACACATGGTTAGCGGCCCAAAGGGAGTGTTATGGTTGATGTTCGCTCTAAGCTCACGTGAGTCATACTCGGTGTGAGAAACAAGAGGTAATAACAACCTTAACGATGCACAGTTTAATGTCATGTAGGACATAACAAAGGGACTATGCAATTTAAAGTCTTGCAGTTAGGACTATTGGTGCTGCACAGTTTAGTGTCATGTAGCAAGGACAAAATAACAGTTTAATGTCATGTAGGACATATTAAGGACTTTCTGTACAGTTTAGCGTCATGTAGTTAGGACGATGGGGACAATACAGTTTAACGTCATATTGGACGAAAGTGTGAATAGTTTAAGGTCATATTCATGGACCGTGGATGGTGCGGTTTAATGTCATGCTGGACCTTTGATGATTATATATTTTAACATCTTTTCGGACGTGAGGGACTTTTATACAGTTTAGCGTCATGTAGTTTAGGACGTCACAGTTTAACGTCTTGCTGGACATAAGGGATTTTCAAATAGTTTATGGTCATATACATGGACCAGGGATGATGCAGTTTAAGGTCATGCTGGACGGTTCATGGAACGTTTTCACAGTTTAATATCATGTGGGACGAAGTTGCAGTTTAAAGTCATACTGGACCATTGCTGTATTGTTTTAACATCATATAGCAAGGACGAACTGGTGCTGTACAGTTTAAAGTCATGTAGCTAGGACTAAGGTGAACCAATACGAGGATATCAGTTCTGGGGACTTTTTACAGTTTATCGTCATGCTGGACGTTGGAAGTGCCACACAGTTTAATGTCATGTAGATAGGACATAATATAGTTTAATGTCATCTCGGAAAAAATATAGTTTAATGTCCTCTCGGACATAATAAGGAACTTCTGTACAGTTTAATGTCATGTAGATAGGACAAAATATAGTTTAATGTCATCTCGGACATAATACAGTTTAATGTCATGTAGGACATAATAACATGAACCAATGTGATTGTTTTGGATCTGGGAACAATATTTTGTGTTTATACAAAATACTTCTTCAGAAATCTGGCATTAGTTGGAGTCATGATGTGTTCTACATCTATTGAGATTAGAGAATACGCTCCATTGGAGAGACCTTATGTATTGAATAAGGTCCTTCCCATTTTGGTTCAAGCTTGGGAGGCTTCTTTCCTGGTATCATTGGTGCTCTGAGAACCAATACCAATTCTCCCTGAATAAATGAACGAAGATGAAATTTTTTGTTAAAAGCTTGTGCTATTCGATTCTGATAGATTTCCAAGTGGTGCAAAGTGCACAATCTTTTCTCATCTAATTGTTCCAATTCATTCAACCACTTTTGGGATTGCTCATCTGTAGATAACTGATCACAAATGGCTATTCTGAGCGAGGGCAATTGAACTTCAATTGGCAGGACTGCTTCTGTTCCATATACCAATGAATATGGAGTTGACCGCGTTGCATTGCGAGTGGTAGTCCGATAAGCCCATAAAGCATGAAAGAGTTTATCAGGCCATGACCTCTTATCTTTATCCACCATCTTTTGCAGTATATTTGAAAGAGTCTTGTTGAAGGCTTCTATCTGGCCATTATCCGCTGCATGATATCGAGATGAATGGTTGGACTTAATGTTGTATTCTTGATACAATTTCTTTACCTCAGAAGAACAGAAGTTGGTGTCGTAGTCCGTCAATATGGTATGAGGGACACCAAATATAGTAATGATGTTAGACTTGATGAAGCTAACAATGCATTTAGAACTGACTTCTTTGAGAGGTAATGCCTCTTCCCATTTGGAAAAGAAATCAGTAGCAGTAAGAATGTACTTAAACTGCTTGGCCGTAGCTGAAGGGTAAGGTCCCACCACATCCATTCCCCATGTGGAAAATGGCCATGAGTATTTAGCTATATGAAGCAACTCTGGAGGTTTATGAATGAAGTTGGCATATACTTGGCATGAATGACACTTCTTTGTAAAATTAACACAATCTTGTATCATTGAAGGCCAAAAGTATCCAAGCCTTCGAATTTGATCAGATAGTCTATGTCCAGACTGGTGGGCACCACAGACTCCTGCATGTACTTCTTTTATGATAGTCGTTGTCTCTTCACCATCAATACATCTGAAGAGAACTCCATCAAAACCACGTTTGTAGAGAATTTTCTCGAGGTGGTTTGGGCTATCATAAAGAGTAAAATTGACCACACGTCGCCGAATTTGTTCTTTCTCGGCTCTATCAGGTGGAAGTGTTCCATTTTGAAGGTATTCCCTGATAGGTGACATCCATCCTGTAGTATGACCATACGATTCCGCAATGGGACTAATTTCATTAATTTCCTCTGTTCTGACTTGAACATAAGGTGAAATTGCACGATGGTGGGCAATACAGATGGTTGTCTCGTCCCGATTTGGATCTGCTAAAGCTGTAGCTATATTAGCCAGTGCATCAGCTTGAGAATTTTGTGATCTTGGGACATAAGAAAATGTTGGTTCTGAAGGGAATTCTGACATTAACTCTCTGACGTAATCATACAAAGGGATTAATTCTTCTTTTCTGATGGCATAATCCCCATTGACTTGTTTGATTACCAGGTCTGAATCACCTTTCACCTTTAAGTGATTCACTTGTGCTTGAAGCGCTAACTCCAATCCTGTAATGAGAGCTTGGTATTCAGCTTCATTATTGGTACCACCTTCCCACAACAAAAAGGAATAAGGTAACACTGCCTTATCTGGAGAAATGAGCACAATTCCTAAACCAACTTTGTTGAATTTAGGATTTTCCATTTTCTTCCCTGTTGGACTTCTAGAAGCACCATCAAAATACATTTCCCATGTTTGAGGACTCTCTTGAATAGAGAAAACTTCCTCATCAGGGAGTTCGATATCTGAATACGTGTCTTCCACTGAAGGATGTTCAGCCAGGAAATCAGCCAGAGCTTGGCCCTTAATTGCCTTTTGAGACACATACTGAATGTCAAACTGCTGTATAATAACCGCCCACCTTGCCAGACGTCCTGTAAGCATTGGACGACTAAGGATGAATTTGAGCGGATTATTACGAGATACCAATTGGACCTCATGATGTTGCAGGTAGTGTCTCAGTTTCTGAACTGCAAAGATTAATGCTAGGCAGCACTTTTCAATACTTGAATACTGGGTTTCTGCTTCAAGCATAGTTCTACTGAGATAGTAGAGACTATTTTCATTTCCAGCATCATTCTTTTGAGCGAGAAAGGCACCCAATGATCGCTCTAAAGCTGTCACATAGAGGATAAGCGGTCTACCCTCAACAGGTGGCATGAGTACTGGTGGACTCAAGAGGTATTTCTTGAGAACATCAAATTCTTCTTGAAATTCTTCTGTCCACTGGTAAGTGACTCCTTTCTTCAATAATTTGGTAAAGGGTAAACTTTTTCCTGCCAAATTGGCGATAAAATGCCGAATATAGGCTAAGTGTCCTTGAAGTCCTCTTAATTATTTCAAATTCTGAGGACGTGACATACCAAGGATTGATTTGGTTTTCTCAGGATCGACTTCAATACCACGATGGCGTACAACAAAGCCGAGGAATTTTCCTGAGGTTACCCCAAAAGCACATTTTAAGGGGTTCATCTTCAAATTATGTTGTCGAAGCTTGTGGAATATGACTTTCAAATCAGCCAAGTGATTAGAACGTTGTTTGGATTTAACCACCAAATCATCTACATAGCATTCAACAAACTTCCCTAAAAGAGGTTTGAAGATACGATGCATGGCGCGTTGATATGTTGCACCTGCATTCTTTAAACCAAAGGGCATCACCCGGTAACAAAACACACCTTGAGGAGCTCTGAAGGCTGTATATTCCTCATCTTCTGGGGCCATTCGGATCTGATTATATCCAGAATATCCATCCATGAAAGAAAGTACTTCATATCCAGTCGTCGCATCAATTAAGAGTTCTGTAATCGGAACTGGGAAATCATCTTTAGGACAATACCGATTAAGATCTCTGAAATCGATGCAAACCCTAATTTGTCCGTTCTTCTTCTTTACAGGGAAAATATTAGCCAACTACTTGGGATATTGAACTTCTCTGACGAAGTTGGCTTTGATCAGCTTATCCTCTTCAGCTTCAATTTTGGAAGCATAGGTTGGGTGTGTTCTTCTTGCGGCTTGCTTGAATCCTCGATGTTCTTTTGGTAAACCCAAATGATGAGTAGCAACATCAGGATCAAGCCCAGGCATTTCTGTATAATTCCAAGCAAAAATATCTTTATTTTTCTTTAGAAAAGAAATATACATATCTTTCTCTTCAAGGGTCATGGCCGCACTAATTAAAGTGGGGCGTGGATCTTTCTCTGTACCCAGATTTACTTCTCTGAGTTCATCCACAGTGGTAGAGATACCCTCTTCAAATGCTGGAGGAGCATCTCTAAGATCTTCCTCTTCCTCTTCATCATGTGTTATTTCTTCCGTTTCTACTTGCAAAGTAGATGAAAAAACGAAATTCTCATGATCATAAGAAATGTCAAAATTTTCACATTTTGAAGAAGAAGCTTCCATTTCCGACCCTATTGATGATAAAGGGTCTTCTTTGGGAATCAAAGAGGAGATGATGGATCGAGAATCGACATAATTATTCACCTCTGGTGTTGCTATAACTTCTTCTAGCCTGATTAGCGAAGTATAGACTTGTTGGATTTCAGCAGATGAAATGAAAACGTCACCACTTATGCTTTCATCGTTGCTTGGTAAGTTACCAATTTCTCCCATGTTGTCTGGCTCGATTGCCGTAATTGACATTATGGATCTTTCCATAAGAGTATTTTGATTTGGGCCTATTTTGTCAATTTGACTGATAGGTAACACATAATCTGTACTCACATGTGAAAATGGATTTATTGGAATTTTTTCCAAACCATATGGAGCATTAACTTTGGTAATTTCCTTCATTGTAGATTTTTCTCTTCCCTTCATGTGATAAAATTCCGCCTCAATGTATTGAGACTCACATGTCTTGAATGGGGCCTTATCACCATACAATATTCCAACTTGACCATCGAAACAGTATTTGAGACATTGATGGTATGATGACGGAATAGATGCATGCTGATGTAGCCAGGGTCTTCCAAGCAAGATATTGAAAGCTGAGTCTTGATCAACAATCATGAAATCCGAATTGGAAACAAGATCTCCAAACTGAGTTCTAAGTGTAACTTATCCCAGTGGTTCTTGATCATTTTTATCATATCCTTGTAACATCATGGTAGAAGGAGATAAATCAGATTCTGTGAGGCCCAATCGACGAAGTGTACGAATGGGCATGAGGTTGACTCCTGAACCATTGTCAATGAAAGCTCTTCGAACATCTACACCATTGACTTTTCCAGATAAGTACAAAGGTTTTATGTGCCCATGCACAACATCATCTTCATCTTTATCAGTAAAAGATATCACTGCATGGAATTCTGCAGGATTATTCTCTATGTGATAGATTTCAGCTGCAGCAATTTCAGTTTCAAACTCCTGAGGACTTGACAAAGCTTCGATGAGTGCTTCCCGAAGATCTTTTGACAGATTCAAAGCATCCAAAATTGATAACTTGGCTGGTACTTGGGCCAAGTGTTTCAATATATCATATTTTTGATCTAGAGGTCTGCGTTTCCCAATAGGAATATGCGGTTTAGCAGGTACCTTGGAAGCTGATTCTTTGGAAGCTGATGCATCTTGTATTGAAGTTGGAAACATCCTTGGTTTTGGAAGATTAGACTGATTAGATCCATTTACTTGCTAAGATAAAGAAGATGGAACCTTTAATCGGTCTTCCAAAATAACTGTGCCAAAACTGATTTGGCCATTGGCAGAAGAACTTGCTTGTTCTTTTTGAGCTCGCTGAAGGGATCTACCACGAGTTTCTGCTGCATATACAGTGCTAGCAGGGGTAAAATTAGAGTAGTGGCTTCGGAAAGATCCACGTCTTCCCATGTATCCTGAACCTCTAGAACTTCCTCAGATTCCCTTATTTGATATAGGGAATTCAGGCTCATCAAAACTGGAATATGAATCTGTTAATTGAATCATATTAACAGAACTAAAGATTAACTCTTCGTCTGATAAAGACTCTGCCTGGTTAGCCTGTTTAGGCTGTGCCGTTTGATGGGGCGGTGCCCGTGGCTTTGAAGTAGATGACATGAAATCTTCCAGAGTCAAAGACAATTTAGGCTTTGCTACATACTCATCTTCTCCTGATTCCTATTTCTTCTTTGAATTGCGCTGCCCTTTTGAGGATTTGTCTTTTGATGGAGGCTTTACTGCAGCTTTTGTAGGAGACACAATTGGCTTCTTCAATTGTGTTCGCAAAATGGAATGGGTCCGATTGATTGTCTTCCTGACCATCCAATCATCATATTTTTTCGCAGTTTTGCTTTTGACTTCCTGCCACTCGCCTCCTTCCTCTGGATCTGTAGCGGTAATACACGCTACATGAGCTGAAGAACCCTTCAATTTGACTTGTCCCAAGTCGACCATCTTTTTCAGGAGGTCTTTAAAGACAAAACACTCCTGGATGGGATGCCCCAACATTTGATGAAAAGGACAATAATTGGGATGGTCTTCATCTCCTTCCTTGTTTGGCCTCTTGGGCACTGGTAATTGAACCAAATTATTTTCCAGAGATGCAATGAAGTAACCAGGAACTTGCTCATTTCGGAAAGAGTATGTTTTACTCTTCATATCCTCAAATTTTTTTCGTCGTTGATCTCTTTGATCATTTGGATGAAACAACCTTTGTTGTTGGCGTTCAGGAGGTGGAATCCTTCGAGAAGATGAAGGTTTTGAAGTAGATATAGGTACAGGTGCTTGTTTAAGCATAACTGTAGCAGTTTCTACTTTACCCATTCTTCTTCCTGGAGCTGATGGAATTACATGAGATTTAACCTTAGCCTGTATAAGGGAATCTTCAATCTGCTGAGCGATTGAAGTAAGGTCTCGAAACCCTCCTGTGTATTTCACAGGGATCAATGGCGTGCGTAATTCGTCACGCAAATTTGCCACACAGATTGGCAACAATTCCTCCTGAGGGAGTGCTAAACTCAAGGAATACGTTAATCCCTTCCAAAGAGCAATGAAATCAGAGACTCTTTCATTCTCTCTTTGCTTGCAGTTTGTAAGATCGAAAACTGTCGTTTTTGGAAAAGTTGAGCTAAACTGAAGAAGGAATTTTTGACGAAGATCCTCCCATCCGATGACTGATCGGGATTGAAAGCTTGTATACCAGAAAAAAGCTGGTCCTTGAAAGGTTCGCACGAAGCATCTGAGTTTCACTGCTTCTTGCTGCTCTAGAGTTCCCATCATAGGATCACAACAAGACACGTAATGCGTCAAATGTTGTTCAGGGTCGCCTGATCCATTGAAAGTAGGGAAAATAGGGTTTCCAAAACTGGATGGAGGAGAAATTGAATCTACCCATTCAGGGTAAACTTTCTTTTCAAGTTGAACTTGCGCCCGTTTCCCTTCCATAGTTTCTAACTGAGCTGTTAATGACTCAATAGTAGTTATTAACTTTTGAGAAACATCAGGTTGAACTTGGTTTTGGGTAGGTGCAATGAATGGAGCTTGGACAGACGTGGTGGTTGGTATTGCAACTGATGGTAGTGCTGCCAACCGTTGTTGCGTTTGACCCGTAGGATTAGACCTCTGAGGGTGTACTGATAAAGGAGGATATTCCTGATCCATCTCAGTAGTTACAACAAATTCCTTTGGCTGTCGGACTTCAGTATTCTTAAGAAGAATACTACTCTGAATTAGTTATGCATTCAACCTTCTTAATTCTTTCATTTCTTCCTCCTGTTGTGCAAACCTTTGCTCTAATGAGAGCGATTGACCTCCTTCAGAGGAAGGGTGAGAAGTAACCTGATTCTTTCCTTTCCCCTTATTGGATCCTTTTCGGAGAGGGGGAAGTGGGTTACTTGAAGGAATACCCAGATTTTGGGTAAGCCTTTGATTACGTGTGCGCACACCTTCTTTATTTAGGTCTGTGTGCGCAACTTCTTGAGCAGGAACCTCTTTGTCGGATCCCTCTGATTGAGCCTCATCTGGTGAATCAGTAGCAACGGCATTGATGACATTAATGGATGCATATTGCATGGAATCCTTTCTATCAGCATTTCTGTGATATTGTCTTCTTCCATGTCCATGATGAGACATGGCATTCCGTTGACTTGATCCCTCAGGAACTTCTTGGAGAACCATCACTTGGAGAGAATCTCCTGATAGCTTGGCTCTTCGTTCCTCTTGAGGCTTATTCCCTAATCGAGAGAATACTGACTTTCTCTGAGGGAGGGATTGAGGATTTGAAAAATTCCCCAGTCCGGTGGACTGGGGATGTTCCTGATGCTTCCGCTCAACTCCTCGAATCCCATTTGTTGACTCTAAGGGTTGGGTTAAAGAAGTCCCCAGTCTGAAAAGCTGGGGTGTCTCTTGACATGCTATGTCTGAGATCTTCTTAAAATCTCTCTTGATCTTGCGAATCTTAGTTCGGAAATTAGCTGGATGCATTAACCTATATCCACTTTTATCACCTGGTTCAACAGACCGTTGGATGATTTCCGAAACTTCTGTCATTTGATGACGTGTTTGCTCCAGACGAGAGGCTTGTGCAATATTCTCGCCTGCTTGATGTAGGAGCAATTCAACAACTTGTTCTCTATATACTTGATTTTTAGAGGAACTAGTTGAAGCCTATTTTTGAGCAAGCTTTTGATTATGAACAAATCCCATTGACTGTGGCCGGCCATGGGCAATAACATTGCATGAGACCATTTTCGGCGGGCTTTGCTGACCGGAAAGCACTGTGAAATGTAGTGCTCCATGAACACCCCATCCTCTTATATAAACATCAGATGGAGCATTGGCAATTAACTGACGCAATTTTCTTAGTGCGCCAAGGCATGAACGTTGAAGGGTTTGCTTTTCAGCCTTCGGATACCGAGAGACTGATAGAGATGCCAAATCAATCTGGCGTTGTAACCCTTCTATTATCTTAATATGATTTTCATAATCACCATAAGATAATAATTTCTTCTTCAATTGACAAAGAGTCTTCCATATGTTGAGACGAATATCATGGGTTCCATCATCAGTCAACATCTTTGGAATGTCGTACTGGGAGTCAGCCAAAGGCCAAAACATGACTGGTACTTCACCTTTTGCCAGTTTTTTCCACATGTTCAACATTTCTTCTTTATCATTAAATGAAGATTCTTCTACCTGTTTGGACCAGAGTTGGTGTTTCCTTGTTGCTTCATCGGATTCAACAAGATTGGTAGAGAGATCACTATTCATGCTGGAAGATGAATGACCTAGGGATGGTTCGGAGAATAACCTGAACCCTAGGCTATCTTCTGATAGAGAAAGAGTTTCACCTGCCGATAGTAAAGCATCAGACATGACTGGTTTTACGTTTGCAAGTGCCTCGAGATAGGAGGGCTTTCTCGTCACTGCATTGCCTTCTGAATAATTTTCGAGACAACGTGAATCACTACTACGGAGAGGACTTTCGCAGCGAAGTTCATCACCATGAGGAGGACCGTCATGATGGGTTACAACAAAAGATGAAATCTCTTGCTCCTTGGTCTTCTAACCACACAGAGGGTTCCTGTGGCTCTCATCTGAAGAAGAAACTTTGAGATTGACCGAACTTTCATGAAGCAAGTCTTCATGAGGAAGTGTCTGTTGAAGACCTTCAGAATTAATGTTCCCGTTATTGGGAACTGAGGGAGTAGAATCTTGAATTCTGATAGATAATTGTCTGAGGGCTTCAAGAACTCCAGCATCGAGAAAGGCTTGGTTACAGATTGGCCTTTGATCTCCTGACTGTGATGGGCGGATCTTTTTCTTAGATGCCTTCTTACTCGCTTTAGAAACCACTTGATGACGAAAGTGATTGCTCTGAGCAGGTGTATGTGCCTGATCAGGAAAGATGGTCAGGTTAGGCTGACGATCTCCACTCAAATCAGGTGTATGTGCCTGACTTGGTTGTCCGTATGATATGGGGGAGTATGCCCCATAACCCTCTTGGACTGGAACAGGTATGTGTGTCTATTCCGGAGTGAATCATTGATGTGTCACTCCACTGCTAGGGATAGATTTATGTGTCTGTCCCTGTGATGATGCTGAAGTTGTTATGATATCCTGGCAAGCATCCAGAATATGAGCAGGAATTTCCTTCTGCTCTTTCACCATTGACAAAATATGTTTGGTGACTTCAGCCACCGGAACGGGGATATACGTCCATTCTGGGCTTGGAGTAGGTGTATGTGCTTGCTCCTGTCCTCCTTTTCCTGTCAGTGGATCCTGACAGTACTCAAGTGTGGAGGCAGAGAGTTGAGTCTGCCTCCTGTTTGTCGTCGGGACTTTCCGACTGACTTCGTCGTGTGCTACCAAGCGAGACTGTTGGTAGGCTTGATTAGTATTAGCAGGTGTATGTGCCTGCTGATTACACTTCGCCAAACGCGGTTGACGAGATCCATCATATGTAGTCAGACGAGCCTGCTGACTAACTAGTGATGTATAAGCAGGTGCATGTTCCTGCCTATAGTACTCCGCTGGAATTGCCTGGCGGGATTGGCTTGATGCTGCCAGACGAGTCTGCTGGACAGCGGAATTAAAACAGGCAGGTGTGTCTGCCTGCTCGTTATTTTCCACCAAGTTAGGTTGGTGGACTTCTCCGGAGATGGCAGGGATGAAAACCTGCCTATTGTTAACCGGATTCCGTCTCTGGCGGTTCATCTTGCCTGCTCAAGTTCGAGGAACCTGAGCTGAATACCTGGAGTCGGTACCCTCATCATGTTGAGGGCGCACTACCGCACGAGTCTGGCGGTGATTGTTGATGGGAGCCCTCGAGAAGGACTCCTGTCTTTTTGAATTAAGGCCCTGCGGGACCTGCTCATTCACTTCCTCAGAGTAAGGGAGTGAATGGAAATTGCGTTCCAGGGATAATGACCCGAAACGGTTGGAGACGGTAGTCAGCACCGCCTGCTTCTTGATCGCTGGCCGCCGTTGTCCAGACGACCAGGTAGAGTTGTTAACTTGGAGGGCTTGACGATCGGCCTCCAGAGTTGGGATAGTACCGTTGCGACGGTACTCCTTAACCAGTGCATTAGAAACCCAGCGTTGAAGACGCTGAGTTGGTGATGTCATCCTCAGAGCGGATGACGTTCCAGCAGGAGTAGCAGCATTGGTTTTCATAGCAGCAGACCTCACAGTAGAGGTGTTCACAGCAGCAGTATTCACAGGGGTGAATTTAAGGAAATCCATTTTGCAGAAGATCTTGAGAAAAGAGTTCCTGTTCTATATAATAGACATAATCAAGATGAATCCGACCACTGCATCTTTTGGATGAGCACATGTCAATGATTTATTTGTTGGCCCAAGGGGCCTAAAAAATAAGAAAAACATCATTTTAACTTGGTTAAGGATTCACATCGGGTTCACCATTTTTTGTTTTGCACGGATTTCGGGGATGACCTCCTGGACGGGAGATTCAAACGTTCCGATCGATTTCTAATGGGTTTGTTCGTAGAACCGGAAACATCCAATGATTCCACATCCGTTTGGACCTACTTTCCAAAGGTAGGCGCTCATTAGTTTGTGGACTAATGAGGCTTAGGAATTTTCATTGGTCGAGAGAATGGGAGGTCAGACTCATCACACCTTTTTGAGGGGAATTATTGTCTAATCCGGGACTCTCTTTATATATTTAAGTTATGTTCGTGAATCCTTATTACATTACCAAGTATAAAATGAGCTTTCCTTAAGTTTTAACAATCAATGATTAAATATGCAAGAAATTTAGAGAATCTTTTATATGTATTCGAGGTTCTTCATCAATAGAGAATCATCTGTATCTATTTAGAGATTCTTGGTCAATGGTATCCTTCGAAACATTTATAAAATTATCTTGGTCATTATGATGACCAGGCTGGTTTTAAAGACACTCAGAGAGGCACTTGAAGTTTATCGTCATTCAGAAAGACATGGATTATTTCAAAGTTGGGATCGAACCCATAAATGGGCTACCTACGTATCCTTTGTTTTGGAAAAGGAATCGAAACCCACGTAGTTCGAGAAATGGAGTATGATGTTTATGATTTATGGCTCAAAGAAGAATGTCATAATTACTTTTACGCTCTAAGCTCACGTGAGTCATGCTCGGTGTGAGAAACAAGAGGTATTGGTAAAAATTAGACAATTGTGCCATGAAAGATGCAATCATAAGAAATTGTTTGGGGCTTATGTATGTATGACTGCCCAAATAGATGAGGGTTTAGGATTTACTTTTAGGGAGAAAATCCAGGAACAGGGTCCATAAAGGTATATGTGCTTTATGGAGATTTGAATACTCTAATTTTGGGGCTTACTCCTAAGGAGGATGCCCAAATTAGGAGGAGACTTATGATTGGGGATTACTCCTGAAAAGGAAGCCCAAGATTATGACTGAGTCTTATTCCTGAAAAGGAGACCCAGGTTAGGGATTAAGGTTTGGGGCTTACTCCTGAGGAGGATGCCCACATTTGAGATTGGGGCTTACTCCTGAGGAGGATGCCCACATTTGAGATTGGGGCATACTCCTGAAGAGTATGCCCATGTTTGAGATTTATAACTGGGGATTATTCCTGAAAAGGAGACCCAGGTTAGGATTCTCTCATCTTAAAGGATGAGGTTGAATGAATGAAATCTCCATATTTAGTGACATAAGGATATTTAAATCACTAGACTTTGAGAGATATTCCATAGAATTCCTTTCAGATAAGGAAGTCAAGTCAAGAAATCATGCCAAAAATGGCTTTGAAGAGTGTCTTGAAGACTGAATCTTGAAAAGTAAAGGTGTGATGGCTTAAGAGGGGTAAAAGGGGCAAGATAGGCACCCAAAAAGATAGGGGCGCGCAAGTCTTGAAAGGCACGCAAGTATTGCGGCAGCGCGCAAGTTTTGGTGCGGCGCGCAAGTATTAGTCGCGCAAGTATACTTGCGCGACATGAGGGGTACTTGCGCGATTCTCAAATACCATTAGAATATTTGAGCGACTCTTTATAAATCCCTTTATAATCCTCTTGAGGTTCATCCAAAAAGGGGACGCGCAAGTTCTATTGAAGGAATAAGGCGGCGCGCAAGTGTTGATGAGTTTCAACACTTAGGCCTTCCTTCTTCTCTTTAAATCTTCCGTTCTAGGTAAGAAATTACCTTAGAAGTGTTCCGGAAGCTTTGAGAAGAGACTTGGGCATCAGGAGCTTCAATCCGAGTTTCTGAAAAAAAGATCCTCTCAAATGGGGGGTCCACAGGGTCTATTTATAGGCAGGAGAAGACCCCGGGCGGTTATCGGGCGGTTACCACTTAGGTCGCGCAAGTCACTTGCACGACCAAGGTCGCCGCGCAAGTATACTTACGCGACAGTTAGATAACTTGCGCGGTGAAGTTTCTGTTGATCCTTTCTTCCTGCCTTTGTTGATTTTTGATGTTTTCTTCAAAGGATGAATCACTTTGACCTCGGATATTCCCTTTTCCAATCTTTAGATTCTGTGACGAAAGGAGCGTCAACACTGATCAATGGTGGTCATTGATTCAAAACATGAAGGAAGATGATTAAGTATCAAATATGGAATGGAGGGAGTTCAAAGATCTGTTTTTAGAAAAATACTTTCCTCGCGACCATCGAGCTGATATGGAAAGGCAGTTTCTGAGTCTGAGACAAAAGGAGGATGAGAATGTCACAAAGTATGAGGCTAACTTTACAAGGTTAGAAAGGTATGATAGAGATTATATACATAACCCAAGAAGTAATATTGATCGTTTCTTTGATGGGTTAAAACCATTTCTCCATCGAGCATTAGTCTCACAATCCTTTTCATCATACGAAGACATTGTCTCATGTGCTATCAAGACCGAAAAGGAATTCTCTAAGTCTTATGACTTTAAAGAAAAGCAAGAGAAGAAGAGACCTGCTGATCAATCTGGGAATGGAAATAAGGGGAAGAAGGGAAAGGTTGAATATCCATCCTGTGGTAAATGTAGTAAGAAACACCCCGGTACTTTCTTGAAGGGAACAGGAGTCTGTTACAAGTGTGGTGAAAAAGGCCACCAAGCTCGTGATTGCAAGGGGAAGAAGGAAGCTACCAATGTTCAGTGCTACAATTGTAGGGAGATGGGGAATTATGCAAATAAATGTCCTAAGCGTCAGGAGAACTTACCTCAGAAAAGGCCAAGGGATCAAGGCCAATCTTATGCTATCACTACTGCTGAGGTAGAAGCTCTGAAAGACATGGTGGAAGGTAATTTTATGGTTTCCTCAAGTTTAGAAAATGCATTATTTGATTCTGGATCATCGCATTGTTTCATATCTTCCCAGTTTGATAAGAAAATTAGATATTTCCAATTTGATTTAACAAGGGAGTTGTCAGTTAAAACTCCTAAGGGAAGTATCATTGCAACAAAGTTTTGTGAATCAGTCCCCATTAGAGCACATAAATTTTCTTTATCTGCTGATCTCGTCGTCATACCTATGATTGAGTTTGATATAATCCTCAGTATGGACTGGATTTTGGACTATGATGCGAAGATTTATTGTAAGAAGAAAGAGGTTATGATTCTTGATGATTATGATAAGGAACACCTTATATTTAGAGTAGAATCATCACCACCTAATTCTTATTTAGATCCACCCCCAGTATCTCAACTAAATTCAATTATTGGGGAGGAAAAGAATGAAATAACTATGGGTGAGGAAAGGAATGTTCAAATAGAGGATGTACCTGTTGTGAAAGAATTTGTAGATGTGTTTCTGGAAGATTTACCTGGACATCCTCCAGAACGAGAAGTTGAGTTTTCCATTGAATTAATTCCTGGATCAAGGCCTATATCGAAGACCCCTTATAGAATGGCCAATGTAGAATTAGTAGAACTAAAGAAACAACTAGAGGAATTAAGTAATAAGGGATTTATTCTCCCTAGTGTTTCTCCATGGGGAGCCCCTGTTCTTTTTGTTAAAAAGAAAGACGGAGCTATGAGGTTATGTATCGACTACAGGGAGATCAATGCTATAACAATAAAGAACAAGTATCCCCTACCACGCATTGATGATTTATTTGAACAACTGCATGGAGATCAATACTTTTCAAAGATTGACCTTCGATCTGGATAACATCAGTTGTGTGTGAAGAAGGAAGACATTCCGAAGACAACATTTCGAACCAGGTACGGGCATTACGAGTTTACTGTAATGCCTTTTGGATTGACTAAGGCACCCTCTGTATTCATGGATCTGATGAATAGAGTTTTCGAGGAGTATCTCGATGAATTTGTGGTGGTATTTATTGATGATATCTTGGTATACTCCAAAACCTACGATGATCATGAAAATCACTTGCGCATTATCTTAAAGACTCTGAGAAGGAATGAATTATATGGGAAGTTTAGAAAGTGTGAATTCTGGCTTCAGGCGATTTCTTTTCTTGGCCATATTGTCTCTAAAGATGGAATCTCTGTTGATCCTTCTAAGACCAAGGCAATCCAAGAATGGCCAGCACCTATGAGTATAACTGAGGTATGTAGTTTTATTGGTTTGGAAGGTTATTATCGACGATTCGTCCAGAATTTTGCCTGATTGGATAACCCATTAACGAAGCTCACACGTAAAGGGGATAAATTTGTTTGGATAAAAGAGTGTGAAGAATGTTTTGAAGAACTAAAGAGAAGATTATTCAATGATCCTATATTGACTCTACCATCGGGGAATGATGGGTTCGTTATTTATAGTGATGCATCGAAGAAAGGACTTGGTTGTGTCCTTATGCAGAATGATAGGGTTATTGCCTATGCATCACGACAGTTGAAAATTCATGAACAAAACTATCGTACTCATGATCTCGAGTTAGTAGTTGTGATCTTTTCTTTGAAGATATGGAGGAACTACCTCTATGGTGAAAAATGTGAGATTTATACTGATCACAAGAGTTTGAAGTATATTTTCTCACAAAAAGAACTCAACATGAGGCAGAGGAGATGGCTTGAATTACTCAAGGATTATGATTTCATGATACACTACCACCCGGGGAAGGAAAACAGGGTGGAAGATGCTTTGAGCAGAAAAGACCATGGAGTTTTGAACAATATGATATTTGAAAGGGATCTAATCTTTATGGATCTAGTGAAGATGGACATGGGAATAACCATGGAAGGTGAAACATCAATTCTTTTTCAAATGGTTGCCAAACCATTTTTACTAGAAAGGATTAAGAGTTCTCAGACCGATGATAAAGAATTTCAAAAGAAGATTAAAGCTGTGAATGATGGTAGATTGAGAGACTTTGTGTATGAAGATTGAATTTTGAAATTCGGGAAGAGACTTTGTGTTCCTGATATACCTGATCTAAAAAGGGAATTGCTGGATTATGCTCATAGTTCCAATTTCTCTATACATCCTGGGAGCACCAAAATGTATAGAGATTTGAAGGAACATTTTTGGTGGGACAACATGAAGAGGGAGATTGCTGATTTTGTGTCAAGATGTATGGTTTGTAAACAAGTGAAAGATGGAAGGCAACAGCCTAGAGGAGTCATGCAACCTCTTCCCATACGGGAGTGGAAATGAGACAATATTACGATGGACTTTGTCATGGGACTACCAAAGACTCCTATAAGGAACGATGCAATATGGGTTATTGTTGATCGTCTTACCAAGTCAGCACATTTTCTTACTATAAGAGAAGATCTACCCCTGGAACGTCTAGCAAGACTATATATTAATGAAGTTGTGAGACTTCATGGAGTACCCCTATCGATTGTTTCTGATCGTGATCCCCATTTTACTTCAAGATTCTGGAAAAGTCTTCAGAAATCCCTGGATACTGAACTTCATTTGAGCACTACTTACCACCCTCAGACAGACGGAAAATCAGAACGGACTATCAAACCTTAGAAGACGTGTTGAGATCTTGCTCACTTGACTTTTAGGGTATGTGGGATCAATATTTACCTCTGGTAGAATTTTCCTATAACAATAGCTTCCATTCAAGTATTCAGATGGCACCATATGAAGCGTTATACAGAAAGAGATGTCATAGACCAACCTGTTGGGATGACGTTGGTGAAATAAAACTTGTAGGCCCAGAACTGGTGGAGGAAACGATGGAAAAGGTGAAGGTAATCCAAAATCACATCAAAGCAGCTTAAAGTAGGCAGAAGAGCTATGCCGATAATTGAAGGAAGGATTTGGAATTTCAAGTAGGTGATCATGTTTTCCTAAGGGTATCTCCATGGAAGGGAGTCATACGTTTTGGTAAGAAAGGTAAATTGAGTCCCAGGTACATCGGACCTTTTGAAATTCTAGAACGAATTGGGGTAGTAGCTTACCGATTGGCAATGCCACCAAGTCTTTCCAAAGTTCACGATGTGTTCCACGTATCTCTGTTGATGAAATACATGCATGACCCAACGCATGTACTCACCTATGAAGAATTAGAACTGGAACCTGATCTGTCTTATTGTGAAGAGCCCTTCAGGATTCTTGATATGAGGGAACAAGTACTGAGAAACCGGACGATGCGTCTGGTAAAAGTTTTGTGGGGAAACCATAAGATGGAAGAGGCAACGTGGGAACCCAAGGAACTTATGATGAATAACCACCAGAGTCTTTTCATGTGATAAGTATTCTAGAAATTTCGAGGATGAAATTATTTGAATGAGGGGAGAATGTAACACCCCAAGCTTCTACGGTATGCTTCTCTTTGAATAATGTGATAGCGTGTGTTGTATGCAACATCGTGTTCTAACACACCATAACCAATCACACTAGCTGTTATGAATAGTAATACCTAATTTTTGAAACTATATATATTTTATATTTCAAAATGGACTTCATTTTTTGATTCGGAATATCGAATTTAGCCTAAGGTAAAAGTTTGGTACTTTTTAGATAACTTTAATATTTTGATAAATAGTAAAAATTACTAAATTTTAATTAAAAACAACTTTTTTAATAAAAATAATTAATAGTGATAAATTATGAATTTGAGTGGTTTTAAAGTATATTTAAAATATATTTTTACCATTTAATACAATGTTGGTCATTGGACATAATTTTAAAATTAAACCGGACATAAACAAGTGTCAATCTTTTGATAGTTATTATCTCTTAAAAACACGCTTTTTGTTTTAACAACGGGAATTAATTTTAAATTAATTTCTGTAACTTCTGTGTTTTGAATTTGGAAAAATGGATTCCATATTTGAAATCAGGATGTTCAAATTTTGTAAATAGGTAACTTTTATTTTTCTACATTTTGAATAATTACTTCGGTAAATATTTTATTTACCATGGTTAAGGGTAAATCCGGTAAATAAGGGTTAAAAAATAATATTATAATAATACTAAATTACCATAAAGTGTGTCCTAGACTTATTGGTTGATACATGTTCGACCATAGGCATCTTTGGGTTGATTTTGGGACCCCGTGGAGCCACTTGTAGGTGATAGGGACACTTAATTTTAATTAAGTTAAAATGAATACAAAAATGACACAAGCATATATCTTTTAGAAAACCAATTTTTACATAGGGTTATATATGTTGGATTTTCGACTATAAATATTAATTAGAAAGATAAAAAGATTTCCTACATAATGACAGTTTATTTATAATTTTTAGAGATTAAATAAGTTAATTTATTTATGACACAATGATGATGCAGTAATTACCATAATAGTGAAAAATTAAAATAATTGATATTATAAATACCCAAATAAATATAATTTGAGACTTTTAATGCATTAAACTAATTTTATAGGATATTTTAACATATTAGTATTGATTTAATTGACTTTTTTTGAAGTAATAATTCTGTTATGAGTTTCACAAAAATCAACTATTGAATAGTGTCAAAATTGACATAAAAGAGTTTTTAAAACTAATATTATATTATTAATTGATATTAAATTCCTAAAAATCTAAGGTTCAGCCAAGAGACTTATATCACGATATATGTATCATTAATGGACCACTTTGGGGGTCTCTTGGATGTATATAGTCAGTTTATTAACCATATAATATAAAAACACAAAGAGACATTGTAAAAGTGAAACGAATTAACTTAGAGTTAATACTTAAAGATAAGGTTAATATAGTAACCCAAACCTGTCTAAATTATATTTGTTAAATGTTTTTTGACCTATCCCCACCTCAAAATTTTAATAATAAACTTTTGAGCCATTAGAAACCGAATATTAATTTATTATAAATTAATATTTCTAGATTTTCCAAAGGTGCCCCTCACCCCTCTTATAAAATGGCACTCCTCCTTCTCATTTCTTCACACCTTCAAAGCCTTTTGGTTCATCCAAACTCTACCCAAATACTCTCCCAACTTCCCTCAATAAAACCTGGAGGCCTTAGTTTGATCAGAAATCCAACCTAAGGAGCCCTTTTGATCAAATCAAAAGGAAGAACCAGAAGAAGAGGTAATGATTTCACCACCCTTTTCCAAGTTCCTTTCTTCTTCCACTTCTTCTTTATTTGTTATTACCATTCTAAAATAATAACTCCAGTATCATATATATACTGTTATGTTATTATAAATATGGTTCAACCATATTCAGTATTCTATCCACCCTTTGAATAACATGTCACCATACGTGCGTACGTACGGCTTACCGTCTCCACGTCGTGGTGTAATTGTTATTCAATATATTATTATTTGGTTGGGTATAATAATGATGTGTAACTCATGTAAATAATAAATATAACATGTTAATGATTCTGTATATATGATATACCATCCATTTATATATTATTTTAATATCAAAATAATGATATTGTCAGTCGTGCGTACGTACGGACTACCGTCTCCACGAACGCGATGAGATTCATTCTCCATCGTATCCATTCAAGTATAATTATCATTTGATGATTAATAATAGTATTTAAGGACTTGATATCATTCTGGATATGATTAAGATACAACCTATCCATTAAAAACATGGCTTATGTAACAAAACATATAAAATAAAATGAGTAAGTTAACACCCGAAACAATGATAATACTAAGATATTATTAACAAATCAATGTTAAAAGATCATATATGATATCATATTAATGTATATGATTCTTGTATAATTTAATAACAATTATTTCACCATTATATGGTAGGTTAACCTACCCCAACCAAGGAAAAGTACAAGGTAAGGTTTATTTCACAATCTCTTCATTATCCGAGGTTGTTTATACGTAATAATATACTGGGATCTCTTTATCATCCACATCCATGTTTCTTAAAAATGAGTTTCAAAACATTTTTAATATTTACTATAATATGGGTTAAAGTCATTTATACCCTTATTTGACTTTTTATAAGAGGTTTATAAAGGAATCTTTCCGTCGTTTTCCAAACAAGGTGTTTTTTAACCTTTTCGACAAAATTAAGGTAAGAATGTTTTTTTTAACTTATACGGCGGGTGCGGCTATTTTCCGCCGTTATAAAATCGTCAAAGATTCCATTACAAGCTTATAAGAATATTTTCAAAGAAAATGTTTTATTTTATAAATATATTACTCTTAAATTATTTCAAAATAGAAAGAGATATTTCTCTAAAAAGAGTTTTGATTTCATCTATGTCAACATCCTTTGATGGATTTTACGCTTATTTGAAGTTGATTTATTATGATACAAAAATTCTATATTTTATTGAAGGTTTTGTGATATTTTTGACTATGGATGTGTTATTTTTATACCATTCATGGTTTATGGATGAAGTATTTACATTTCGTATGCTAGTTTTAATACGAATGTTTATGTTATGTTTAAACCTTTTCATATGGGAATGCATTGGACTTAATATGTGACGGGTGGAGCACGCTATAGCTCCTCGATGCATCGGTAGGTCTCATGAGACAAACTAGTGTCTTGGCACAAGGCCTTGGCAAAATCTTATTTGTAGTCTTGGCACGAGGCCTTGGCTATTTGGTTATGATAGTCTGGCATTATGCATTCCATCATTATGAAAGTGGTTATTGATATTGAATGTGATTATTCAATTAGTAGAATATCCATGTGAATAAGTAAATGTAATTATTTAATTTTACCTTTTCCATACTATTTTGAAGTTCAAGTTTAAAATTCTTTTTTTAAGTTATACATTGCCTTAAATGTTTATGCTTATTTTTGAGATTTTCCGCTATATTGTTATCCTTACTGGGAATTTGAGATCACCCCTTTTCTATGTTTTATTTTTCCCCAGGAAGTGAAGAAGTAACTTATGAATGACCTGCAGGGATAGTATGTGGGGATATGAGTGTGGAATATGAAGAAAAGATGTTTTTGTAGTTTTCATTTTTATGAAGTAATGTAAAACTTTATGAATATATCTAGTGTTTCCAAGGCTACTAAACCAATCGGTCTTTCGAGATTTGATCCTTCTTGTGATCATGCCAATGTTATCTAATAATACACCGAATCTAGGTAACTGGGGTCGGGGCGTTACATATGACATCACTATGGTAGAACTCAGCACCTTAGTGTGTTCTGGGCCATTCCTGGAATGATTTTTCCATACCATCCCCACGACCTGAGAACTTTTGACCATGATTTACATTCCCCATACGAGACAATCCAAGAAGATTTTACATCCTTGACATTACATCACTATGTTTTGTACCCTTTCTCAAAGAAGGAATGTGACACTCCATTCACAAACCTTCTAATGGTCAACACCTCATGATTCAAAACCATATGGCATAGGGCTCAAGCCTCACAATCAAGAGCCAAACTTACATAGGGTTCCAAAACCCTTCCTAGATAGCTTTCTATTAATAACTAACTTCATCTTTTGGATGATTGAGTCTTCAAAAATCATTCATGGACTTTGGAAAAGGTTGAGGAAACCTTTATTTAACCTTATTATCAACACATAAGGTATTTGACCTACCAACCAGCAGTATATCATCCTTGCAAGAAAGGAACCCCAATCCTTGTGAGCCCTGGTAACACCATGGTAGAAGATACCACCTTAGAGTGTTATGGGTCACTCTCGGCATGTCTTTCACATCCCATACTCGTTGACTCAAATGGTTGGGTTATGAATTACATCATCCACATTCCAACTATCCAAGTGGACCCGTCATCCCTAGTATTTATCCCTCATCCAATATTACCACCATAAATCATCCATGGCAATTGTAAAAGAGTGGGGATGCTTTTTTTGACCATGCTATCGACGCATAAGGGCTTTAACCTACCTATCAGTTGTTTCCCATCCTTATAATAAAGTAAATTTAACCCTCATGATCCCCCAAAAACATTGCGGTGGAACTTAGAACCTTATAATGTCTTGGGTCATCCTTGGTGTGTATTCCCTATATTCCATATATAGCAATATAAGGTCTGATCTAAAAGACCCTAAACTAAATCAATAGAAGGTATGAGCTAAAAGTCCCTAAACTAAATCGATAGAAATTCCAAGATAAAATAACCTAAACTCAAGTGATATATGTTCTGAGAAAAAAGACCCTAAACTAAAGTGATAGATGATTCAAGCTAAAATACCCTAAACTAAAGTGATAGAACGTCTAAGATAAAATAGCCTAAAATAAATCAATAGAAGGTTCAAGCTAAAAGTCAATAAACTAAAGAGATAGAAGGTCCAAGCTAAAAGACCCTAAACTAATGTGATAGAAGGTCCTAGATAAAAGACCATAAACTAAAGCGATAGAAGGTTTGAGCTAAAAGACCCTAAAATAAAGAAATAGAAGGTCTAAGATAAAAGACCCTAAACTACAGAATAGGAGTGATTTAGTCTATAGGAATGAAAAGGATACAAACCATGTGGGCCCCACCATATAACCTTATAAAAAATAAATCTACGCTCTCCAAGTCCATATACTTTGGAAAAAGATCGATAACTCTCCCTCCGAGACATAAATTTTACCAAAATTACCCTTTTATGGATCAGGAAATCTCAAGATAGTTAAAGCATATGTGTCAATCATGAGTCTCATATTGGTGGGAATTTATGACCATTTCCCAAGAAGAATATATTGTAATTTAAAAATTCAAATCCAGACATTCAGGTTTTCTTGATATTATGAAAAGGATGGGTATCTTTGATGATTCATACAACATAAGATTAGTGAAATGTCATACACATCATGAATGAAATAAATATGAACAAAAACATACAAAGTTCATCATATGAATTCATTGATAACATATAGGAGGAGGAATATATTCATATCGGAGTCTCTCCTATGAATATACATGCCAAGAAAAATCTACAAAAAAACAAAAATATGTCACAACATGTGCTCAGAGGATTCCACGATCTCTGTAATAATTTTCTCTAGGGAGGTAATGGATTGTCATAATTGATCAACGGATTCAGTCTCTACCTCTGCAATTTGTTGAAACTTCTTCACCCTTGTAATGGCATCAAGTCAGGTCTTCTCCTCCATGTCAAGGAGTCCATATTACTCCAGCATAGCCTTTTATGATATCTAAAGTGCATACTGAATCTGGGAAAACTCTTCTTGAAGATGATCAATCATAGACTATATATGGTCAATCTCAACCTTATCTGTGCTGACCATGTAACTATGGGTTTCCACCTCCACCGTGTGTCCGGAAGCTTCATTTAAGTCCTCATTCCAATTATTCATTGCTAAAGGGGAAGCCTCATTGGCTACCACCCTCAATTCAAGAGCCCTCTTCTACTCTATTATAAAGACCAACTCCTTCACCCAGGCATGGGGGAAGTATAGTCAAATCCCTCATAACCAAGGGTGGAAAACATAAATCAGAGGTGGCCTAGTTGGTCCTTCAACACTTCCCAATGGGTCTCCAAAACAAAGGCCTAAATCCCCATCCACATTTTTCATTGTATCTACTAGTAAAATGAAACATACCTTGAGCCTTGATCTAATCCCATCTTGGGAATATGAACATATTCCGAAACTAGGTTTCTAAGAGAATGAGTTGTGATCATGGTCCTTGATGACATAAGAAGGTAGCTGGCTACTATATTAGTTGACTTAGTCGGAAGAACCCCCAAGGGATCGGGGAACTTGGACCTATGAACTTTGGTGTGAAGAAACTGCAATAAGAGGAACATAGGTTTATCAGTCACAAGATAAATGATATGATATCACCAAATAACTGATGGAAATGACCAATGTTAGAAACATACATTTCTGAGTTGTATCATTATAAACATCATTTTCCCTAACCCCATCCTCATCTAAAGTGGAGACACCCTCTTGTGATGAGGGGATTCATGAAACCTCTAGTGCTTTCCCCAAATATTTTCCTTTCTCGCAACCCGTGAGAGTTATAGGAACAAAAGATAATGTCATGTGACATGACACAAAGTAAACAAAGTGTCCATTTTTTTAATAAGTATTCACGTTCTCCAAAACTTGCCTATATTAAGGATAACTCAGTAGTAGAATAGATACCTATGTTAGTATCCTCCAAAATCACATCCTCCCATGCCAAAACAAATCACACAATTGTTGGGACATCATCAGTAGGCAACGGTCATGACTGAGTCGACACCTTAGTCATCTCAACTCCTTGATGTTTCAGTCTTGATATCGAAGGGTCTTCTAAAGTAACTGAATGCTCACCTACATCCTTAGGAGAAAATACATACTCTTCTAAGTGAGAATGAAGGGGACCTGCACATTTTTACAAATCAGGATGTGTTTTTGGAATAGAACATAGAAAATAAAGAGTGAAATATCACAATTAATTGAATATTCTTGAGGTGAGGACTCTGAAAATTTAGATCATTTCATTTTCCCCTTACCTTCTATAATAGGATCCCTAGAAGGTGATTAAGCTAAGGTCATTTGTCTATAATTGGTAATTTCCTCCCTCATCTAAGCCATTTGACCTAGGGTCCCCTCATCATTGGTTCCCCAGTCACTTCCAAACTCATCTCTTATAGATGTTCCTTGGGGAGAATATATACGTGTGGAAGAGTTGGAAAATTCTCTTCAGCTTCCCATTATATAAATAAAAAACACAAAATATGTAATTATGGTTGTAATGGAACCATGACCCTTTAAAAAATAACAATAAGTTCATCCTTACCACTGCCTCTGCAATGGGTTAGCTAGGTTCATCCATGTCTATTTGTAGCATTCCACAAACCACCATTTGGTGTACCATAGGAAAATAGAAAACCAGACCTCTCGCACTTAACAACATTATTTCAAGGTCTCAGAATAAGGCCCTAGAATCCTCAGGTCGATCTTTGAAATTAATTCCCATAGGCATGGTGACATAATCAAAGCCTTCTAAAGGGAGTTATGCCTGAAACAGTATGACCCAGATCTTATCCTCTAAGTTCAGAATTCTCCAAGTCACCCATTATTGACATTAAATAGAAAATAATAACTATAACATATATTAACACTCTATCACTATGCTCATTGTGGCTACATTGGCTGGAACATCCACCAGAAACAAGGGCAATACTAAATGCCTTACTTCTTTATGAGGTTCTTCTGAGGCTATTGGACCTCTCAAATCTAGATGTTTTCTAGGACTCATATTTTCCTTGGAAACTAGTGTTAATTGGTATGCCTTTCTTACTAATTTGGATAAAAACCCACTAGGATATGAGTGGATCCAAAACCTCATCATAATTTCGAGATAAACTAATTTTTTTCACCATAGGGAGGAAGGTTTATCTTGGCTTGAGTCTCTTCCCTAATGAAAATCAGATAAAATTTGTGATCCAACATCATATTCTCCTTGGACTTGAATAAATGGGGTGAGGGAATCTATAATGGAACATAGGAACTAATGGATAAATTGGTATGGTTCATACCATTTGCAGAGGAGGTCCCCATCTATGTGGGTGGAAAGAACACCCTCATGAAGAGACAGCATGTAGGCTCGATCCTCGAGACTAGCCTCACCATTATAAACCTATTTACCATTGGAAATATCCTATAGGTTATGAAGGAGAAACGATCATGATGACTCATAATGTACCTAACCTCTCAATACTTTAATATAGCAGGCTTTACCCCATTGATACACTGTAAAAATGGTTTAAAATGAACATTGGTGATGTTTTGAATGTTTAGGAACTTATAGCCTCCTAAGTGAGCCCCCATCAAACCCCATAACACTTGAAAGGGTCTTGTGATTCTATGGGGTGATTTCCATTATAAATGTGGTGTAGAAGGCATCAAATCTTCACCATAATAGAAATGGTTAACCTGAAACAATGCCCTCATTTCCTGGAATTCGCCATCATGAAGGTGGAGACCCTAACTTCAACCTTCCCCTTTATCAGGAGTAAGTACCCACTCGGGTACATGTCAAGAAAACCATCCCGATGAATGGTCTAGTCAACACTATAGATGACCTCCCATCCCCAGTTATTGAATTTCCCTTCTTCAATTTTAGGCCAATATGAGCCCTCCATACTACAAGGTTCCTTCATAGGATAGGCCTTTGGATTCTTGGAATTTGGATCAGAACATATTTTCTGGATGAAGTAACTCACCCACATCTTGAACGCGATATCTGCTCCAACAAGCGGATCCTTAGGAAGGGCTTTTTAATCCAACCTAGTCTACCCTCATATAAGGGGAGGAGTCATATATATGTAATCCCATGTAGATGATGGAGGAAAAAACTCATCATACATCCCACCCAATATGGGTGCATTATATATCTGCTCCACATCCCAGGGGTTGACGCCCTCCTCTCCATGCATGATTTGGAAAGTGTTCATGTCTAAACTCCAATAACTAAATAGGTCTGTTATCATACCCTTATTTCAATAGGAAAAAGTTTGTGAGATAAAAATTTCCCCATATATTTCAATCTACTTCAGATCCTCAGCAAATTCAGAAGCAATGTATTGCACCCAAAAGGGCCATCCCTAATCCATCCCACAGATACCTCCTAATCAGAAGTCCTGGTTGGTAACCCACTCAAACTTTTGGTTGTAAATGAACTTCCACATTATCAAGTGGTATATATGGACATCAAAATTAGGTTCACAATTGTTCCCATCAAATGCTTTGGTCATGTACGTTGGTATATTCCCTTATGTGTGCTCTCCCTCAGTGAAAAAATAACATACATGAGAGATGGTTTCCCAAAAGGTGTTTTGGGATTTTTAAATCCAATAGGAGGGTTTTAATTATGAATAAAATGAAGGAACGGGGGTTTCATTGGTAATAACAACCCCATATATTGATATAAAATATAAAGGGGATATTCCCCAAGTTTCACACCCATCATCTCTATCAGGCTTAGTTGAAATGACCCAAAAACACAGTGGAAATTAGTATTCAAACTTGCTACGATATCATCCTGGAAATCCATCACTACCTTAGCCCCATATTTTAAGGCTTACGAGAACTACAATGAGAGCTAGAATCCATCTGAACAAAATTAAGTGGCATATGTGAGATAGATGACAAAAAAATCTTTTCAAAGGAAAGGAATGAGTTTGGGAAAACTCATGTGCATAGCATGAATCACCTAAGGGATTTACGATCATATAAAGGACTCCTGAATAACCTATATCATGAATATATCTCAAACCGCATAAACCCGTAAAACATCATGTGGCCAGATGACCCCTCATAAGACTTGTGATCACATGACCTTGACATGGTCACACAAGCCGCATCATAGTCGAATGATCAAGAGATCAATTCAGTAGGTCCTAAGAAACCTTCAAAGACAATCGTTCATCCCCATGTAAAAAGTTCAACCAATTAATGAATATAAGTTTTTGGTTCATTCGAACAAGCGACCTAGGAAATAAAGTCTTGCGAAGGAGTTCTCATAAAATGATCTTGCCAATGGATATCACAATCAGTTCTTATTGGAAGGTCTTGAGAAAGGATCATGCAATGGAGGCATGGTGCAAGAACTCTGAGATTTGGGTAGTTAGTGAATGATCCTCCCTCTGTTACTCTATCATGGAATACTAAACTCTACCAGAGATACGAAGTGTCGCCTAAGACACCAATTGGTGACAACACCAAAGACTCAGGTTGGCATTTACTATCCTCACGACCAAGCCCATGTCCCAATAGAAATCACTCTTGAGAGGGGGGGGGGATTTTTTGATTCCCTCTAAATGATCATTAGAAAATCCATAAAAGAATAAATACCTGAATATGGGTATTGTTTTCCCCACAAAGCAAAGGAAGAAGAATGTGGCCAAGACTCAGGGGTCGCATGACCTGCAACAGGAGACATGACTGCATGACCTTTGGAGGGTCATATGAATATATCATGAACAACACATAGCCTACAGGAGATATCTTAGAGACCCTTTTACTAGAACTAATTCTCTTTTGAAGGCTTCTAAAGACAATTATTGATCATGTGATGGTTTCCATATGAGTTCCTCCAAATCAAATGACTTGTTAACTGATGGAGGCATTACAATCTATTTGAAAATACTTATAATATAATGATAAAAAATAGAAAAGGAGTGATCCTTCCATAGTCATAAAATTCAAACAACGTTCCCATGTGGGTTTTCAAGACACCACGGAAGCACTGACGACATACCAGCCTTGTCAAGAAAGAGCTCACTGGTATGTCACCCTCATCACATGAAGAGACTCAGACATGTCAATGCGGTCTTGCACTCCCCTTTCTGGCTCCAAAGACAAACAAAGAGGGTTTTCCATGATAATGCACACGCATTACCATAGGACCCCTTGTTGTTCATGCAACATATCCCTGATGGGGAGAGTGATTTTATTTGATAACAATCATTCAAACTTGAGAGATCCCCATCCCTTATAAAATAAACAAGGAAATAAAAAGGGAAATGATTGGAGTTTCTTATGAGGGGAAGATATGCTGATATCATATGAATAGGGTCATATGCCCTAAAACATATTCCTTGATCATGCAAGGTCTCCCTTGAAAAAACATCTTGATCTTAAAAATACCCCCTGACAAGCCACCCTTTTCTCACAAAAGGTCTCCGACGGGTTACTTTAGATCATGTGAAATCCTTTCAATAGGTATCCTGGTCTCATGAATGAACCTATGAATATAATACATATATTATGAAATACCCTTATCATGTTCACATAATTAGGTAATACCCCTTTTATTGGATAAAATCCAATAAATAGGGTGTTTATGGGATGATTTTGTGGTCATTTAAAATCATGCTACACTTATGATGGGATTTCAAAAAATTCAGGGCACCTTAGTCCTCCACCAACTCCAACCTGAATCAATGAGATACATACCATGAAAAGTGACATATAACTAGGGTGGAAAGGCCTATAACCCCTCCCCCCCCCCATCTCAAAAAGACATCCATAAATGATCCATCATGTATGAAATCTCAAATAAGATTTCTCAGAGTGACGAATTATGAAATTGAAAAATTATTTCACTAAGTAATATAAATGGAAGGACTCCAAGGGTTTTGCAGCATTTATAGGCACTTTATGTGATCTAAAGTGATCACGTAAAGAAATTTTGGAGTGTCAGAGGGTTTATGCAAAGGAAATCCTGCATATCGGCTCGGTCATGCAGAACCTAAAACAAGATAAACATTGAACTAATTTAAGGCACATATGAAATAAAGTGGTAAAAAGACTAAAAGATGGGAAATTATGTAATGATAGGTATGTTGATCCTCATGTGTTATACATGACTCATCTAGATCATGAGATAGTTCTAGGACATGTCTCTCAAGACATGAGATGTCCTCTAGACATACCACTTGGATCATGCGATGTCCTCCTTAAACATCAATCAAGTCACATGATGGATTCTAAAAATGTCACTCAAATCTCATGAAGACCTCTGGGCTCACCATATAGATCTTCCTATGTCCTATAGACATGTCACCCATGTTGGAGTTGGTATCCTAGGAAAAACTATTTGTATATTGATTACATAAATATTTGATGTATTGAATATTAATAAGACTTATTATTACATATTTTTTATTCATCTTCATGAATCTAATGTAATAATTTCCTAGAGTATAAGTCTCATTGATAAGGTCATAATATTTACCCTCTATGATAAGAACCTTGATCTGCTATGAAAATATTCACAAATATTGTTCTGTGGTTGGATAAAGTACTATGATGGGGAACATAGTACACATTTTGTTAGTTGTGAGTACTCATAAGAAAATGAGTATTATTATCATGAAGTTATCACTTGGTGATATCCAAGACAGAAGATTATGAGAACAGACCCACTAATAGAAATTCCTTCTATTTTGGTGTCATTAGATATTCTTATCTACAAGAGTGTGTGATGGTCCTTAGACTATAAGATTGTTATTAATACATGTTACAACTAGTTTTCTTAGATGTATTTCATAAATGATGACAATAAAAGTCCATGGTGAAGTTGGATATGTTGGGTGTGTCATGAGTGAAATGTTATTAATGAATACGTTGAGGAAGTATTTTTTCCCTCCATATTTATAGAAGCTGATATCTTGGTCCTTTGATTGTAATAGAACCATCACATAAAATTTCATAGACATGGTGTGATAATGTGTTTATTTCATATAGTCATAGAAAGACATATCGAGCATACAGGTTGGTGATATAGATGTGAAACCTTCTTGATGAGATATTGAGATAAAGGTATTATATTACATAGTGAAAATTTGTATTTTGTTGTCGATATTGGAAAATTAAGTTCTTTCTCTTGGGTGCCTTGACCCGTTGCTAGACAGTAATCTTATACTTTAAGCAAGCCCACCTAATTCCAATAAGAGAGAATCCTAGAGGGTCACACACTAAGTGATTCTGTTGATCTTGATTAAATTTTATTTGAGTTTAATTAATGGAATAAATATTATTATCAAGTCTGAGGAATAATTTTATTCAAGATATATTGATCACATAAATTAAATAAATATTTATTCTTTGACATGTGAATAAAATATTTAATTTATTTATTGAATATTTATTCAATAAATTATGAATAAAATATTTATTTATGAATAAAATATTTATTTGGTTATTCAATAAATGTTGGAGGAGTTAAAATAGACTAAGACCGAGACCGGTGACAAATATTAATTAACAAGACCATTACATAATATTTTTTGTTGTGTAAGTTGGAGTACACCACAAAATAGTAATAATATAATTATTATTATGTGGAATGGGGTTTATTAAATGTAATAAATGTTATTTAATGGCTGATATACAATTAAATAATATTTTAACTTAAATAATAACTCTATAAATAGATGACCATGTCTATTGTGTAGAGTATCCAAAATTGAGAATAAAGAATTGTTGCACATGATGAATTCTCTCTCAACTCCTCATTCTCTATCCCTCTCAACAACAAGAAGTTTAAGAGATATTTCTTCAAGACCAAAGAATTAGAGATCAAGAATGAAGAACACAAGACATTTGACTCTCCGTGCTAGCACCCAGATATTGTGTGGTGTTTCTTGGAGGTCATAGGAGCATGTGTGGGTCACCGATAGAGAGATTCTATCCTTGCATCCTCATAGTACAATAAAGGTAATCTAAAAGGGTATTTTCGGATGATCAACATTCACCAATAAATAAATTTCCTAAACTGAGTTATTTATTTCTTAAAATATTAAATAAATTAATATTAAATTTGATGCAAAAGATCTTCTATTAGTTTCAGGAAATAATTACTAAAAGAAATTTTAATATATATCCTAACTCTACATGCTTATACTGTACCTAGAACCATCAAGTGGTATCAGAGTGGTCACATTTAAATTTATAATTATTTATTTTCATATTTATCTATGTTAAATTATGGTTAGATATTCATTTCATGTTATTAGTTCTTTAATATTATTTGAATTAACCATTTATCAATATATTGTTCATGTTCATTCAGCCTTTCATTTTCTTAAAGGTTTAATAACTAATGAATAATGACCAGAGATTCCATCTGGAAGTTTCACATCATTGGACAGTAAAACTAGATTACACAGTGTGCGACTGGAGTATACGCCGTATACCCATGCACATTGTATCTAGATGCGCCGAGAAATTAATTACACGCAATGATTTTATTGCACATTATGTGTTAACCATGCCAACCTGGTTTATGAAAAGTGGATATAGAGTATTTAGTTTGCATGTAAACATCTTGTAGTCTGGCTGAGTTAACACACTGAATCCCCAGGCATGTGACTTGGATATACGGAAATTGAGATACATGGTGTGTAGTTGCATGTACATGTCGTGTAGTCTCTCATTAATGGAAAAAATTAAAATTGCATTAAATTTGAAAATTGTAGTATTAAAACCTTATTTTATTGATTATCACACTGTTGTGTGTTTGATTATTTAATAATGGTTTTAAATAATTTTAACTTCTTAATTAATTTATTATAATTAATATGTCATTTTTTGTTCTTCCATTGATTTTCCATGAATTTTATTAATGACGAGTATCTACAAATTAGATCATATGATCATTAAGATGAGAGGGAATTAATTAATTAATTAATTCAAGTGTGTTTGTCTTAAATAATAAAATAAAAAATAAATAAATGAATGCTAGCCATTTACTTTTTCATATTCATTGCATGTATAACTGTTCATGATCTTGACCAAGACTTGTGTATGTATTGGATGTTTTAATTTAATTTTTTCGTTAGTTTTTAATTATTTAATATTAAATTAAATGATGTCATGTGATTCATCCATCCCTCCATTATTATGTAAGACCTACATGTCCAAGAATATTTATGTAACCCCCTTTAACCAATTATTTGGTTCCCCTCACCTACGTATGAGTAATAAATATTTATAATTAATGAAGTGTCCAAAGGTGTGTGGAGGCAGTTCAAGATAGAACCATAATGATGCCAATCCAGTTGATACATAGGTGGATAGATGGAATGTTGTAACTCATGTCAAGATCGGCAATAGGAGTTATGTCCCCTAGGTCAAAGTTTGATTTAATGTCCACTCATTAAATCAAATGTTATATAAATCTCATGAATGGGTCATTTAATTAATTATTTATTTTCGTCTATGCAATTATTTATTTTATGTATGTAAGACCACATCACATAAATAAATGAATTATTGTGAAAATATGGAAATTAAATAAATGAATTATGCACAAATGTTTTATCCAACATGGTTAATTAATTAATTAACATTCACTTAATATTAAAAAGATTTGTAAAGGATAAAACAAGAAAAAAGTTATTCATAATAAATTTAAATCCCTTAATTAAATACTAATTCATACTAATCCTTCCATTACTTGGTTGGGAATGAAACTATAAAACTAAGTGTATTATGTGGAAAAAGACTAGAAACTTACTTTTACTAGGGAGTTATCATGAGATTTTTTGGTAGGATGAACTAAAATTATATTGAGTTTAAGAGCCAAAGTTTGTTCAATAAAAATTGGGAGGAAAGTTTTGAGAATATCCATGTCAAAATTTTATGATAGGGGAATCCACTCAATGGATCAAGGAGCTGTAAGTCCGCAGTTGGCAACACCACCTACCTAATTTCTTTATTATGGTTTTCATGGACAAACTATGGTTCATTAATAACATTAATTGGGATTCTTTCCGCTAGAATTTTAAAGCAACTAGAAATTATGAGTTCAATGGTGAGGGCTATTGAGACTTGATAAATTAGTGGGATATTTAATTAGTTAATAAATAAAAACATTTAAATTATTATATCTCACTTATTTTGTAATAAAGAAAATTACTAATAATATGCTATTTTTGATTGTATAATAAAATGAAAATTTCATCATCCACACTATCCATATGATCAATATTGAAGAAAGATAACCTCCTAATCAGCAGTAACTTACAAGAGTGGTTTAGATGACTTTAGATTCTGTTATTCCATGAATGGAAATCTTACATACTAGAATCCTCAATTCCTGGTCAACCTTTTAAAGATGCGAGTGATAAAGAGTTCCTTGTCTACGGAAAACTTTTGAGTGATGTAGTATACGTTCAATGTTTTATTCTTTCATTGATGTCTAGTGATCTAATGAATTCTCACAAAAACATGGATTTGTATAGCATGCTTGAGTACCTTTATTGTCTTTACTAGGAGAAAGCTAGATATGAATAGTTTGATATTTAAAAGGCACTCTTTTAGATAAATCTTGGAGATGGTGGCCCATATGGGCCTCATGTAGTCAATCGCATTGGGTACATTGAGCACTTAAAGGTTCTATTGTTTAAACTTTCTAAAGAACTGGGCACCGACTTCATTATGGAATCACTCCCTCATAGATTCTCCATCTTTTTTTTGAATTTTGATATGAAGAAAATTGATAAGTCTATGCCAAATATTCTTGCTCTTCTTTACCAAGTAGATAAGGATATGAAGCATGAAAAGCCTTTTGTCCTTATGGTGAACAAAAGGAAAGGGAAAGAAAAGATATTTAAGCACAAAGCTTCTTAACACCCTTCCAAGAAGAGGAAGATTAAGGGGAAAGCAAGGGAATATGATTCTGTCTATTTTGCATGTGGTAAGAAGGGCCACTTGAAGAAAAAATGAACCCAGTAAATGAAGCAAGGGGAAGCTTCAGGTGCATTTTTTATCAAGTGAAATTTATCTGTTTTTAAAAATTGGTTTTTAGTTATCGCATGTGGTGATCACATATATATTCAAATACAAGAACCAAGTAAATGTAGAAAGATTGATAGAGGAGAGGTATATCTTCAAGAATCCAATGGATCTAAACTTGTTGATGTAGCTATTAGGTAAAACCACCTCATGTTGCAAACTGGAATGATCTTGGTTTTAAAGGGTTGTTATTATGTTCCTTCAGTTTCCAAAAATATTATTTATGTATCCAAACTTGATACAGATTGATTTATTTTCAAATTTGGGAATAAATTTTTCTTATTTTATAAATATATCATTTTTTATGGTAAGGTACATTTAAATAATGGTCTTTATGTGTTGGATTACACAAACCAAATAATGGAAATCGATAATGAAGTAACTTCACATAACTCATACCACACCCAACTTTGGCATCATTGGATAGGTTATGTAAATGAAAATTTCTTGACTAAATTACATCAAGATTGATATTTATATTCTTTTGAACTAAAACCACTTAGTGTATTTCATGCATGTTTATAAGAAAAAATGACCAAATCCCCATTTATTGGGAAAGGTGAAAGGGCTAATGAGGTTCTTTAATTATTTCATACCAATTTGTGTAGACCATTTCCTATTGAAGAAATGAGTGGGTACTCATGCTTAGTAACGTTTACTAATTATTTTATTAGGTATAGATTTATATAATTAATTTGGTATAAGTCATATTATTTTTATAAATTCAAGGAATACACAAATGAAGTTGAGAACCAGATTGGTAAGAAGATTAAGAAACTTCACTCAGACCATAGTGGAGAATATCTTAATCAAGACTTCATTGATTATATATGAGAGTTAGGGATTTTATCTCAACTCACTCCTCTTTATATGCCTCAATGGAATAGTGTAAGTGAAAGGATAAACCACACCTTATTGGGCATGGTTAGATCAATGATGATTCATGCAATTCTTTTAGTATCCTTTTGGGGATACATGTTACAAACAGAAGCATACTTACTAAACCGAGTTCCAAGTAAATAAATAGATAGTATACCATACCAATTATGGAATGGAAAGTAAGTAATGATGTATTACATACATGTGTGGGGTTTTGAAATATTTTTAAGGCCTCTACAGGTAATAAGATTGCACTTTGAGGCAGAAAGCGTATCTTTATAGGATATCCCAAAGAAACAAAGGGATACTACCTATCCAATCCTTCAAACAAAATGGTTTTGGTTGATAGATGTTCCACATTTATTGAGGATAATATTATGTGTAAAATAAATAGTGGTAGAGAGATATACTTCAATGAAGTCTAGGCTCAAAATATAAAAGAGTGGGCACATGAAAAAATTCTATAAATCCCTATGGAAGAAGAGATTATTCCAAAGACACAATTACTGTGTAAGAGTACTTGAGAGGTTAGAGAGCCATAATGATATTGTTTTCTAGTCATTAAGTATGGTGACTCATTGTTAGTTGATAATAATGATCCTCTAACCTACAAGGAAGAAGTAAGTGTCATAGATGTTTCCAAGTGGAAAGAATCCATGAATTCCGAAATGGATTCCATGTACCAAAACCAAGTCTATATTTTGGTAGACCCTCAATAAGATGTAAATCCCACTGGTAGTAAATGGGTATTTAATAAAAAACTAGACATGGAGGGAGGATTCAATACCTATAAGGTGTGACTAGGTGAAAAATGTTTTAAACATCATCAAGGAATTAACTATGAAGAAACCTTTTCACCAGTTGAAATGCTAAAATCCATCAGAATTCTATTTTCCATTGTGAATTTATATGATTATGATATTTGGAAAATGAATATCAAAATAGGATTCCTTAATGATAACATTTTGGAAGATGTCTATATGACACAACCCAAAGATTTTATGACTCCAAAGGATGCCAACAAGGTATGCAAGTTGCAAAGATCCATTTATGGTTTAAAGAAAGCATATAGGTCATAGAACATTCATTTTGATGAGGCCATAATGGAATTTAGTTTCATAAAGAATGAATGTGATTCACGTATCTATAAACAGATTAGTGGGAGTGTTGTTATTTTTTTAATATTATATATTGATGACATATTACTCATTGGAAATGAAATAACAGTCTTATAGTATGTTAAGGAATGGTTGAATAAATGATTCTCTGTGAAAGACTAAGGTAAGTCAACATATATTCTTGGAATCAAGATTCATCATGATATATCCAAGAGGTTTCTCAGCCTAAGTCAGAGTACATACATTAACAAGATATGGAAGAGATTCGATATAGAATAATCCAAGAGGGGATTTTTTCTAGCGTCACATGGAATTCATCTTTCTAGAAAAATGTTTCCTCAAACACATGAGAAAAGAAACATAATGAAAAGGATTCCATACAAATTAGTGATTGGTTCAGTCATGTATGTTAAACTATATACTATGCTAGATGTCGCCTATGAATTAAGTATGGTAGGAAGATATTAATATGATCCAAGTGACCTCTATTGGATGGAAGTCAAGACCATACTTAAGTATTTGAGGTGTACGAAGGATATGTTCTTGGTTTATGGAGGAGATGACAAACTATTCATTAGAGGATATGCATATACATGTTTCCAAACTAATTAAGATGACATGAAGTCACAAACAGGATACATCTTCACTTTGAATGGAGGTGATATGAGATGGAAGTTCTCAAACAAGGTTGTGGTTTCAGATTCAACAATAGAGTCCAAGTATTTTTCAGCTTATGAGGTAGATAAAGAATAAGTATGGATGTGAAACTTCACCCAAGAGCTTGAATTTTTACCTAGAAGTAACAATCCTATCACATTATATTGTGATAATTCTACAATGGTGGATCTTTCAAAATAGATAAGGTTACATCAACTAATGAAACACATAATTCAAAAGTATTATCTCTTAAGGGATTTTTCTTAGAGAGGTAAATTTGGAGTGAGTGGTATTTCCATTGAATACAATGTGGGGGACCCCTTGACTAAATTATTTACTCAGAAAAAACGTGACTATCATGTGAGGTCTAGCGGGCTCAAGGTCATAGGCATTTGGCTCTAGTCCAAGTGGGAGTTTTTTGGAATTCGTGTCTAGGGACCAACTATTTATACTTTTATTACATAAATATTATATTAATAAAACTTCTTATTACATATTTTTTGTTTTTATACATGACTCTAATGTAAAAATGTCCTAGGGTATACGTCGCATTGATAAGTTCATAGCAGTTCCCTAATATGATAAGAACCTTGATGTGCTATGAAGATATTCTCAATTAATGTTTTGAGGTTGGATAACGTACTATAATGGGAAACATAGTACATAGAATGTTAGGGGTGAGTACTCATAAATGAGGCTTCTTCTCATGAATTTCGCACCTAGTAATCTCTAATATGGGAGATTATGAGAATAGACCTGCAAGTAAGAATTCTATATGTTTTGTTGTCATCAGATATTCTGGGAGATTATGAGGCTTCTTCTTGGGGAAGGATTTGTTCATTCCATCTTTATAGAATCTGATATCTCATCCCTTTTATTTGAATAGAATTGACACATTAAATTACATGGCCATGGTGTAACGACATGTTTATTTCAGATATTCAAAGAAAGGCATATTGAGCATATAGGTTGGTGATAGGGATGTTCGACCTACTTGATGAGATATTATGATAAAGGGATTATGTTACGTAGTGAGTGTTCATATGTGGTTGTCGATGTGGGAACATTAAGTTCTTCCTCTTGGGTGCCTTAACCCATTGCCAGACAGTAATCTTGGACTTTAGGCAAACCCACCTAATTACAATGAGAAATAATCCTAGAGGGTCACACACAAAGTGTTTCTGTTGATCTCGGTTAAATTATATTTGAGTTTAATTAATGGAATAAATATTTTACTCAAGTCTGAGAATAATTTTATTCAAGTTATATTGACCACATAAATTAAATAAATATTTATTCACCAGGATGTGAATAACATATTTATTTTATTTATTGAATATATTAATAAATATTTATTTCCTAGATTGTGAATAAGATATTTATTTATGAATAAAATATTTATTTAGTTATTCAATAAGTTTTGGAGGATTTAGAATGGACCAAAACCGAGTTCGATGAAAAATATTAATTAACAAGACTATTGAATAATATTTTTTATTGCGTAAGTTGGTGAACACCACAAAATAGTAATAATATAATTATTATTATTTAGAATGGGGTTTATTAATGGTAATAAATGTTATTTAATGGATGGTATGCAATTAAATAATATTTTAACTTAAATCCTAACTCTATAAATATATGGATATGTTTATTTTATAGAGTATCCAAAATTGAGAATAGAGAATTGTTGTGAACAATGAATTATCTCTCAACTCATCATTCTCTCTCCCTCTCAAGAATAATAAGTTTAAGAGAGATTTATTCAAGAATGAATAACGAGTGATCAAGAACGAACAACACAAGACATTTGTCTCACCACGCTAGCACCTGAATATCGAGTGATGTTTCTTAGAGATCATAGGAGCATATGCGGATCACCACTAGAGGGATTTTATCCATGTATCCTCATATCACAATAAAGGTAATCTAAAAGGATCTTTTTGAACTATCAACATTCACCAATAAAGAAAGTTCCTAAGACTAGGTATTTCTTTCTTCAAATATTAAATAAAGTAATTATAAATTTGATGTGCAAGATTCTCACTCTTGGTTTCGAGTAACGATTATTAAAATAAATTTTAAAATATCACCCACCTTTGTATGCTTATGTCATGTCCGAAACCATCAACCCAAACATACGGTTACACCAGTATATGTAAACTAGGTCTCACGAAGCCCTCCAGGCATACCATCTAGATTTCACAACACCCTCCAGGCATGTCATACAGGTCTCATGATAACTCCCAGATATGTCAAGAATATCTCCCAATGAAACCCAGACATGTCATCTTAGGTCATGTGGAACCCTCTAGACATATCAACCTAGATTATGTGATTTCCTCCAGAAAATTCATCCAAGTATCACAATGACACCTAGACAATTCATCCATGTCATGCGACACCCCTATACATGTCAAACTAGATCGTGAAATTGTCCTTGGACATGTCCACTATGTAGCTAGGACATGTCCATGTTAGGAAAACAACCGTACACACCCATTAGAAAACCAGTTCATGTCAAGAAGACATCTCAGGATGTGATAGCCTTGTCCATGGGGAGATATTAGGGAAACCACAACATGTAATCCCTGATCAGTGGAATAGTATGATATGTTCCACATATTAGGGTGGCCTCATTGAATAAGCCCCAACCAAACTGAACTACGATGACTCTGATTCCTTCCATAATCAGGATATATAAAACACCTTTCCTAAGGCCCTAGTTGCATATTAAACATCTAAAGTTTTTTCCCAACATGTAATCCCCACACCCATAAGCAGTGAGAATGATTACTTATTATCCCTCATTTCCCACACCAAGCATAGCTCATGTGGGCTTAGGTATTTTCCATAATCATATCACTCTCATTGTGAATGCCTACCAATCTTGGAAACCTCAGTGTGTAAGACCCATTCAGTGGAATAGTATAATATGTCTGCCAATATTAGGGAAGCCTTGGTGTATAATCCCCAACCAAATTGAACTATGATAACTCTGATTCCTGCCATACCTATGATACATAGGACGCCTACCTGAGGCTCAAGATAAATATATAGTGCCCTATTTCCCCCATATATTTCTTTTCTATATGACATTAAATTGCATTGGTTTAATGAATTATGTGGGTTTTGATTCCTGTTATAAAACAGGATACGTAGTATGCATCATAATTTCTCAATCCCATCTTCGAAATATTAACCCCCTGGATAACAACAAACTCTAGAGTTCCTAGTTATACAAATTCAACACACAAGAATCTCCCCACCAATGGTAAATGGATGAAGAACCTCATATACATACATATGGATTCACCAATAAGATCCTACTTTTTTTATATAAAAGGATTTAATTTATGATTGTTTTTTAGGGTAACAAATCCCATATCGATATTAAGAAGTGATTCTCAAACATATCTTAAATCTATATGAGAGTCCTATAGTATGAAAAAAAAAATCCACCCAAAAGGGTTTGATGATCCTATCCTCCCATCTACTTGACCAATGTGAGCTCCTAAGCATCAGTAGGTCTAAAATCCCAATCGATCATTTGCCTTTGGAATTCATGTCTGCACCTAGTAATGGATGTTGGAACTGTAAGGAGTTTCTATGGAAGATAAAAATAAATGGTAAACACAACATGAATGATTTTATAGATATAAACCCCCCCACAATAAAACCATCAGGCCAATCCATCCACATCTTTTCCTGAAAAAACAAAAATGATGAACCTGATGTGAACTCATTTAACTATGAAATCTCCTCCACAACATAAAAGATGATAGTCTACCCATCTCTCATCAGACCATTTTGTTTCTATCATGAGGGTGCCCAGTTTTGTATCTTCCTAACGAAACAAGGATATACATCTAGATATTCATTTATTAGTGGAATATCACCAATTTGAACAGTTTCTTTCTTATCAAAAATATGTGTAAGATAACTTTCAATTATATCTTTAATCATTTTCTCAGATTATTAACATGTTATCAAAGTTAAGAATTAATTCTTCTATACAAATTGAAAATAACTTCAAAAAACAACTTCTTTGGCTATACAATCTATCTTATCATGATAAACAGAAATCCAATCTATACCCATAATAATATATAACTCTACAAGTGTAAATTCAACAAGGTTTCCAGGTAAATCATTTCCAAATACAATAATAGGAATATTCATATAATTTCATTTTACTTTAACACTACCCTCATGTTTTTTTACCAAAAAATAGGATTTATTTCTTGAGATAAAATTTCAATTTACTAGTAGATTCCATAGAAATGAAAAAATGTGTAGTACTAGAATCAAACAAGGAATTAGTATAATCTAAATAAATAACGTACCTATAACCACATATTTGTATGGTCCAAAATCTACCAAATTATTTGAAAATTATTTATCCACACCTTTATGATTATGATAATGAGGACTTTCATCCTTTATTCCTATCTTTGGAAAAGTACTCACATAATGACCCATATCATTACAATTGAAGAATCTTATTTTCAGTTTTTCATTATTTGTATGATCAATTTCTTTATATTCATAATCCAGATGTCCAAACATACCACATTGAAAACATTTTACAGTCTTCAAAATACATCCCCTAGGATGATTTTTACCATACTTATCATAGAATGGAAATTTTATTTTCTTGTATTCATATTTATTCAATGGATGATTCCCCATTATCTATCATCTGGACCTCTTTTTATGTTTTTTTATAGAATACATGATTACCAAAAATCTCTATTTTTACCTTCTTGTTACATAAAACAAGATTCTCATAACTTTTTAATTAATGAGAAGACAATGGTCTTCGATATTGGGTCTTCAATCCTAGGTAAAACTAGTTAATTTTACTATCAAGATCCCAGATAAAATTTGGTGCATAACTTTCCAATCTAGTGAAGTTTGGTTTATACTTGGCCACTAAATATTCTTCCTTCTACCATAGTTACAATAATTTTTTTTCCATTTTAAATTGATCAACTTTTTTGAAAATAAATCTTAGGAAAAATATTGTTAAATTCATCCTTTTCTGCGGCATCAATATATTCTCTTTCTCGTGTATTCTTAAACATTAACCACCACTGATCATCTTCACCTTCAAAATTATAAGTGGAAATAGTTTTCTTTTTTATGTTCTGAACAACCCACAACATTGAATATTTTTACCAAGAATTTAACCCATCCTTAAGATATAATATGGTCAGATGATCCACTGAATGTTGGAGGTTTTTGTTTTATGAAATGCTATATAATGGACATATTCCTCTATGGTGAATGTGGTTTCTATATTGCATGGATATCACCACCATTTATTTCATGTATCAACTGATCTATCACAATAACAAACTACTATATTCCAATTCCAATAATTATAGGTTGGTAATTTGGAAGGATATTATCCTCCTGGTTCATTCCCACTTTCTCTTCACTACTTCCTATGTGGAAAACCATTTTGAATAGATATATATTAGATTAACAAACATGGTAATATCTAAATGATATATCATGTCAACATAATCATAAATTAGAATCTCTTAGGTTTTTTCTATTAATATTATTCAAATCTCTAAAATTATATAAAACTCCCCTTCATACTAATTATGAGGACCCGACTATAAGACATTGCATACTCTTAGTTTAAAAATAATAATTCACTTTCTTAAATTTTGAGGATATTTATAGTTTATAGTTTTATATAATTATATCATAACTCTTATATAATGAGCCCATGCACTACAAAGTGGACAATTCTACTCAGTATCTATTTTTCAAAATATGTTACTTTTAAATTGAAACATGTTTTCTTTTTATGACAAATCTTCATGATTTTTAACTTAACTTCATCATTGTTCCTACTAAACCTTAAACCTTGTGAAAAATGTTAGGAAACATGGTATGATCACAATAAAATATGTAAGGTACATATAAAAAGATGAAATGAATTCCATTATTCCATTTCAAAACCATGAGATCATATAAGAGAGTTTTCCTTAAAAATAATAAACCTTGAGTTAAAATAATTGTTTACTTACATATAAAATTAGTTTCACTATCCTAATTATTTCATGAAACACTTTATAATAAAACATAAATTAAAAAAATATATTCATGAGGGTTTCCTAAAAAACATGATAACCCATGGAAAAAATTTTCTTAAAAAATATTTGTTTACCCTTAAAGGGTATAATCATACCTTTAAACAAAATATCATTATCTTACCTTATGAAATAAAAATATTTCTATGAAAATTCAATAGAAAGAACATACAATTCATGTAGGTGACTTGGGACATCATCTTCATAGAACCCTTATAATAACCCTTACAAGAAACCTTAAAAATAGAATAACCAACTCACTTAATTCCAACATAATTCTCTATAGAACATAATCATTACCCAATGGATTTGATAGAGATATTGAGATCACCCATAATAAAAAAATCCAAGGGCCATAAAGTACATAAAAAAATAGAATATTTTTTTCATAAAAAATATCATAAATTATTATTTTTACATAAAATGAAAAAGAAATTTTATTATTCATGTAAAAATAAGGATAAAAATCCTTTTTATTTGAAAATGGTTTAAACAAAAATTCCTGAAAGAATGGGAAATCTGTTTTTATTTTAAAAAAATTGAAAACATTTTGATCAATATTATTAAATAATAATGTTCATGATTTTATTAAATTATGTTCATGTTGTGTATGTTAAAAAAAGATTCATTTCACACTTTTGTAAAAATGAAAAAAATATACCATCTATAAAATGTTTAAAAGTCTTTTTTTAAAGTTCATCAAGAAATAAAAACATGGTTTAAAATAAATTTGAACAAAAATTTCATAAAATTAACAACATACTTTAAATATTTTAAATAATATGGATATAGAGGTAAAATTGAAGAAAAACTTTTAAACTTTTAAAATTATGTTTTAAAGACAAATCCCTTACCTTGAGTTTGACATGTCGCGTACATTATTTAACTCATATATAATGAACTTATATTTATTTTTTATTTTTTTAATAACATATTCTAGGCTTATTATCTTATCATTAAATCATTTATTTAATTTATTTCAATGACATATTTAATTTCTTAATCTATTAAGTATACATCGGGTATTTTGAGGATGTTTGGTTCATAATTTCTAAACAACTTCAGTGTATTGACCGTGGTCAAAGATTTCATTGATAAATAATATACATAATATTAATCATAAAATCAATATCATTTATATACATTACATACAATTTTATAACCATCCATGAAAGTTATACGTGAAAATTTAATCACGTCGCTTTGTGGAAGTGGTATTCCACACGTACACATGAATGATGTTATCATTTTTTAATGGATAGAAAGGTAAGAAAATAGAGGATATAGTATCATTATAAAATGATAATTATGTCATTAATATCTTATACATTAAGTAAATCCATCATAATAACCATCCTTATGAGGTGGTGATGAAACTTAAAACACATCGCTTTATGGAGGTAGTAATCCACATGTATGAACAAGTGAGGTTTTCATTTTCTGCCTACTATGGACTTCCCTCATGTACTGTTGAATCACCTTCAAATTTCACAACCATCTATTCTACCAATTTTGGTCCCAAAAACTTTATTTCACCAACTTCATCCCAATAAGCTGTAATCTGAAACCACTTTCCATATAATGTATCAAAAGGTTTCATATGTATAATGGAATGCAAACTCTTTTTGTAATAAAATTCAACTAGTGAAATATTTTGATCCAAACCTCCATGGTAATCTAATGAACAAGCTCTGATAATATCCTCTAAATTTTAAATCATTGCTATGAATTTCCATCATATTAAGGATAAAAAGTTGTACAAAACTTTAATTCAGTGCCCAATGACTTATATAGGATCTTCTAAAAATTAAGTGTAAATTTGGGATCATGATCATATATGCAATCTAATTATCTCTTTAATATAAATTCAAGAAAGATGATACTACTACATATTATCTTGAATATGAAGAAAATGCACATATTTAGTCAAACAATCAACAATAACTAAAATCATATTATTACATTGAGATATATTTGTTAATAGAACCAAGAAATCCATGGACATATTTTCTCATTTCGATTCTAGGACTAGAAAAGACTAAAGCATTCCCTATGATAGTTTTTGTTCGGTTTTAACCCACTAACATGTCAAACATTTTATAATAAAGCCAGTAATATCTCTTTTTATCTTTAAGGTATTTATACATCTTGGTGTTTTTAGGATGAATAAAAAATAAAGAGTTATGATCTTCACTCAACAATTATTTCTTCAATTGGGAATCATAAGGAAAACATAATATTTTGTAAAATTTCAAAGCACATTTTTTTCAATGTTAAATTCAGGAAACATACCTTTATTGATCAATTCTATCTCTTCATATAAAACATGATCCTCCTTATAAGATTACTTAACTATATCTAAAAATGATTACAGCATTAACACCTGAAAAAAATAGATAATGTTTATTATTTTTAGTAAAATATTCATCAAATCATTTACCAAAGGATTATTTTCCAAACATAGTATAGTTAATAACACTATCTGTTTTACGTAAACCATCAGCTAACCTATTTAATTTTATTGGATAGTAATGAATTGTGCCTTCGTAATACTTAGTCTGTTCTAGCCATCTTCTCTTTATCATGTTCAACTATTTCTGAGTGAATATATTTGTAAAACTTTTATGATCAATATATATTTCACACTTTAATAAATATAAATGATGTCTACATATCTTTAAAGAAAACCCACATCATCTAGTATAAAAACACATATAATATTTATAATAGGTAAATTTTATGAATTATTAATATTCGTGGATTATATTTTATAGATTTATATCCATTATAAGAATATTAAATAATTTTTCAATCCAAAAGGAAATAGTTTTATTTTTACTAAATTTATTCATAAGTATTACATGGTTTTATTTAAAATATTAATTTATAAATTTTATAATTTGAATTTAAAAAAATTAATATCATTTTTTTGATCATAATTTCAAAATTTTCCAAGGTTAAATTTTTCAAAACTGTCTGAAAAGTTTGATTTTTCAAATAAATAGTAAAAATAATGATTTTTATTGAAAATTGACTTTTTTATTCAAGATTTTACAAAATTATATTTTTTTAAATTGTTTAAAAATAAAATTAGTTCATTTATATTATTAATAATCTAATAAATTTCATTTTAATCATCATTATACTAAAATTTGGTATAAAAACATTTTATACTTAAAATTGCATTTTTTAAACAACCCCATTTTTCATCGTGTTTTATGGGTATATTTTAAAATTAGTTTCTATCACTTAAAGAAATTGAATTTGATAAAACAAAATTCATATTTGGTTTTAGAATATCCAAATTTAGTAATGATTCCATTTTCATTTTTGGTAATTATGAATAGTAACTTCGGTAAAAAAAGGTAGTTACCATGGTAAGAGTTAAAATTGGTTCAAAGGGTTAAAACTAAAAATATAAGGGTTTAAATTAACTAAAAACTTATCAAAATTCTATTTTCTAGACATATTTGAGGCTTATCTCTATAATATTTAGAAATTTTCCATTTTTGTTCCATTTTTCTTGATAAATACATTAATATATTTTTATCTTTTTAAAAATTCCAAGTGTGTCCCCTCCCCCACTCATAAATGGACACCCTCACTCCTCTACTCTCCATGCTTCTGGTGTCATTTTATTCAGACAATCCCTACCAAAATCCCTTCCTTACATCCATCCCCATGTTCTATAGGTCTTTAGTTTTGGATGAATACCAACCTTAGAGAGCTTAAGGTATTGGTCAGAGTGAAACACTCAAGAGGGGGGTGAATTGAGTTTATAATTAAAAATTTCTCTTAAAAAGATTTAAAACATAAATCCCCTAATTTAATAAAACATCCATATAATTAAAATTTTAGAATTATATAATTTCATCTTTCAAAATTATTATTAGAAGTTTCATTACAACTCGGTTAAAACTAGTTTTAAAACTCTCATAATTTTTGAAACATTTTTACTTAAATCAAACACTATATATAAAAAACAAGTTAAAGTTAACTATAAAAGTAATTTTTTCCTATTAAAGTATTGAAAATAGATATTAGTTTTTTAAATAAAATAAACAAGAAAGTAAATCACACATTAGAATTAATTAAGGGGTTTAGTCTCAATATGAGACTTAATCCCCTCCACTTGGCAATCACCTGCTGCCAAACAGTTTGTTAAGGAATAAATTGATCCACAAACTGAATTTAGTTTTACATAACATAATTGTACTCTGGAGGTCTATGGTACAACCAGATTCTTCCATAGTTCTACATGGGATACTTAAATATATAAGAATAAGAGAGATTACCTTTACACTCTCTAACATAATATAGGATATTGTGTTAAAGAATAAAATAAGTAAAATAAACATAACTCGAAAAGTAAGATAAAAACAGATAGAGAAAGAGATGAAAGATGGGAATATTTGATTTAGCTCAATCTGATTATCTTTAGTTGATTATAAGTCTTTGAATTTTTCCTTGAAAATTTTCAACTGATTTTAGACTGAAAGTTCAAGAATATTTCAAAGAAAAATTGTGCTCGGTCTGTTCAACATATGACTTTTGTATAGGGATCTCTTACATGCACATGTATCTCATTGTTACTTTTTTCACAAAGGGATCCATATCTTAAAGGGAGTTTTTCTCTAAACTAGCCGTTAGATAATATTCATTATTTAATTATCTTACTCATTAGTCATTAAATGCTCTGGATTTGGGTAAAATCTCCAAAATATATCCATTTTAGATTTGAAAATACTTCACTTCTTAAGTTATACATGGTCACTTGGTCTTCACTTAGGCACAGTTACTTTGGCTCGCTGTTACTAGGAATGTTCATTTGGCATGGAAACCAGGCATGACAACTAGACATGGTCACCTCATTCATTCATTCAAGTGGTCACTACATTTTGTTCATGTGGCAGGTTAAAGACTTCATGTGGTAGGTACATATCTTCATGTGGTAAGTACACTTCTTCTCACAGTCACTTGAATTGTTCTTGAGGTTACTTGATTTATTCTCATAGTCACTTAATTTGTTCCCGCATTAGGTTCATTTCTTCATGTGTTCACTGGAACACCCTAGGATTTCACAGTATGTTGTCTCTTTAAAGTAATTCAATATCTTGTGCTACACGCAACACTGAGTTCGAATGCACCATGACTTACCAAACTAGCCGTTCAAAAAGAAGTTATGAATATTATTAACTATGTTTTAAGTTTTATATACTCCATATAATTTTATCATCCATAATATTAGTTTCTTAGACATAATATAATAACAAATTCAATTTTTCAAATAAAATAAGTATTTTTCAAAAAATGAAATTTTACCACCTTTTAATGGAGAACCCTTTTTAAATCCAATATTTGAAACTTTTATATATTAAATTTGACAAAATAAACTTCTTCTTTAGAATAGCGATATAAAAATTTAGTTTGGATATATTTTTGGTGTTTTTCCGATAACTTTCATATTTTGATGAATATTGAAAGATACTAAATTTTAATTGAAAACAAATTTTTTAATAAAAATAATTTATAGAGTTAAATTATAAATTTTAATGGTTTTAAAGTATAATTAGATTATATTTTTATCATTTAATCCAATATTGGTCATTGGAAGTAATTTCAAATTTAAATTGGACATAAACACGTATCAATCTTTTGATAGTTTTTACTTCTCAAAAACCCAGTTTCTGGTTTTGACTACGGGAATTAATTTTAAATCAATTAATGAAACTCCTATGTTTTGAATTTGGTAAAATATAAATAATTTTTGAATTTTTAATATCAAAATTATCTTTGGGTGAATTTTTGGTATTTTTCTGAAAACATTCAATTTTTTGATGAATAGTGAAAAACACTACGTTGTAGATAAAACCAGAATTTTTCATTTAAATAATTATTTTTAATTAAAAAATTATCTTAAAGTCAAAATAGATACATAATACATATATTAGTCTAATTTAATTCATTAGAGAACATTTTATAATAAGATTAGACAAATAAAATTTTATTGAACTTTTTAACTTCTTTTACCCACATTCTAGGCACGTTAGAAAATTTGCATAAAACGTAATTTTAACGCTGTTATGAATTAAATCTCAAAACTCCAAGAGACATGGTTGAAATAATTATGTAAAATGAGGTTCAATAGGATGAATATATTTTTTTGGTGAATAGTAAATTTTGAATTTATTTACCACAGTTAAAAATAAATAGGGTAATTAAAGGAAAAAATGATGTTGTAATTATGCTAACACATGTCCTAATTCTATTGGATAAGTTTTTTTCAACAAAATTAAAACTTAGGAATAAAATATGATCCTCTTTGATCCACTTGGATTATATTAAGACATTTATTATTATTTTATTTAAAGAAGAGTTAAAGGTGTTAAATTCAAATTTTAATAACTAAAACATTTTTAATATAGGTTTATACATAAGATAAATTTGACTATAAATATTCATTAGAAAGATAAAAAATATTTCCTACATAATGTTATTTTATTTATAATGTGTAGACATTAAATAATTAAATTTATTTATGACACAATGATGATGCAGTAATTACCTTATTAATGAAAGATTAAAATAATTGATATTATAAATATCCAAATAAATGTAAATTGAGACTTTTAATGCATTCCACTAATTTTCTAGGTTAATATGACATGTTAGAATTGATATAATTTATTTTAGGTAATCATTTTTTATTGACTTTCACAAAAACCAAATACTAAATAGTGTCAAAATTGACATAAATGAGTTTTTAAAACAAATACTATATTATTAATTGATATAATATTCTGAAAAATATAATGTTCAGAAAAAGGACTAATATAATGTTATATATGTTAATAATGAACCACTTGGGGTTATATTGTCTTTTTATAGTAAGTTTATTAACCATTTATTATAATAATACAAGAATATATGGTAAAAGTTAAACTATTTTACAAAGAGTTAAATCTAAAAGATAAGGTTAATATGGTGACATAAACCAGTCTAAAATTTATTGGTTGAGAGGTTTTCGACCCATACCTACCATATACTAGAAATAAATCCATTTGGAGCCATTATAAACCGAATATGATTGTATAATAAATTAATATTTCAAGCTTTTCCTAAAGTGACCATAACATCTCTTATAAAAGGGTACTTACCCTTCTCTCAAAATCACACCTCCAAAGTCATTTGGCTCGACCAAAACCTACTCAAATATCCTCACAACTACACTTAATTAAACCTAAGGCCTTACTTTGATCATAAATCCAACCTAAGGATCCCTTTTGATCAAATCAAAAGGAAGCACCCGAAGAAGAGGTAATTATTTCATCACCTCTTTCAAAGTTCTTTTCTTCTTCCACTTCATCTTTCTTTGATGTTTACATACCAAAATGATAAATCTATTACCTTCTACATATTTTTGTGTTATTATAAATATGGTGTAACCATATTCATTATTCTATCCATCCTATGAATGACAAAGTCACCATACATGCGTACATACGACTTACCGTCTCCATGTCATGTAGTTTGTTATTCAACACTTAAATATTTGGATGGGTATAATAATGAGTATAATTTATGTAAATAATAAATATAACATGTTAATTATTCTTTAGATATGATATAACATCCAATTACATATGATTTCACCATCAATAGAATGGTATTTTCTCTCGTGCGTATGTATGGATTACCGTCTCCAAGAACGCGATGAGATTCATTCCCCAACATAACCATTCAAGAATAATTTTCATTCTATGATTTAAAATAATTTTTAAGAACTTAATATCATTGTGTATATGAATAAAATACAACCTATCCATAAAAAAATGACTTATGTAATAAAACACAAAAAGGAAAATGAATCAGTTAACACCTGAAACAATGATACTACTGAAATATTATTAACAAAGAAATATTATAAGATCATATATGATATCATATTTATGTATGTAGTTCTTGTATAATTTAATAAAAATTATTTAATTATTATATAGGAAGTTAATGTACACTCGACTAAGGAAAAGTACAAGGTAAGGGTTAATTTTACAATCTCTTTATTATCTGAGGTTGTTTACACGTAAGCATCTACTGAGAATTCTTTATCATATTCATCTGTGTTTCTTAAAAATGTATTTCAAAACATTTTTACTATTTCTTAGAATATGAGTTAACTTCATTTATACCCTTATTTGACTTTTTATAAAATGTTTTGAAAGGAATCTTTCCATCGTTTTCCAAACAAGGTACTTTATGACCTTTTTGACAAATTAAGGTAAGAATGTTTTTTTAACTTATACAGTGGGTGCGACTATTTTTCACCATTATAACACCTTCAAAACTTCCCTTAAAATCTAATAATAATCACTACTGGAATTTTACCCTTTACCAATGGTTTATAACCATTGGTAAAGGCTGGGAAAACATTGGTATATTATATACCAACGGTTTCCCAAACTGTGGCCAAGTAAGTCGTGGGTATAGGCTTATACCAATGGTTCTGTGAAAATCGTTGGTATATGTGTCAAAGTAAGAGATATACCAATGGTTTCACAAACCGTTGGTATATGTTACCCTTATACCAATAGTTTAGAACCATTGGTATATAGTGTACAATATACATCCAAAGGATATACCAACGGTTTTGAAAATTGTTGGTAGAAGTTTATACCAACAGTTATAGAAAAACCGTTGGTATAATATACATCAAAAGGCTATACCAACGGTTTTGAAAACCATTGGTATACATATGCTACAGCTCCACAACAGCCAGCAGCCACCTCCAATCTGCAACTATCCATGACCTGCAAGAACACATACATCCAGAATCCAAAAGCCTACATGGGATGTTTAAATTTCATCCAGAATTTATAAATTTAGAAATTTAAAATTCATTCCTTACTCAAAACACTACACAAGAGAAAAATCCAAAATCCAATACATCCAAAATCCAATACATCTAGAATTTAAATGCAATAACACCTATAACACCAATACTAAATTAAAATCCAATACATCCAGAATCCAATACACAAAATAATATTCAAAATTTAGAATTCATTACCAATACAGCCAGAATCCAATACATCCAGAATTCAGAAATTTAGAATTAAAAAGCAATAACACCCATAATAGTATTAAAAATTTATAATTCACTCCTCACTCAAACCACAACACCAATACACACAAGATAAAAACATACATGTTATAGGAAGCACATAGGATGTTTACTCATGGTCTTGGGTTGACTATCTTAAAACCAATAGAAAAACATGGGTAGAGTGGACAAGGATCATGATAACCATAAGATATACAATGGTAGTGGTCATATTATTAGACCTAGGATGAGTTATCGGAATCACATGGGATGTTTATATTCCTCTAATGATTATGTATCCATGTATAAATGGTTCCTGATGTGTTAGTGGAAAACATTGGCCAATCTCGACATATGAGATGGGTTACCAGAATAGCCTACATGTTTTTCATAGATGATTCAATTGGAATAAGGGGGTATGTGGCTAATTTTAATTTTGTCTCCTTGGTGTGATGTGAGATGAATCCCCATTTTGGGTAGTGGGTATGAATATTCAATTATATCTTTGGTATTGGGTTCCCAAAGGGACTTTGGTTTGGTCCTAGAACCCACTGTTTGAGGATGGGATTGGCGTATTAAATTATCATGTGTTTTAGAATAGGGGTAGGAGTTATTCACATGAGAAGTGGATTGTGTGAGTCTGGACCATGGATCCTTGTACTAATGTATCAACTCAATCCGAATATGTTTGGTCGGTTTTCCATATACAAGTTGTTGTTTTCACTTAAAATTTTGCCCAGTTAAAATAAAAGTGAGACAATTTGACTGGTACCGGCCACACCATGCCTCAGATTGAGGCGGGGTTGACTCGTACACGTCACAAATGACCCATGGATCATTTTCTTAAATTATCAACAGAATCCAAAAGCGTTTGGTCAGTTTTCCGTATGCCAATTGTTGTTTTCACTTAAAATGTTGTCCATTTCAAATAAAAGTGAGACACTTTGAGTGGTACAGGCCACACCGTGCCTCGAATTGAGATGGGGTTGACTCGTACACATCAAAAATGACCCATAGATCCTTGTTCTAGAGTATCAATGCAATCAAAATATGTTTGGTCAGTTTTAAAAATGAATGTTGTTTTTACTTAAAACATTGTCCATTTTAAACAAAAGAGAGACACTTTGAGTGATACTGGCCACACCGTGGCTCATATTGAGGAGGGGTTGACTCTTAAACGTCAAAAATGACCCATATATCATTGTCCTAAAGTATCAATACAATCAGAAAGAGTTTGGTCAGTTTTCCGTATGCAAGTTGTTGTTTTCACTTAAAATCCTATCCATTACAAATAAAAGTGAGATAGTTTGAGTGGTACCGGCCACATTGTGCCTCTGATTGAGGTGGGTTTGACTCATAAACATCACAAATGACCCATGTATTGTGTTCCTAAAGTATCAACAAAATCCAAATTCGTTTGGTCAGTTTTCTGTATGCAAGTTGTTGGTCTCACTTAAAATCCTATCCATTTCAAATAAAAGTGAGACAGTTTGAGTGGTACCGGCCACACATGCCTTGGATTGAGGCGGCACTACTACAAAAACAGGCAAGGGAAACACTATCCTTTTATCAGTGCTAAAAAAAGCGCTGATAAAAGGGGCCTTCAACAGTGCTAAAAAAGCGCTAATAAAGCGGGGTCTTTAACAGCGCTAAAAAAGCGCTGTTAAAAGTGACCCTTAATGATCGCTTTTTTTAGCGCTGCTAAAGCCCCCCCCCCCCTTATCATCTCTTTTTTAAGCACTGATAAAGGGGACCCCTTTATCAGTGCTTTTTTTAGTAGCGCTGATAAAGAGGGGCTTTATCAGTGATTTTTCCTAGCGCTGATAAATTTTATGTTTCAAAAAAATAATTTTCCATGAAAAATAATATAATGTTATATAAGTATATTTATATTGATATAAATATAATATATATATTTTAAATATTTTTTAGATAAGTATAAATAAACTATTATATTTTAATATATTAGAAATTTAGTGAAAATGGATTTAAAATATTTTAAAAAATATAATTAATTAATAATTTACTAATTATAATCAATTAAAAATCATTTTATAACAATTTGAAGACACAAAAAATCAAAAAAAATAAAAGATCTAAAATAACTTGAAAATGTATCTTAAACTTCAAACGTCCATAACTTTTGATCTGGGTGTCCGTTTGAGCTCTACATCATATCAAATCGAAGCCTGCGATGAGCTCTACGCGCCTATGACCTAATAAAAGCTTCTGTCACATTTTTCAAGCCCAAAAAAGGCCTATAAGGCCTCCAAAACTCATTTTTTAGTCGGGATACCCTGATTTGTTAACATTCAAAAAAGTATAAATTCTGATCCAGATGTCTGTTAGGCCTGTACTACATATCATATCGAATATTGTTTCATTTTATTCGATTTGATTAGTTGTGGAGTTGAAAACTACTTGTGTATTAGAAGTTATGGTCGTTTTAACATTCTATGGCTTTTCAAAAACACATATATAGATGTATTTATTCGTAATTATATATTTGTGTGTGTGTGTGTGTCTATGTGTGTCTTTGTGTGTGGTGTATATATGTATGTATGTATTTATTTATTTATTTATAAACACACATAAAAACATATTTTATAAATGTATTTAAAACTAATCTTATAAATGTATATTATTATACAAATAAATATATGGATAAAAATTATAACTAAAAATATATATATAAATAAATATAAATATAAATATAAATTAATATATGAATAAATATATATATACTAATATATGAATAAATATATATGTATTAATATAACTAAATATATTTATATTAATGTGAATCTATATTATTATACGAATAAATATAACTATATATATATATAAATAAATATATATTAATATTAATATATGAATAAATATATATGTATTAATATTACTAAATATATTTATATTAACATGAATCTATATTAATATACCAATAAATATAACTATATATATATAAATAAATAGATATATCATTAAATAGAAGAAAAAATGAAATGGCTTAGTGGTAAAGGTGCAGGCGCGCAACGGGGAGGTCACAGGTTCATATTCTGGTGGAAGCAATGAGGTGCGCATAGGGGGCATGTGATGGATGCACGGGCAATGGCAGCGCACTGGAGTGGTCCACCTAGCACTGATAAAGGGGGTCAAGCATTGTTAAAATCTCCCCCCCCCCCGTATTATATTTTCTTTTTTCTTTTTTTATTTTTATTTTTTGACTTTTATCAGCACTTTTTAAAAGCGATGTTAAAGTGTTATTTTATCAGTGATAAAAAAAGCGCTGATAAAGGACCCCTTTTATCAGCGCTTTTCTGAGCGCTGATAAAAGGGACCCCCCTTTATCTTCACCTCGATTAACAGCGATTTTTTAGCACTGTTAATTTCCTTTTATAGCACTGATAAAATCCATATTTGTAGTAGTGCGGGGTTGACTCGTACACGTTACAAATGACCCATGGATCGTTTTCCTAAAGTATCAATAGAATACGAATGCATTTGGTTGATTTTCCATATGCAAGTTGTTGTTTTCACTTAAATTTTTGTCCAATTAAAATAAAAGTGAGACACTATGAGTGGTACCGGCCACACCATGCCTCGGATTGAGGCGGGTTTGACTCATAAACATCAAAAATGAACCATGGATCCTTGTGCTAAAGTATTAACACAATATGAATATGATTGGTTGGTTTTCTATAAGCTAGTTGTTTTTACTTAAAAGGGTGTCCATTTTAAACAAAATAAAGACACTTCGAGTGATACCAGCCACACCATGCCTCAGATTGAGGCAAGGTTTACTCGTACATGTCACATATGACCCATGGATCGTTTTCCTAAAGTATCAAAAGAATCTGAATGCGTTTCGTTGGTTTTATATATGAATGTTGTTATTTTCACATAAAATCCAATCCATTTCAAATAAAAGTGAGACAGTTTTAGTGGTACCGGCCACACCATGCCTCTGATTGAGGTGGGGTTGAATATTACACATCAAAAATGACCCATGTATTGTTTTCCTAAAGTATCAATAGAATTCAAATGTGTTTGGTCAGTTTTCCGTATGCTAGTTGTTGTTTTCAGTTAAAATGTTGTCCAATTCAAAGAAAAGTGAGACACTTTGAGAGGTACTGGCCACACCGTGCCTCAGATTGATGTGGGTTTGACTCATACACGTCAAAATGACCCATGGATCATTGTCCTAAAGTATCAATACAATTATAAAGGGGTTTTTAGGAGGTACAAGTTGTCTAGGGGGTGATGGGTGTCCAGGGGTGGGGGTTGTCTAGGGGAGGGGTGAATCAGTCACAAAAAATCATCAAGTAAAGTTTTTTTATTTATAGATAAAAAAATTAAGATAATGTGACCTACCTAATCACACATATATTCAGGAACAAAAAATCAATAAACATCAAAGGTCATTAATATCAATCAAAAATGTAACGGATCAATCTGTCCCTCATCACCATCACTATCATCACCATCATCATCACCCTCACCCTTGTCCTCATCATCATCCCCATCATAATCCTTTTCCTCCTCCTCACCATCGTACTTAGTCTCAGCCTCCCCATCTCCCTACTCCTCCGCCTCGGCCTCCTCCTCAACATCCTCCACCTCTGTCTCCTCCTCTCCCTCCTCCTCCACCTAGGCCTCCTCCTCACCCTCCTCCTCCTCCGCCTCAGCATCCTCTTTGAAATAGTCTCAAACACCACTAGAACTACCACCTGATTCACCATATATATAATTCATTGATGACATATATTCATCACAAGCAGTTCTAGACTCTGGTGGAAGTGTTGGAGGTAAAACTTCCATCAGTTTCATAAATGCAGTGTTTCCCTAGCAGACTATTCTTCCATCTATGTGGCCCTTTTTTCAGCTTGTTTTTTATGTGTCTTAACCTACTACAACTCGGTGGAACTACAACTCGTACCTGAGGAGGTCCAATACCTCATCGGAACTATACTATTCCCAGGTCGGCAGCATACTCTACCAGGGTGATCATCTCCCAACACCTAATGTAAGTGATCATTTGGCCCAAAATTGTCGGGTTCTTGGGAATCAAGGGCCTCTAAAGAATCCTATTACAAATATAAATATATTATTAAGTTACAAAATAGATATTAAAATTTTAAATCTATAATGTAAAACATACAATCTACTGCTGAGTCGGTTCATTAACCGCACTTCCATCTTTCTTTGTTCTACTCAAGCAAAATAGTTTTTCTTGAGGCACATGTCCTTCTATATTCAATTTATTCCTATACAATGACATTGAATGTAGGAAACCATAATTAAAAATAAGATACAAAAAAATATTAATTTCATAACTAAAATTATATAACAGCTTTAGTAATCGAATAAATCATAGAGGAAGCAATAGAAAGTGAAAGTCATAAAAAAATATTATAATCTGTCATACCTACTGTCTCTCATGATCTGGAATCATAGTATGTCTCAATGTGTGGACGTATTTCTTAGAATCAATGTTTTTTTTATTTCTTCTAGATGCATCCTAAATAAAATTCAATAATTAATATTAATAAAAAACCTGAAAATTTTCATTTAAATACCTCTAATTTGATTAATACCATAAATTGGCAGTCGTCCAATGAGTATTCATCTGTCGGTACTGTTCTAATGGACAATCATCCATGAGAGAGACCGCCTCTAACTCTATGCCCACTCTAGCATGCTAGCCAATGTACAACTCAGGCTTTTAAGCCCTCCAAAGCTCGCCTAAATCCTTTAGATGTGCTGCTCGTGCATCCTCACCATGGAGGAAATTAAAATGCAGCTAACACCAAAATATTAATTCATTTAAATACAGAAATTAATATATTTCATTAAATAAAATGGATTTTTTACCCATATCTCTACCCAGGCTTTATCCTTGACTTCATTTGGCAGCTATCTCCATGAGAGCGGGCTGACAACAATGATGTCAGAGTATTTGGCGAGCATTGCCAAAAAACTCCGACATTACTGCCCTAATTTTTCAATCATCTAAATAACTTCATTATAGTCCACCATAAACTACGTGCAGTGATTCCACACTGCACGCATGCATGTATTCCCCCGACCCAACCTCTTATTAGTAGATGTATCTGTTATGAAAGAAAAGAAATATTTTATCAATACATGTTAAAATGAAAATAAATAATGGTGTAACAATTTGTTAGGGTTGTATAAGTATACCTACGGTAGTTTGATCAATGGGCGTCACTGGTTCTGCAAAAACTGAAGGAACACCCTGTACAGATGGAGTGGGTCCCGATGTATGCTCCTCAGGGACCGACTCTGGCAGATCAGGAGTCGAAAAAGATGAAATATAAAATCCCGGAGAGAAGTAAGTAGAAGTACAATAAGATGACAGGGCTAGCTTCCCAAATGCTAGATGGGGAGTGGGAATCATAATCGGATATGGTACAGACTGGTGAGGAGGCTTAGATGTAAAGGGTGGTGAAAACATGGGAGGCCTAAATATCTCACGTGTCCCTAATGGCACACCGGGATCAGAATGTGAGATGGATGATATGTCAGTGGGAGGGTCAAGGTCTAATCGAGTACGCCGACCAGATCTTCTACCTCCCGTACCACCCCCCCCCCCCCCCTCATAAAAACACCATGAGTACTAGGAACACTACTAGGTTACTCATCGAATAATGGTTTCCTAATAGATAGATCCTGAAAAAATGTTTAAAAAAAATTAATCACATGAAGTTATATATTATTTAAATAAATATATTTGAAATAAAATACTCACTACAGGAACTAGTGGTGGAATTCCCAACTCAGTCATGCAACGATGGTTATCCATAATATCTTTTCATCACCTCTCTTCAATTGGTTTCATTTCCTGCATTTGAAAACAAATATGGAAGTAAATAGAAAAGGATAACTAATGTGTAACCCAAAAAATAGAAAACAAATCAAACTACACTTATTAGGTATGTCATTACACACACGTCACTACCTGTTTTAAGTCAAATAAAAATATAAACAAATAATAATAGATGCAAAACATTAAAACTAAGTTAATCCTTATAGATTTGGAGTGTAGAACTAGAAAATTTATTGAATTCAGATGGATTTATAGGGAGGAAGGAGTTCCCAACCTATGTAAAGAGAGAGGCATCTAGTTTAGAATCCAAGGGGGACTTCCCCAAGGCTTCCAAAATCACAATCACTATGAATCCAAGGCAGATTTACCTAAGGTATTCTAAACCAAATCATCATGAATCCAAGGTGGTTTCCAAATGGAATTAAAATCTATTTGTTAACATGAATCCTTGGTTGGTTTCTTCAAATAATTCCAAATCATTAATCAAAGAACAATTACTCAAAAATTAAATTAAAATTTATTTATATTCATTTTCAATAGGTGTCATATAAGAGGCACATGCCTCAGGTCCCATTATGTGTTATAGGCAACCAAAATCATTCACTCATGTTCAATAACTCATTCTAGGCACCCCTACGGTCAAACCATTCATTACCAAACTAGTTCCTCAAGTGAAGCGCACCCCATGGGTGGATAAAGTTTAGGATTATACAATAATAGGTTTTTCATGGATTGTAAAAAGGTTTAATTTCATAAAGTGTAGACAAAAACATTTATTTTTAAATTTGAGATTAATAATAAAGTATGTCAATGATACTACACATCATAAAGAACACAAAACAGTGATACTTTTAAGGGATAGTTTATAAACCATCTTCTATATACTCACAGACATCTACCAATCAACTATTAGTTATTGATTCAATATCAAATAGTGTGAATCATAAAATTTTACAAAATTCCTAGAAATAGGGAATAATGATTGTGATATTTCTAAATAGTGAAATAAATGGAGAAATGTTGAGAATAGAAGGATATCCTTATAACTAGATCTAGGGGTGGGGGTTGCCCAAGGGGGTGGGGTGGTGTCTAGGGGGGATATCCAAAGGGGTGGGAGGGCTATCTAGGGGGTGGGATAGTGTCCAGTGGGGTTGTCCAAGGGGGTGGGGGTGTCTAGGGTGTGGGGGTGTCCAGGGGGTGGGGTGGTGGCTTGGGGGGTTGTCCAAGGGGGGGGCTGTCCGGGGGGTGTCTAGGGGGTGTCCAGGGGGGCTGTCCAGGGGGTGGGAGGGCTGTCTAGGGGGTGGGGTGGTGCCCAGGGGGGTTGTCTAGGGGGAGGTGTGGTGTGGTTTCTAGGGGGTTCTATCTAGGGGGTGGGGGCAATCCAAGGGGGTGGGGTGGTGTCCTAGGGATTTGTCCAAGGGGGTGGGGGTGGATAACTCCCCTCCCTCGCTGGATAGCCCACACCCCCCCCCCCTCCTAAGTGAAATTTGTATAAGAAAATCATCATCAATTATCTTATCCCATCCGACCATACCATATCACCCAAGGAATACCCTATAAATCAGAAATATCCTAATGTTATACACAATCCCATAGGAAATAATCGATATATGGCCAATATAATTATCCAAACTCATCCAAATCCCAACATAACACCCTTTTAGGTTGTAACCATACCCCATAGGCCACAAGAAACTCACATAACAATTTCCAACTTACCCAACTCACTCAATAATATAACCCCAAAGAGTCACTTAGACTATTATCCCTTTCAAACACATTCCATGTACTACATGAATAAAAAAACTAAGGATGTCACCATATATCTTCTTATGAAGAGGTGTCACTACAAAAATTCTACCAAAACAAAACCACACTAATACAACATCTTACATTTAACAATAGTGACTGCAAGATAAATAATACAAATCAATGAAAAGGTTATCAAATTATACATGAAATTGATGAATCATATTTCTAAAACATTATACATGAAATCCCCCATTAAACTAGATTCATTATACAACCAATACCTCTCATAATTGAGATAACATAACCCATAAAAAACAGAACCACAATTATTCAACACCTCAAATGGGTTTTCACTATTCACATGGCACACTAGAATGCCTTACTATACAAATGGAAAGGATTCCCACTATAAGAAACTTCTACCCAAGGCCCCCATAACATTAAATAATATTAAATCTCACTCTCATGATCAGATCTTTCAGAAGGGTCTTGTGGAAAGGGAACATGATAGGAGAACTAGAAATATAGGAAGAAGCAGACCATGCAGATCTCATTTAGGAGAAATCAAAATAGATAAAAAAATAGATGCATGACATTACAATTATAGATTAGAAGTGTAGAAGTAAAGAATTACCTGATTGATTTTAGAGAGAGATTCAAGAGATATGTTGGGGTGAAGAGAGATCATCAGGAGCGATTAGGTTTATGGATGCAATCACGTGGAGGGATTCTCGATGTGATGCTATTTGGGGGAAACTTTCCCAACGATTTGTTAAAACCATTGGGAAAGAGTGTATTTACCAATGATTTTTAAAAACTATTGGTATATATATAGATTTTCCCAATGGTTTGATTAAACCATTGGGAAAATCTTGTTTTAATCCCATTATCCCAACGGATTGAAGAAATCTTTGGGAAAATTCAAGTTTACCAATGGTTTATTCAAACCGTTGGTATATAAGTGTTGGGAAAACACAATTTTCAAATAGTGAATATTTTAAAAATAAATTTTTTCTTTTATAATTATGTTAATTTTAAATGATTTCAAAATTTAAAGAGATATTTCTCTCAAATAGTTTTGATTTCATCTATGTCAACATCCTTTAATAGATTTTACACTTGTTTGAAGTTGATTTGTTATGATACAATCTTCCATATTATACTGAAGGTTATGTGATATGTTTGACTATGGATGTTTTATTTTTATACCATTCATGGTTTATGGTTAAAGTATGAACATTTCGTATGATAGTTTTAATATGAATTTTTATATTATGTTTCAAACTTTTTCATATGAGGAATGAATTGGACTTAGTAAGTGATGGCTAGAGCCCGCTATAGCTCCTCGATGCATCAGTAGGTCTCATGAGACAAAATAGTTTCTTGGCACAAGGACTTGACAATATATTATTTTTAGTTTTGGAATGAGTCCTTGACTATGTTTTTATGATGTTCGACATTATGCATTCCATCATTATAAAATTAGCTATTGATATTACATCTGATTATTCAACTAGTAGAATATCCATGTGAATAAGTAAATTGCATTATTTGATTTATCATTGACATTTTTTGTTGAAGTTTAAGTTTAAAAGGATTTTGTTTTATTATTATACATTTCCTTAAATGTTTATGCTTATTTATGAAAGTTTCCGCTATATTGTTATCCTTACTGAGCATCTCAACTCACCCCTTTATATGTTTTATTATTCCCAGGATGAGAAAAAGTATATTATGTTTGTCTTGTAGGGATAGGCTATGGGATATGAGTGTGTTAAAAGGGGACAGAATGTTGTTGGTTTTTTATTTCATAATGTAATGTAAAACTTATGTATGTATTTAGTACTTCCAAGGCTACTAAATTGATTGGTATTTCGGGACTTGATCATTTGTTATCATTCCAATGTTATGTAATAATTCACTGACTCTAAGTAACTAGGGTCAGGGCGTTACAGTTGGTATTAGTGGAAGTTTAGTACAAACCTTGGAAACTAGATTTAGAAAAAATATGATTAGGGAACATTACCCTAAGATAAACTTTGAGGATTAGTATAGAAGAACATCCAAAAATTATGGTAGTGTAAATATTATGTGGTTTTTCCAAGAAATGCATCCCTATCTAGTTAGGAGTAGGTAGAGGTAGCTTTGGCACAGATGTACCTAGGATTGAAAACTCTAACAAGGAGTTTTGGTCTTGACCTGGGGTATACTGGTACATGATAATGGGCCTTGTTTCACTCTTGGTTATGACACTCCTAGGGATATTCTTAGGATTATTCACATTTTCTTTACAAACCATTATAAAGGATTTATGAGTAAATACCTCCTCAAAGAAAATATTTTTTATGATTATGGATTATATGCATAAACTTTTCAATTTACATTAGGTATTTTACAAGTTATATGCATTGCGATTCATAAACTAACCTAGTGTCTGCCATTGTTTATAAATGTTGCCCAGTAGAATAAATGAGAACTCCAACAATACTCATGATCCAAATAGTAATAAGGATCATATCATTCATGGTCTTAAGCCAACATTTTGAAGGGAAATATTCTCCCACGTATTCTCATCATATGAAGAAGTAGTATCATGTATTAATAAGATAAGTAAAGAATTCTCTGAGACCTATGACTTTGAAGGGAAGCCATAGAATAAAAGGATGGTAGAGAGAAAGATGGATAAAGGGGAGAAGGGAAAGAAGGATTTTTTCATATGTGATAACTGTGTAAAGAATCACCTTGGTAAATGCTTGAATGTAATGGGAGTTTGTTATAAGTGTGGAGAAAAAGGACACAAAGTACGTGATTACAAGGGTAAGAAAAAGGTTTCAAATGTACAATGCTTCATCTTCAAGGAGTTGGGACACTACGCGAATCAATGTCCCAATCATTAAAGTATACCCCAAATGATTATATTAGATAATAATCATGATATGATACTACTGCATATTAAGAGGAATAATTGTTGTTACTATATTTTTTTATTAATGAATTATGTCATTTGAGTGTTGTATCAACGATGTACTGATTATATTAATTATGGAAATAAATAAGGATTGTACTATATTACTATTTCATTGAGGCTTTAAGATTATATGGTACTAATAAAAGTGACTCAACAATAATTTAATCTTTTTTGGAAAATACATGGTCAAAGGAAAGATAAACCTTAATATGGTCCTCATATTGAGGTATTGATTTTGGAATAAGAGATGGTTGATTTGGATAAATTATATTGTATATTCTTGACTACCTTGGAATTGATTAATGGTTTGTTTATTCCATCATTGTTGGAGTATTCAAAAAATTTGTATATAAGGAATATATCTAGTATTATATAAGGAATAAGGGAGCATGAATGTAATTAATAAGGTTTTATGGTAATTAAGGGTGTTACCTTGTTTTAAGAGAATACATGATGAAGGTACACATGTTATTATGTGGAAAAAAGAGATCTTCATTATGTTATGTTGACCTTCTTTATAAATTTTTGTACTACGGGTTTAGACACAAGTATTTTGGATATCTCTAAAGATTTAAGTGGATTTATTTGGACATTGGATACTATGGTTTAAGTTTAAAACATTTCTTACGATTATATTTTGATTTTTTATAAAAAAGTATAACCCTAAGGTCGAGCGACAACTCGTCGCGTTCGGCAAGGCCGTGAGACTTGAACCTAAAACTGAAGGGAGACAAGGGTGCATCACTTACCACCGGACTACGTGATGTCCTGGTTTTTATAATGTAGTTTTTTTAAATGATCTGATTTATGAATTATAGATTCATTTTTTTAAAACCCTATATGATTAGGATAAATAGAATATTTTTGAGTTCTATTATCTTTTGGAGTGAAAGATGAGTCTGTGGTAGAAATTAGTTATAGGATGGAACTATACTTGTCATGTATTTTTTTCTTATTATATGAATAAATTAATTCTTAAACTTTAGGGAAAGGATCTGAAAACCAAAAATGTGTTATCCTAATACCTTATGTTTTGATGAACCAATAATATTTTAAGTCATCATAGATTTATGGATTTGAGGCCCTCAATTTTCTATTTATTATACACTTATTTGTGATTGATGACTTCAATCACTCCCCATAAATATTTACATTTTTAGTCCAATCATGTGTCAAAAATTTCCACCAAAGTTCTCCTATTCAAAATCCTAATTTGTTGGTGACTTTTTCATTTCCAGTTCCCTCTTATTAAGACTAAATTTTATTAACCCTATTTCAAATGTGGGTTTTCCACAAAGGTATTTTCTATTTTTAACCTTTTATTTTTGAAAAACAATTTCAAATTGCGATGAAGCAATTTATTGAAGGAGAGGAGAACGTAAAACCCTGGGATTTCATAGTACGTTATCTCTTTAAAGTAATTCGAACGTACCACGATTTACCAAACTAGCCGTTCAAAAAGCAGTTATGAATAGTATAAACTTTATTTTGAATTTTATATACTCCAAATAATATTAACATCCATATTATGTGTTTCTTAGACATAATATAATAACAAATTCAATTTTTCAGATAAAATAAGTATTTTTTAAAAAATGCAATTTTACCACCTTTTAATAGAAAACCCTTTTTAAATCCAATATTTTACACTTTTATTTATTCACTTTGACAAAATAAACTTCTTATTTTTAATCACGATATAAAAAATTAGTTTGTATAAAATTTTGGTGTTTTTCTGATAACTTTCACAATTTGATGAATAGTGAAAGATACTAAATTTTAATTGAAAACAACTTTTTTAATAAAAATAATTTATAGTGTTAAATTATAAATTTTAATGGTTTTGAAGTATAATTAGATTATATTTTTTCATTTAATCCAATATTAGTCATTGGATGTAATTTCACATTTAAATTGGACATTAAGACATATCAATCTTTTGATAGTTTTTACTTCTCAAAAACTCGGTTTCTGGTTTTGATAGCGGGAATTAATTTTAAATAAATTAATGAAACTCCTATGTTTTGAATTTGGTAAAATATCCATCATTTTTAAATTTGTAATATCAAAACTATCTTTGGGTGAATTTTTTGTATTTTTCTAAAAACATTCAATTTTTTATAAATAGTGAAAAACACTGCGTTGTAGATAAAAACAAATTTTTTCATTTAAATAATTTTTTTTAAATAAAAAACTATCTTAAAGTAAAAATAGATACATAATACTTATATTATTACAATATAATTCATTAGAGACATTTTATTATAATATTAGACATATAAAATGTTATTGAACTTTTTAACGTCTTTTACCCACCTTCTAAGCATGTTAGCAAATTTGCATAAAACATAATTTTACCGCATCTGTGAATTGAATTTTAAAATTATGAGAGACATGTTTGATATCAATAAGTAAAATTTTGTTCAATATGATGAAAATAATTTTGGTGAATAGTAACTTTTGGATTTTATTTACCACGGTTAAAAGAAAATATGGAATTAAAGGTAAAAATGATGTTATAATTACCCTAACACATGTCCTAATTCTATTGGATAAGTATTTTTTTTGACAAAAATAAACCTTAGGAATAAAATATGATCCTCTTTGATCCACTTAAATTAGATTATGACATTTATTATTATTTTATTTAAAGAAGAGTTAAAAGTGTTAAATTCAAATGTTAATAACTAAAACATTTTTAATATAGGGTTATACATAAGATAAATTAGACTATAAATATTAATTAGAAATATAAAAATATTTCCTACATAATTTTATTTTATTTATAATTTTTAGTCGTTAAATAATTAAATTTATTTATGACACAATGATGATGTAGTAATTACCTTATTAATGAAAGATTAAAATAATTGATATTATAAATATCCAAATAAATATAAATTGAGACTTTTGATGCATTTCAATACTTTTCTAGGTTAATATTACATGTTAGAATTTATTTAATTTATTTTTTTTGAAGTAATCAAGTTTTTTTGACTTTCACAAAAAACAAATACTAAATAGTTTCAAAATTGACATAAATGAGTTTTTAAATCAAATACTATATTATTAATTGATATAATATTCCTAAATTTTAAGGTTCATACAAAGGACTTATATAAGGTTATATATTTCAATAATGAACCACTTGGGATTCTCTTGGATTTTTATAGTAAAATTATTAACCATTTATTATAATAATACAAGAATACATGATAAAAGTTAAACTATTTAACTAAGAGTTAAATCTAAAAGATAAGGTTAATATGGTGACCTAAACCTATCTAAAACCTATTGTTTGAGAGTGTTTTGACCCATACCCACCATATCTTTGAAATAAATCTATTTGGAGCCATTATAAACCGAATATGATTGCATAATAAATTAATATTTTAAGATTTTCCTAAAGTGACCCTCACCTCTCTTATAAAAGGGTACTTCTCCTTCTCTTAAAATCACACCTCCAAATCAATTTTTCTTGACCAAAACCTACTCTAATATCCTCTAAACTACCCTCAATTTAACCTAGAGGCCTTACTTTCATCCTAAATCCGACCAAAGGAGCCCTTTTGATCCAATCAAAAGGAAGCACCTGAAGAAGATGAAATTATTTCATCACATCTTTCAAAGTTCTGTTCTTCTTCCACTTCCTATTTATTTGTTGTTTCCATAAAAAAAATAACTCCATTACCTTATACATACTATGATGTTATTATAAATATTTTACAACCATATTCATTATTATATCCATCCTCTGAATGACAAAGTCAACATACGTGCGTACATACGTCTTACCGTCTCCATGTCGTGGTGTAGTTTGTTATTCAACACTTTATTATTTAGATTGGTATAATAATGAGTATAATTGATATAAATAAAAAATATAAAATGTTAATTATTCTTTATATATGATATACTATCCAATTACATACTATTTCAATATCAGTAGAATGGTATTGTCGCTCGTGCATACGTACGGATTACCGTCTCCACGAATGTGATGAGATTCATTCCTCATCGTAACCATTCAAGAATAATTTTCATTTTATGATTTAAAATAATTTTTAAGAACTTAATATCATTTGGGATATGAGTCAAATACATCCTATCCATAAAAAACATTACTTACATAACAAAACAAATAAAGGAAAAGGAATCTGTTAACACCCAAAACAATGATACTACTGAATTATTATTAACAAAGCAATATTAGAAGATCATATATGATATCATATTTATGTATGTAGTTATTGTATAATTTAATAATAATGATTTAACTATTATAAAGGAGGTTAATATACCCTTGACTGAGTAAAATTACAAGTTAAGGGTTAATTTTACAATCTCTTTATTATCCAAGGTTGTTTATACGTAAGCATCTACCGGGAATTCTTTATCATCCTCATCTATGTTTCTTAAAAATGTATTTCAAAACATTTTTACTATTTCCTAGAATATGGGTTAAAGTCATTTATACCCTTTTTTGAATTTTTATAAAATGTTTTGAGAGGTATCTTTCTTTCATTTTTCAAACAACATACTTTATGAACCTTTCGACAAATTGAGGTAAGAATGTTTTTATTAACTTATATGGTGGGTGTGTCTATTTTCCATCGTTATAACACCTTTTAAGCTTCCCTTAAAAACTTATAAGAATATTTTCAAAAAAAATGTTTTCTTTTATAATTATATTATTTTTAAATTATTTCAAAATAGAGAGATATATTTCTATCAAATAGTTTTGATTTCATTTATGTCAACATCCTTTGATGGATTTTACACTTGTTTGAAGTTGATTTATTATGATACAATCTTCCATATTGTATTCAAGGTTTTGTGATATGTTTGACTATGGATGTGTTATTTTTATACCATTCATGGTTTATGGTTAAAATATTAACATTTCATATTTTAGTTTTAATATTAATGTTTATATTATGTTTCAACCTTTTCATATGAGGAATGCATTGGACTTAGTAAGTGACGGGTGGAGCCCGCTATAGCTCCTCGATGCATTGGTAGGTCTCATGAGAAAAACTAGTGTCTTGGCACAAGGCTTTGAGAAAATATTATTTGTAGTATTGGAACGAGGCCTTGACTATGTGGTTATGATGTCCGACATTATTCATTCCATCATTATGAAATTAGCTATTGATATTACATGTGATTATTCAACTAGAAGAATATCCATGTGAATAAGTAAATGGAAATATTTGATTTATATTTTTCATATTATGATGAAGTTTATGTTTAAAAGGCATGTGTTTTAATTTTATACATTTCCTTAAATGTTTATTCTTGTTTATAAAAGTTTCTGCTATATTTTTATCCTTACTGAGCATTTGAGCTCACCCCTTTATTTGTTTTATTTTTCCGAGGATGCGAAAAAGTATATTATGATTGGCCTGCAGGGATAGGCTATGGGATATGAGTGTGTTCAAAGGGGACACAATGTTATTTTTTTTATTTCATAATGTAATGTAAAACTTATGTATGTATCTAGTACTTCCAAGGCTATTAAACTAATCGATATTTTGGTACTTGATCCCTTGTGATCATGCCAATGTTATGTAATAATTCACTGACTCTGGGTAACTAGGGTCGAGGTGTTACATTCACTGTGATAACACATGTGTTCAGTAAATCACTTAGATATATTTATCTTACCTTCGCCCAATAATGAGGTTTCTTCATGGGGTACGTATTTTCCTCTATGCGGTTACTTTGAGTTCAACATATGGTAGGTTCAGTACACATGCAGTCACTTCAACTTTAATGTGTGGTCATACAAGACAAAGAAGAATTATCACATGGTAGGTAGTTTGTTCATGTAGGCAGTACCACATTGTCAACTAAAATTTTAACACCCTGAAATGTTAAAAGAAGAAAATTATGTTCAATAGCGTAAACGACATGCAACACTGAGTTTGGCTTGCGTTACATGCAATATCGAGTTTAGCTTGCGTTACATGAAACACTGAGTTTAAAAAAATCAATCTTGTTACATTATGTTAATGAACTTTATATGCAATATATTCAATATAATTTTTAAAATTCATCGTATGTGTTTTCTAGACTATTAAATAAAATAAATCCAATTTGTGTGCATAAAACTATATTTTTCTAAAAAATGATTTTCTCACCTTTGAATGGAACACTTATTTTAAAACTAATTTTTGAAAATTTAATAATTTTTATCTAAAAAATACACTTAATTTTTAAAATTGGAATATAAAAATTAACTTACCATTTTTTTTGGTATTTTTCTAAAAAGTTTAAATTTTTGATGAATAGTGAAAAATACTGAATTTTAATTGAAAACTATCTTTTCACCAAAATTATTTTAAATGTTAAATTATATTTTGAATTGGTTTTAAAGTAAAATTATTTCAATTTTATATAAATTAATCAAATTTATTTCATTTTAACATTTTATATTAAATTTAGATATAAAAACTTAGTAAACTTTTAAACATTTTCACCGTTAAAAACTCGTTTTCTCGTCACTTCTATGGGATTAATTTTAAATTAAATTCTACCACTTATGTGAGTCAAATTTGGAAAAATGGATTCCATATTTTGAATAAGAATAATTTATATTATTAATAAGTTTAACATAATTTTTTACCAATTTTATTAGTGAAAACAGTTAATATTAATTACATCGATTAAGGTAAAAATGGGTTTACTTAGTGGTTAAACTTAGAATAAAATGTGTAGAATGGCCTTATAACTTATACAAACCCCTTTGTATGGAAGTATTTATAGCATAAACACCATATTATAAATATTTATGAGTTGTTGGGATACTATTCCATGAAAGTGACAAATATAATAAGTTAAGTAAAGAAAAAGACAAAAAAAAATATTCTTTTCTTACTTTTAATTTTCATAAAGCTTTGGGATAGGGGAAAAATAGCATATGTTTGGTTATGTACATTGTTTTAAAAGATAAATGAATTTATTATATCATGATAATTTATTTTAATTTTTTAGAGATTAATTAATTACTTTAAATGCTTACGAAATTCCAATATAGTAATTATTTAGTTAACAATTAAATAAAATAAATGATACTAAAAACATTAAAAGTGAAGTAGATAGAATGAATTATCATATTCCATTATTATTTTATATTAATATATCATGATACATAGTTTTAAACTTAATATATTTTAATTCCGTTTTTTCTTGATATTTATTAAATTCAAATTAAATAAATAATGTCAAAATTGACATTAATGTTATTTTATAATAAATGATAATTTATTAATTATTTTAAAATTACTAAAATTAATATATTTTGTGAATTGATTTTTAAATATCAATAAATATCAATTATGGTTCATTCATATACCATTTGTTCTTTTATAATAAATATATTGACCCCTAAATAGTAAAAAAACTCGGTTAGCGTAGTTTGGGTTAAAACGATGTTTTCGCACGTTACATGTGCTTGTGTTAAAAATAATTTTCAAAAAAAATAGAATTTTTTCCTTTGATAAATTTGGATTTAATTTTTAGGAATAATTGGGTCTAAATTTTCTAATAATTCTCACTTCTATTTTTTTTCTTAATGGATAAATTACCTTAGGTTTGAAAACTAGTTTGCATAATGAAAATCCAAAAATGGTAAAAATTTTGGAAACATAGAAGTTAAGGAATTAAATGTTTAAAACATGTGTTATAATGTGTCTTTTATGTATTTCTAGACCAAATAATACCAACCCTCTATTATTATTCAATTTTGGAGGCGCATGAGGTATGGGAGACCACCCAATAGTAAATACTTTTGAGTATTTACAAGAATATCACTCCTCCTCAACTATAAAAAGACACTCACTATCCCCAAATATTCACAACTCTCAAAACTTTTAGCTCATCCAAACTCTAAAAAAGTCACTTTCCAACTTCACCCCTCATCTTAGTATCCATATTTTGTGAATAAATCAAACCTTTTGAGGTTTTAGTGCAAACCTAAGAAGGATGCTCAAAGAAGAGGTAATGTTCTTATAAAAAGTGTTTTTATTTTATTTCCATATACACCTCCATAAATTATCTTTATATCATGATTATATAATAAAATAATTATATTTCATATACTAATATTTTTTTTATTTTAAGGTTATGATCTAAAAACTCACACACTTTCATTAAATGGGTTACGAAATCATTGTTCATCTGTACGGTGGACTAGAGCCTCGTGAACCGATGTTGTTCGTTCTTCCATTACCACCTTTCATGATTGGGAATAATGATATAAATCTGTTTATATATGGTATATATTATTTTTCTTATATAATTATGATTTTTTAATTATTATATAACACATAATTTCTTTCTTTCCATTTTGTGGGAATACAATAACGTCGTTCGTGTGTACAGTGGACTACCGCCTCGCAAAGCGATGTGTTTCCTTCACGTATTACATGGAGTGTATTAAAAATTAGTTTAACAAAAATATGTGATATATATTAAATAAATATTATAATATAATGATAATATATATATATATATGTATCATTTACCTTTATTTCTTTTAAAATAATAAGAAAATGGAAACATCATTCATGCGTACATACAGTCTGTCATCTCCATGAACAATGTATTTCATTTCATATCACTAAATTTTATGGATTAATCTAAATACATATATAATGAATATATATGATATTTATAAAAAAAATTTACATTCTAGTGATTATGAAATAATGATTTAAGTAAGAGGATCAAAAATAGAAAGTCAAAATATATACAAAAAACAAATTGGTTATTACCTGAAACGTAATTTTAACATGAAATTGTTAATAAATGAGTAATAAAAGGTCATAATGAAATTGTATATGATATTAAAAATATTATTACGATTTTTTAATAAGTTTATAACATGTTTAAAACCACTATACATGATTTTAAAGCACGTTCGACCAAAAAAAAGCATGAGGTAAGGGTTTTTCTCATCTCACTTTTATTTATGTGAGATATATGTCGTATTCACCACTTATTTTTGTTGTGTGGTGTATATAATACCCATTAATGTATTTTATAATTATTATACTTAAATTTATAGAGATTTACATATCTATTTTATGATCTCTCTTTCATGTGATTTACGGTTTCAAAGTTACCAAGCGTTAAGGGATTTTTTTTCACAATTTACCTTCTTTGAGTTGTTTGTTATGTTATATGCATATCTTATTTTATAAGGTGTATATAATTCACTTTAAAATTTTATATAATGAATATATTTATTTTTAATGATCTTATAATTTTTATTTAATTTTATTCATTTATGGGGATTATGATTCAATGTTAAAAAAGTGGTAAGAGTATTTTGTTATAGTCTCATCGCTTATCAGGATTATGTATGATTAAGTCTTTGATATTGAAATATAATAATTCTCATGACTTCTATTATCCTATAGTTATTCATGATACTTAAAATTAATTGTACAATTTTTTCCACTTCTTGGTACTTAAAATTTTTGAGAAATATTTTTAAGAAAATCTTACTTCATTTCTCTCATCGATCATAAATCTATGTTCTTTCAAAAAAATGTTTTCTAAAACTATTTTCTAAAAATGTTTTTAAATGATATTTTAATATAATTGTCAAGGGAAATTATTTTTAAAATATTTTATGTTTTAAAAAGTGTTTTAAATTATTTAAAAGTCATCCTTTATATGTTTTCAATGTTATTTTTTAAAAAAAAGTTTTCAAAATGTTTTATGTTTTAAAATTTGATTTTTAAAATGAAAAAGGAATTTTACTCAAAATATATTTAATGAACTTTTAATGGTATTTACATTCACCAAAGGTCAAAACCCCTTGTTGTTATCTGTGCTAAAATTGGGATATTTTGAAGTTATATCATCCTCATTCTTTCTCTAGATGGGTTATGATTGTTTTAAAGAGATTGTTATGAAACCTGTTTCTTTCCCATAAGACTATTATGTTAAAAATAGGATGATATGAAAAAAATTTATTTTAAATGGTTTTATAATGTTTTTATGATTTTTATGATGAAATATCTTTTTATATAATTCACGTTATGGTTCTTGGACATTGCAACTTAAACATGGGGTGGCCCAGATAGCACCGGGTAAGCCCATTACAGCTTAACATGGGGTGACCCAAATAGTGTTGGTTAATCCCATTACAAATTAATATAGGGTGGCCTATATAGCACTGGTTAAGCCTATTAAAACTTAACATGGGGTGTCCTAGATAGCATCAGGTGATCTTGTTATAGCTCAAATGATGGGTACGCCCAGAAAGAGCTCCAATGCATTGGGAAATTATTATATTGGAATTTTTCCAGATGGTTATAAAAATTAAAAGGGTTTATTAAAATGATGCTCCAGGTTACCAAAAAGGTATTTAATTACTTGTTATGGTTTCATAATGTTTCTTGTGATAAATATTGTTATCACATGGCTCCTAATTATTAATTCTGATGACTCTTTCCTTTACCATGTTGTCATAATTGATATCCAAGTATTTATGGGTATGATTTCTTTTATTATTCACTCATACACTCTTATTATTTCATCATACCTTTAAGAACTTATTATACTAATTGATGACATTCAATTGTTAATGCTTATGTTTACCCTTATTGATAATTTGATATCAAACTTCTTATATTTCCTTTTCCCTAGGTTTTAAAGAATAATGTTGAATGAGTTATATCTAAAATGGATTTCATATTATGATGATGGTGTATTAATGCGAAAAAGAAAAGTTGGGTTAAGTGGGAGAAATGATCATTTAAATTCATGTGAATTACTTATGTAATAGTTTTTCTTAATTCTATAAAACTCTAAACCTAAAAGTTCATTGTGGTTATAAGTGAACCAATCTTTCCTTTTTACGGTTTTAGTTTTATAAGAAAAAAATTGGGTCATAATTATTTCCATCAAATCTGGAAATGTAAATTTTATGATTTCAGCAACAGATCCGGTAGTGTGAGTCTTGGGCTATTATAGTTGGTATCAAATGTCAATTTAGATAACTTTGGAGATTATTAGTTTTTCATGTGAGGTTATATTAAGAGTTATGGATACCTTCCTAGGTCTATAAGAATAAGTATAATCATAATTTCAAAGTCTTAGACACCCCTTTAAGGTTTAAAATGATGAGATCTTAAAGTGATTAATGACATTTTAGGAGACATTTTAATAGGTTGAAGTATTTTTAAAGTTATTTTTTAACATGATGTATGAATTTAAATTTTAATTAAATGATATTTATTTATTGATAACCTTTAGTTTTTATATAATCTTGGATATTGAGAACATAAGTTTTATCATATAGATAACCATTGGATTGAAAAGTGATTTGGTGACTATGTGATAAATGTTTCTTCAAAATAAGATCGCCATATTTTTTATCATGAAATAAGAAAGGTATGATATAAACTTTGAGGTTAAAACACTCATTAATTTTTATTTTATTGAGTTTATTTGGGATATAGGATTATGGAATGATTTATTTTGAACTTTGGGTATTACTATTGAATTTTGAAGATTAATGTATCATATGATGGTTTACTCATTTTAGGAATTTTCATATTATGTTCTAACCATTTTGGTTTTGGTTAATATATAAAGATAAGATAAAAATATTTTCATGATTTTGGGGATTATGTGGTCCTTTAAAAGTTTATTTTAGTGCTTCAAGCATTAAAAAACATCCTAAACATGCATTATTTGGAGAAAAAAATGGGATTGTGTTGGAAATTGATTAAAGGATGAAATTCTAATAATCAAGTATGTATATTTCCATATTCTATTAGTCAATATGGAAAGATAATTCCTAAACTCAAGTAAAATGATCCTAAAATGTTTTAACTTGTTACCATAATCTCTGATGATATCAATGACCATTTTTACACCTCTTTGGTTTATAGTTTTTTGATTTTTAACACTCTCTTGATCATTCACTTTGTAGTGATCGATGATCTCTATCACTATATATCCTTATTTGAGATTTATTTTTTTCTTATATTTCCAAATATTCACATCCCATCTATGTTATCTTATTTGTAAACTTGATATGTATTATTCTAGATGACCCTCAAACATCCCTTTCTCTCTTATTAAGAGGATGTTTTATTAAACCTTTTTACGATGTGGGTATACTATAAAAGTGTTTTCAAATGTACAAACTTTGATTACAGATATAAATTTAAAATTTTGAGGAATAAATTTATTAAATGGGGGAGAATTTAACACCCCAAGATTTTAAAAGAATAAAATTATGTTTGATAGCATAAATGATAAGCAACACTTAGTTTGGCTTGTGTTACACACAATATCAAGTTTAGCTTACATTACACACAACAGTGAGTTTGGAAAAATTATTCTAGTTGGATTATGTTAATGAAATATAAATTTAATATATAAAATATAATTTTTAACATTAATACTTTGTTTTTTATAGATAATAGATAAAAATAAATCCAATTTTACGCTTAAAACTATATTTTTCTAAAAAATGGATTAATTTCTTTTTATGGCGTACTTATTTTAAAAATATTTTTTGAAAATTTTATAATTATTATTTTATAAATAAAATTAATTTTTGAGATATTAACACCAAAATTATGTTGGTGTGATTATTTGGTATTTTTTGGAAAAGTTTTAATTTTTATGAATAGTTTAAAATACTAAATTTCAATTGAAAACGGTCTTTTCACCTAAATTTTTTACAAATTTAAATTATATTTTAAATTTTTTTTAAAGTAAAATTAGTTAAATTTTATATTAATTAATAAAATTTATTTAATTTTAATATTTTTCATATTAAATTTAGATATAAAAACTTAGTAAACTTTTAAACATTTTTACCTTTAAAAATTTGCTTTCTCATCACGTCTATGTGACTAATTTTAAATTCAATTTTACCACTTCCATGAGTTGAAATTGAAAAAATAGATTAAATATTTTGAATAATAAAAATTTATATTATCTAATAATTTTAACTTAATTTTTTACCAAATCTATTAGTTAAAATAGTTAAAATTAATTATACAAATTAAGGTAAAAATAAGTTTACTTAGTGGTAAAACTTAGAATAAAATGTGTAAAATGACCTACCAACTTATCCAACACCCATTGTTTCGAAATATTTCAACCCTTAAAACCTTAGGATCTATTTTTATGAGTTATTGGGAAACTATTCCATGAAAGTGACCCATATAATAAGTTAAGTAAAGAGAAAGAAAAAAAGATTATTTTCTTACTTTTAATTTCCATAAAGCTTTGGGAAAGGGGAAAATAACATATGTTCAGTTATGTATATAATTTTTATATATAAATTTTTTTATTCTATCATGATAATTAATTTTAATTTTTTAGATATTAATTAATTACTTTAAATTCTTAATAAATTCCAACATATTAATTATTTAGTTAATAATTAAATAAAATAAATGATACTAAAAACATTAAAAGTGAAGTAAATAGAATGAATTATTATGTTCCATTATTTTTTTATATTAATAAATCATTATACATAGCTTTAAAATTAATATATTTTAATTAAATTATTTTCTTGATATTTTTTAAATTCAAATTAAATAAATAATTTCAAAATTTACATTAATATTATTTTATAATAAATGATATTTTATTAATTAATTTAAAATTACTAAAATAATATCCTCTATAAAGTTATTCTTAATTACTAATAAATATAAATTATGTTACATTAATGAACCAATTTTTCTTTCATAATGAATATATTGACCCCTAAATAGTGAAAAACTCATTTAGTGCACTTAATGTTAAAGGTGTGTTTTAGCATGTTACATGGATTTGTATTAAAATTACTTTCCAACAAACATAAGATTTTAATTTTTTAATTTGGTATTTAATTTTTAGGAATAATTGGGTCTCAATTTTCTAATAATTTTCACTTTAATTTAGTCATAATGGATAACTTACCTTAGGTTACATAATTAGTTTCCATAATGAAAAACTAAAATAGTAAAAATTTGGAAACATAGAAGTTAAGGAAGATAATGTTTAAAACATGTGTTATAATGTGTGGTGTAGGTTTTTATAGACCAAATAATTAATTCCTTCAATTATTATTCAATTTTGGAGGCACATGATGTAAGGGAGGCCTCCCAATAGTGAATAATTTTAGGTATTTACAAGAATGCCACTTCTCCTCGTGTATAAAAAGGCACTCACTCTCCTCACATATACACACCTATAAACCATTTTTTATCGTCAAAAATCTACCCAAATTACTTACCAACTTTCCTCCCCTCATATTAGAAGCATTATTTTGTGAATAAAGAAAATATTTTAAGGTTTTAGTGCAAGCCTAAGGAGGATACCTGAAGAAGATGTAATGTTCTTCTAAAAGTGTTTTTATTTTATTTCCTTATCCACCTCCATAAATTATTTTTATATCATGATTATATATTGACCTAATTATATTAAATATAAATAGATTTTTTATTTTAATTTTATGACCTAAAACCACAAACACTGACATAAAATGGGTTACAAAATCATTGTTCGTGTGTACGACGGACTACCGCCTCACAAACCAATGTCGTTTGTTTTTCCATTACTAGCTTTCAATGTTGGGAATAATTATGTACATATTATTTATATTTTATATATATGATTTTTAAAAATTAATTATTATTCTATAATTTTTATATAACACATACCTTCATTTTTTCCATTTTTTTGGGAATATTATAACGTCATTCATGTGTACGGCAAACTACCGCCTCACGAAGCGATGTGATTCATTCATGCATTACATGAAATGTATTAAGGATGAGTTTAAAAAAAATATTTTGGACATAAATATGATACTATAATTATAATATATATATATATATATCATTCACCTTTCTTTCTTTCAAAATTATAACAAAATGGAAACAACTTTTATGTGTACGTACGGTCTACCATCTCTATGAACGGTGTATTTCATTTCCTATAAATAAATTTTATGGATTACTCTAAATACATATATAATGAATATATATTATATTTATATCATGTTTTACATTCTATATATTATGAAACATTTATTTAAGTAAATGGACCAAAAAAAAGAAAGTCAAAACATATACTGAAAACAAAGCAGTTATTACTCAAAACGTAAATTTAACATGGAATTGTTAACAAATGGGTAATGAAAAGTTATAATAAAATAATATATGATATTAAAAATAATAATATGATTCTTTAATAAGTTAATAAGATTTTTAAAACCATTATACATGAGGTTAAATCACATTCGACCAAAATGAAGCGTGGGGTAAGGGTTTTTTCCGTCTCACTTTTATTTCTATGAGATATATGTCATATTCACCACTTATTTTTATTGTGTGGTGTATATAATATCCATGAATTTATTTTATTATTATCATACTCAAATTAATTTTGATTTATATATCTATCTTATGATCCCTATTTCATGGGGTTTAAAGTTTCAATGTTACCAATCAGTAAGGGATTTTTGTCACAATTTTCCTTCTTTGAGACATTTGTTATATTATATGTCTATCTTATTTTATAAGGTGTTTATACTTACCTTTAACATGTTATAAAATTAATATCCTTATTTATCATATTATTCTAAGTTTAATTTAATTTTATTCCTTTATGGGGACTATAATTCAAACTTACAAAAGTGGTAAGAGTCGTTTGTTATAATCTCATAGTTTATCATGATTGTGTATGATTAAGTCTCTGATGTTGAAATATTATAATTTTATGAATTATATTATCCTTTGATTATTAATGATACTTCCACGTAATTTTACCATTTTATCCACTTTTTGGTACTTTAAATTTTTTAGTAAGTGTTTTTAAGAAAATTAGATTTCATTTCTCTCTTCGGTCAGAAATCTGGGTTCTTTCAAAAAAAATTTAAAATGTTTTCAAAATGTTTTTAAATGATAGTTTAAGCTCATTTTCAAAGGAAATGGTTAATTTTAAAAAAAATTATTTTAAAAAGTGTTTTAAATGATTTCCAAAGCTTCAATTATATGTTTTCAATGTTATTTTCAAGGAATTTTTTTTAAGTTTTAAAAAGTGATTTTCAAAATGAAAATTGTATTATCCTAAAAATTTACTTAATGATATTTTAATATTATTTCTATTCACCAACATCAATAACACTTTCTGTTACCTATACTTAAATGGGGATATTTTTTATTGATACCATCCTTATTCTTTTTCTAGATAGATTAATATTATTTCAAAGATATTTTTATGAAACCCATTTCTTAAATGGGGATATTTTTTATTGATACCATCCTTATTCTTTGTACATTATTCATTTTGTGGTTCTTGGATATTGAATCTTAAACATGGGGTGGCCCAGATTACGGCAGGTAAGCCCATTACAGCTTAACAAGGGGTGACCCATATAGTATTAGGTAAGCTTGTTACATATTAACATAGGTTGGACTAGATACCATTCAGTAATCTCATAAATGCTTAACATGGGGTGGCCCAAATAGTGTCGGGTGGGCCCATTATAGCTCAAATGATGGGTGTGTCTAGATATCACTCCAATTCATCAGGTAATAATTATATTGAATGTTGGTCATATGGTTATTCCAATTAAAAGGGTTTTGAAAGGGTTTTATGAAAATTATTTTCCAAGTTACAAAAAATGGTTTTAATTGCTTATTATGGGTTTATAATTGTTCTCATGATCTATATTGATAGTACATGTCTCTTGATTATTTATTATGATAACTCTTTCATTTTAAATGTTTTCATAATTGATTATCCATGTATTAAGGGGTATGACTTCTTTTAAGATTTTCCCATGCAATTTGATTATGCCACCATACCCTTATGTGCTTCTTATATTCATTGATGACATTCAAATGATAATTCTTACGTTTACCCTTATTAAGAATTTCATCTCACCCTTCTTATGTTTCCTTTTCTACAGGTTTTAAAAAATGATGTTAAGTGATTTATATCTAGAAGGTATTTTATATTGATGATAATGATATATTAATGTGAAAAAAAAATCTAGGTTAAGTGGGAGAAATTCTCATTTAAATTCATGTGAATTGTTTATATAAGAGTTTTTCCTAATTCTATAAAACTTTAAACCTAAAATTTTCTCATGTTTTTAAGTGATCAAATCTTTCCATTTGTTGTTGTATGGTTTAAATGAAAAAATTGGGTCATAATTATGGCATCAATGTCAAAAATTTAAAGTTTATGATTACATTACAGGATCCAAGAGTGTGGGTCTAGGATATTATAGACCTTCATGGTAAGTCGTTCATCTTCATATTGTATGTAATCCTGGTCACTTACAGACTTATCCATTTTTACAAGTTTAGAAAAAAATAGTTCACTAACATAAAACATGAAATTCATTAAAAACATTATAAATATGATTTAGGATCATTAAAATAATGAGGTACTCGTCTAAACCAACAATCTTCCCATTTTTATGATTTCAAATCTTTAAAAACATTTATAATGAATTAAGTAATGGATATATGAAATAAATTGAATATAAATCATAGGTTTTATTAATTTCATAAAAAACAGAGGTTATTCTCATATTTATTAGTTTGTGTCCTTAATTCATATTAGATTTTCTCCCCCATTTGTGATTATCAAAAAGGGAAATCAAGAGTACATATATTAAGGAATAAAATACAAATATAGAAATACTGTATAGAAATCATAGTATAAAGGATTAAAAAAATATATTCCATTAAGATCAAAAAATATTACAAAGGAAATACAATGGGTGTCCCTATTAGTAATTATAATCAGAATCTAAATTTGGCACATCTTACATATATTTAAGAAGGATTATATCCTTTAATTTTGAAGTTGAGGTAGGGATAAAATATTTGTTCTAGGGTGAAAATTTGGAATCAAGGTCACCAATGACTATACATCTAGAAATAGTTCTGAGATTCTAGAATTATTTCCTAGGATACAAGCCAAAAGGATTAATGGTGGAGGTTGAAGCAGTTAGGGATGAGGTATTAAGTAAGGTAGGTGGTGTAGGAATAGTTGTATTGGTAGTATTCTAGTATTATTCCATCAAACCGGTAAAGTTATTAACTATCTTAGATCCATGATCTAGATATTTTAAATAGTCTTATTTATTTTTCATAAAATTCTCTAGAATAGTAATTAGAATTTTCATCTTTTCCACATGTAATTTCAAATCCTGGTTCAAAGGAGGCATCCTCAAAACAACATCTAAATATTTGAACATGGATTTGAGATCTAAATTTAAGAATATTTTTGTTGAGGTAATATTTAATTTCATAATTGATTATTTCTCTATCTTTTACAACTTATTCCACATCATTTCTTACTACCACCAAAGTCTTAGCAGGATGTGTTTGAAATATTTCAAACATTATCCCCTAATTTACTAAAACTCATATAGCACAACTTTTAACTCTTCTCTGATTAGTTCTATGATTCTTCCTTCATAAATTGATGGTTTGATAGGAGGATCAGGATGTGGAGTAGTATATGTAGAATCTTGAAATATTGAATTCAAATACCTTTAATCTAACTACAAAATCATATCAGAAAGGTCAGTCTATAAACAACCTATTTGTTCTTTCAAATCCTCAAACTCATTTCTCATTAAATACATCTTGAGATGAGATTTGGGTTAAATATGTGAAATGACTAACATCACTAACTTAGAGATATATTCTTCTTATATTGGCTTAATATGCTTTTCAAAACTAATAAATAACTCTTTCAACACCCCTATAATATCTGATTTTAACTATTTTGAATCATCTTTATAAATATGGTAAGTATAATGGATATAATTATGTACATAAAAGAGATGGATAATAAGTTGGATTCCTACCATCATTCTCAATCTCCACATATCTTGATCTCATAGACTAAAATTTAGCACTATCATCAATATCAACTTCTTATTCAACTTCATGAGGATTGGTATGAAGATATCCAACATGAACTATTTAATTTTCATCCTCATGTTCAACATTTTTTGAAGGAGTTGTGCCAAAAAGTCCTTCCCATACTTTATCTATAGAAGGACTTGTAGGAGAAACCATAAGTCCATTCTAAGAATCTATCTCAGCAATTAAAAATCCTTCTAGAACCCTTTGAGGAGAAAGGATATAAGTTCCACCATGTCTAGGTGGACTACCTATATTTTTATCATCCTTAGAGTATAATTATTCCAGACCAAACACTTTGGATCCTTGGGACTTCTCCCCCTTAGCTAGTGTATCTGGTATACTTGGTCTTGGATTTCTACTAATCATAGGTGATTTATCTGCATTATCCTCATCATCTTTAGACTCACCAGATTCATCCCATTTTGGTTCTTCCAAAAAACCACTGAAAAATAATTTTGTGTCAATAATTTCTTTGTATTTAATCTCTTTTTCATGGGATGTAAATGGTAGAGGAGTGTCAGGTGGTTCAAAATACATAACAGGATAAAGTCTCTTATCATCCTCAACAGCCACCATTCCTTCTCCATAAATATCAACTATCTCATATTATTCTTCTTAAAATTCCTCAACTTCCACTTTTTTCATAGAAATATCCACTTCATCATCAGAATACTAAAAAACTTCATCTAATTCAAGACCTAGATCCACTAGATCCCTTAGGATAACAAGATATTTCACAGGATCAAATTTCTCATATAACTTCTCTAGGTCATCCACCCATTATTTCTTCTAGGGGTTCCAATTAACTTTTATGTGCCTAAAAACTTCTGAGTTAAAATATACCATCTAAGAAAGTTATATTTTCCTCCCCCTAAAGTACTAAAAAATTATACTCCAACAAGGATAAAATAAATTTTATATATAGTAGGTAATTTAATTTAAAATAGGGATTACACAACTCATTCATGTTCCTCATCATATACCTTTCCAAGTTGATCTGGATCCCATTTTTTATCAATATGAAAAAGAAAATATCTTGGTGTCTTAGGATACTAAAGTACATTTTTTAAGGTAGATTAGATGTTGTATGAAATTAGAAAACATCCTACACTCACCATTGATCTCTATAGTGTTTGGTCTTCTAGGTGTTCCATTCCCATTCATCTCTTCTAGGGCACATTGAAACTCAAAATGAAAATGATTTACTAAATAAGAACTTTGGTAGTCCTCATTCTAACCCTTATGTGGAACACCTAAAATTTATTCCTATAAATTTAAAGAAAACTTGAATGATTCTTCATTAACCACTTTCCTAATGGCACTGCACTTATTTCAAGAAATAAATTCCATATTCTCATTGAATTCCATAACCAACCTTTGATAGATGTCTTAAAATTTTATTCAAACCAAACATACCAGCCCTGTTTTCAATCACTTTTCACACTAGTAATTTTATTGACTAAATCCATTAAGTTTCCAATTCCTTTTTAGAACATACTAGATGATCAATTATATGTAGTTTGTGTGTCTTCAATATGGTGTTTGAGATTCCTTTATCCTTTATATATTTCTTAACAAGAGGAAATTTGATAGGAGCTGCAGAATCAGGATATTGTTTCATCATTGAAATACTTATGTTAGATTTAGTTTCTTGGAAGGTTTGGTTTCACATAAAAGATTCAAGAAAAAAAGGTTTCAATGGCAGGTAATACTTTGAAAAGAATAAAGGGACTTTGATACACAAATGTCCGTAGATATGGATTCTTATTTGAATTTTAAATTCAATCATTTAGGGATAAAATAATAATAAACTTTTAAGAAAATCTAACCAAAATGAATTTACTAAAAATCCTAAGTAAAAAAAACACAATATGTATACCAACTGTGTGATCAAAGTAGCTTATATTAGGCATGATAGTTATACTAATCATAAATTTATGGTAGTTATACTAATTATACAAGTAAAAAGTTCATGGTAAGTATAGTGACCATGTGTGTTAAGTTCCATAGTAGGTATTATTACCATATGGATAGCTAGTCATATTAGGTATACTAACTGTGTGAAAAATAACACAAAATTACATAACTATACATGTGAGATAAACTTCATAGTTTACTTAGAAAACATATTAAAGATATTCTAAAAATTATAATGAAAATTTTTATTAATAAAACATAAATAATATCATGATTAAACAAGCTCAGGAGTTAGAACTAATTGAAGGATTTAGAAATAGTTAATCATTCCTAACTCATGTATGATATGGTTTATTATCTCAATATTCAATGATTTTATAAATATATGAGAAATCTAATGTTTAGTAACAATAAATTCAAGAGTTATATCACCTTTTTAAAAATTATCTCTCAAATAGTGATGTCTTATATCAATATGGTTTTCCCTTTAATGTGATATAAGATTATTAGAGATATTTATTACACTTATATTATCATGATTCATAGGTACATGTAAATATTGATATCTATAGTCTAGTAATGTATGTTTCATCCATATAATCTATTCACAACAACTACCTGCAACTATGTACTCAGCTTTAGTAGTGGATAATATAACAGAGTTCTACTTTTTACTACACAATGAAACTAGAGACTTCCCCAAAAATTTACATGTTCCATAAGTTATTTTTCTATCTAACTTACAACCACAAAAATCTACATCTAAATAACTAATTAAATCAAATTTTTTTCCTCTATAATAGAATATTCCTAAGTTGGTTTCATTTTTGAGGTATTTAAAATTATTTTCATGGAATGTAAATGTAATTATTTTAGATTTGATTGAAAATGTTCACACATGAACACAATAAAAATAATATAAATTTTGATAGTATTTAAGTATAATAAAATTCTAATCATACCTCAATAAGTGGTTTAATAAACTAGTTTTGTGGTTTCATCAGGATCTAGTTTACATATTATACTCATGGGAGAATCACTACCTTTAGTACTATCTATATGAAAAAAAATTGATGATCCTTAGTGTACTTTATTGGGTTTAAAATGATTCATTCCTTATTATGAAAAATATAAAAACCAAGAAAGAATTTTAACTCACCCATCAAACTCATTTCAAATTCATTTTTCATCATTTTTGAAAATTTAGTACACAATGATTTTTTGGATGATCCAAAAATAATATCATCAACATAGATTTTTACTACTAAAAATATTTTTAAATTATTTTAATAAATAAAGTATGGTTATATATTACTTTATTAAAACTTTCAAAAATGAAAAATCAGTTGAGCCTATCATACCAAGATTTAGAAGATTCTTCTAAATCATATAAATATTTTGTTAATTTAAATACCTAATTTATAAAATGAGGTTTCTGAAATATATTAGGTTGTTTAAAAAAATCCTCAATTATGTAACCATTTAGGAAGGTACTCTTGACATCCATTTGATATAATTTAAAATCCAAATGTGCTACATAGGCAAGCAATATTCTGATATATTTAATTCTAACTACTAGTAAAAATGTTTCCTTGTAGTCAATACCTTCTTCTTGATTATATCCTTATACAACCATTATTGATTTATTTATAATTATTATACTTGACTCATCTACCATGTTCTTAAACACCCACTTAGTGCCAATGTTTAGGAAGTCCTTTGGTGTTTCTATTAGTTCTCTAACATTTTTCCTCTCAAACTAATTCAATTCTTCTTTCATTTCCATTACCTGAAATTCATCATTTATTACTTCTATGATATTCTTAGGTTAAATGTGTGACAAAAAGTATTGATGTTCAAATTGATTTCTAAGAGAAGCATAATTTTATGTTCCTCTATCTAGATCTCCAACAATAACATCTAAAGTATGGTCTCTATGATTCCTATAGTTCTAGGGATAAAAATATTTGACACTTCATTTTATTCTATGGGTTTAGGTTTAAATATATCCTCAGAAATGGGTGATTTTTCTATAACAGGTTCTATAGAATTATAACTGGATTTCAAAATGATATTAAAATTATAATTTTTATCCTCAAGGTTATATAAAGGGTTCTTAGCATCATGTGGATCTATTTCATAAAATTAGAAATGTACAGATTCTTCCAAAATTTGGTTCCTTTTATTGAATACCTTTTATGATTTATAGATGTTGAATAACCAAAGAAATATTACTTCATTATTTTTGGATGAAAATTTGTATAAATTTTCCTTTTATTGATTATAAAGAACTTCCAACAAAAAAACAAACATAATTTAAAAAAAATTTCTCCCATTCCATAACTCATATGGATTTTTTTTAAAAGTAGTCTAATAATAACACTATTAATAATATAGAAAGTTTTATTAAAAAATTATTCCCAAAAGTAAACAATTAAATAATAGTAATTAAACATGTTCCAGGAAATTTTCTGAAGAGTTATGTTTCTTATTTCTGTGACACCATTCTATTATAAAGTCTTAAGAGTAGAAAAAGTATGATTATAGCCATGTTTTTAGAATAGAGATTGGAAGTCCTACTTTTTGAACTCACAACCATGATCACTTATTAATTTATTAATAGAAATTCCACTAAACCTTATATATATTTTTCATATTTATAAAAATAAGAAAAAAATTCACTTTTGTGAGAAAAAAAGAATAACCATGTGTATCTAGAAAATTCACCTACTACAATATAAGAATAATTCTTCCCATTTAAACTAGAAACTCTATAGGAGAATAATTCCATGTGAACCAACTCTAGGTTTTGAGAAGTTGAAACTCACTTCCTTTGTTTGAATGAGATCTTATGTTTTTTCACTTTTTTACATGGGTTATAGACTTTGTCTATTAGGAATTATATTTTAGGAAGATCCTTTACTAATCCTTTACTAGTTATCTTCCTAAGTGATTGAAGGTTTTAGTATCCTAGTATCCAATTCCAAATCCAATACTCATTATGAAAGTCACTTAAATAAGATATATTTTTAGAAAATAAGGAATTCAGATCAACAATATAAACATTTCCATTACATAGGAAAGTAAAAATAAAATCATGATTAGCATCATAAATTTTGAAATAATTATTTCCAAATTTAACATGATACCCATTATCACATAAATATGATATTATAAGAAATTTATATTTTAATCCGTATACAAAAAAAATCTTTAAAAATCAAAATAGTACTACAGTTATTGATTTGATCAAGTTCAATTATATTTCCTTTGGCATTGTAACTGAAGGTGACATATCTATCATCTAGTTGGATAAGGTTCTTAAATATCAAGTATCCTCTAATAATGTGTCTTGAAAATACACTATCTAGATACTATAGATGTTTACCTATACTCTTAAAGAAGGTTTCCTACAGGAAAATTAAACCATAAATGGTTTTGGTACCCATATTTTCTTGGGTTCAGAAATGTTAGTAAAAAAATCATTAGTAATCCAAATTTGTTTAACTAGTTTTCTATAAATAAACTTTATAATTTTATAAATAAACACTTTATTAGGTCCGTATGAATAATATTTATTTAAATGGTTAGAAAAACTCTAACTAGGAATAAATTTGTTCATAAAATTCTCCTCTTTCCAGGTTGGTAACCAATTACAATGATAAGCAGAGGTTTGGTTTGTTTTCCAAGAATCCTTAAAAGGGTCTCTACTATTTTTGAATATTTAAAGATATTTTTTTAGTTTCTCAATGGAAATTTTGTGTTCATTTTTTTCCTTTAATAATTGATCATTTTTTCTTTTCTATAACAAATTTGGATTTAAAATGAGTAGACAAGGCTTGTTTCTTATTCTAACTTTTATATTTATCATTTAACTCATTTAATGTTACATAAAACATGTTATAATACTCAAATAAATCCTCACTTCTTAGGTTTTAATCATTATTTTCATTCTAAAAAATATTTAAAAAATGAACGGGAATTACAGAAGTAGTATTAAGTACTTCATATGTGTGTCATGAAATACATGTTAGCTCTGTCATTTTTATCTTCTTTACTCAAGTATGGGTCACTTGAACTATCTTCATAGTCACTACATGTAGTTTTCATAGCCCTATTCATCATTTTTTCATTTTCCTTGAATATTTTTTTATATTTTAGTTTAGGAAATTCAGCATTAATGTGTCCTTTTCTTTTTCACTCATAACAGATTACGTCTCCTTATTGATTTTGCTTTCTCCAATTCCTTTTTATCATAATTTCCTCCATAATTTGTCTTTTTTAATATTTTATTCTTCTTGTAGAATTTCTTGAATTGCCTAGCTAGGTGATCTATTTATTCATTGATGTCTGAAGGTAATTTATTATCACTCAAACTATCATCTTTCATTTTCTATTTCATTTTTTATTCAAATTTTTTTAAGGAAACTAATTTCCACTTTGGTTATTCTTCTTATTATTTATTTTATTTTAGTTCCTCTTCATTTTTCATAAGATTTTCGATAATCTCTTTTACTAGTAATTTTCTAATGTCATGGGATTCTCTGATAGAAACATAGGTTCCTCTCTACCTATCGGGTCAACATTTTAGGAGTCACATCACTTGGTCTTTAAAATGATTATCTTCCCAAGGGAATTTATTATGTTTATAATCTCATTAAACCTAATATTTATATCATAAATTATTCTTATGGGTTTCATCTTGAACGTGTCTTATTTAATGGTATAAGTATTTAATCGCATCTCTTTAACATTGGATGTTCCTTAATGAGAAACAGCCAATATATCCCAAATTTAAAAAGTAGTAGAATAAGAAGATATCCTATTAAAATTATCTTCTACTAATGCATAATATAATTCATTTATAACTTTACAATTACATTCATATGTAGCCTTAGTGGCCTCACTCTATTCATCTCTTATATCTTTGGGATTTTCATATTTTTCCTCGATAATGGTCTAAATATCAAATCCCATGCTCTATATATGGATTTTCATTTTAATCTTCCATTGGTCATAATTATTTACATTAAAATAAGGAGGATAGTTATTATTTATCCCCTCTTGTTTATTATTATCCATAAAGACTAAAATTTAGATTTAATTGAAATTTTTTTGATCTTTCAATAAAAATAGACCATAGTAAAAAGTACTTTGAAATTATTTTGATTCCAAATGTTGGTCAGAGTGTAACACTCAATAGTGGGGTTAATTGAGTTTCTAATTAAAAATTTCTGTGAAAAAACATTTAAAACATAAATCCCCTAATTTAATAAAAATTCTTAGTTAACTAAAACTATAGAATTATATAATTTGATATTTTAAAAGGATTCCTAGAATTTAGATAAAAACATATTTAAAACTATTTTTAAAACTATCTTAACTTTTAAAATAGTTTTACTTGAATCAAACACCATATATAACAAACAAGTTAAAGTCAACTATCAAAGTAATTTTTTTCTATTAAAGTTTTGAAAAAAATAATAGTTTATTTTAAAAATAGAGTAAAAAAGATAGTAAATCATGAAAAGGAATTAAACAAGTGATTCAGTCTTAATATGATACCTAATCCCATCCACTAGGAAATCATCCACTATGAATTAGTTTATTAAATATTAAAATGATCCACAACTTGGATCGGGTTTTACACAACACAAATAAACTTCAAAAATATAGGATACAATCAGCCACTTCTGTAGTTAAACATGGGATACATAATGTATAAGAATAAGATATTTTGTTTTTTCACTCTCCAATACAATATAGGAGACTATGTTAAATAATAAATAGAGTAAAATAAACACATCTTGAAAAGTAATCTAAAAAAAGAGAGATCAGGAGATGAAAGATGTAAAGATTTGATACAGCTCAATATGAAAAAATTTGGTTGATTATAAGTCTTTGAATTTTTCCTTGAAGATATTAAAATGATTTTAGACTAAAATTTCAAGAAAACAGAGTGTCTTAGAAGTATTGTGTTCAATCTATTCAGCATATCACTTTTTCTCAGGGATCTCTTGCATGAGCATGTATCTCATCGCTACTTTTTTTATAAGGGGATTTGTATCTTAAAGATATATTTTCCATAAATTATCCATTGTATAATGTTGATTATTTAATCCTCATACTCATTAGTTGTTAAATTATTTTGATTTGAGTAAAATATAAAAAAAAGATAGCTTTTGGATATTTGAAAATACTCCAACGCTTAAGTTATACACTGTTACTTGATCTTAACTTAGGCATCATTACTTTGGATCACAGTAACTATGAATGGTTGGTTGGAATAGAAAATAATCATTTTAACTGGTTAGGATAACTACCCATAGACACTTCATTCATTCATTCATTCACTACATTATTTCATGTAGTAGGTTTATGACTTAATGTGGTGGGTATATCTCTTCATGTGGTGGTTACTCTTCACCTCACGGTCACTAGACCTGTTCTTGTATCCATTTTATTTCTTCTCATGGTCACTTAATTTATTCTTGTGGTAGGTAAATTTATTCATGATGTCACTAAACTAACATAGTCATTTGGTAAATCTGTAATGGCATGGACCTCTCTGGTCTATTACTTTATGGGAAATATACTGTTTGAGGTATCCTTGGAAGTCAAGGTGGATCATTTCAACAATTTTAAAAAAATTCCTAGTTTCCCAAGTTTTCCCGATGATGACTTGTGCCTATATTGTCTCACACCAATGGTGTCTCATGCCAATGGTGTCTCTCATCTCATGCCAATGGTGTCTCATGCCAATAGTGTCTCGCGCCAACGATGTCTCATGTTGGCGGTGTCTTGCGCCAATGGTTTACCCAGGTGGTGGCTCCCCGGTGGTGTCTCAACCTAGAGGTAGCTCACCCTGATAGTGGATCATTGGTGGTGTCTTAGTTTGGCAGTAGATCACTCTGGTGGGGGATCACTAGTGCTCGCTCACTAGTGGTGGCTCACTAGTGGTCGCTCCTCTGGCGGTGCCTCGTCCAATGATGCCTCATCCAGTGGTGCCTTATCCAGTGGTGCCTTTTCCAGTGGTGCCTCATCCATCAGTTCCTTGCCTGGAAGTGCCTCTCCCGATGGGGTCTCACTAATGGTGGTAGGCAGTTCATCTTGGTGGCACCTCACTACCAATAGTGCCTCATTTCCAGTAGTTTTTCATTTCTACTACCAGTGTAAGGTTTTCCCAATTTTACGACTTGTATGACGGTAATTGGTATTAATTACTAAATTTATGGATTTCAGAGTTGTTTAAAAATTCTTTAATTATATCTTTAATTAACAAATATTAGGGAGTCTAATAAATGGTTAAACTATGTGGTCTTGGTCAGATCTACCTTTAATGTAAAATTAAAAATTTTATCTAACCTTGTGGATTTATTTTTATCTTACTAAATTTGAGATATGTTTCCCATTGTTAATTACTTATTAACTTATCTTGCTATGGTATTTTCTAAATCCCTCTTCCCATAGGATTCATGTGGTCAGGTTATGGTGATCAGTTCATTTTTCCTTGGAGAGTATATGTTGTATGCGTGCCCTTGTTTCTGCCGCAACTAGGAAGTGTCAATCATCTTTCTTCCAAGTAGGTTTTCCTTCTTCTTTTTAATTTTTCATCATACTATATGGGTATATATATGTTTTCTTTTGTGAAGATAATTTATTCCATATTAATAAAGATAATCGAATTAGTTTAATAATCAATATACAGGGGATGGGGAAAGTGACAAATGATCTTGTTGTATATTTTTTATTATTGATATTGTGATTTGTATGGGCTAACTGCCCACTAAAAATCATGGTCATTGGGGGTTATTTTTTGAAAATATAATGATTTATATATTTTATATTGTTTGGTTCTATTGGATTATTATATATAAAAAATTGGTTAACCATGTATATTCGGCTAATAAATGGATACCCCAGGATCATATAGTTTCTATGATAACCCCTGAATTAACAAGTGGTATTTTAATAAGGGATCACCTTAAGTATAAAAATATGTTTTTCTTGGATTGGTGTGGTGATTGGGTTGTGGGGAAAGTTGTGTAAGAGGGGTCAGTTTTGTTGATATGGTAATATAGGTATGGTATGATGATACAGCAGGGTTGTGGAAACTGGTTATGCTTTAATATGTTAATGCATTTGTTTGTGACTTAGGGGTTTGTTTTTGGTTAGTATAGTGGTATGGGAAGATGAGTATAGTGAAGGATTGTAGTTATTGGTATGAGTGTTTCTCCATTGATAACATCCATAAAGCTTCACTGTGTATCTAGAGGTCATGGTACGATCTGTCTTTAATGTAAATTACGTTAATTTACCACGGTTGTTATTGGGTTTCTTAGTTTCCCATGTAATAGTGGAATGAATAAATAATTGATTGGTAATGTTTGGATGACATGGTTGGTTCGGCTAATGGAATGGAAATGGATAATGAAATATTAATTGGTTGGTTGTGTGGTTGACTATGTATGATGCTAAATAATGGAATGAATGGGTGTTAAACATGGACGAAATGTGAAGTTATATTAGTTTATCAGGCTCGTCACCTTATGAAATGATGGTATTATATCCTAATAATTGCATATAGATGTAGTAGCAAAGTGGGGAGGTCAGGGGTTGGTTAGTGTTTTGTTTGTAAACCCATAGGTTGGGCTAGTGTGCTTTCCTCTATATATATGTATAAATTATACATTATTTTGATTTATATACACACCCCACCCTAGTTGAGCACTATGTGCCGAACACCCCCATAATCATGGGGGAGGGTGTCTTTCCCAATATCCTAATTAGAGGATGCATGGATGGCCACCCGCTCTTCCTTTATCCCTCTTCCAGGCGATGACATCCTAAGTTTCTTCGGGTAGGATGTGATGATATGTGGTATCCTAGGTGTCTTCAGGATGAGTCGTGTGACGACCCAAACATTTACCAATGAAAATTCCTCTTGATCTAATTAAATGTCTTATTATGTAAAATGGTTATATAACATATGCACTTATTTAGTTTTATGATTTTAGATTTCAAAATACCATTAGGAATTTTTACCATTACTAATATAGTTGTAGAACATTTATCACGTGATTAGTATAAATAAAGGGATTTAAAAAATCCAATTTACTCAGACAAAGGAAGAAATGGACTTATCCAATAGAATTTCTCCATACGAAGCCCATTTTTCAGAGCTCAGAAATGAGGTAGCGTCATTGGGCTTCACTCTTGACCAATCGCAAGCGGAGCTTCAACACATTAATCTTGAACAGAACCTCATATAGGAGAAGTGGAAGTTGATAGAGATTACCACTCGAGCAATGTTATCCAAGCCACCCCAAGAGTCTGTCACCATCACACACCTTACCCTTAGGTCATATGCGGGTGTTATAAGAGGTTATGTAACAAGACTCTAGCACTATAATTATGTGAATTATTTTTTAATAGAATAAATAATATACATTCTTTTTATTATTGTTACTTTGTAAATATTTTTTAAAGTACAAATAGAATTTTTAGTTAATATTCAATTAAGAAATCTATTTTGATGAATTAATTTATTATTTAATTAAATAATATTTTAGTAAAATATTATTAATAAATTAATTTTTACTAAATATAAATGATCATATAATTTTTATGAATACAATTGTAATTTTTATTAAGGTTTTAAAGCTATTTTTGACAAAACCCATGAATTTTTTATAAATGTCGGTTTTTATTTTAAAAGTAAAAATTCAAATATTTAGAAAATTATTTAGATAAAATGAATATTATTTTTGGAATCAGGATGTTGAAATTATCCAACGGTGAATGTTTCATTATTTTCTGAGATAGTTGAATTTTTCAGTAAAAATTAAATATTTTTTTAATATTTAATGTGTTTTATGACATCATAATGATCAAATAGTGATTTAATAAAATACTATAAATGAGTTGTTCGGACAATATATGTCTTAACTTTAAATAATGTGAATTTAGGTTTATTTTATTTATTTTACAAAGCTTTAGTGGGCCCTCCAAGACTTATAAAACATTTTAACTTTTTAAATTTATTTCTTTGAGAATGTGACTTACCTCCACATAAGAAAGCCTAATATTTTAATAAGTTCAGCCTTGTCCTTATAAAATAATTTTTTCCACTCCCCTTTTGAAAAAAAACATGGGAAAAAACCATGGTTTGTTTTTTGGTTTTGATTAGTTTAATGTGTGGTGTCCAAAACCAAAATAATAAAGAATTCCCTCTCTTTTCCTATATAAACTCACCCAAGCTCTCACTTTATCTTCACTAAAATCCTTTTGAGATCAACCAACCTCTAACTTCCTTTCTCTCTAATCCTCCAAAGTATCCCCAATCTCCCAAGAATCCTCTCTCAAGCCTCTACCAAGCCTTTGGGATCACACTTCCAAGTAAGGGATTTCTTCCTTTCTCGTTTTTGTCCAAATTTCATTATGTAATTATACCATTTTTTCAATTAAAAATATTGGGGTATAATTTTTCACCTCCTAAATAATTCCCTACTTATGTTTGAATTATTGTATACCTATTTCTCTCACATTAATTCCTCCCATGTACATTTTTTACCATGCTAAAATTCCATAAGGGATTTCTCTCTCCTCATTTACAATCAAGCAATTATTTTACATTATGCACCTAAATTACTTTATATATGTTGGTACATGTATATATATGACCCCATTAATATCCATTTCATTTCAAAATTATGATATATCTCTTTCTCTCTCATCAACCATTTTTATGAATTCTTATGTCACGTTGTTATACTACTGAAATTACACCTTGATTTTTTCCAGCCAAAGTCATTGTGTAGTCTATACCACGCCAATTTCTCTATCAAGGGTATTCACATTTATGAACATTAAATTATTGATTATATAGTTTAATTTTTTTATTCCAACTTCCTTTATCATGGAATAAATGATGATGTTGAATGATTCCATGTTGTATGATCCATGTGGCACACTTATGCATGAAATGAAATGATTAAGAATGGTGTTCCCTGATAGAGCTCCAATGCATTGGTTAATGATCAGTATCATGATATGTCAAGTTAAATGAGGTTTTACTCATTCCAATTCAAGTAAAATTAGGGTTTACTCATGCTCCATGGGCAATAATCCTTGGCTCATGCTAATATCATGTTAAATGTTGTTGCTACATTTCCATGTTATGCTAATCATGCTATATCATGTCTTTATGTTCATGTTTCTCTTATTCTCAATTGATATGCTTATTTCCTAACATGTACTATATTCTTCGTGTTATTCCTTGTATACTACCTTACTGGTCTTTATAGCTCACCCTTTTCTTATGAATTTCCTCAAGTTATCCCATGCAATGCTAAGTACGAAGGAATGTTGTGGTCATGTGAAAGAAGTTTTCAATAAAGATATTGTGTTTTATATTCCAAGTCATCAGGTAATGTTACTAAGACCCAAAGACAATAGACCTCTTGATCTTCTATATTGTATCGAGTGAAGATTTTTTTTAATAAATTATATTTAAGTGTGAAATAAAGATCAGGGTTGTTATAGTTGGTATGAGAGGGAGGTTTAGTTATTTTTTGGATTAGGATTAGAAAACCCTAGTAAAAGCCTTAGGGATAAGACTAATTATAACAAAAACATACCTAAATTTTGGTGAGTATTGAGTAATTGGTTTATCAAGAAAATAAATCCCTATATGGATATGAGCAGGTAGAGGTGGCTCTGGCACAAATGTATGAAAGAGCGCTGTCGTGGGTTCCCTCAAATGATTAGTGTGATTTTGGGGTACTTAGGTGCAGCAAAGTGGCTGACCAAGGTCGTCTCTCAAAGGAGGAAGTGAATTAAAACAATTTTTTAGAGGTATTATAAAAATAAAATAAAAGTTAACGAAAACACTACTTGAAAATATGGGGTTTGGTTATAGTCTATAAGATGTTTGCTGGAAGAATATTGTATTTTGTTTTTAGTTTTGAAATGAATTTTGATTAAAATGACACAACAAGAAGATTTTTTTTAGAAAATATTTAAAAGATGTAATCGATCTAACTCTACCTCTTCATTTACTTATTAATAATTATCATTTAAATTAACATCCAATTAATTATGATCCATTAATTTTTTAACCCTCGAACCCTACAGGAGTTAACTTAACCACAAAGATGAAATGAATTAAACCCTAGGCTAGTTTCAGAACATGCAATCATAACACCCTGCTTTGATTAATGTTCTAAGTATAGATTATGTTAAATGGTTAATTAGGGAATAAATCCACTCTAAAAATGAGTATTAATTGAGTTTAGGGATGATATTTGAACTCTTGAAATTTATCTTGTGTGACTTGGGTTCACAGATTAAGTTTGTGCTCTCATAATTTATACAAAATCTCAACCTCACGTGTTTTTGTGTAAATTGTTAAATTGCTTGATTAATTTCATTTAAATTAAAACTCAATTAATATACCATATTATTAGAATTATATTATATCATTGATTCAAAATAAATGAATGAAGGAGGTGAGAATTAGACTGATTACACAAAAAAACTACTCTTCTATGAGCGGTGTAGTCATCATAGAAACGTTTTGAATTTGTAACGATTTAGAATGGGTGTAACCCAATCTCGTTTCCACTCATGATTTAAAACCCAAAAATGAAGATTAAGAGAAGAATAAAATTTAAAATAATAGAATAAATGGAAGACAAACTAAGAGTTTATTGAAAGAAGAAAAGCATTACAACATGAAGAAGAAGAAGGAGAAGAGGAAGGCTTGATGAGGGGATCCTTGCTTCAAGAGATACCCCTCTTAGAATTGTTGGATAATTGGAGTGAAACCACTTATATTCTGCCTTCAACTTCCCAATTCACTTCCCAACCATTAAAAATTATAAAAAACTCCAATTTATAGAGGGGAGGGGAGGAGAGGTTACAAGTGGTTTCAAGTGTGAATGTGGAAATTCGACCAAATATTTTAATCCAACTTGAACTGCCCATTTGGCTACCGAAACGCATAAATAATATCTTCTTCAATATGGATAATATGTGAGAAAATGGGTCCTCTATCTCCTCTAAAAATTTGGGCCCAATAAAATCCCAAATGAAGTAGTTATGGTCCAAATATAGAATCTTATCCATTCTGGCGTGTCAAGCCCTCCTTTGACTTTATGGCCCAATTAACCCATCCAAATGAATTCTTTTGATCTAGTGTCCTGAATAAAATTTGTATCCTATTAAGTAAGGAATACAGTTAAAAAATATTAAGTTTAACTAATTCAAATAAAAATATTTATGATCAAAATACTACAGTGATTTTGAAAGTGTAAAACTGGAATTTTCATCAAATATTCAAATGAATGATCTAATCCCAAATACTTTCTAATTGAATATATTTAACACAATTTGAGGAAATTATATCATTTATTATTAATAAAATATTCAATAAAAATGTGTTTTATCAACTCCCCAACACTTGGAACTTGGACTCCTGGACAAGTAAACATCAAAATCAAATCAAAGCAAATTTAAAACACATATCAATGAGATCCACCAATTTCATACCAAGAAAAAAAAGATATAATGCCTCATATATAAACTATTATTTCAAGTTATTTATTTAAGATCATTCAATATATTTCCTCTTAATTTATCCTCCCATGCACACAAAACACTTACCTAACATTCATTTTCACTCATCACATAAATGTCAATCTTTTAACAATGTCTTTCTCATCCAAACTTATAAAAGGGTCACCATAGGCTTGATAAATTCCTATATCTCCACCCAATGTGAGTCAAGGACATATGTTTATCATGAGAACTTTTTAGGATTGTTCTGTGGCTTTTTTTGGTAGGATTTAGATGTTGAAAAATTCTGAGACCGAATGAGGAGGGATTGGCTCTTTTTGAAGTGAAATAACATTATTCTAGTTTTCACTCAAGTATGGTCTCCTCCTCACTCACCACAGTAGCAAGTCATCTCCATTAGTATGAAAAATCAATGAAATTTAGCACCCTTCATTATTTCAGCATCAAAAATTCCAATATTCTCAGACAATGTTTTTATTGAAAGCTCCAGAAAAGGAACAGCATTCAACAGAATGTTTTTATTTCAAATCAAGATCATCTCTTCATTATTTTATGTTCCTCCAAAATTATCACCAATTGAGGTATCAAAACACAAATTCACCTTCCCTACACTAAATTTTAACTAGATTAGGCAATTTCACTTCCATAGAAGGTTGGATAGGGAAAATTGGCTTGTAATGTGGCTAACCTAACAGGTTGTTCATGGGTTCTATGGGTTAAAAGGATTAAATGTACAAGGTAGGTAAGAATAAAAAGGATTATCTTGAAAAGGGAGCTTTAAAACCAAAGAAATGCATCAATCATTTAAAAACACATGTATCTAAAACCCTCAAGTTTTGACAAGAATAAATCAAATTCTGATTAAATCAAGCATAGTTTAGTTCTCTCAAGAAGTGAGGTGAATTAAAATAATATGACAAAAATGGTTCAGAAGCTTCACAGGAAAGTAATTTCAAAGATAAAGATAGTGAGATATGGCATGGGATTCAAAAATCAAAGTACTTGTCATGAAATTCCCAAAGAATTGAACTTGAAACAAATCCATTTTTATAATTCATTTAAGCTTAGTTTTATGGAATAAATTATTTTACTCATTGACACAAGTTTCAAAAATGGAAATGATAATAAAAAAAATAAAAAAAAACACACACAAAAAATGATAAAGAAACACACAATTTTTTTGAAAACACACAATTTTTTTAAACAAACAACAAATGAAAATCCTAAACTATAAAGGTTCCCCCCCCCCCCACACACACTTAAAATATTGCATTTTCCTCGATGTGAACCCATGATATGATATGTGCACATGAAATGTATAATTTTAAATAGGACAAAGAATAAAAAAGTTAAAGGGTTAGGAACAACATAATGTTCTCAAGTGATGATGGGGTCATGTAGTGTGATAAAATCCACTGCATTAGTAGGAAGTCCCAAAATGTATCTCTTCAAATGTTTCCCATTGACTATAAAGCTCCTTCCTGTGTTATCTTTTGTGATCTCCACTGCACCATAAGGAAAAAAATTAGTCACAATATAAGGAACTAACCATATAGAATGCAACTTACCAGGCATCAGCTTAAGTCGTAAACTGTAGAGAATAAATTTCTCTCCAACATGAAACTCCTTTTGTTGGATCATTCTATCATGAGCTACTTTTTATTTTTCCTTATAGAGCCTTGAGTTCTCATATGAAGACAATTGAATCTCCTCAAGCTCTTGAATTTTCAGCTTCCTTTGGATTCCAGCTTGGGCCAAATCCATATTGCATTTCTTTATCCAATAAGCCCGATGTTCAACTTCTATAGAGAGATGACATGATTTCCCAAAAAAATCCGAAATGGGGACATACCAATCGGTGTCTTGTATGTTGTCCTATAAGCCCACAGTGCATTATCGAATCACTTGCTCCAATCCTTCCTATTTGGCTTCATGGTTCTTTCGAAAATCTGTTTCAACTCACGATTTGAAACCTCAGCCTGGCCATTTGTTTGGGGGTGGTATGGTGTCGATGTTTTGTGTGTCTCCCCATACTTATAAAGAAGGGAAGAAAAATTCCAATTGAAGAAGTGTGTCCCTTAGTCACTGATGATGGCCTTCGGTACTCCAAACCTGCAAAAAATATGTGCTTTGACAAAGTCCACAACAACATAAGAATCATCAGTCCTAGTGGCCTTAGCCTCCACCCATTTACTCACATAATCAACAGCAACCAAAATATAAAAAAATCCAAATGAACTAGGAAAAGGACCCAAAAAATCAATGCCCCATACATAAAAAATATCACAGAATAGTATGGGTTGTTGGGGCATCTCATGTCCCTTAGAAATGTTCCCAGTGTGTTGGCAATGAGAGCATGACTTACAAAACACATGTGAATCATGGAATATGCTAGTCCAATATAATACAGAGACCAAAACTTTCCTAGCTGTCCTTTGGGGTCCAAATTGTCCACCATAAGAAAGTGTATGATAGAAATTAAAAATAGATTCAAACTCATGATTGAGAAGACACCTCCTAATGACTTGGTCAATACACATGCGCCATAGGTAAGAATCATCCCACAAATAAAACCTAGACTCGCTTTTTAATTTTTTTACTTGATGATTCTTCAAATTTACTGGGATTTTAGAGGAAACAATGTAATTAACTAAATCAGCATACCAAGGATGCATACCTGAGATGGTATAGAGATGTTCATCGGGGAAAGTGTCCCGAAGTGGTACCGAGTCCAAGGTGTCACCCTCTGGTGTGTGAGTAAGAATACTCATGTGGTCTGCCACCAAATTCTATAACCCCTTCTTTTCCATTATCTCGATGTCAAACTCTTGAAGAAGGATCATTCAATGGATAAGTCATGGCTTTGCATCTTGCTTCTTTAGTAGGTACCTCAAAGCTGCATGGTCAGAAAAAATAACTACTTTAGATCCCAATAAATATGAACGAAGTTTATCTAAAACAAATATAACAGCAAGAAACTCTTTTTCTATTGTGGTGTAGTTTGATTGGGAAGAATCCAACATCCTCAATGCATATGAAATCACATGTGAACATCCCTCCACCCTCTGAGATAAGACAGATCCAACCGCAAAGTTGGACGCATCACACATAAGCTCAAATGGAAAGTCCCACCGCGGGGGCTATATGATTGATGGAGTGGTCAGACACTTCTTTATCTCATCAAATTATACCCTGCATGAATCATCAAAATTGAAGTCAATATCTTTTTGAAGCAATTGAGATAAGGGTAGAGCGATCTTACTAAAATCTCTGATGAAGCGTCGATAAAATCCAACATGTCCAAGGAATGATCGAACATCACGCACACATGTAGGATATGGTTGGGATGAAATAATTTCTAACTTAGATTTATCAACTTCAATGCCATGTTGTGAGACTATATGACCTAAGACAATTACCTTTTCGACCATGAAATGACATTTTTCAAAATTCAAGATCAGATTTTTCTCAATAAAAAGATGCAACAAATCACCCAAACTAGAGAGACATTCATCAAATGAGGATCCATAAAGTGTAAAATAATCCATAAATACCTCCATGTAGGTCTCAATGAAATCTGATAAAATACTCACCATGCATCTCTATAAGGTACTAGGGGCATTGCAAAATAAAAATGGCATCCTTCAGTAAGAAAGGGTACCGAATGGGCAGGTGAATGTCATCTTCTCCTGGTCCTCTACTATAATGGGAACCTGAAAATATCCATAGAAACCATCCAAGAAGCAATAATGTGTCATAACTGTAAGTCTCTCAAGCATCTGGTCAATGAATGGAAGTGGGAAATGGTTCTTACGAGTGGATTGATTTAGTTTCCTATAATCAATACACACTCGTCAACTGTTTTGTACTCTCACAGGAACTAACTCATCATTTTCATTTTTTATAACAGTGAAACCAGTTTTCTTTGGTACAACCTGGACAGGGCTAACCCATTTTGAGTCAGAAATAGGGTAAATGATACATACCTCTAGTAATTTTTCAACTTCTTGCTTAACAAATTCCAAAAGTTTTGGATTAAGTCTCCTTTGTGGCTGCATAATCGGTTTAGCCCCATCCTCCAAGAGAATCCTATGCATGTAAATGGAGGGGCTAATACCTGATATGTCTGCCAATGTCCAACCAATTTCCCTAATGTTATATCTCAAAAGATTCAAAAGTTTTTCTTCATGTTCAAAATAGAGATTGCTAGAAATGATAACAGGTAATCTATCACCACTCATAAATTATGAATATTTAAGATTTGGGGGAAATGGCTTGAGTTCCAATGTAGGGGGTGATGTATGGATGGAGAAATTGATGCAACAGACATATCTGCACAATGAACATCAATATCAGAATAAAAATCATCAAAATTAGAAAATAATGCATCAAATCCATCAGCATACTCAACAGCCATGTCATAATCAGAGTTTATATGATCAGAATTTGAATCCACATCAAAATCAAATCCAAGAGAGGTTTTTCCATCAAAAAAAAGTGTGGAAGTACTCTTATACATCAAACTAGAACTATTACTCATAATATCCCTAATCATAGGATAATCAAAATCCATGGAGTTTTTACTTGGTGGTTCAAAATGGGAGATAAAAAAAGCAGAATGGTCCTCATAGGGGTACTTCATGGAGTCCATAACATTAAAAATTACAAATTCATCTCCAAACTCTATGTAAAGTATACCCTCATGAAATTTTATGATAGTTTTTGCAGTTTTGAGGAAGGGTCTACCTAAGATAATGGGAGCACCAAAAATTACCTGATCATCCTCCATTTTGAGCACATAGAAGTCTGCTGTAAAGATCATGTCTCTTACCCAGACAAGTACATCCTCAAGGACTCCCGCTGGATATGTCATAGCTCTATTAGCCAATTTCACCACTACTCTCATCATCTTCAACTCACCAACCTGTAAAGAAGATAATACAGAGTGAGGCATCACATTTATTGAAGCTTCTAAATCACAAAGAGCATCATAGAAGTGAAACTATCCTATTGTACATAGGATGGTGAATTTCTCGGGATCCTTGCACTTTTTTGGCTTTGCTATAGTTGGTATAATGAGTGCTGATACATTCCTTCCAAGTTTTATCCTCTCATTTCCCTTAAGACCTCTTTGATTGGTGAAGAGTTCTTTTAAGAATTTGACATACCTTGGGATTTGTTTGATGGATTCAAGTAGAGGGATTTGGATCTCAACATGCTTGAATGTGTCCAAAACCTCTTTTTGCATCACCTCTTCAGCCATCTTCTTGGTTTGAACAACCCTATTTGGAAATGGAAGAGGTTTATGAGGAACATCGTCAATCTTTTTCTTACCTTTATCTTTCTCCTTGGGTTTCTCATCAGTTGGTATGTAATGGGGCTTCTCCAGAGTTGAGCTGAATCCCAGTGGAATGATAGGTGGAGAAGCATCAGTTGTTTTCTTCCCACTTCTCAATGTAATGGAACTAACATTCCCCTTTAGATTGGGAGTAGTTTGGGAAGGAAGATTTCCATAATTCTTACTTACCAGTTCATGGAGGGCAGTGGCAATCTGGCTCATTTGAGTCTTCAACTCCCTCAACTCTGAACCTTGACTCTTTAGCTCATTCTGTTGATTAAGAAAAATTTATTTCAAAAGATCACCAGTGTTAGAGTCTACCTTGTGTTGTATATTCCCTTATTTCTAACTTTTTTATGTTTGAGCTTCGAATCTCCTTTGGGGTTGTTGGAAACCCTGTTGGTAAGGTGGAGGCTAGTGGAAGTTTGGTTGAAAATGGGGCCTTTGTTGTTGCCCAGAGCCATACCTCATGTCTGATTGATCCTTCCACACTTGGTTGAATGGTTGTGCAAAGGATTCATACTTCTTTTGGGGATGTGGTTGTTGTTGTTGAGGATATGGTCTCCCAAGGAATATTGTTTCACAATCTTCTGTTTCTTATAGTTGGGGGAAACAGTTAGTTGGGTGGATTATCTTAATAAAAATGCCACAAGACCTTGAAGGAGTGGTTTGGGATGTCTTTTGATCCAAAGAAATCTGCCTCACCATAGTGGTCAATTCTTACAACTTGGTATCAATCAAATGACTTTCAAGAGAAGAAGGACTTACCTGATTTACTCCCCTGACATGTGGCGTACCTCTATCACCAAATTGTTGGGACTTTTGGGCCATCTTGTCAATCAATGCATGTGCGGCTACTGGTGTCTTGTCCACCAATGCCCCTCCTACTTCAGCATCCACCATGCTCCTCTCCATAGGTGTGAGTCCTTCATAGAAGTACTAAATGAGGAGTTTCTCACTGATTTGGTGATGTGGATAGCTTGCAAACAACTTCTTGAATCGCTCCCAGTACTCATACATTGACTCCCCTTGTGCTTGCTTGATCCCTAAGATATCCTTAAGAATGGAAGTGGTCCTCAATGATGGAAAAAATCTCTACAAGAAAAGACATTTCAAGTCATTCCAACATGTTACATCTTTAGGTTGTAGATAGTACATCTAATCCTTTTCAGCTCCATCAAGTGAAAATGGGAATGCTCTTAATTTTATTTGATCTTCAGAGACATTTCTAGGTTTTAGGGTTAAGAAAACCACATTAAATTATTTCAAATGTTTATTTGGATCCTCACCAAAGAGGCCATGAAACTTTGGAAGTAAGTGAATTAACCCAGATTTTAGTTCAAATTTTGATTCGAGATTTGTGTATGCAATAAAATCTGGTTGATAATTAATATCAGGTGCAACCAATTCTTGAATGGTTCTATTTATCTCATTGTTAATATTTATAGCCATTGGTTCTTCTTTTATGTTTGAATTTTAATTTCTTCCAATTTCAATGTTTTCAGAAGAGAGTAATTCACCAACTGGTTGAATATTGAAACTTCTCGTAGACTGAGATTCTCTGATTTGAGCTCGAAGGCTACGTTCAATCTCAATGTCAAGATCTAAGAGATCCTCGGGATTAGTAAATGTCATAAATCAAAAAAATAAAAATAAGAAAAGTGTACCATAAGAAAAATGAGAAGTTTGAGTTGATGGTCGAAAAAGAAAAGAAGAGGATAAAAAAATGAAAACTTGATAAAGGGGAAAGATGAAAGAGAGAGGTGAAGAAAATAATAAAATAAAAAATAAAATAAATACCTCTAAATGGTTGAATAAATTAATTGCCTCCCCGATTATGGCACCAATTTGAAAAATCACTGCCGTGGGTGCCCTCAAATGATTAGTGTGATTTTGGGGTACTTAGGTGCAACAGAGTGGCTGAACAAGGTCGTCTCTCAAAGGAGGAAGTGAATTAAAACAAATTTTTAGAGGTATTATAAAAATAAAATAAAAGTGAATGAAAACACTACTTGAAAGGATGGGGGTTGGTTATAGTCTAGAAGAATTTTTCTGGAAGAAGATTGTTTTTTTGTTTTTTGTTTTGAAATGAATTTCGATTAAAATGACACAACAAGAAGATGTTTTTTAGACAATATTTAAAAGACGTAATCGATCTAAATCTAAATATTAATTTACTTATTAATAATTTTCATTTAAATTAATATACAATTAATTATGATCCCCTATTTGGTTAACCCTTGAACCCTATGGGAGTTAACTTAACCACAAAGATGAAATGAATTAAACCCTAGGCTAGTTTCGGAACATGCAATCGTAGCACCCTGCTTTGATTAATGTTCTAAGTATAGATTATGGTCAGTGGTTAATTAGGGCACAAATATAATCTGTAAATGAGGATTAATTGAGTTTAGGGATTATATTTTAACTCTTGAAATTTATCCCGTGTGACTTGGTTTCACAGATTAAGTTTGTGCTCTCATAATTTACACAAAATCTCGACCTCACGTGTTTTTGTGTAAATTGTTCAATTGCTAGCTTAATTTCATTTAAATTAAAACTCAATTAATATACCATATTATTAAAATTATAGTATCTCATTTATTCAAAATAAATTAATGAAGGAGGTGAGAATTAGATTGATTACATAAAAAACTACTCTTCCATGAGTAGTGTAGTCATCGTAGAAACGTTTTTCATTTGCAACGGTTTAGAACGGGTATAGCACAATATCATTTCCACTATTGATTTCCAACCCAAATAATAATATTAATAGAAGAATAAAATTGAAAATAACAGAACAAATGGAATACAAACTAAGAGTTTGTTGAAAGAATAAAATAATTACAACATGAAGAAGAAGTAGGAGAAGAGGAAGGCTTGACGAGGGGATCCTTGCTTCAAGAGGTACCCCTATTACAATGGATGGTCAATTGGAGTGAAACCTCTTATCTTCTTCCTTAAACTTCCTAATTCATGTCCCAACCCTTAAAAATGATAAAAACTCCAATTTATAGAGGGTAGGGGAGGAGAAGTTACAAGTGGTTTCAAGTGTGAATGTGGAAATTCGGCCAAATATTTTAATCCACCTGAAACCACCCATTTGACCACCGAAACACGTGAATAAGCTCTTCTTCTAGAAGTATCATATGTTAGGAAATGGTTACTCTATATCCTCTCAAAATTTGGGCTCAATCCATTCCCAAATTAAGGGGTTATGTCCCAAATAAATAAGCTTATCCATTCTGGCATGTCCAGCCCTCCTTTGATTTTATGGCCCAATTACTCCATCCAAATGCATTCTTTTGATCTAGTTTCCTGAATAAAAGTTTTATCCCATGAAGTAAGGAAAATAGTTACAAAATATTAAGTTCAAATAATTCAAATAAAAATATTTATGATCAAAATACTACAGTGATTTTGAAAGGTAAAACTGGAATTTTCATCAAATATTCAAATGAATGATCTAATCCCAAATAATTTCTAATTGAACATATTTAACACAATGTGAGAAAATTATATCATTTATTATTAATAAAATATTCAATAAAAAAATTTATCAATGTATCTAGGGGTAAAACCTAAAAACACCGCTTTGGGCTAGAATCAAACGAGAACTGGTGCACGACAATCGGTCTTGATGCACTCTTGGTTACGACACTCCTAGAGGATATGATTTGGTAAATACATAAGATTAGTACGAAACATTGTTAAGGGAATAAAAAAATGCCCCTAATAATATATGTTGTGAAGTAGATCATGGATAACATAGATTTAATCCTATAAATTCATAAGTTGAGGAAATAAAAGTAATTTATAGGTCATCCATTTTTGTCTTTGGATTACCCTTTATGTGTCACCCCTAACTTTACTTTTATTCCAGAAAATGCATGATAACATGAGGACTCGGGCTAAAAACTGATGCCAAGATCAATTTGACAACTGTTCTAATGAGATTCCCAATCCTATGGGAGCAGGAATCATGAACTTTTTCAAGATACTCTCTCAGTTAACTCAAGTTTTGAATAGAAACATGGTTCAAGAGAAACATTCAACCCCCCCCCCCTCAAGAAAGAACAAGTCGCAATCAAGAGCTTCATGAGACAAAGGCCTCCTACTTTTAATGGATCATTTGATCCCTCAGTTGTCGAACAATGGATCAACTCCATTTATAATATCTTCTCCCTAATTCAATGTTTTGAACAAGAGAAGGTACTTCTGTCTACTTATTGTATGGTGGGTGAAGCTGATCAATGGTGTACATTGATAAAAAATACAAATCCTGAGGAGGAGATTGAGGTGGTAGAATGGAAGGATTTCTGGAAAATGTTTTTTGGAAAATATATTCCTTGTACCCTCTGACTTAAGATGGAAAGGGACATCCTTACCCTCAAGAACAAAGACAATGAATCCATCAGAGGATATAAGGACAAATTCACAAGGCTTTCATGATATGACTCCGGATTTGACGTTACCCCTGAATACATGGTTGAACGCTTCTTTGGTGGGCTAAAACCTAGCCTAAGGAAATACCTAGCGATCTGTGACTTCGAGAGCTCTAAGGAAATTGTCTGATGTTCCCTTAAGGTTGAAATGGAGATCAGAGAATCTCGGGGGTATCATGATGATAAGAAGCATAAGGTGGAATTTAATTCTGTAAGTCTGATTGATAAATCCAATGGTGCTAAGAAAATACAGCACCCCACTTGACAAAGGTGTGGAAAGAAGCACCCTATAAATTTCTTGAAGGGGACGAGTAAATTCTTTAGGTGTGGAAGAGAAGGGCACCTATCCATTAATTGTCGACAAGAAAAACCTAAAACTGCGACAGTGGAGAGGAATGCTCTGTTTGACTCTCAATGAATTGTTCATTGCTTCAACTTCAAAGAACCATGGTACTTTGAAAACTAGTTCCCTAGGACAATGGTTTTCAGAGGCAACCAACAACCTCCAAGGCAGCAAGGGCAAGCTTTTTTCCATCACTACCCCAGAAGTGAACCCTAACAATGAAGTGGTGACAGGTATGATAGTTATTCATTCAATAATAATGAACATACTTTTTTATTATAGTTCTACACATTATTTTATATCCCTAAATTTTAGTAGAACAATCCCAACACTACCACAAATCATGGAAGTAAAGATGTTGGTGAGAATGGAAAATGGGGAAATCATTGCATCCCATGAATATAACTCCTCCCCTATTATAATTTGTGCATTGAACTTCCTGGTGAACCTCTTCATATTCCCTCTGGTAGAATTTGATGCAATTCTGGGCATGGATTGGATTTCCTTATATAGATCTAACATAAATTTCAGTGGGAGGGAAATCACTCTCCATATGGAGAATCGACCCCTGATTATGTACAAGTGCAATAAGAAGGATGAATCTTCTTTAACACCATCATCGCAAGTGTGGATATTACTTCCCTATGATCACACATATCTTTCTTAGATAATTGAGTCAAAGTAAGCAACCATCCTTGAAGACATACCTATTATGAGGGAATTCGCTGAAGTGTTTCCTGAGGAATTATCTGGTCTTCCTCCTAGAAGAGATGTTGAATTCTCAATTGATCTTATACCTGGGGTATTGCCAATATCCAATACTCCATATAGAATGGATATTTTGGATCTTGAGGAGCTAAAGAAACAACTACTGGAGAATCTGGATAACGGGTTTATACGCCCAAGTGCTTCACCATGGGGTGCACCAGTCCTCTTCGTCAAGAAGAAGGATGGGTCAATGCACCTTTGCATTGATTATCGTGAACTCAAAAAAATCATGATAAAGAATAAGTAACATATTTCATGAATTTATGACTTATTTGATTAGATATGTGGAGAACAATACTTCTCCAAGGTGGATTTATGGTCGGGATATTACCAAGTAAGGGTGAATAAGTAGGACATCCCCAAGACTGCTTTTCAGACAATATACGGGCACTACAAAATCATAGTAATGTCTTTCGTACTCACTAATGCTCCAGCTATATTTATGGACTTAATGAATAGAGTCTTTAGAGATTACCTCAACAAATTTTTGGAAGTATTTATAGATGATATTATAATATACTCAAAATCCAAGGAGGAGCATGAGAAGCATCTAATCACTTTACTAGAGACCTTGCGAAAGGAGAATATCCATGAAAAGTACAGCAAGTGTGAGTTATGGTTGAAGGAGGTCTCATTATTGGGACATATTATCACAAGAAATGGGATATATGTGGATCCCTTCAAGATAGCTGCAATTGAGGGATGGCCGAGGCCAACATTGGTAACAGATATTCATAGCTTCCTGGGGTTAGCAGGATAATATCACTGATTTGTGATAAATTTCTGATGACTGTCAAACCCTCTTACCAAGATTACTCGGAAGGGAGTCAAGTTTACTTGGATTGGTTAATGCGAAGAGAGATTCAAGGAGTTGAAAAGGAGGCATATCACTACACCCGTGCTCACACTACCCACAAGTGGAGAAATTTTTGTGGTATTTAGTGATACTTAGAAGATGGTCCTGGGTTGTGTGTTGATTCAAAATGAAAAATTCATTGCCTATGCTTAAAGGAAATTTAAATTTAATGAGAAAAACCATCTAACACATGATCTAGATTTAGCTGTAACAATCTTAGCTTTAAAATTTTGGTGGCATTACTTCTTTGGGGAGAAGTGTGAAATATATATGGACCCAAAAAGCCTCGAGTATATATTCACACAGAAAGAGTTGAATATGCGCCAATGAAGATGGATAGAGCTGATCAAATACTATGACCGCTCAATCCAATACCACCCTGTAAAACCACAAGTTTGAGGAGGCAACGTGGGAATCAGAGGAAGTAATGAAGCAGAGTTACCCGCATCTATTTTAGTGTGGGAAAAAGAAATTTTGAGGGAGAAATTTCTTAAGGGGGAAAGATTATAACGACCCAAAATTTTATCAATGAAAATTCATCTTGATATAATTAAATGTATTATTATGTAAAATGGTTATATAACATAAGCACTTCTTTGGTTTTATGATTTTGGATTTCAAAATACAGTTAAGAATTGTTATCATTGCTAATATAGTTGTTGAATAGTGATCACATGATTAGTATAAATAAAGGGATTTAACAAAACCAAATTACTCAGAAAAAGGAAGAAGTGGACTTATCCAGTAGAATTTCTTCATATGAAGCCCGTTTGTCAGAGCTCATAAATGAGGTAGCATCATTGGGCTTCGCTCTTGACCAATCCCAAGCTGAGATTCAACACATTAAGCTTGAATGGAACCTCCTACCGGAGAAGTGGAAGTTGATAGAGATTAACACTCAAGCAATGTTATCCAAGTCACCACAAGAGTCTGTCACCATCACACACCTTATCCTTAAGTCATATGCGTGTGTTATAAGGGGTTATGTAACAATACCCTAGCACTATAATTATGTGAATTATTTTTGAATAGAATAAATAATATATATTCTTTTTACTATTGTTACTTTGTAAATATTTTTTAAAGTACAAATAGTATTTTTAGTTAATATTCAATTAATAAATCTATTTTGATGAATTAATTGATTCTTTAATTAAATAATATTTTAGTAAAATATTATTACCAAATTAATTTTTATAAATATAAATGATCGTATAATTTTTATGAATACAATTGTAATTTTTATTAAGGTTTGAAAGCTATTTTTGACAAAACCCATGAATTTTCGATAAATGTCGTTTTTTATTTTAAAAGTAAAATTAACATATTTAGAAAATTATTTAGATAAAATGAATATTATTTTTAGAATCAGGATTTTGAAATTATCCAATGGATAATGTTTCATAATTTTCTGAGACAGTTGAATTTTTCGGTAAAAATTAAATATCGTTTTAATAAATAATGTGTTTTATGGAATCATAATGACCAAATAGTGATGTAATAAAATACTTTAAATGGTATGTTAGGACAATATATTTTTTACCTTTAAAATAATGTGAATTTATGTTTATTTGATTTTTTTACAAAGCATTAGTGGGCCCTCCAAGACTTATAATACATTTTTACTTTTTAAATTGATTTCTTTGAGAATGTGACTCACCTCCACATAATAAAGCCTACTATTTTAATAAGTTATGCCTTTTACTTATAAAATAATTTATTCCACTCTACTTTGGAAAAAACCGTGGGAAAAAACCATGGGTTGGTTTGTAGTTTTGATTAGTTTAATGTGTTGTGTCCAAAACCAAAATAATAAAGAATTCCCTCTCTTTTCCTATATAAACCCACCCAAGCTCCCACTTCCTCTTCACTCAAATCCTTTGGAGCTCAACTAACCTCTAAAATCCTTTCTTTTTAATTCTCCCAAGTCTCCCCAATCTCCCAAGAATCCTCTCTCAAGACTCTACCAAGCCTTTGGTATCACACTTCTAAGTAAGAGATTTCTTCCTTTCTCATTTTTTTCCAAACTTCATTATGTCATTATACCATTTTTTTCAATTAAAAATGTTGGGGTATAATTTTTCACCTCCTCCGTAATTCCCTCCTTATATTTTAATGATTATAGACCTCTTTCTCTCACATTAATTCTTCCCATGTACATCGGTTACTATGCTAAAATTCCATAAGGATTTCTCTCTCCTCATTTGCAATCAAGAAATTATTTTACATTATGCACCTAAATTACTTTATATATGTTGGGACATGTATCTATATGACCCCCTTACTTTTAATTTTATGTACATATTTTGAGATATCACTTTCTCTCTCATCAACAATTTTTATGAATTCTTATGTCACGTCGTTATACTACTGAAATTGCACCTCGATTTTTCCAAGACAAAGTCATTGTGTAGTCAATACCATGCCAATTTCTCTATTAATGGTATTCACATTTATGCACATTTAATTATTGATTATATAGTTTCATTTATGTATTAAAAATTCTTTTATCATGGAATAAATGACGATGTTGAATGATTCCATGTTGTATGATCCATGTGGCGCACTTATGCATGAAATGAAATGATTAGGAAGAGTATTCCCTGAGAGTGATCCAATGCATTGGGTAAAGATTATTATTATGATACGTTAAGTGAAATGAGGGTTTACTCATGATCCATGTTCAATGAGCATTGGTTCGTGCTAATATCATGTTAAATTTTGTTGCCACATTTCCATGTTAAGATAATCATGCTATATCATGCCTTTATGTTCATGTTTCTCTTATGCTCCATTGATATTACTATTACCTAACATGTACTATATTATTCATGTTATTCCTTATTTACTACCTTAATAGTCTTTATATCTCACCATTTTCTTATTCATGTCCTCAAGTTATCCCATGCAATGATAAGTACGCAGGATTTTGTGGTCATGTAAAAGAATTTTTCAATAAAGATGTTGTGTTTTATGTTCAAAGTCGTTATATAATGTTACTAAGCCCAAAAGACACAAGAACTCTCAATATTATATCTTGTATCAAGTGAATATTTTATGAAATAAATAATTTTTAAGTCTGAAATAAATATTAGGGTTGTTATAAGTCGTGACATGGTGTCCCCAGCGTCTTTAGGATGAGTTGTGACATGGTGTCCCATGTGTCTTCGGGATGATTTGTGATGTGATTTCCCAAGAGTATTTGGTATGAGATGGGATATATTGTGAGGCCTAGGTGTGTATAGGCGGGATGTATTGTGGGACCCAGGTATGTGCGGGTGGGATGTGATGTGTTATATTTAGAAGAAGTGGGAGTGCTAGGAAATTTTATATTGGTGTGTGAGAGTAGATAATCACGGATAAATTCTTGTGGGGTAGCCTATATTAAATTTGATTTATATTATATTACTTGGATTGCATCACTTGGTGAGCACGCCTTTGTGGGGTTGGGTTTGGTTAGTATATTTGTTTGGGTTCTATTTGGTTTTTTTGTTTTCTCACAGGTACATTAGTATGCTTCTTTCACATGTGCATGAGAGACTTTAGTTTTTATACTGAGTATACTTGTATTCTTACCCTATATATATATAAAACTGTTTTTGGGTTTCCAGGAGGATTTCATGGACCTTTATGGACTTTACTAGCTCAGATCTTTAATAATTGTTGGGTCATTGCTTTAACTTTATTTTGGGTATTTACTTTGGATACTTTTTGTATTTTTATCAGTTCTATTTTACACATGAATGTGGGATGGTTTTGGATTTATTTATATTATGTCTTAGAGTTACATTGTGGATGATTCATATTATCTTCTGATCATGTTTATTAAAAAGGGGAATGCCTCCCATGTTGTGAGATTTGTGCACCCTTGGTGCTAGTCTCCAACCTAGGGCCTACTGGAGATGGGACTCAAGGGTCATTATATCTCTCCCATTATTGCGGTATCTTTGGAGGGAGGGGGTCATGACAACATAACTTAGAGGAATTTAAATTACCTTTTCATGATAACTAGGTTTATTCATGCAGTAGGTAGTTTCCTTTGTCTATCCACTTTGAGTTCAACATATGGTAGGTTCAGTACACATGTGGTCAGATAAACTTAAATGCATGGTCAGTGCAAGACTTATATAGAATTGGTGCATGATACATAGTTTTTTAATATAGTTAGTACCACATAGACACATGACCTTCATGGTCAGAAGGTTGTCTGCATATGGTAGGCAGGCATGGTCACTTTCAAACTTTTCCATTTTTACAAGTTTTTCTAGAAAAACTATTGAATAACATAAAACATAAAATTAATTAAAGAAATTATAAACATGATTTTGGATCATTAAAATAAGGATTTTATGTTCTAATCCAACATAAGTTGTAAATCAAAAGAAGTTATCCAAATAATAGGTATATATTTTAACCAAATATTTTAGTTTTATTTCTTCCTCTACCTCCATAAAAACTCTTATAACCATTATGATATAATAACATAATTATCTCCCATATACTTAGATGTTGTTATATTTATAGAATAACATTTATCTATATCCTCTTCCATCAAATTGGAAATGAAACCATCATTTGTGTGTATGGAAAACTACCACATCGCAAAGTGATGTAATTAATTTTACATTACCGCCTCTTCATGAATGGCCTAAAGGCCTTATATTTTTAGTCATTTTTGATAATCCCCATTTTAATGGTTGAAGGGGAACCCTTACATGGCCCGTAAGCTTAATGATATTACATGACCCGAAGTCCTTAGAGGAATTCATCCCATACTACTTGAAACTGCCCCTCCCTAGTGTCTACATCATAATGACATCTCTTCACCATTTCATGATTGTTCGACTAGTTATCATGTGCATAGATGCATAGCCCTAGTACCGATGGAAATTGGAATACCCTCTAATTCTTCCAAATTTGTTATCTCTGCTCTGTTGAATGTGTCTTCTCTGAATCCTCATATGGATCCTACACCTTGTAATGTCTGGTACTTCTATAAAATATGTGTCCCTAAGGCCTTGAGGTGACCTGAAAGTCTTACTGACCCGAAGGCTTGGGTGGATCAAAGGTATGAAGGACTCAAGGACCAAACCAGTGGCCCAAAGGCTGAAAAAGATGAATATTTATGTCTACTGTAGTATTGAATACTACCTACTATAGTGCCTGATACAGTACTGCTACAGTAATCCGTAAATATGTCTCCACCCAGATCTGATCCTGGGTCTCATGGATGTACTTGGAGAGTACTCGCCAATCGGGATGAGGCTCATGTTCCCATTACTGCCTCTCACATATGGTTATAATGATGGATTTAACGTGTATATATATATATATATATGATATTTATGACATAATTATCATTTTTGAAAGATAATATATCATCTATTTTCTTACCTTTCCATAACATCCATATTAGAAGAGAATGTAACACCCCAAGACTTTATGATATATTTCTTTTAAATTAAATTCAATATCTTTGATAGCTTTCGATGCATGCAACACTGTGTTTAAATGAAATGTGATAATCTATTAAAATATTATTATTAAAACATGACCATTATAACCTAGTCGTTAAGTTGGATGGTATGAATAGTACTAACTAAATTATAAAAATTATATTTTTTACACATGTATAAAATAAATTCAATGGTTTCATATTGATTAGAAATAAAACAAGAACCACTTTAAATCGACAAAAATGTTTTCTGAAAAATAATACTTTTTAGAAAGGCGGATTAGTTGCGATTTGCACACATAATTTAAAATTAATTTTTACCACCTTTTGAAAATTTATTTTAAAAAATAAACTTCATTTTTTAAATATACTTTTCAAAAAAAATTGGATGATTTTTTTTTGAAAATATATATTTTCTGATCAATAGCGAAAAATATTGATTTTTAATGAAAATTTTCTTTTTCATTAAAATAATTTAAAAGATTAAATTATATTTTAAATTTTATATAAATTAAAATTAGTTCAATTATATTAAAATCTTACTAATTTAGTTAATTTTAATAAATTAATTTTGAATTCTGATATAAAAACTTTTTAAACTTTTGAAAGCTTTTCTTTGGAAAAACTCTTTTTTCGACGCATATACAGGGTTTAATTTTAAATTGAATTCTACAAATTATTTAGATTAAATTTTGAAAAAGGATTTACATATTTTTAATAATAAAAATTTATTATATATAATAAGTTCAAATAAATTTTTAACCATAATTAATAGTAAAAACAATAAAAATTAATTATCGTGGTTGAGGTAAAAATGGGTTTACATGGAGGTTAAACTAAGAAGATAAGGGTTCAAAATGACCTAAAACTTATTAAAAACTATTTTATATATATCTTTAGATATTATTACCTATAATTTATTATAATTAACCATTTTGGAGGCTTTTTTCATGAGAAAAACATGAGTATCACTTTATATTTTCAAAAATTTTATATGTGCCCTCTCCCCCGCTTATAAAAGTCCACACACTATCCTCCCCTATTAATATTTACAAAACCCATTGGTTAATAAAATAACTAATCAAATATATTCCTTAATTACCTCCCTAAATAATAGAGTCCTTATTTTTATTAGTAATCACTTCTAATAATTTTTTAGGTACAAACCTAAAGAGTCACTCCGAAGAAGAGATAAAACTTTTAAACATGCGTATTTGTTTTATCTATTATTACACTTCCTTAAAATCATATTAAAATTTTATAATATATTAAAACCATAATAACCTATACAATGATATTTTTTATGTCAATTTAATAACCCAGGTCCATCTCTACTTCCATCAAATTGGAAATGAAACTATCGACCGTGTGTACTGTGGACTACCATCTCGTGAACATATATAATTTTTTTTCCAACACCACCTTTAAAAAATGGATATAATGATGTATTTAAAAAATTTATATAATATTTATGTAATTATTATATCACATACACCTTATTAATTTCCATTATGTGTGGGGATACGATAATGTCGCTTATGTGTATGGTGGACTACCGCCTCATGAAGTGATGTGATTTGTTTTTTTATTACACATTACATGGAAGGTATTAAAGTTAAAATTAATGAATGTATTTTATATTTATGAACTAAAAATAAGTATGGAAATATAATATCACATATTACTTCTTACCTTCCAATTCTTTATAAAACAATAATGTCGCTTGTGCGTATGTGTGGACTACCACCTTCACATAGTGATGTGAAATGTTTTTCATTTTATTTTTACACGGATGGTATTAAGGATGGATTTTATTAATATAAATGATATATATAAAATAATTATTATTTTTAAAAGGTTAATTATTGTTTATTTTCCTCTTATTATATCCTCTAAAAAAATGGAAACAATATTCATGCGTATGTACGTCCTACCGTCTCAGTAAATGATGTAATCCATTTTCTATCTATAAATTTTATAGATTACTATAAATACATATATAATGAATATATATGATATTTATATCATGGTTAGCGTTTTTGATATCATTTAACCATTATCAATATAAAATTTTCTAAATTTTAGAACCAAAACAATCATGAAAAAACAAAACAATTATCACCTGAAATAGTGATTTTAACAAAAAAATGTAAATAAACTTGTGATAAAAGACTATAAGAAAGTAATATATAGTAAGAGATAAATTATTCTGGTTATATAATATATTTATAAAAAACCTATATTTATTATACATGATGTTCTGACACATGCGAAGGAAGTCGAACTTAAGGTAAGGGTTTCATGTCTCACTTTTACTTCTGTGAGACATACGTCATATTCAGCACTTATTATTTTGTGTGGTTTATATTCTGACCATTTTTATATGTTATATCATAAATATATTTATATTCATGGTATTTAAAGTTTTATTTTAATTTATTTCCTTCATTGTTCTTATGATTCAAAAGTTGCCAATGTGATAAAGGTTTATTTCACAATCTCATCATTATTCCAGATTGTTTTTGTTTAAGTTTCCCTTAGGAGAATTATTTGATATTTCTATATTAAAATAATTTTATTTTCTTATAATATGTTTATTCATGAAATTTTTCAAGTAATAGTACCATTTTTACACTCTTTGGTACTTAAAATTATTGAGAAAATGTTTTTAATAAAATCTGACTTTATTTCTATCTTCGGTCAAAAATCATTTTTCATCAAAATCTATGTTTTCAAAAAAAAAGTTTTTAACCTTTTAAAAATAATTTATTAAATAAATTTTTACCATTTTTTAATTTATATAAATTTTTTAAAAGGAATCTTCAAGTTGTTTTCAAAACAAGGTTTATTTGGCTTTTAATAAAAATGTGAAAGGAATCTTTGTTTAAACATGTATGACATAAATGGAATTTTCCTCCTTCATGACCACTTGATGTATTAAAGATTATTTTATAGGTTTAAATGTTTATTTTCAATGAAATTTATTTTCAAAAAATTGAATTTTTTGTTTTAAAAGTTTATTTTCGAATTGCAAAGGATATTTTCCTCAAGAATGGTTTTAATGACATTTTTATGGTATTTCTATTCATCAACGATATGAACCCTTTATTGTACTTATGATAAACTAGGGATATATTATAATGATATCATCCTTATTCTTTATTTTTATGGTTAATGATCAATTTTACTGAGTATGTACAATTTATTACCATTCCCTATATTATTATGGATGTTTTATGATTATGTTTATTTGATTGGGGTAAGTATTAACATTGTATATGTTATTTTTTAAATAATAATGTTTATGTTGATTATGTTTCCCTTATTTCATATGATTAATGCATTATATATACTGATTGGTGGGTCTTGGATATAGATATCCCCTTGATGTATCGGTGGGTCTCATGAGACAAATTAGATGGCCAAATTAGATGGGTTTCTACCCACATATTTAAATTATCTTGTGAAAGGTTTTGATAGTATGTTTCAGATGTATGTAATTATGCATTCTCTCATTATGAGATTAGTTATTAATGTCCATGTGATTATTCTATTAGTTATAATATTCATGTATAAGTTTCAATCTTGTGTGATTATTTATATGGATTTATTTGATAATTATTTATTCATGAAATATTATGCTCAAGTTATCATTTAAATGGAATTTGTTTTGGTTATTTACCTTACCATATTGATTATGAATATTTATTCAGGATAGCTTCTAATTTACGAATGCCCTTACTGAGCATATGATTGTACCTCTTTCTTATGTTTTATTTTCCCCAAGATACTAGGATTTGTTTTATGATTGATATGTTAGGATATGCTAAAGGGAATAATGTCATTCTCAAAGAAAAACTTTTTGTATTTTATGTTTTAAAATATAACATGATTTTCGAGTATATATCTAGTTTACCAAGTATACTAAACTATTTGGTCCTTTAGGATGTGATTACTTGTGTATTATTCCAATGTAATATAGTAACCACCGACTCAAAGCTACTAGGGTTAGGGTATTTATAGTTGGTATCAGATTAGGTTTATTAGAAACCTTGGAGACTAGATTAAGGAATACATAGATTAGGGAATATAACCCTATGAATTATTTTTTAAGTATAAGTCCAAGTATATGATAACATATTAAAGTTTTTATAAGGTATATATTATATGGTTTTCCTAGAAATACATCTATATCTGGATACTACAAGTGGATGTGGTTATCGAACATATGTACCTATGGGTAATAACTCTGAAAAAGACATGTCGGGCTTGACTCAAGTGTTACCTGGTACATGACAATGATCCTTACTACGCACCTAGTTTGACTCTCCCAGGGTATATTATTAGGATAATTCACATTTTATTTACAAATCATTATCAAGGATTTGAAAATATTTTTTCTAATTTGAAATTTTTCTTAAATAAACCATGTTTATGATAATGAGATTAGCCATGCGTAAATTTTCCAATTTATGTTATGTGTTTCACAATTTTTTGGATTATAAATTATGATACATAATGTAATGATCTATTCTAGTGTATTGTATTTTTTATAAATGGAACCTAGAAAAAGGAATGGGAATCGTATCAATGCATGTAATACAAAGAGTAATAATGATCGTTTCCTTGATGATTTTAAGCTATTATTTTTAAGGAAACTAGTCTCCCAAACATTATCATCATATAAGGAAATAGTAACATGTGATATTAAGTCATAGAGATAATTATATAATTATTATTTCTTTTAAGGGAATAAATATAAGAATAGTTTGGAAGACCAAAAAATTGATAAGGGAAAGAAGGGTTTTACAACATGTGATAATTGTGAAAAAAACAAATTGGTACTTACTTGAAGGGAATGAGAGATTTCTTAAAGTGTGTGGATAAAGGCCATAATAATAAAAGTTTATAAAAGAAACCTTTTATGTTTTATGTTTCAACTATCATGACATGGGGAACTACTCAAAAAAAAATCCCCCAATCATCGAGGTAATATACTCTAAAAGAAGCTAAGGGATCAAGGTCAAGATTATGTTATTACTACAGAAGAAGTGGAATGATTAATGTGCTTGTGTTTGGATTAAATAATAATGTTATAGTAGTATTTTATTAATGATATTTTAGTTATAATAATTATGAAATTTATAAGTATTGTACTTTAGTTATTTTTATTTAATTAATCGAGATCATATGTTGAATGGTACCAATGACCAAGAAAAGTGATTCATTGGAAAGTTGATCTTTTTGGAAAACACGTAATTAAGGTAAGATAACCCTTAATATATAATCTATGTTGAGATAATAATGATAAATATATGTTTATGGGATAGTATTGGTTACCTTGAAATTGGTTATTGATTTGATGGTTTATGTTATATTTTCTAGAGTTTACTACATTTTTAGACTTAAGGAATATATTCAATAACCTAAGATTTTATTTTAGAAGTATGCATGTTTTCATTAAGGTTTTATGGTGACAAAGGTATTAAAATATTGTTAAGGTGAAATTAAGAGATACTTTATATTTTTTGGGGAATATAATGTTGATTTTGTAAATGTAGTGACCTTCTTTCTAAATTTTTAGACTTTAAATTTGGGCAGATATATTTTGAATGAGTATTACGGTTAACAATTTATAAAATGGATTAAGTTAAATTTTGGGAGTTAATATTGAACTATTAGATATTAATTTATTATATTGTATAAATTTTTCTAACCATTTTGGTTTTATTAATGATGGAAGGAATAGTTTTTTACTCTTTTATGGGTCTTACAATCTGTTAAGAGATAATTTTAGTGCTTCATACATAAAAAAATAATTTTTGGATATTAATTTCTTGGAGTGATATATTAAGTGGAAAATGATAAAAGAAAAAATAAAGGATTAAATTGTGATTATGAAATATAAAGATATCAAATAAGTATATTTCTTTATATTCTAATATAGTAAAATAATCCATTAACTCTATGAAAAGGATCTTGAAACAAAAATATTATCCTAATACCTTCATTTTCGAAGAACTGATGGTCTTTTATCCCTTTAAATATTAATGGTTTGTTGGTAATTAACCTTTTCTATATTACCCAATTTCCTTTTATCAATGATATCTATCACTCTCTATAATTTTTTACACTTTTCTTCCATATCCATATCTTCACTTTCCACCAATGTTCTCCTACTTGGAAACCTAATTATGCATTATTCTAAATAACCTTCGTAATTAACTTTATATATTATCAATAGGATGTTTTATTAACCCTTTTTATGATGTGGGTTCCCAAAAAAATTTATTTAAAAATGTAAAATTCTTGATTACCAAAATCAAGATTAAATTATGAGTAAGCAATTTATTTAAGTGGGTAGAATATAACACCTTGAGATTTTGGAAGAGGAACTTCATGTTCAATAGAATATATGGAATGAAAAATAAAGATTTTAATATAATGTAACAACCTTATAGTTTATGATATATATTTTTTAAATAAATTAAATCACTTTGATAGCATGTGATGCATGAAAAATTGAGTTTAAACAAAATGTGATACTCCATTAAAATATTATTATTTAAACATGACCATTATAACCTAGCTGTTAAGTTGGAGAGTATTAATAGTACTAAATAAATTATGAAAATTATATAGTTTAGACATGAATAAAATAAATTCAATGGTTATCTATTTATTAGAAATAAAATAAGAACCATTTGAAAGAGAAATAAATGTTTTCTGAAAAATAGCATTTTTCATAAAGGAAGATTAGTCATGATTTACCGATATAATTTAAAATTAATTTTTAAAAATTTTAGAAAATTTGTTATAAAAAAAATTCATTTTTAAAATCTACATGTCAAAAATATCTTTGAGTTAATTTTTGTGATATATCTGGAAATATTAATTTTTTGGTGAATAGTGAAAAATACTGATTTTTAATGAAGATTGTATTTTCATTAAAATAATTTACAAGGTTAAATTATATTTTAAATTGCTTATAAAGTAAAATTAGTTAAATTATGGTAAGAGTTTACTAATTTATGTCATTGGAATCAATTTTTTATTTAATTATGTTATAAAAAAAATAACTTTTAGAAGTTTTTCTTTGGAAAAACCATTTTTTCGACGCGTCTCTCGGTTAAATTTTAAATTGAATTCTAAAAATTATGTATCTTTAATTTGGAAAATTTGATTCTATATTAGGAATAAGAATAATTTATATTATATAATAAGTTAAACTTAATTTTTGGCCATAATGAATAGTGAAAACATAAAAATCAATTATCGTGGTTAAGGTAAAATGGGTTTTTCGGGGGTTAAAATAAGAAGATAAGGGTTAAAATGACCTAAAACTTGTCAAAAACACATTTTATTGACATATTGTGACATTATGACCTATAATGTTAAATAATTACCCATTTATAGGGTTTTAATGATAAAAACTTGGGTATCACTTTATCTTTCTAAAAATTTCATGTGTTTCCCCTCCCCCACTTATAGAAGGTAACCCCCTCTACTCTCCTCTTCACACTCCCAAAACCATTTTTTCAGAAAATAACTAACCAAAAATATTCATTAATTACTAATACAAACCCTAGAGACATTATTTTTATTATAAATCTCTCCTAATCATGATTTAGTTATAAACCTAATGAGTCTCTTTGAATAAGAGCTAAAATTCTTAAACATGCATGTTTATTTTATTTATTATTATAACTACTTAAAATCATCATAAAACATGATAATATAATAAAATAATTATACCCTATATACTGATATTTTATTATTCTAATGTAATAACCTAGATCCATCTTCACTTCTATCAAATGGGAGACAAAACTGTCAATTGTGTGTAAGGCAGACTACCACCTCACGAACCGATGTAATTTGTTTTTCATCACCACCTTTAAAGGATGGATATAATTATAAATTTAACATATATATATTATATTTATTACATTATTATAACTCTGTAAATATTATATCACATACAACTTCTTACATTCCATTCCGTGGGGGATACGATAACATTGCTCGTGTGTACGGTGGACTACCGCCTCACAAAGCGATGTGATTTGTTTTTATATTAAGATTTAAATGGAAGGTAATAATATAAAAATTAATGAATATATATTATATTTATTACCTAACCATACTTATTTAAATATAATATCACATATAACTTCTTACCTTCTAATCCTTTGTAAAAAAATAACGCCGCTTGTGCGTACGTGTGGATTATCTCCTCCACGTAGCGATGTGAAATGTTTTTCATTTTATTTTTAATTGGATGGTAATAAGGATCAGTTTTATTAATATATATGATATATATAACATAATAATGTTTCTATAAAGTTTAATTAATATTTATTTTTCTTTAATTCCATCCATCGAGAAAAATGGAAACAACGTTCATGCGTACGTACGGCCTACTGTCTCCATGAACGGTGTAATCTATTTTCTATTTATAAATTTTTTAGATTACTATAAATAAATATATAATGAATATATATAATATTTATATCATGGTTTAAATTTTTTGAGATTATTTAACCATGATCAATATAAAATGACTGAAATTACCAAACAGAAACCTACATGGAAAACGAAGCAATTATCAACTGAAATAGTGGTTCTAACAAAGAAATGTTAATAAATACATGATAAAATACTATAAGTAAATCATATATGGTATGAGATATATTATTATGGTTATTTAATATATTTATAATAAACTTATATCTATTATATAGGCGGTTTAAACACATATGAAGGAAAACGAACCTGAGCTACGCTTTTCTCATCTCACTTTTACTTTCATGAGACATCTGTCATATTCGCCACTTATTCCTATGTGTGGGGTATATACTACACCTTTTTATATGTGATACCATGAATTTATTTATCTTAATTGTTTTTAAATTTTTATTTGAATTTATTTCTTTCATGGGGCTTATGATTCAAAAGTTACCAAAGTGGAAAGGGTTTATTTCACAATCTCATCATTATTTGGGACTATTTTTTTAAGTTTACCTTAGTGGAATTATTTGATATTTATATATTAAAATAAATATATTTTATTATCCTATGTTCATTCAAAAGAAATTTTAAGTAATAGTACTATTTTTCAAATCTTTGTTAATTAAAATGATTGATAATTTTTTTTAAGAAAATCTGACTTTATTTTCCTCTTCTGTTGAAAATCCTTTTTCATAAAAATATATGATTTCTAAAAAAATTAAATTTTTTTTGAAATTTTAAATATTATTTATTGAATAAATGTTTACTTATTTTTACTTTATACAAAAAAAATTTGAAATTAATCTTCATTTCTTTTTCAAAACAAGTCTCATTTGGATTTTACTAAAAATGTGAAAGGAGCCTTTATTTTAACATGTATGGCATGAATATAATTTTCTACCATAATAACCAATTAATGTTTTGAAGATTATTTTAAAAGTTTTAAAAGGTTATTTTCAAACAAAATTATTTTCAAAAAAATTTATGAACTTTTTGTTTTAAAATGTGATTTTCAATGCACAAATGATATTTTCCTTGAGAATGTTTTTAATGGAATTTTATAGTATTTATATTCATTGAAGAAATAAACCCTTTATTTTACTTATGATCAAACAGTTGTATCTTTTATTGGTATAATAATTATTCCTTCTTTTAATGTTTTATGATTAGTTTTACTGAGGCTGTACAATTTTATTACCATTCACCAAATTATTCTAGATGGTTTATGATTATGTTTATTTGATTGGGAAGTATTAAAATTTTTTATGTTAGTTTTTCAATATAAATTCTTATATTTATTATGTTTCAATTGTACTTAGTAAGTAATAGGTGGGCCCTGGTTATAAATATCCCCTTGATGTATCGACAAGTCTCATGAGACAAATTAGTTGTCCAAATTAGATGGGTTTCTACCCACAGATTTAAATTGTCTTATCAAAGGTCTTGATAGTATGTTTTAGATGTCTGGCATTATAAATTTACTCATTATGAGATACGTTATTAATTTCTATGTGATTATTCTATTAGTTAGAATATTAATGGATAAGTTTCAATCTTATGTGATTATTTATATGGATTTATTTGATCATCATTTATTCCTACCATATTATGATCAAGTTATCATTTAAATGGAATGTATTTCAATTATTTACCTTGCAATATTGATTATGTGTATTTTTTCAGGATAGCTTCCGCTATACACATACCCTTACTGAGCATCTGATCTCATCCCATTTTTATGATTTATTTTTACAAGGATACTAGGAAGTTTTTTATGATTTATATACAGAGATATGGTAAGGAGAATAATAGTATTCTCAAAGAAAATACTTTTTGTATTTTATTTTTTAAAATATAATGTGAGTTTCTGATATGTACCTAGTTTACCAAGACTACTAAACTATTCAGTCCTTCATGATATGGTTCTTTTTATCTTATGTCAATGTAATAAAGTAACCAATAAATCTAGTCTACTAGGATCGAGGTCATTACAAAAATGATACTTGCCTTCTTTCTCTCATTCTTGTTGTAAAATAAAAGCATTACTCATGTATACATATGACCTATCATCTCCAAGATTGTAACATAATTCATTTTTATAACCATCATACATAATTGGTTCTAAAAGTATAATTTATGTATAAAAGTGATAATTATAACATTATTAAGATTATATAAATGATATAATCATGATCCTTTAGACCAAAGCTAACCTACCGAAATCATTTTGGACCTCTGAACCAAAAATCCCCAAAACGTTCAAGGAAAACTTAATCAATTAAGTAATTAGGTATAAGATGGATATAAGTGAAATAAAAAGGAATAATTAAATTGAAAAAGGTTATTAAGAAAGTAACTAATTATCATAAAATTATTGGTTAGGAAGATAAATAATGTGAATGATATGTCAGACTCGGGGTAAGGGATACTTTACCTTAAAAACCTTCTTCAAATGTTTTAAATATTTATTTTATAAATCATTTCCTTCCATGTTCATAATATTAAAATTATTTTATGAATAATTTTATATGTATATAAATGAATTATAAGGGAAATTTTTTCACTATATTGACATATTTTATATGGGATTTTTTGAATTTATTTTCAAAATGAAAAAGGAATGTTCTATTTTAACATATATGGACCAATGGAATTTCCTATCGTTGTAACCATTATTTTATGTCGTAATTCCTTTATAATATTTCATGTTTTTTTCAATGAAATATCCTCCTTCCCTTTATTCTATGTATTTTAGTTTGGAAAATTTGGTTTTGAAGCAACAGGATATAACAATATCCAAAAATGTTTTACCTATGGGTTAAAAATCATATTTTTTATGATTTTGGTGATGGAAATTCAAGATTTTATGTGTTTGACCCATGTTATAGTCCTTTTAATTTATTTTTTAATGATTGTTGGTCCTAATATATGATTGATGTGGGGTGAGCATGGTATAACTCTTTAATGCATAGGGTAATGATGATTTTCTCTAAAGAATTATGTTGGAAGTTGGTTGTGTAGGTTATTCCACGTGTAAGGGTTCTATTAAGATGATTTCATAAGGCACTTAAATGACTCCTCTATGCTTTCTAATGAGTTTTCATGAAAATATTTTGATTTCATATGGTAATATCTTTTGTTTAAAGAAATTATTAAGCCCATTAAGGGTAAAGAGGCATGTTTTTTAAGAAATTTTTTTATAGGTTCTCATAATATCTAAGAAACCATGTTGATTATAATTTTTCATTTATGTTTTATTTTTAAGTGTTTATGAAAAAAATTGTCCAGTAAATTTTATTTCATGTGTAAATAATTGATTATTAGAGCTTAAAGTTTATTATGTTAAATAAAAACTCTCTTTAATGATATTATGGTTTTGAAATGGTCTATCAGGTTTATTTATTATTTTTAATATATCCCTTACTGATATTTTTGTTCTCATCCCATTTTTCAAAATTATTTTTATAGGTTTTAAGGATGAATGGGAATAATGATGAAGTTGGGTTGAAAATCATGAATATTTTTCATGAAAAGAAAACAAGTTTATTTTTAAAAGTTTGGTATTGTGTAAAAAATGTATACTTAGTTGAAGTGTCCACTTTTTAATGTATAGTTTTATTATGTGAGATTTATGACCTAATTATATAAAACTCTAAACCTAAAAAGGGCCTTGAGAATGAAAAAAATAAATTATTGTTTAAAAATGAAATAATGGACTGAATAAGGATTGGGTCCTTATAGTTGGTATCAGTGGGGGGTTTAGATAATTTTAGAGGTTAAGATAATGTAATTAAGTGCCCTTAATATATTATAATTTATGGTTATAATGATATTTAATTTTAAGATTACCATATTGTTTTATCTAAACAATGTCTGTTCAGAATGGTTTTTCACAAGGGAAATAGAAGCTAAAGTAGGATGGCACCAAGAGGAAAACATAATTCCAAATCAGAAACATGGAATGGTTAGATTTTGAACTAATAAATTTTTGGAATTGATGGATTAGTTGAAAAATGATATAAATAGTGGATATATCCATGCGAGATAGAAACCACATTCACCATAGGTGAACATGTCTATAGTAGAGCATTTCCTGAAATAATACCCTCCAGTATTCAGTGGATCATTTTACCCTGTAAAAGTTTAGGGATGGGTTAAATCCTTAGAGATATATTTTAATTTTTGGGTGTTGAGTCAAAAGTTTAATTTCTACCCTTTATAACCTATGTTTTTAAAATCATAACACACCCTTAAAAAATATGTTTTAATAACTATATAGTTTACTATATTTTAGAATGATTTAATAGAAAACAACTTATTCTACCAAAGGTAGAAATACTTATTAAATAAAATAATATAAACTTTCTACAGAAGTCTGATCCATTAGAACATAATAAGTATAGTCCATCGAACTAATAGAAGTTTGGTTCATCGGATTAACAAAAGTTCAGTTAACCAGTATAACTATGTTTAATCTGTTGGTATGACGATGTCTAATCTATCGATGTGATGATATCCAATCTATCAGTGTGAAAATATATAATATATCAGTGTAATGACATTTAGTTTATAAATGTGACAATATCCAATCTATCAGTATAGAGATATTTATTTTATCTATGTGATAGTTTTTAATCCATTGAACTAACATGTTTTATTCCATTGGAATAATAATTTTATAATCAGAGTTATAATTATTACTTCTCAGAATACATTATAAAAGAATTTTAATGGTTCTATTGGAATGATATCAAATGAAGATATAATTTTTTGAGCTATCAAGTGAAGAAAATCTGAGGATGTTTCAACTAACTCCAAGATTCATAGAAAATATGATCATTGGAGGGATTCCTATAAATAGAAGTTCATTCGAGGATCTAGAAGAACATGGTTTTTTGAAATCAACTCGTATGATATTTTTCTCTATTTCAAACAATTGTTACATTATCTTTGTAAGGTTTTTAGAGATTTTGTGTTTTAACTATTCCATATAAGGAATTATAAAATCCGTAGAATAGTTTTTTCATTTTTATTTTGTGTCTAATCGAGGTTATGATTGAGAGATTTTGAGGATAAGAAGATAACTAGATCTGATCAGGATGATTGAGGACCTTTTGAGATAGGAAGATGGAGTTGATTTTGATCTTAGATATTGAGGGGCTTCCTCTAGAGGAATAATGAACTCATAGTTTGGTTTAAACTATGGACACCTTAAGTCAAGGTTATTGACTTCCATTAAATGAAGGTTAAAAGTTTATTTTTTATTTTTTAAAGATACTATTATTTATTCTATATAACTTTTTAAAGTTGTATTTTACATATTTCTTCAAGTTATATTTTTTGTTGTTCAATTTATTTAGAAATTTTATTTTAACTAAACTTTTCTTTACTCTGATTTATCGGAATATCTCTAAGTATTATACTTATTACTCTGATCATCGAATGCATTCACAGTTAGATAAATGTAATAAGAGGTTTTGGTTTAAAATTCTTTAAAAAAATTAAAACTAAAATTCATCCCCTACCTATTATATTCATCATATACTATTATGATCCAATAATTGGTATCATAGAAGTTTATACTACTTTACTTGTTGGTTTTTACATTTGTTATTATACTACAAGTTTCTAAAGTTTTTTTATAGCTTTTGTTATAAACTATTTGTTTATAAACTGTTATTACACTAACATGTAAATTGTAGAAATATTTTTTTTCTATAAGATGGAAAGTTTAAACATTTTTACTCTAAAAAATATAAATCTTATCATACCACCAATTTTGATGGTATTGATTATGAGTATCAGAGAGATATAATGAAGACGTTTGTAGGAAAGTTTGATGGTATTAATTATGAGTACTGGTGTAGGAAATTTTGTTATGTTAACTAATAACTACAAGATTCCTGATAAAGAATTTTCTACTTTTACTAATTAGGATAAGTTAGAATATCAATTGAATTACAGAGTAAGGAATATTATAATATGTTTTCTGACTAGAAACATACATAGTAAAATTTATTCTTATGAAGCTTCAAATAGTATTTAGAAGAAATTATAATTTAAAAATTTTGGAACTTCAAAAGTTATTGTAACTAGAAGAGCTATGATTTGTGCTGATTATCAAAATGTTGATTTACTACCTGATAAAATAGTCTTAAAGATGTATCAATGATTTATGAATGTCATAAATATTTTACAATCTCTTAGAGAGAAAGATCTTACTGATGAAATATTAGTTGAAAATATTATTGAGATCATGTCTGGTGAATGGGAGTCTAAAAAGAATGATTTGGATGATACTAGGAGAATCACACATCTTACTATGTATGATTTGATAGGAACTCTTATTCAGTATGAGGGTAGATTTAAAAATATGATAAAAAGATGAAAAGGAAGAATAGAAGAGTTTCTTTCACTATAAATTTTAATTTTTCAAATAAATTTCATTCAGCTAATAAAGTTTTAAAGTATTCTAAGAAGAAAAAGGTTATATTTGAATCAGAGAGTATAAATTTAGAAAACATATTGAAATAAGTTATCTAATCTTGTGAATATAAGGAACAAGGTAGTTATAAAGAAGGATTTACAATATAGATATAAGAAAAATCACAAATAAGTACGTGATAAAAAGGATTCCTTGGAAGTTAACTATTATAAATGTAAGAAGGATAGAAATATATGGTTGGACTATCCTATGTTGGAAAGCATAGATAATAAGGATAGGAATTATAAAATAACTTCTAATAATTATTACAAGCATAAGAATAAGAAGAGTCTAAAATTTTTAGATACTTGGAGTGAAAGTGGTGGAGATATTTCTTCAGAAAGTTCTTTTAACCGTGCTAGTGAAGATAAAAATAATATCTAATTTTATGATAAGATTTCAAAGATAAATAAATGCTTCATCATAAAGGTAACCACTAAATCTCTAACAAATCTTACTTTTAATTTAAATTACCCCGATAGTGATATTAACGATAATAATTATTTATCTTTTGATAAATAATCTTATTCATCATAATAAAACAATTATTTACCTAGTTTTTAAGAGTTTTTTAGATATTCTAATTTACTAGAAATTCATTATTGTAAGATTATCAAAAAAACTTAATGTTTCTTAAGAAAAAATTGTAAAAGAAAACTCAAGGATTTCTACTATTATAACTAAAATATCATATCATTCAAAAAGAGTTAGATAAAACAAATTTTGATAAAAATGATCCTTCAAAAGAACTAGAGAATTCTAGTTTCAAAAAAACTAGTTTTTTACATTAATTAGAAAAGAATAATTTGAATAAAACTTTAGTTGAGGATAATAATATATTTTTAAAACTAAATTATGAAATTTCTAGTCCAAAAAAGATTTTGTTGAAGTTTAAGACTGTTAAGGAAAACTTTGATAAGATGTATAATCAAATTAGATCTCATCAAGATATATCTATAATGGGTTTTACTAATAAAAAAAGTGTTTTTCATAATAATTACTTTGTTATGAAAATTGATAATTTTTTCACTAAGTGTCAAAGTGGTGGCCACTAGAAGAATAATTTTTTATTAAAAAAAGTTCAACATTTAGGATTTCATAAGGATTATTTTTCAAAATAATTGATATTTTCTAAATATATTAAAGTTGTAAATATGTGGATTCATAAAATATTACTTTCTAATAGCATCAGAACTAAGAAAATGTGGGTCCTAAAAAAATAACCCTTTTGTTTTCAACAAGATAATAAATTTTCCAATAATAACATATAGTGCATGGATAGTGGTTGTTTCAGACATATGACTAGAAATAAGTATTTTTTTCAAGAAGATTATAAAAATGAAAAGTGGAAAAGTTGTCTTTGGTGACAATTCTCAAGGGGAAATCATAATAATATGTAATGTTATTCTTCTTGGAAAATCTTTAATTTCAAATGTTTATTTTTTTTAGGTATTAAGAATAACCTTCTTATCATAAGTCAATTATGTGATGAGGTATATCTTGAGAACTTTAGGAATGAAAAATTTATTGTTCATAATTCAAAATATTAATTTATTCTTTTAACTAATCATAATGATAATTTTTACACACTTAACATTGAAGACCTTAGGAGATAAGATCTATGTAAAGACCCCAACCCTAGTATCACGAAGCGAGTGCCTTACTTTATTAAATTGGTACTATTAACAAAAAATTTCATCCCAAAGGATGGAATAGATTAGTATCTTCGGAAAACTAGATACAAACATAAATTTTAAATTACAAATTAAAATGAAAAACAACATATAAACTCCTTGGGAAATATTCATATTCTTCTAGATTATCTCTGCATGTCAGTCATAATATACATCTTGGCATCCTGGGGGAAAATAAAACATAAGAAAGGGGTGAGCTCAGTTTCTTGGTAAGGGTAAGAAAAAAATCAAAAACTATCATAAATAAACATAAAAAATAAGTCAAGGTGAATAAATAAAACACATTCCATTAAAACATAATCTTGATCATATTATGGTAGTAATAAAAACTAATTAAATAATTCTATAAAAATAATCACTTGAGAATGAAACTTAACCATGGATATTATAATAGTTTATTAATCGCATGTCTTATTAATTACTAATATCATAATGATATAATTCATAATGTCGGGCATCATAAATATACTTTCAAGTATTCATCCAAGCCATCATACATAAATGGGTAAAACCCTGGTCTAGTTTGTCTCATGAGACCTACTGATGCATCAAGGTGCTATAGTGGGCCTCGCCCATCACTTACTAAGTCTACTTCCTTCCTCATATAAAATGGGTGAAATATAATCAACATATACATTCATATTGAAACTAGCATATGAAATGTAAATATTTTCCCCAATCAATAAACATAATCATAAACTATCTAGAGTAATATGGTGAATGGTATCAAGTTAGTATATCCCCAGCCAAAATAATCATAAAAAATTCAATAAAATATGGTATATGGTAACATAAGAGATCAATTTCAATAAATTATAACATTAAATAGAGGTTTTTTAAATATATGAAAATACTTTAGTAAAATAATTGAAGAATTCTTGAGAGAAATACCCTTTTACTTTTGGAAAATAATTTGTATTTTTTTTAATATCATATTGTAAACATGTCTATCCCAGAAAAGAAAATTTAAGTAAAATTAAATTATGTTTGAGTCATAAAATATTTCCAACTGAATTTAATACATGTAAAAATAGTTTTTAAGAAACTTTATAAATGGGCCACTTCAGTATGGTTTAAGAGAAAATATAAAAGATTATTTAAAGCGGACAAAGGATTAATTATTTACATAAAACTAGAAAAAATATAAGATAGTTTTTAATAATAAAAATATTTATTTTATAAAAATATTGGTGGCTTAAAATATATTATGTAGTGTACTTGAAATTGGGTAAGAATTAGAGAAGTACCCTTTAATCGGGCTTGCTTATCATGAGGAATTGAAAAGGGATCCTTATAAAATATGTATTTCCCATAAAAGAAAGATGAAATGGTATGTATACATGAGTTTGGAACATATAAACATAATGTAAAATAATTATATAAAAATAAATAAGAATTATATTTTGGTAAAGAGATAGAAAGCGTAACCAGAATGAAAAATGGAGATTCAGGAAGAATCCCTTACCTTATGTTTGAAAGTGTTCTTCACTTGCACTTAATAGCTTGGATAATGAAATTAGATTCATAAATAATTTAATTCAGAACCAATTCAATAATTATTTGAATTATTATAATTTATTGAGTTCATTAATTTCCTTTTTGATGAGTTATAATATTCAATTTCATCATTTGGGAGTGTTTGTTTCCTTGGTTTTTATGATTGATTCACTTGTATACATGTATGAAAGATCATGTAAAATGGGAATAGTTATCCAGAATTGAAATTATATGTTATTAATTAAATTAAATAATAATAATTGGTTTTATATTTCATTTTTTTCTAGATATGATGATGATTCATTAGATAAAACGTTAATGATAATCGTTTAGATTATTTTTTCATTTTTCAATCATTACGCACTAGTTTTGTTTTATTAATTAATATTATGTATATATACTAGTTATAGAACACTAAATAAGTTTTAATTTAAATTTTAAAATATTTTTTAACTATTATAATGATTTTATGAGTATCCTTGAAGGTGGTATTAGAAAATGAACAATCGTCATCCAAAAAGGTGGTGAATCAGCACCTCACAGATAATATTTTCATTTATAGAACATAAGGGAGAAGAGAATGGGCTTGATGGTGAATATCCCATTAACATAACAACATTCCAGTATATATAATATAATTTATTTATCATTAATTTTTAGATAGAGGAGTTAAGGAAAGGATAAGAAAAAAAATAAATTAAAAGAACGAAAGGGGATTTTACCTCTTGAATTCCTCTCCATGAGAACCTCCTTAAGGAACTTTGAAATGGTCTTTTGGGTGAGAAAAACATGACCAGAACATGGGGGATAGGTTTGGGAGGTTTATTGGGTATAAATTTTACAAGATTCAAGGTTTTGGAGGTGTGAGGAGAGGAGGTGGTGAGGGGTGGTATTTATAATTGAGGAGAGGGGCGTTTTTTTATTATTTTATTCATTAGTTTATTATTTTGGTTAAAGGATATGGATAGTTTTTATTACCATTAATAAATACATTAAATAGTGAAGGATATTTCTATATTATGTCTTAAATCAACCATATATCATCCATAGCTCAATAATTCTTGTATTTGTTAAATACCATAAATTATCGTATTTCATTATTCACAAAAAAATCAACAATTTTAGAAAAATAACCAAAATTAACCATAACCATTTTTCAACATGTAGAATTAAAAAATGGAATATATTTAATAAAAATAATTTTCTAAATATGTAAAACTTAATTTTTAACTAAATTCATCATTTATCAAAAAATGAGGATTTTAATATTAAACCCAATTCTATGATACATTCAAAAATTAATTAAGGTCTCGTAAAATCATCTTATAACCATAAGATAATAAATTATTAATTTATGAATATATTTCATGAAAACAAATTTTATTTTAAATAATTAATTTAATTATAAAATTGTGAATAAACATTTATTCTTTACAAAAAAACAATAATTAATTTATCATTTTTAAAACATTTATTTACTTATTCCATGATATAAATATATAATATTTTCAATTCTAAGATACCAAAATTTTATTTATAATATCATAGGTAAAGTTACTATTTTATTGGTCATATTACTATTCCTAATAGTTACATTACTATTCCAATGATAATATTTAATAGTATATTATGGTTTTAAACATCATGTTGTGTGAAGCATAAACTATCAAAGATATTAAATTTTAAAAGAGACATACCATAAAATCTTGAGGTGTTACATTCTCCCCTATTTTAATAAATTATGTCCTCACAATTTTAAATTTCAGTTCAAAAATTAAAGTTTGATACATGAAAAACTCTGTGGAAATCCCACATCATAAAATGGGTTTATAAAAATTCCTCTTAAAAAGAGTGAAAGAGAAATGCGAAGGTCACCACAAAACTAAGATTCCAAAAATATGAGAACATTCGTGAAAATATGGACATGGAAGATAAATCTAACTATCAAGTTCAGATGGAAAGTGATATAAAATATGGTCATTAGAAATTCTACCACCATAAAATTGTAAATTTGTGATTAGTTAAAATGCTATTGAGTTTTCATAAGGAAAAGTAAACAGATGATGTTTTTTTTCTAAAATACTTTTTCTATAGTTTAGGGTTTCTTTTATTATTAAGAAAAGAAATTGAGAAAATATACTTACTTGATTCCTTTCCATGTCATAATCTGATCCTTTGGTTATTCTTTGATTTATTACCACTTCATTTATTAAATCTATAGATGGATATTTAAGACAAATTTTTATGCCCTAAGAACTTTTATGAATCATAAGATCCACAAGACATTCCTCTATCTTTTAAATGTTCACTAAAACCATGATGGTTATCAAAGGTTATCCAATATGATAAATCATACTTTATTCTTAATCAATAATATCCTTACTCCATTCCATAAGTTGTTAGAATTAAGACACATCCAAAATATGTCTATCTAAAATCAAAGATTACAAGCTCTTATTTTCACATACCAAATATATGAATACCTTGATCACTTTTAAAACTTAATGAAAACATGCATGATTCCAATTCCTTAAAGAATAAGTACTGCAGTACAATCCTTATATATCTCATGATTCTTATAACCATAATAAAATAACAAACTTATTGATTCCAAAAATGCAAATGCAATAATTATTCCACTTCACCTGTAGTAACAACATAATCTTGTACTTGATCCTTTTTCTTCTTCTGATCTATATTTCCTTAATACTTGGGACATTCATTTTTGTAGTGCCTCGTCTCCTTATAGTTGAAACATTTCACATTTACAACTTCTTTCTTCCCATTACAATCCCGATCATGGTGACCTTTCTTTCCATGCTTATAACAGACTCCTATTCCCTTTAAGAATGTACCGAGGTGTTTCTTTCCACAATTATCACATGTAGGAAAATCCTTATTTCCCTTTTTCCCTTTATCTGTATCTTTCTCCACTGTTATTTTCTTCTCTTGTTTTCCCTTAAATTCATAAGACTTAGAGAATTATTACTTTGTATTGATAGCACGTGAGACTATATATTCATATGATGAGAAAGTTTGTCAGATCATTTCAGAGGAATGGATTTAACCCATTAAAGAAATGATCAATCTTACTCCTTGGATTATGTAAAACATCTATAGAATTCATTACTAACCTTGTAAAGTTAACTTCATACTTGGAAATGTTTTCATTCTCTATTTGTCTCAGACTCAATAATTGTCTCTCCATATCTGTTCATTGTTCCTTAGGGAAATATTTTTCCAATAAATTTTCCTTAAAATCATTCCATTCCATATTTTCAATTTCTTCCTACCCTTTTGTGTTTTGAATCAATGACCACCATTGATCACCATCTCCTGAGAGATGATAAACTTCCATGATAACATTCTACCATTCGTTACTTCCCAAAGTAAGAAATATCTTCTCTAAGGAACTTATTCATTTATCAACTAAAAATGGGTTTGTAGTCCCATTAAATTATGGAGGTTGTCATCACATGAAGTGGTCTAAAATTGTTACACAACATTATAGATCAAGCTACTTCATACGGGTAAGGTTATTTCTCATAACCTGATTCAATTTTCCCAATATAGTTCTAAGTTGTTAATCTCTAGTTGGAGCTCTATTTCCAACATCATTATCTTATATAGGGGGAAATCCCTACATGGAATACATGCGTTGATATAGTTTCCATTCCTTACACTATGCACCATTTCTAAATAATGGAATACTCTAGATTAAGGTGTGAATCATAATACATAATCTCAAACTATAAAAACACCTAATATAAATTGAAAATTTATGCATAGATAATCTCATAATAATAAACATGGTTTCTTTGGGGACATGTTTATTTTTAAATCATTCATAATGGTTTATAAATAAAATGTGAATTACCCAAAGAATATCCCTCAGGAGTGTCAAACCAGCAGTGTAGTAATACTAATTTTCATGTTCCATTTTACTCCAAGTCAATCCTGATACACCTTTTTGGGGTTGTTACCCCTGGGATCATTTATGTTAGAACCACATCCACTTGTAGTATCTAGATTGGGATTTATTGCTAGGAAGTCCTACATAATCTCTACCTTACTAAAATTCTAGGATTTTCTTCTATGCTTATCCTCAAAGTCTATATTAGGGTTATATTCCATAATCTATGTTTTTTAAATCTAGTTTCTAAGGTTTCTACTAAATTTCCTCTAATACCAACTATAAAGACCCTAACCCCAGTAGCACGGAGATGGTGCCTTAATTTATTACATTGTTATTATGAAAAACTATTTTCATCCCATATGACAGAATAGTTTAGTAGCCTTGGAAAACTAGATACAAAAAATTACATTATAACTTGAAATGAAAAATAATATAGAAACCCATTTGGAAACATCCATATTCTCTTAAATTATCCCTACATGTCAATCATAATATAAATCTTGGCATCCTGAGGAAAAATAAAACATAAGAAAGGGGTTATCTCTGATTCTCAGTAAGGGTAAGAAATATATTTTAAACTATCATAAATAAACATAAATAATAATTCAAGGTGAATAACTAAAGAACATTCCATTAAAGCTTAATTTTGAGCATAATATAGCAGGAATAAAAAATGATTCAATAATTCCATATAAATAATCACTTAAGAATGAAACTTAACCATAGATATTCTACTAGTCGAATAATCACATGGATTATCAATTACTAATATTATAATTAGGGAATTAATAATTTTAGAAATTGTAAAAATATCATCAAGTCTTTAGCCAAGAAATCATACATAAATGGGAAAAACTCGGTCTAGTTTATCTCATGAGATCTACTGATGCATTGAGGGGCTATAGTGGGCTTCGCCCATCACTTAATAAGTCCAATGAATTCCTCACATGAAAGGGGTGGAACATAATCAATATATACATTCATATTGAAACTATCATATGAAATGTAAATAATTTCCCCAATCAGTAAACATAATCATAAATTACCTAGAGTAATATGGCGAATGGTATCAAGATAGTACATCCCCAATAAAAATAATCATAAAACATTAAATAAAATAGTTTAGATGATAAAATAAGAGATAAATTTAAATAATTCATAATAATAAACATATGTTGTTGAAATATATGAAAAAACTTTAATAAAATCATTATATATTTCTTAAGAGAAATACCTTTTTACTTTTAGAAAGAAGAGTTCTTTTGGAAAGAAGAGTTCTTTTGGAAAATCATTTTTATTTATCATAATATCAAAATGTAAACATGAATATCCCAAAAAAATAAAAGTTAATGATAATAAAATTATGTTTTAGGAATAAAATATGTCTAAATTATGTGAAAACATATAAAAATACTTTTCAATAAACTTTAGAAATAGGCCACTTCAGTGCGGTTTAAGGGAAAATATAAATAAGTCTTTAAAGATGAAAAAGGCATAATTATTTAAATAAAACTGGAAAATAGATAAGATATTTTTTCATGATAAAAATGGTTATTTTATAAAAATATTGGTGTCTTAAAACAAATTATGGAGCGTACTTGAAAATGGGTAATAATTTGGGAAGTACCCTTCAATCGGGCTTGCTTATCAGAAGGAATTGAAAAGGGAACCTTATAAAACATGTATTTCCCATCAAATAAAGATAAAATTATATGAATACATGATTTTGGAACATATATACATAATTTATAAGAATTATATAAAAATAAATAATAATTATATTGGTGTAAAGAGAGAGAAAGCGTAACCCAAATGAAAAATGGAGGTTTGGGGAGAATCACTTACCTTATGTCTGAAAGCATTCTTCACTTGTACTTAACATCCTAGATAATGAAATTGGATTCATTAATAATTTAATCAATAACCTATAAAATATTTTTTTACTTATTATAATTTATTAAGTTAATTTATAGCCTGTTAAGAGTTATAAGATTCAATTTCATCATTTGGGAGTGTTTGTTTCCATGGTTTTCATGATTGATTCACTTGTATACATGTATAAAAGATCATGTAAAATGGGAATAGTTATATAGAATTGAAATTTTATGTTATTAATAAACTTTAATAAGATCTAATGTTCTTATATATAATTTTTTTCATATATGAGGATGATTCATTAGATAAAACATTAATGATAACTCTTTAGAATATTTTGGTGTTTTTTCGATCATCACGCACTAGTTTTGTTTTATTAATTAACATTATGTATTTATTCTATTTATAAAACACTAAATAAGTTTTAATATAATTTTTATAGTCTGGTTTAACCATTATAATTTTTTATGATCATCCTTGAAGGCAGTATTAGAAAACCAATAATCAACGTCCATGAAGGTGGTGAATTGGCACCTCACGGATAATGTTTTCATTTTTAGATCAAATGGGATAGGAGAAGGGGTTTGATGATGAATATATCAATAAAATAATAAAATCATAGTATATATAATATATTATAGTTATCATACATGTTTTTATATAGGATTTAAGTAAATTATAATAAAATAAATGAAATTAAAAGAAGATTAATAGAAAGAAAGGGGATTTTACCTCTTGAATTCCTCTCCTTGAGAACCTCCTTAAGGAAATTTGAAATGGTATTTTTGGTGATACCAAAATTAAAAGAATGTGTGGGAGAGTTTTTGGATGGTTATTGGTCAGAAATTGTATAATCTTCAAGGCTTTGGAGGTGTAAGGAAAGGAGGTCATGAGGGGTGGTATTTATAGTGGAGGAGAGGGATGTTTTTTGATTATTTTATTTATTAGTTTATTATTTTGGATAAAGAATATGAATAGTTTTTATTCTCATGACTAATTACAATAAATAGATAATTAGAGTTCAATATTATGGGCTTACATCATCCATGACTCAATAATTCATGTATTTGTTAAATACTGTAAATTACTGTATTTTACTATTCACAAAAAAAAATCAACTATTTTAGAAAAATAAAAAACATTCACTATAACCATTTTTCAACATGTAGAATTCAAAAATGGACTCCATTTAATCAAAATAATTTTCTAAATTTTTGAATTTTAATTTCTAAATAAATTCATCATTTACCTGAAAAATACGGATTTTAATATTTTAACCGATTTTATGACACGTTAAAAGATTAATTAAGGAATTATAAAATTATCATATAATTATAAGAAAATAAATTATTAATTTATGAATCTATTTAATAAAAATAAAATTTCTTTTAAATAATTATTTTAAATTATAAAATTGTGAATAACTATTTATGTTTCACAAAAATACCAATACTTAATTTATCATTTTAAAAAAAATATTTACTTATTCCATGATATAAAGATATTATGTTTTAATTTATAAAATACCCAAATTTTATTTAAACTTTCATATGTGAATTTAATATTCTATTGGTCATATTACTATTCCCAATGGTCACATTACTATTCCAACGGTCATATTTAATAGTATATTACAGTTTTAACCTCAGTGTTGCATGAAGCATAAACAATCTAAGATTTTAAATTTTAAAAGAGACATATAATAAAATATTAGGTTGTTACAATCTACCTTAAATTAGTGAAATGGAATATAAATCTTGGTTACGGAATAGATGATTAGGACACTATAATGTAAGAAATTTTGATAAGTTGCATAAGAAATGACTAATTAAAGATCTTCTGAAACATAAGTTTGATACTTAAAAATTATATGATCCTTGTTAATTCAGAAAGAAACATAAGTCAAGTTTTAAATATATTAGTGAATTATTAACTTCTAATATTTTATAGTTAGTGCACATGGACTTGATTGGTCATACAAAAATTGGGAGTATCAATGGAAAATACTATGTATATTTTTTAGTTGATGATTACACTAGATATAATTGGGTATATTTTCTAGAAAAGAAATATAAATCCTTTTTTTTGTTTTAAAACTTTTGTAGCATGGGTTAAAAAATAATAAAAATCTATCCTTTATAACTATTCATAGTTATCAAGGTGGAGAATTTGTTATTTCCGATTTTGAAACTTTTTGTAGTAAAAATGGTATAGTGCATAACTTTTTAGCACCTATAACTCCACAACAAAATGGTGTAGTTGAAAACAGAAATAGAATTCTTCAAGAGATTACTAGAACCATGCTGAGTGAACACCCAGTTGCTAAATTTTTTTGGGTTTAAGTAGTTATTACTTACTATTATAATATAAACCAATTTTTAATAATACATTTTATTAATAAAACTTCTTATGATTTGTGGACTGGAAGGAAACCAAAACATTCTTACTTTAATATTTTTTGATGAAAAGTATTCATTTTTAATACTGAAGATAACTTACATAAGTTTTCTCTAAAATCTAATGATGTAATATTCTTAGGTTATTATATAACTAGTAAGTTGTATAGGGTTTTTAATAAAAATACAAGTATTATTAATGAAACAGTACATGTTAAATTTGATAAACCAATCCTTTTGTTTTCAAAAAACCTCAACTCATATCTTTGGATGTTATTTATAAAACTGATTTTCAACTAATGTTGAAAAGATCTTCTCATGAAAGAACAACTGAATAACATATTTTTGAATATATACTTCAAGAATAATTTTTGACATATTGTTAAAGAACATATTTTTGTAAATCCAAGGAATTAGTTGATCTTTAGGAATTATCCTAGTGATAACATCATTGGTGATGTAGATTAACTAGTTAGAACTAGAAGTTCTTTGAGAAATGAAATTGAACACATTGAATTTTTATCACAATTTGAACCCAAAACTTATGCATTAAGTGATGAATATTGGATAAAATTAATGCAAGATAAACTCAATGAATTCAAGAGGAATAAAGTTTGGAATTTGGTTGAATGACCTAAAGATACTTCTGTAATTGGAGTGAAATAGGTTTTTTAGAATAAATGTGATGAAAATAGAATAATAGTATGAAATAAATCTAGAATTATTGTTAATGTATATAATCAATATGAGGGAATAGAATATAGAGGAACATATATTCCGATAGTTATACTTAAATCTATTTGTATTCTTCTAGAATATGTAGTATTCTTTAATTTAAAATTATTTCAAATGGATGTGAAGTGTTCATTATTTAATGAATATATTCAGGAGGAAAGTTATTTAGAACAAACCCCTGGTTTTGAAAATAGAAAATATCTAGAACATGTTTTTAAACTTACTAAGGTGCTTTATGAACTTAAACAGTCCCATAAAGCCTATTATTATAGAATAACTGGATTTTTGTTACAAAATAACTTTGTTAAAGGAGTTGCGGATACAACAATTTTTATAAAATATGTTTCTAAAAACATCATCATTGTTCAAATTTATGTTGATGAAATTTTATTTGGTTCAACTCAAAAGTCTTTAATATATTTCTTTACGAATCTTATGAAATTTGAGTTTGAAATGAGCATGATGGGAGAACTTACAATTTTTCTAGGTTTTCAAATTTCACAAAAACCATAAGTAAATTTTATATCTCAACATAAGTATATAAAATATCTTCTTAAGAAATTAAGATATGACAATACTAAAATTATTAGTACTCCGATCAAAACCTAAAATACTTTGGATATTAATGAGTCTGGGAAACCAAGTGATCAAAATATATTTAGAGGACTGATTGTAATTTTACTATACTTAATATCTAATCATCCAGATTTAATGTTTAATGTATTCTTGTGCTCTAGATATCAATAAAATCCAAAATATTCCCACCTTAAAGTTGTAAAATTAATTTTTTGTTTCCTTAAGGGAACTATTCATTTAGGTTTATTTTACTCTTCTGGAAAAGATTTTGAATTAAAAAAAAATTAGATGTAGACTTTGGTGGATATAGAATATATAGAAAAAAATTACTTTTGAGAATTTTCATTACTTATGATAAGATTTAGTATCTTGGTCTTATAAGAAAAAATAATCAATATCACTTTCCGCTACTGAAGCTGAATATGTGGAAACTGGAAGTTTTTGTGGTCAAGTTTTGTGGATGCAACACACACTCATAGATTATGGAATGCGTATTAATAAAACTAAAAGATTGTGTTATAACACAAGTGTCATTGATTTAAGTAAAAATACAGAACATCACTCATGATCAAAGCACATAAATATAAGAAACTAGTTCCTTTAGTATCACACACAAAAAAAGAGATATAATTTTTCAATTCATTAGAATGCAAGAACAGCTTTCTGATATTTTTACTAAGCCCCTTAGTTCTGATAGATTTGATTATATTAAAAAAAAATAGTAATGGTCAATATTAAATGATCATTCATATCTACTTCTTATTTTCTAATCTCTTCATATTAATGAACTCCTTTTCAAAGGGGGAGTACAGATGTTGTGGTTTTTCTAAAATTTTTAGTTTTTCTTATTTTTTTAGTTTTTCAAATTTTTATTATTTACTAAAAACAAATATATAATTACTAAATTTTTTAGATTCACCAAAAATTTTAGTTTTTAATAAAACTTTAATTTTACTAAAATCTTTAAAAAATTTAAAATATTTAGTTTTGCTTAAAATTTTGGCTTTCCAAAATTTATTGGATTCACTAAAAATTAGCCTTTAATATTTTTGAATTTACTACATTTTAGTTATATTAAAATTTAATTCTTTTTAAAAAAATTAAAACAAAAATAAAAAGAACAGTCTACCGAAATGACTTTCAGTTAAAAAGTTACAATTTCTACTCTGAAAATTAATCACTTAAATTAAATTTTATTTAAAATATTTTGTTTTAATATATTTTTTGTTGCTTACATTTTGTTCTATTATTTATTTTTTACAAGTTTTAAAGTTTTTTATTTTCTGTAAAATCAATTAGTCCGATAATAGTTTTATTTAAAAAATTAAAAATAAGAGTTCAGAAATATATTTAAATGTTTATGGATAAATCTCAATAATTGGATCAAATATCGAAATTGAATATGATCCATTAGATCTGAGGAAGTTGAAAAATCAACCCATGCCTATAAATATAGGAGTGGGTCACCACATCCCACAATAGCTTTCATAACAGTTGTCGACACTTGGCTCTCAAATTCTTATCTAGTCTGATATTTTGGCATTTATTCAATCAGATATAACTCAATCCAATTAATTTTCTTCATTCAGTTCAATTTCTAAGATGTCAAATCCGAAAGACATTGAAAACTAAAAAGTGGTGAAATAAATACTAATCGAAAAAGGTGGTATTACAAGATATATTATTTTCTGAAAGAGATTATTCATTTTTAGGATGAAACTTGTTTTTGTACCAAAACTCAAACAATTTGGGGATAAATGGGACAAAATTGTGTCTAAAGTTGAAGTTCAACAACTTAAAGAAAGAGTTAAAGAGAAAATTAAAGTAGTTTCATCTCCTCCTAATTCTCAAAATAAAATCAAAAAAATGATAATGAATCATATAATGAATTGATGACGAGAAAATCTAAAAAGAATGTAGGAGATCTTGAATTCATCTTAGACAAGGCTGAGACCTTAGCATTAAAATATAGAATTGAAAAATTGTTCAAAGTTGATGAGAAGGAAATAAAACAATAGAAAATTCTTGAGGATGATAAAATAGTTGATAAATTAATAAAAGGTGTTGAAAGGACACATAGAGATGCTCCTGCTACTGATCAGGAGTAAAAGAGGGTTATTTAAATTTACCCTTTATTAGTAGTTCAATTGATATATCCACCACTTATTATTACTTAGTCTGTATCGGTAAAAGAACTGAATAGAACTTCTGATGTTATAATTGTTGTCAAGAAAGGTAAATACAAAGTAGTTGAAGCTGAAAAAATAGATTTAGAAAATTTTGTTAAGAATAAGAAATCTGTGAAGAAGAATAGAAAATATGTTTTAAGAAGTAAATATAAGTTGGAAAGAAAATTATCAAAATAAATTGAATAATATTACATAGAAACATCTTCAAAAGAGTCATCATTGGAAGAAGAAGAAAGGAAAAATAATTCTAAAGAAACATATTCCATTACAACTTAATCAAAAAAGGTTATTGATCTGGTTGTTTCTAAGAAAGAAGAGTGTTTTGAAAAATAGGATGAAAATAAAAAATCCCATACCAAAGTATCAGATATAGTAGAGGCCGATAAAAACATAGATGCGATGGATGTTTCAGAAGCAGGAATTATCAAAGGAAAAGAAAAGGAGAAGGTGGAAGTTGTTATAGGAACTTCAAGAAGATGTGTGTCTGGTGTCTCATCGGACTCAATAGATTCTCAAGAAACTAATTCAGATAAAATAATAGAATATATGTTCACATATTTAAATGAATCATTGAGAAATTTATTATATTACATTACTTTTCTACTAAGTATTGATTCTTGATGAAAACATATTCAGAAGTGGTTAAATGCTTTGGAAAAATTGGATTCTCTAAATCAGCTAATAAAATGGTTGTACAGATTAAAATAGAATTCAAATCTTTACAAGTTGTTTCTAATTCTGAGAGAATATGGGTTGATCATATTTTTAGGTGGTTAAAAGATACCAAAATAGATCTCAAGATTCATAACAATTAGATGGAAATTGTTAAGAAAACTTCTATGGATATCATAGACTCTTTTCAAAAATTAACTTTAGATGTTGATGAAAAAATTAAGTTGGTTTATGATTTCAATACTTTAAAAAAATTGGGTACAACTGTGAAAGCAGCACACGACGCAAGGAAGAAAATTACATTAAAGTACAATCCCAGGGACTTGACCCTGCGACCTGCCCCTCACCCCCCCAAACCCTTACCACCCCACCAACAATGGTGGGTAATTTCAATACTTTATTAGAGTCTAAAAATTATGGCATATTGGAATTGAATCAAATAATTATTTTCTTTAAGAATAAGTAAAAGAGTTGAAAGCTAAGAGTTCTGAGAAAAAGTCTCCAAATGAAGAAGTTAATAGGATTAAGTAAGAAGTTCAGAGATTTGAAGTTATGGAATAAAGGCTTGTGAAGCTGGAGAAAAAGGAATAAGAAGCAAAGAAGAATCACGAGGAGTTCAAGAAAATTAAAGTTAGTTTGAGGAAACTCTAGAATAAATAATGATTTCTTTTATAAACTCTTAATCTTGTTGAAATATTCAAACTATTTTTTGAATGAATAAAATATTGAATATTCTTTCATTTATATATTTGATTGAATGTTTTCTAAAATTTTTTGGATAGATTTTTATATATATTATATTTTTAATGAATTTTTATCTTTCATAAATTGTTTTAAAGAAATAATATTACTAACTTTTCAAGTACTTTATACCATCCTTATTTCTTTTTGAAAATCACAATGGGGGGTTTTGGGAGTGGTAATTGGGGGAGAATTTTTTGAATAAGTGAAAATGGAAAAATTTATTCATATGAAGAAGTTATTTTGGGGAGATGATTTCATTTAGGGGGATATTTATTTTAGAATATATCTTATCTCTTTCTTCTAAGTATATTTTGTTTAACTATAAAGAATTCACAGTGAAATAGGGAGATAAACGATAAAGTGATATATATTTCCAAATTACTAAAGGAACTATAATTATTTAAAAGTTATTATTTTTTATCTTTATGTATTGTGTTTTTTTATTTTCAAAAGGGGGGATATTGTGGAGTAAAAATTTTACTTTATATCCTTTTTATCCAATGTTTTGAAAATCATAAAACACTCTTAAAAATATGTTTTACTAACTTTATTTTTTCCTAGTTTCTAAAATTATTTTTTAGAAAACAACATATTCTACAAAACATATAAATACTTCTTAACTAAATGAATATAAAATTTCTATACAAGTATGATCCATCAAAATTATAAAAGTCTAGTCCATCAAACTAACAGAAGTCTGGTTCATCATATTAACAAAAGTTTAGTCTATCGATATGACTATATTTAATCTATTGGTATGATAATATCTAGTCTATAGGTGTGACTAAATTTATTCTATCAGTGTGATAATATCTAATATATTGGTTTAATGACATTTATTCTATTGGTTTTTTGATATAAAATCTATCAGTATGATGATATTTAGTCTATTGGTGTGATAGTTTTTAATCCATCAGACTGAAATGTTTTATTCTATCAAAATAAGAAGTTTATAATCAAAGTTATAATTATTACTACTTGTTAGAATACATTTTAAAAGAATAGTAATGGTGCTACTAGAACAACATCAGATGAAGATATAATTTTCTGAGCTTTCAAGTTAAGAACATCTAAGGTTGTTGCAACTAACTCCAAGATTCATTGAAAATATGATCATTGGAGGGATTTTTATTAATAGGTTCTCATTTGAGGAGTTGGGAATGGATTATTTTTCAAACTCGACCCATCTAAGAATTTTCTCTATTATAAATACTAGTTAAATTATCTTTGTAAATTTTTTAGAGAGTCTGTGTTTTAAGGATTCTGTGTGAGGAATTTTAAAATCCTTAGAATAATTTCTGCATCTGTATTCTATGTCTGATCGAAGTTATTATTGATGGATTTTATGGATTAGAGTATATATGGATCTTATTAGGATGATCAAGAGCTTATGGGGATAATAATACATAGTTGGTTCTGATCTTAGAGATCGACTACATTCCTTAGGAGAAAAATAGACCTGGAAGTTTGGTTTAAATTGTGGACACCTTAAGTCAAGGTTATTGAATTAATTTCACTGAAGGTTAAAAGTGTATTCATTATTTTATATATTTTATGTTATTTATTATATAGAAATTTCTAAATTTCAATTTTACATGTTTTTACAAGTTATATTTTTTATTGTGAGATTTTTTTAGAAAGTTCATTTTAAGTAAAATTTTATTTACTTAGATTTATCAGACAATACCTAAGTCTGATAATTATTGCTCTAATCATCATATACATGCTCAGTCTAGTTAATATAATAAGAGGGTTGGGTTTTAAACTATTTAAAGTTTTTAAAACTAAAATTCACCCCATGTAGCCATCGTATACTCTTAAGATCCTATAATGGGTTATTCATAACATCAAAAGATAACATGTTTTATTTACTTTTTGAAAGTGAATCCAATCAATGGTGGTTAATGGTTGAGAATGTCATATAAATAGAAGATATTGATTCCTTGTAATGATATGAATTTAATAATATTTTCCTTGATAAATATTTTACTAAGGTTTTTCAACTTATGATGGAAACGAAATTCTTGGAATTGAGGAGGAAGAATCAAGATTCAGTAGTTGTATATGAAGAAAACGTCACTTCTTTGGTAAGGTACACACGAAATTGTATCTAGGATATTGATGGTAATATTAATCAATTGTACTCAGGATCGAATCTAAGATATTGAAGGGAATTGGATTCTCATGAATTAAAAAGTTATGAGAAACTTGCTTGATGTGCTGAGAAGGTAAAAATGTAGCTTTTTGGTGATCATGTTTTCCATTAAAACAAGCAGAAAAAGTGGTTCGGTGGCAATAAAATAGGAATCATCTATCAAGGAAATTATAAGGTAAGAAAATAAAGTTTCCAACTAGTGAAAAGTGTGGAAAAAAGGACCCTATAGAATGTATTATAAAATTTGGGAAGTGTTTCTAATATGGTATGTTTGGACATTTATCAAGAATACAAAGAAAAGAATTATGGTAATGATCAAACAAATAATGAAAATATAGGAGTAATATGTTTTAATTATAATAAAATGGGTCATTATACGAGTACTTGTCTGAAGATAAGAAAAAATTATGTAAGTAATTCGGATCACAAGTAGAAAGGTGTGGATAAATCCTTTATAACTACTTCATCAGATGTTATACCATCCAGCGATGTAGTTTCAAGTACATTACTTGTTTATTCAAATTATGCCATTGTCTTATTTGATTTAGGGTCTATACATTCTTTAATTTCTAAGGAATTTTCTAATAAATTATAAATATTGCATCAAAAAATAAAGCCATAATTTTGGTAAAAACACATGGGGGTGTATTAAGTTAAAATTAGTTATAATAATATTACTATTATTGTATGTGGAAAGGATTTACCTACAACCCATGTTTTATTTTCCCTTATAGAGTTTGATGTTATTCTATGTATGAATTAGTTTTCGATTTATTATGCTAAGATATATTATAGAGCTAAAGAATTTATTTTCCAAAATAAGATCCAGTTTGTATACAATAATGAATTTATACCTATGATAATATATCAAGAAGTTGGGAAATTGATTAAATATAGAAATGAAATTTATCTTACACACATTGTTGAGAAGAAGAAGATTATTCAAATTGGTGATGTTCTTATATTAAATGAATATCTGGATTCATTTATTAATGAATTGTCTAGTATTATACTTTATTTGAAGATTTAATTTACTATTAAATCCATTATTGATTCTAAGAAAATATCAAAACCTCTTTATTAAATGGCTCATATAGAACTTTTGGAATTGAAAAACCAGTTACAAGAGTTTCTTGATAAATGATTCCTTAATTCTAATACTTCACCATGCAGTACTCTCGTTTTGTTTTTTAAAAAGAAATATGGTTTCATGAGGATTTGAATTAATTATATAGCATTAAATAACATCATTATTAAGAATAAGTATAGTTTTCCAAATATAAATTACTTATTTTATATGCTCTAAGGATCTCAGTATTTTTTCAAGGTTGATCTCAATCCTGAGTACCATTAGCTAAAGGTGAAGGAGGATGACATTCCTAAGATAGAATTTTGAACTAAGTCAGGAAATTATGAGTTTTTTGTTATTCCTTTTGGGTTAAAAAATTCTCTAGATATATTTATGGAACCTATGGATAGAGTTTTCCATGATTTCTTGGATAAATTTATGTTTTTTTATTAATGTCATCCTGATATATTCTAAAATTTATGATAATCATGAGAAACATTTGAGGGTTTTTTTACAAACCTTGAAAGAAAAGAGTTTATATAGAAAGTTTAGTAAATGTGAATTATAGTTGTGATGTATTTCTTTCCTTGTAAATATTATAAATAAATATGGGATAATTGTTGATCCAGATAAAACTAAAGTAGTTGAAGAGTGTCCAAGTCATAAAAATGTCACAAATATTCATATTTTTATTGGATTAGTGGGTTACTACCAATGGTTTGTTGAAATTTTTCTCAGTTATCGAGCCCTATAATTAAGTTAACATGAAAAGGATTTAAATCTATCTCAATGAAAGAATATGATGAATTTTTATAAGAATAGAAAATGAGATTATTGAATTCTCTAGTTTTTTTCCTACTATCTAGAAATGGTGAATTTGTTATCTACAATGATACTTATTTAAATGGATTTGGTTTTTATAATAAAAAATTTTCATTTAATTGTTTATGCTTCATTAAAATTGAAACCAAATGAGTTAAATTATCCTACACATGACCATAAATTGGTGGAAGTAGTGTTTTCCTTAAAAATATGGATACATCATTTATATGGATTAAAGTGTGAAATATATATTGATCATAAAAGTTTAAAGTATATATTCACTCAGAAATATTTAAACATGATGTAGATAAGATATATGTAACTAATTAAGGATTATTAATGCATGATTCATTAACATCTAGGAAAAACAAATAGTGTATCTGATGCTTTTAATCCAGAAATATGATGCATTATTAACTAGGTTATATTTGGAACATGATCCATTGGTAAATGATTTGATGAGTGATGGTCTAGAAATTGTACATGTGGGGACTTCCTATATTTGGGTTTAGGTGTTAGTGTCATAATATTTTTTAAACAAAATTAATCAAGATCATAAGGGGGATCATGTTTTATAGGAAAAGACATAATTAGTCAAGAATAGAAATTTTTTGAAGTTTAATGTTGATAAAGAAAGTGTTATTATATTTGAAAAGATATTATGTGTGCCTTGTGATTCTCAGTTTAAGAGAATTATTGCGTTAAGCCCATATTTCTTCATTTTTCATTCATCCTAGCAGTAATAATATGTATAGATACCTTCAATAATATTTATAGTGGGATGGAATGAAAAGAGATAAAGCTAAATTTACCATGAAATGTTTGAATTGTCAATAGTTTAATTCAAAATGATAATTACCAAAGGGGATACTTCATCCTTTTCTAGTTCTAGAGGAGAAATAGGAAAATATATCTAAATATTTAATAGTGTGATTTCCAAATACATATTAAGTTAATAATGCAATTTGGTTTGTTGTTGACTGATTGACTAAATTTATACATTTTCTTCCCATTTAAGATAATATGTATTTTGATCATATTTCTAGAATTTATGTTAAATAGATCATCAGATTGGATGAGATCCCTATTTCTATTATATCTAATTGTGACCTTAGTTTTACCTCTTTTTTTAAAAATTATTCAAAATTCATTGGGTACTGAATTAAATTTAAGTACATCTTTTCATCCTTGTTTTGATGGACAGTCTGATAGAATGATTCAAACATTGGAATTTATTCTTCAAAACTGTTCATTGTATTATCAAGGAATTTGATATCTACATATTTCAATAGTTTAGAAGTTTAAGATTATTCAATAGCATATGAGGATATCCCAGATCAGGTATAAACATTATGTAGATAACCAGGGGATAGATCATTTTTTCGAGGTGGCGATCATGTTTTTCTTAAAATATCTCCATGGAAAAGAGTTATTTGTTTTGATAAAAAAGGAAAGTTAAGTCCATGATTCATTGGACCTTATAAAATTATGGAGAATATTATATTTTTTTCTTACCATGTTTCCTTGCCTCTAAGATTATACAAATTTTATGATGTGTTTCATGTTTTATTCTTAAGAAAATACATGTCAGCCGCATCTCATGTTTTGATCCCTGAAGTAGTATAATTGGAAGAGAATTTTTATTATAAGAAACATAATATTAATATTATTGACCATAGATAACGTGTGTTATGGAATAATGTGATTCAAGTGGTTAAGGTTTTTTGAAAAAATCATATGATTTAAGAGGCAACATGGGAATCTAAAAATTCTATGAAGGAAAAGTATCTCAAGTTGTTTAAGTAATGAATAAAATTATGAATATATAATTTCCAAAATGGGAAAGAATGTAAAAACCTAGTTAATATTTATAATATAACAATTTAATTCCTTATTAATATTAAGTAATTATATTTTATAGAGTTATCTTCATTATAATAATATAAAGAAATATTCTAATCAAAAAGGAAATAGTTTTATTTTTACTAAATTTGTTCATATGTATTATATGTTTTTATTTAAAATATTAATATCATGATTTTATAATTTCAATTTGAAAAAATAAAATTCATTTTTGAAATCATCGTGTCAAGATTATCTTAGGGTGAATTATTTATAATTTCTAAAAATTTGAATTTTTAAATAAATAATGAAAATACTAATTTTGATTGAAAACTGTCTTTTCATTTAAAGAATCTACAAAGTAAAATTTCTTAAAAAATTGTTTAAAATAAAAATTAGTTCATTTTTATTATTAATATTTCAATAAATTTTATTAAAATAAAAATTATACTTTAATTTGGTATAAAAAATTATACTTAAAAATGCATTTTTTGGAAAACTATTTTTTATTGTGTTTTGTAAGTTTATTTTAAAAGTAGTTTCTAACACTTATAAAAATTGAATTTGATAAGATAGAATCCATAATTGGTTTTATAATTTTAAAAAAAATTAATGAGTCCACTTTCATTTTTTTTCATTATGAATAGTAACTTTGGTGAAAAAAATTCAGTTACCACAATAAGAGATAAAATTGGTTAAGAGGGTTAAAACTAAAAAGATAAGGGTTAAAATAATCTAAAAACTAGTATAAATACAGCTTTATGGACATATTTTGGCTCTATATCACCACATATTCTAAAATGGTCCATTTTTTATCCATTTTTATTGATTAATACAATAATATATTTTTTCTTTTCAAAAATTCCAAGTGTGTCCCCTCCCCCACTTATAAAAGGGCACCCCCTCTCCTCTCCTCTACACACTTAAAGAGCTATTTATATCAGCCAGTTACTTTTAAAATACCTTACTATAATCCCTAACCATATACTATAGAACTTATTTTTGTAATAATACCAACATTATAGGGCCTAAGGTGTAAATATAAGGAGGTTATCCAAATAAGAGGTAAAATGTTTCACCAAATGTTTTAGTTTTATTTCATATTTTACCTCCTTAAAAAATATTCTAATCATTACGATATAATAACATAAATATATAATAATAATGATATGTAATTATATTTATTTAATAATCTTTATCCATCTCCACTTCAATCAAATAGGAAATGAAACCATCGTTCATGTGTAAGACAGACTAACGCCTCGCGAACCGATGTAATTAATTTTCCAATACAGTATCTCATGATTGGTTATAGTTATGGATTTAATGTATATATATGATATTTATGACATAATTATAATTATTTAAATATAATATTTTATCCATTTTCTTACCTTTCCAATCATTGAAAATTGATAACATCGTTTGTGTGTATGTGTGGGTTATCACCTCCACGAATCGATGTGATTTGTTTTTCATCACTGTATCACATGGATGATATATATAAGTTTATTTAAAGTGATAATATGATATTTATTATATAATAATAATAATTATAAGACAAAGTTATAATCACTTTCCTTCCCTCGTATTTGTTGAAAATGGAAACGTTACACATGCATACGTACGACCTACCGTCTCCATGATTGTAACATAATTAATTTTTCATAACCATATAAAAAATGGTTATAAAAGTATAATTAATGTATAAAAATGATAATTATAACATTATTAAGATTATATAAATGATATAATGATGGTAATTTTTACAAAATTTTACCTACCATGGTTATTTTGGACTTGTGAACCAAACTTCCTCAAAACGTTTGATGTAAACTTAATCAACTAAGTATTTAAGTATAACATGGATATAAGTCAAATAAAAAGTAATAATGAACTTGAAAAATTATATTAACTAATTAACATAATTTTATTATTCAAGAAAATGAATAATTTGTGGGACAAGTCAAACTCAAGGGGCACTTTACCTTAAAAGCCTCATTTTAAATATTTTAAAGATTTATTTTCTAAATCATTTTATGCCATGTCCATGCTCTTAAAATTATTTTATTAATGTATTTATATGGAAATAAAGTAATTATAAAATACATTTTATGAATTTATTGTTTTTTGAAAAGGTTTTCAAAATTAATATTTATATGTATTTTATATAGAATGTTTTGACTTTATTTTCAAAAGGCAATAGGAAATATTCTATTTTAACATATACGATGCTAATGGAATTTCCAACCTCCATAAAAATTATTTTATGTTTGTATTAATTTATAAGTTTCCATGTTTTCTTCAAAGAAAAACCCTCCTTCTCTTTATTCTGGGAATTTTAGTTTCTAAAATTGGGTTTTATTGGAAATAGATATATCAATATCCAAAAAAAATTACTTATGGATTTAGAAGGATATTTCTTATGAGTTTAATTATGGAAATGCAAGATTTTATGTGTTTAATTCATGCTATAGTCCTTGGAATTTTTTTATCAATGAAGGGTGAGCCTGATATAGCTATAATGATGGGTGAGTCTATTATAGTTATCCAATGAATAGGGTAATTATTACATTCTCCTAGGAATTATATTGGAAGTTGACCATGTAGTTTATTCCACTTATAGGGGTTCTTGTAAGTTTTATATTAATATGATGTATGAATGAACCTATATGAATTTTATATTCTTGCTAATAAATTTTCATGGAAATATTTTGATTTCATAAGGTAATATATTTTGTTTAAAGGAAATATTATCCCATTTAAAGGTAAAAAGGTAACTCTTTTTAAGAAAACATTTTCTTACAGGTTATCATGTTTTTTAAGAAACCCTCATAATTATTTTTTACCTTTATGTTGTCTTTTAAAGTGTTTATGAAAAAAATTCAGTAGTAAATCTGATTTCATGTGTAAATAAATGGTTATTTGAGCTAAAAAATTATTATATTAATGGAAAACTCTCTTTTATTATATTATGGTTTTGAAATGGACTAAAAAGTTTCTTTATTCTTTTTTATATGACTCTTATTAAGATTTTTGTACTCATCCCACATTTCCAAATATTTTTCAAAGGGTTTAAGTATTAATGGAATGATAAACTCAAGTTGAAAATCATAAATATTTTTTATGAAAAGAAAACATGTTTCATTTTAAAAGTTTTATATTGTGGAAAAATTAAATACTTAGTGGAGGTTTCCACTTTTTAATGTATGGGTTCATTATGTAAGAGTTATGACCTAATTCTATAAAACTCTAAACTTAAAAAGGTCCTCAAGAGTGAAAAAAATAATTCCTATTTAAAAATAAAATTATGGGTTTAATAAGGATCATGTCCTTATAGCTTATTCAAGGTCATGTGTGGGATAATTAATCTCATGAGGTTTCAATTTTTATGAAGCATAATTAATTATCTGATCATTCTATATCAAAAAACAACCAAGTCCCTTCAAATAAGAATTGTTTTAGATGAAAAATTCTCCATTTTTTTAAGGTAGGGATAAAACTGGAACATTCAAAAATCTTCTTTTCAATTTATGGAAACATTCATCACATTCTTTCATCTAGATGAATTTAACTCCTTTTTGAGTTAACTTAGTATCTTTTTAAGATAGCTAAGAAAATTTTTCAACAAACCATTAGTAGTAACCAACTAATCCAACAAAACTACAAATCTCTATGACATTTGTAAGTCTTAGACACTCTTCAACCACTTTTGTTTTAGATGGATCAATAGTTATTTCATCTTTATTAACAATATGACTAAGGAAAGAAATATTTCATAACCCGAATTCACATTTACTAAATTTTTAATATAAATTATTTTCGTTAAAGGTTTATATAAAAATCCTCAAATTTTTCTCATGATCATCATAACTTTAATAATATTTCCTAATTTCATTAATAAACAAAACCAAAAATTTATCTAAAAACTCATGGAAAGATTTATTCATAAAATCCATAAATAAAACTAGATAATTTTTCAACCCAATTTTCATAACCAAAAACTCATAATGCACATACCTAGTATGAAACACCATCTTTGAAATTTCATCCTCCTTTACCTTTAGTTGATAGTTCTTATACCTGAGATCAACCTTTGAAAAATATTGATCTCCCTCAAGATGATCAAACAAGTCATCAATATGAGATGAAGGATATTTATTCTTAATAATGATGTTATTCAATAATCTATAATCAATGAAGAGCCTTGTGGAACTATCCTTTTTTACAAACAAAACAGGATCACCCAAAGGTGAAGTGTTGGGATAAATAAATCCTTTATCAATAAACTCATGTAACTTCTTTTTCAATTCCAAAATTTTTATTAGAGTTATTCGATAAGAATGTTTTTATATTATCATAGCATCTGGAACTAATTTAATAGTAAATTTAATCTCCCAATCTGGTATAATAACAAGAAATTCATTAAGAAATACATCCACATATTTTTTTTACTATTATAATATCACTAATTTGAACAAATTTCTTCTTCTCAACAATCTGTGAAAGATAAAATTCATTTTTATATTTAATCAACTAATCAGCTTCTTGATATGTTATCAAAGGTATGGATTCATTCTTGTAGAAAAACTAAAACTTATTCTAAAAAAACAAATTATTTGGCTCTATAATCTATCTTATCATGATAAATAGAAAGTAAATACATACCTAGAATAACATTAAAATATATAAAGGGAGAGTCAAAAAGGTTTGTAGGGAAATCCTTTACATAGAAAATAATATGAAGATTGTTATAAAAAAATTTACCTTAATACTACAGTTAGATGTTTTTACCAAAAATTTAGGCTTCATTTCTTGAGGTGAAATTTTTAATTCACCATCAAATTTCTAGACAATGACAAAATGTATAGATATCAAATAAAAAAATACATTGGAATTGTAAATTTCTAACTCAGAATCCACTTAATTCTTCCCTGATCCAGTGGGTCATATAGCCTCAAGCATGCCTCCCCATACTCCACAGATTGCTGAATAGCAGAGAGGTCCTAGGGTGTGTCTATGGGGAGACTATTCCATAATTTCATAGTGTAACATAGTGGTGTAAACACATTGGTCAATAGCGTAATGATAATGTAAATCATGGATAGAAGATAAATTATCCAAAAGTCTATAATAATAAAAGAGGCTAAAAGCATGCATATACAATATGATGATCATCTCAAATCTCTATACAAAATGGTAGGAAATACATGGAAACACGCATCCAATACAATACTTGTATCAAAAGAAAAAAATACCAAAATTAACTATCTTCATCTAGCATTACATGCCAAGATTGATCTTCTGATCCCCTGCTCCTAAGTATAATCAGTCAAACATAATAAAGTTGGTGATTTCCCTGGTCCCTACCTGCATCCATGAAGTCTATCTGGGTACCCAAAGGTGGCCCGAATAATGTGTGAGATAACACTCGGTAGTCCACCAACAATGGTGTCTATAACATGTCCAGTATATGCATAAAAAATGAAGTAGTGTGCAGTATATCATAGGTATAACAATAATAAAAGTGAAATTTTAAAATAATATGTGATCATGTCTAGCCAAACATGGATCCCTATAAACAATAGTCAAGGACCTGTAATAATGAGAAAAAAATAAAGCATAAATAAATAGGTGTGATATTGTCTAGTCTAACAACTATAATCAAATACCCATACCAGGACTATCTGTAAAGCATAATAAAATATCCATAATGTCTATGTTGTGTAATATAGTGTATAACATCCACAATGGACAATGCCATGTAATCTAGTGTCAGACCACAAAGGGTCATATCTAAGGTATATATGACCAAGTCATCCTTATCAAGTCCATGAAGCATCTTGATGGAAACTTTGTAATTACTTGGATAGAGTCAAAGGAGCATGTCCACAGAGTATGTCCAATGTGAGTCCAAGAAAGCTGAATCCAAGGGGTAGTAATGCCCTCAGCATCCTATGGAATCTGGATCTAAGAAGTAGAAATGTCCTTCGCATCCACTACCATAAAAAATAAGGATACATTGCATACAAATTTTCATTTCATCCCATGGAATCGGGATCCAAGGAGCTAATTCAAGGCATCCAATACCATTATCAATTCATTTATTAATTCATAACCATTCACAATCCATGAGTTTATCCAATTCATTTACACATTTTCTATTAAAAATTTAACCAATTCAACAACATGAAATCACATGGAAAGGAGTCATAACCTTCTCCTAAGCATTCATTCAATTTATTAATGCTCCCAATAAATCTAGTGAGCTCACACACACCTAATGAGGTGGTAAATAATGGGGAAGATACAAAAATATACCTCAAAGGTGGCAGAGGTTGAGGTGAAAAACCTCTAATAGTATAATGATACTCATGGGAATCATAACAGGTTCCAAAATAATTTAATAATAACATTCATTTAATTTTAGGGGCAATGTCATAAATACTAGTGTTCAAAAAATGACAATAAGGCATATAAATCACCAAATTTTAAGGGAAGGTATAGAACACCTACCGTATACATGTGGTAGAACACTCTCCCAACATCGACCTCTAATTTGGTCCAAAATAGGAGAAAAGGGACTAACAGGAAAAAACCCTTGAAATATGGAAAATTATCTTACACCGAAATAACTCTATATATATGAAGAAAAATGAATAATGTCACAATAGTAATGAAAAAAATACTAGCACAGATCCAATGAGAATAATGGTGTTTGATTCCAAGCTCATATGGAGAATCGGTAGCTAATCCTAGCTTAGGCTTGAGAAAATCACATAGGAGGAGAAAAATATATTGGAGAAAAAGGGAAAGGAGGGTTTAAACTGTAATTCCCTGAGCCCAGTTACCCAGAGCCGGTGCATTATTACATAACATCAGTATAATCATAAGAGATCAAGTCCTGAAAGACTGGTCGATTTAGTAGCCTTGTAAGTACTAGATACATACATAAGTTTTAAATTACATTATAAAATGAAAAAATAACATTTTTTATCCTTTTAATACACTCATATCTGTTATCCTATCCCTACAGGTCATTCATAATATACTTCTTCACATCCTGGGAAAAATAAAAAAATAAGAAAGAGGTGAGCTTAGATGCTCAGTAAGGATAACAATATAGCGGAAGATATTATAAATAAGCATAAAAATTTAAGGCAATGTATAAAACTAAAACACAAGCCTTTTAAACATAAAATTCAGCATAATATGGAAAAGATAAATCAAATAATTCCATTTACTTATTCACATGGGTATTATACTAGTCAAATAATCACATGTAATATCAATATCTAATCTCATAATGATGGAATGCATAATGTCGGACATCATAACCACATAGTAAAAGCCTCGTGCCAAGACTATAAATAAAAATATTGTCAAGGCCTTGTTCCAAGACACTAGTTTATCTCATGAGACCTACCAATGCATCGAGGGGCTATAGCAGGCCTCACCCCTCACTTAATAAGTCCAATGCATTCCTCATATGAAAAGATTGAAACATAACATAGACATTTATATTAAAACTAGAATACAAAATGATAATAATTTAACCATAAACCATGAATGGTATAAAAATATAACATCCATAGTCCAACATATCATAACTCATTCAAAACAATATGGAAGATTGTTTTATAATAAATCAAACTCAATCAAGAATAATATCAAATAAAGGATGTTGACATAGATAAAAATAATCAGTAAAACTTTTTGAGAAAAAACATATTTTTTTCTTGAAATCATTTAAAATCCAAACAATTTATAAATTAAATCATTTAAAAGATATTTTTTAATCAAAGTGTCCCATACCACTTTGAAACTTTTGAAAGGAATTAACATTTTAAAACAATAATGCCCATATAAATAAATCCTTAAAACCATTTTGAAAAAAAATGAACATTAATTAAATAGATTTAGAAAAAAAAATATTTAAAGCATTTAAAATGCTGATATAGTTAAATATTCCCTTCCATAAAACCATAAAATATTTCTTTTGAAAACATTTTTATGAAACATGGACATGGATGATAAATATGTCCTAGTAAATACGTACACATAAACAATCTCGAATAATAATGAGATTGAGGAATTAACCCTTACCTTGTACTTTTCCTTAGTTGAGGGTGCGTTAACCTCATGTATAATAGTTAAATCATTGTTATTAAATTATACAAGAATCACATACATAAATATGATATCATATATGATCCTCTAATATTGCTTTGTTAATAATATTTCAGTAGTATCATTATTGCAGGTGTTAAATAATTCATTTTACTTTATATGTTTTGTTATGTAAGTCATGTTTGTTATGGATAGGATGTATTTGATTCATATCCAGAATGAGATTAATTTATTAAACATTATTTTTTATCATAAAATGAAAATTATTATTGAATGATTATGATGGGGAATGAAATCTCATCGCGTCGTGGAGAGACGGTAAGTCGTACGTACGCACGAGCGATAATATCATTCTATTAATGGTGAAATAAAATGTAATTTGATGGTATATTATATATATAGAATAATTAAAATGTTATATTTATTATTTACCCCAATTATACTCATTATTTTTCCTCACCGGTGGGATGTGGGGGGCATTGGAAAGAATGGGTTTTTGCCCAGTCTCATGCTGTGCCCGCCTTTTTCCTCACCTTTCATGGAGCGTTGCGGTTCGGGCTTGCTTAAAAGGCCACCTGTTGGTGGCGGAGTTCCTTGGATGGTGGGATGCGGGAGGCATGGTGGGTTGGTGTTCCTTTGTCGTCCCTCGACGCTCCTGCCCTTCCCTCGCCTTCTCTAGAGCAGTTCGGCTTTGCTTGCTTAAAAGCTGCCTCAGGGTGGTTGAGTTGCTGCGGATGGTGGGATGTGGGGGGCGCGGCGGGATTGGGTTTTTGCCCCGTCCCCTGACGTGCCTGCCTTTTCCTCCCCGTCTGTGGAGCATTGCGGGCTGGGTGCTTAAATACCGCCTCACGGTTTGTGGGATCCTGTGGATGGTGGGATGTGGGCGGCGCGGCGGGACATAGGACCCCCGTACCTACCATGACTCCTTTTCCTCGACGTCTCTTGAGCGTTGCTGGTTCGTCTGCTTAAAAGATGCCTCATGGCGGTTGAGTTCCTACAGAATGTGAGATGTGGGAGGCACGGCGGGATGGGGGTTTCCCTCCTCATCCCCTGACGTTCCTACCTTTTTCCTCACTGGTGGGATGTGGGGGGTATGGGCGGGATTGGGTTGTTTCCCCGTCCTGTCGTACCCACCTTTTTCCTCACCTTTCATGGAGCGTTGCGGGTCAGGCTTTGCTTAAAAGCCACTGAGTGTGGTTGAGTTCTTGTAGATGTTGGGATGTGGGAGGCATGGTGGGATTGGGTTCCTTTGTCGTCCCTTGCTGTACCGCCTTTTCCTCACCTTCTCTGGAGCGTTGTGGAATTTTGGTAGTGGTTCAAGCGCGAAATTGTCGGTATCACCAGGATGCGAGAGCGTGCTCCTAAATTTCTCATTCATTGATATTCTATGCGAACCATAGAAAGCTGCCTTGGGCAATGATTGGTGGGAGTGCTTTTCTCAACGCATTGTCGGGGCCACGTGCGAGTTATTTGGGTCCTAAGAAACTCACACCAACAGGGTAACAATTTCCATGGTTCATTATTGGACAAGTTGGGGTGCCTTCCTCCTCAGTCATGCCTTGGGTGATGATTTTCATAAGGGTGGCTTGAGAATGTGTATCTACTGTTTCTGCAAGATACACGAGCGTCATGCAGAGGTGATGACTCATTAAGGGGAATCCTGTCGATTTGGGAAGATGGTTTGGGCTTGTGTTGGGGTCTGAGTGGTTTGCTCAGTCATACCTCAAACATTGCAGATGTGGTTGGTGATGCTACCTGGCTGATCCTTCCATTAGTCATATGCTTGTCTCAAAGATCAGGTTGTTCATGTACAAAGGACAAACTAATCGAACAGAATTGAATGTTCGGGACGATGGTTTGGGCTTGTGTTGGGGTCTGAGTGGTCTGCTCAGTCATACCTCAAACATTGCAGATGTGGTTGGTGAAGCTACATGGCTGATCCTTCCACTAGTCATATGCTTGTCTCAAAGATCAGGTCCCGCATGTACAAGGACAAACTAATCGAAAGATGGTGATACTGTGACGGGTCTCATTAAATCAGTGTCAGGGCTGACTTTCTCCTAGGTTATACCTCAAGTGAAGAATCCCCAGGTGGGTGAGCTCCACCTAGAAGACCCTCACTTGTCCCTTTGGAGTTCTCCCTGTTGGTAGTGGAATTTTGTTGGTGCTGATGTACGGGCCCCGTCTATATGCTTGGGTTGAATTCTCTCGCACAATTTTGGTTTCGGGTTCCAAGGGCTTGCTAAAAAGATGATGTGATACTAGACAGATATAACTTGGATGGGATGATGATAGATGAGCATGGTTGGTGTCCTGGTTCTTGGTTAAAAGTTTCGCAACGGTGGTTGAGTTCTTTTGAATGGTGGGATGTGGGGGGTGCGGTGGGACATAGGGCCTTCGTTCCTGTCATGACTCCTTTTCCTCAACATCCCTGGAGCGTTGTGGGTTCGTCTGCTTAAAATCTGCCTCATGGTGGTTGAGTTCCTTCGGAAGGTGGGATGTGGGAAGCATGGCGGTGGGACGCTGTAATTCCTTTTCCTCACCGGTGGGATGTGGGGGGCATTGGAAAGAATGGGTTTTTGCCCAGTCTCATGCCGTGCCCGCCTTTTTCCTCACCTTTCATAGAGCGTTGCGGTTCGGGCTTGCTTAAAAGGCCACCTGTTGGTGGCGGAGTTCCTTGGATGGTGGGATGTGGGAGGCATGGTGGGTTGGTGTTCCTTTGTCGTCCCTCGATGCTCCTGCCCTTCCCTCGCCTTCTCTAGAGCAGTGCGGCTTTTCTTGCTTAAAAGCTGCCTCAGGGTGGTTGAGTTGCTGCGGATGGTGGGATGTGGGGGGCGCGGCGGGATTGGGTTTTTGCCCCGTCCCCTGACGTGCCTGCCTTTTCCTCCCCGTCTGTGGAGCATTGCGGGCTGGGTGCTTAAATACCGCCTCACGGTTTGTGGGATCCTGTGGATGGTGGGATGTGGGCGGCGCCGCCGGACATAGGGCCC